>JANJGN010000032.1:2971617-3571617 GCA_026770705.1 Isurus oxyrinchus | reverse complement strand
AGTGTACAGGGAGCTTTACTCTGTATCTAACCCCGTGCTGTACCTGTCCTGGGAATGTTTGATGGGGACGGTGTAGAGAGAGATTTACTCTGTATCTAACCCCGTGCTGTACCTGCCCTGTGACTGTTTGATGGGGTCAGTGTAGAAGGATCTTTACTCTGTATCTTACCCCGGGCTGTATCTGCCCTGTGAGTGTTTGATGGGGACTGTGTCAAGGGAGCTTTACTCTGTATCTAACCCCGTGCTGTACCAGTCCTGGGAGTGTTTGATGGGGACAGTGTAGAGGGAGCTTTACTCTGTTTCTAACCCCGTGCTGTACATGTCCTGGGACTGTTTGACAGAGACCGTGTAGTGGGAGATTTACTCTGTATCTAACCACGTACTGTACATTTCCGGGGAGTGTTTGAATGGGACCGTGTAGTGGGAGCTTTACTCTGTATCTAACCCCGTGCTGTACCTGCCCTGTGAGTGTTTGATGGGGACAGTGTAGAGGAAACTTTACTCTGTATCTAACCCCGTGCTCTTATTGTCCTAGGAGTGTTTGATGGCGACATTGTAGAGGGAGCTTTCCACGGTATCTAACCCAGTGCTGTATCTGTCTTGGGAGTGTTTGATGGGCACAGTGTAGAGGGAGCTTTACTCTGTATCTAACACCGTGCTGTTCCTGTCCTGGGAGTGTTTTATGGGGACAGTGGAGAGGGAGCTTCACTCTGTATTTAATCCATGCTGTACCAGTCCTGGGAGTATTTGATGGGGACATTGTAGCGGGAGCTTTACTCTGTATCTAACCCCGTGCTGTACCTGTCCGGGGAGTGTTTGATGGGGACAACGTAGAGAGAGCTTTACTCTGTATCTAACCTCGTGCTGTACCTCTCCTGGGAGCGTTTGATGGGGACAGTGTAGAGGGAGCTTTACTCTGTATCTAACCCGGTGCTGTACCTGCCCTGTGAGTGTTTGATGGGCACTGTGTACAGGTAGCTTTACTCTGTATCTGACACTGCGCTATACCTGTCCTGCGAGTGTTTGATGGGGACAACGTAGAGGGAGCTTTACTCTGTATCTAACCCGGTGCTGTACCTGTCCTGGGAGTGTTTGATGGGGTCGGTGCAGAAGGAATTTTAACCTGTATATCACCCCGTGCTGTACCTGTCTTGGGAGTATTTGATGGGAACAGTGTATAGGGAGCTTTACTCTGTATCTAACCCTGTGCTGTACCTGCCCTGTGAGTGTTTGATGGGCACTGTGTACAGGTAGCTTTACTCTGTATCTGACACTGCGCTATACCTGTCCTGGGAGTGTTTGATGGGGACAACGTAGAGGGAGCTTTACTCTGTATCTAACCCCGTGCTGTATCTGTGCTGGGAGTCTTTGATGGGACAGTGTAGAGGGAGCTTTACTCTGTATCTAACCCCGTGCTGTACCTGTCCTGGGAGTGTTTGATGGGGATCACGTAGGGGGAGCTTTACTCTGTATCTAACCCCGTGATGTTCGTGTCCTGGGAGTGTTTTATGGGGACAGAGTAGAGGGAGCTTCACTCTGTATCTAAACCCGTGCTGTACAAGTCCTGTGAACGTTTGATGGGGACAGTGTAGAGGGAGCTTTAATCTGTATCTAACCCCGTGCTGTATCTGTCCTGTGAGTGTTTGATGGGGACGGTGTAGAAGGAGCTTTACGCTTTATATCACCCCGTGCTGTACCTGTTTTGTGAGTGTTTGATAGGACAGTGTAGAGGGAGCTTTACTCTGTATCTAACCCCCTGCTGTACCTGTCCTGGGAGTGTTTGATAGGGACAGTGTAGAGGGATCTTTACTCTGTATCTAACCCTGTGCTGTATTTGTCCTGGGAGTGTTTGATGGGGACATTGTAGAGGGAGATTTACTCTGTATCTAACCCCTTACTGTACATGTCCTGGGAGTGTCTGATGGGGACGGAGTAGAGGGAGCTTTACTCTGTATCTAACCCCGTGCTGTACCTGTCCTGGGAGTGTTTGATGCGGACGCTGTAGAGGGACCTTTACTATGTATCTAACAACATGCTGTACCTATCCTGTGAGTGTTTGATGGGGACAGTGTAGAGGGATCCTTACTCTGTATCTAACCCTCTGCTGTACCTGTCCTGGGAGTGTTTGATGGGGACAGTGTAGAGGGAGCCTTACTCTGTATCTAACCCGTGCTGTACCTGTCCTTGGAGTGTTTGATGGGGACAGTGTAGAGGGATCCTTACTCTGTATCTAACCCTCTGCTGTACCTGTCCTGGGAGTGTTTGATGGGGACAGTGTAGAGGGAGCCTTACTCTGTATCTAACCCGTGCTGTACCTGTCCTTGGAGTGTTTGATGGGGACAGTGTAGAGGGAGCTTTACTCTGTATCTAACCACGTGCTGTACCTGCCCTGGGAGTGTTTGATGGGGACAGTGTAGAGGGAGCTTTAATCTGTATCTAACCCCGTGCTGTATCTGTCCTGTGAGTGTTTGATGGGGACGGTGTAGAAGGAGCTTTACGCTGTATATCACCCCGTGCTGTACCTGTCTTGGGAGTGTTTGATGGGAACAGTGTACAGGGAGCTTTACTCTGTATCTAACAGCGTGCTGTACCTGCCCTGTAGAGTGTTTGATGGGGACAGTGTAGAGGGAGCTTTACTCTGTATCTAACCCCGTGCTGTACTTGTCCTGGGAGTGTTTGATGGGGACAGTGCAGTGGGAGATTTACTCTGTATCTAACCCCGTGCTGTTCCTGCCAAGGGAGTGTTTGATAGGGACAGTGTAGAGGGAACTCTACTCTGTATCTAACCCCGTGCTATACTTGACCTGGGAGTGTCTGATGGGACAGTTTAGAGGGAGCTTTCCTCTGTATCTAACCCTGTGCTGTACATGTCTTGGAGTGTTTGAGGCAACAACGTAGAGGGAGGTTTACTCTGTATCTAACCCCGTGCTGTACCTGTCCTGGGAGTGGTTTAAGGGGACAGTGTAGAGGGAGCTTTACTCTATTTCTAACCCCGTGCCGATCCAGTCCTGGGAGTGTTTTATGGGGATAGTGTAGAGGGAGCTTCACTCTGTATTTAAGCCTGTGCTGTATCTGTAATGGGAGTGTCTGATGGGGACAGTGTTCAGGGAGCTTTACCCTGTATTTAACCCCATGCTGTACCTGCCCTGTGATTGTTTGATGGGGACAGTGTAGAGGGAGCTCTACTCTGTATCTAACCCCGTGCTGTACCGGTCCTGGAGTGTTTGAGGAGACAATGTAGAGGGTGCTTTACTCTGTATCTAATCCCATGCTGTACCTGTCCTGGGAGTGGTTTAAGGGGACAATGTAGAGGGAGCTTTACACTGTATCTAACCCCATGCTGTTCCTGTCCTGGGAGTGTTTTATGGGGACATAGTAGAGGGAGCTTCACTCTGTATCTAAACCCGTGCTGTACATGTCCTGTGAACGTTTGATGGGGACAGTGCAGAGGGGGCTTTACTCGGTAGCTAACCCCGTGCTGTACCTGTCCTGGGCGTGTTTGATGGGGACAGTGTAGAGGGAGCTTTACTCTGTATCTCACCCCATGCTGTGCCTGTCCTGGGAGTGTTTGATGGGAACAGTGTACAGGGAGCTTTACTCTGTCTCTAACACCATGCTGTACCTGCCCTGTGAGTGTTTGATTGGGACAGTGTACAGGGAGCTTTACTCTGTATCTGAAACTGCGCTATACCTGTCCTGGGAGTGTTTGATGGGGACGGTGTAGAAGTAGCTTTACGCTGTATATCACCCCGTGCTGTACCTGTGTTGGGAGTGTTTGATGGGAACAGTGTACAGGGAGCTTTACTCTGTATCAAACAGCGTGCTGTACCTGTCCTGGGAGTGTTTGATGGGGATCACGTAGGGGGAGCTTTACTCTGTATCTAACCCCGTGCTGTACCTGTCCTTGGTGTGTTTCATGGGGACAGTGTAGAGGGAGCTTTACTCTGTATTTAACCCTGTGCTGTACCTGTCCTGGGAGTGTTTGATGGGGACAGTGTTCAGGGATCGTTACCCTGTATTTAACCCCATGCTGTACCTGCCCTGATATTGTTTGATGGGGACAGTGTAGAGTGAGCTCTAATCTGTATCTAACCCCGTGCTGTACCTGTCCTGGAGTGTTTGAGCCGACAGTGTGGAGGGAGCTTTAGTCTGTATCTAACGCCTTGCTGTACCTGCCCTGGGAGTGTTTGATGGGGACAGTGCAGAGGGAACTTTACTCTGTATCTAACCCCGTGCTATACCTGTCCTGGGAGTGTTTGTTGGGGAGGGTGTAGAAAGAGCTTTACTCTGTATATCACCCCGTGCTGTACCTGTCCTGGGAGTGGTTTATGGTGACAATGCAGGGGGAGCTTTACTCTGTATCTAACCCCGTGCTGTTCCTGTCCTGGGAGTGTTTTATGGGGACATAGTAGAGGGAGCTTCACTCTGTATCTAAACCCGTGCTGTACATGTCCTGTGAACGTTTGATGGGGACAGTGCAGAGGCAGTTTTACTCGGTATCTAACCCCGTGCTGTATCTGTCCTGGGAGTGTTTGATGGGGATGGTGTAGAAGGAGTTTTACGCTGTATATCACCCCGTGCTGTACCTGTCTTGGGAGTGTTTGATGGGAACAGTGTACAGGGAGCTTTACTCTGTATCTGAAACTGCGCTATACCTGTCCTGGGAGTGTTTGATGGGGACAACGTAGAGGGAGCTTTACTCTCTATCTAATCCCGTGCTGTACCTGTCCTGGGAGTGTTTGATGGGATAGTGTAGAGGGAGCTTTAATCTGTATCTAACCCTGTGCTGTACCTGCCCTTGGAGTGTTTGATAGGGACAGTGTAGAGGGAGCTTTACTCTGTATCTAACCCCGTGCTGTACCTGTCCTGGCAGTGTTTGATGGGACAGTGTAGAGGGATCTTTACTCTGTATATAAGCCCGTGCTGTACTTGCCCTTTGAGTGTTTGATGGGGACAGTGTAGAGGGATCTTTCCTCTGTATCTAACCATGTGCTGTATCTGTCTGGGGAGTGTTTGATGGGGACAGTGTAGAGGGAGATTTACTCTGTATCTAACCCCGTGCTGTACCTGCCCTGGGAGTGTATGATGGGGACAGTGTAAAGGGAGTTTTCTTCTGTATCTAACCCCGTGCTGTACCTATCCTGGGAGCGTTTGATGGGACAGTGTAGAGGGAGCTTTACTGTGTATCTAACCGCGTGCTGTACCTGTCTTGGGAGTGTTTGATGGGAACAGTGTACAGGGAGCTTTACTCTGTATCGAACAGCGTGCTGTACCTGTCCTGGGAGTGTTTGATGGGGATCACGTAGGGGGAGCTTTACTCTGTATCTAACCCCGTGCTGTACCTGTCCTGGGAGTGTGTGATGGGGACAGTGTAGAGGGAGATTTACTCTGTATCTAACCCCGTGCTGTACCTGTCCTCGGTGTGTTTCATGGGGACAGTGTAGAGGGAGCTTTACTCTGTATTTAAGCCTGTGCTGTACCTGTCCTGGGAGTGTTTGATGGGGACAGTGTTCAGGGATCGTTACCCTGTATTTAACCCCATGCTGTACCTGCCCTGATATTGTTTGATGGGGACAGTGTAGAGTGAGCTCTAATCTGTATCTAACCCCGTGCTGTACCTGTCCTGGAGTGTTTGAGCCGACAGTGTGGAGGGAGCTTTCGTCTGTATCTAACGCCTTGCTGTACCTGCCCTGGGAGTGTTTGATGGGGACAGTGCAGAGGGAACTTTACTCTGTATCTAACCCCGTGCTATACCTGTCCTGGGAGTGTTTGTTGGGGAGGGTGTAGAAAGAGCTTTACTCTGTATATCTCCCCGTGCTGTACCTGTCCTGGGAGTGGTTTATGGTGACAATGCAGGGGGAGCTTTACTCTGTATCTAACCCCGTGCTGTTCCTGTCCTGGGAGTGTTTTATGGGGACATAGTAGAGGGAGCTTCACTCTGTATCTAAACCCGTGCTGTACATGTCCTGTGAACGTTTGATGGGGACAGTGCAGAGGCAGCTTTACTCGGTATCTAACCCCGTGCTGTATCTGTCCTGGGAGTGTTTGATGGGGATGGTGTAGAAGGAGTTTTACGCAGTATATCACCCCGTGCTGTACCTGTCTTGGGAGTGTTTGATGGGAACAGTGTACAGGGAGCTTTACTCTGTATCTGAAACTGCGCTATACCTGTCCTGGGAGTGTTTGATGGGGACAACGGAGAGGGAGCTTTACTCTCTATCTAACCCCATGCTGTACCTGTCCTGGGAGTGTTTGATGGGATAGTGTAGAGGGAGCTTTAATCTGTATCTAACCCTGTGCTGTACCTGCCCTTGGAGTGTTTGATAGGGACAGTGTAGAGGGAGCTTTACTCTGTATCTAACCCCGTGCTGTACCTGTCCTGGCAGTGTTTGATGGGACAGTGTAGAGGGATCTTTACTCTGTATATAAGCCCGTGCTGTACTTGCCCTTTGAGTGTTTGATGGGGACAGTGTAGAGGGATCTTTCCTCTGTATCTAACCATGTGCTGTATCTGTCTGGGGAGTGTTTGATGGGGACAGTGTAGAGGGAGATTTACTCTGTATCTAACCCCGCGCTGTACCTGCCCTGGGAGTGTATGATGGGGACAGTGTAAAGGGAGTTTTCTTCTGTATCTAACCCCGTGCTGTACCTATCCTGGGAGCGTTTGATGGGACAGTGTAGAGGGAGCTTTACTGTGTATCTAACCGCGTGCTGTACCTGTCCTGGGAATGTATGATGGGGACAGTGTAGAGGGAGCTTTACTCTGAGTCTAACCCCGTGCTGTACCTGCCCTGTGAGTGTTTGATGGGCACGGTGTAAAGGGAGCTTTACTCTGTATCTAACCCCGTGCTGTACCTGTCTTGGGAGTGTTTGATGGGGACAGGGTAGAGGGAGCTTTACGCTGTATCTCACCCCGTGCTGTACCTGTCCTGGGAGTGTTTGATGGGGACGGTGCAGAAGGAGCTTTACTCTGTATATCACCCCATGCTGTACCTGTCCTGGGAGTGGTTTATGGGGACAATGCACAGGGAGCTTTACTCTGTATCTAACCCCGTGCTGTATCTGTCCTGGGAGTCTTTGATGGGACAGTGTAGAGGGAGCTTTACTCTGTATCTAACCCCGTGCTGTACCTGCCCTCGGAGTGTTTGATGGGAACACCGTACAGAGAGCTTTACCCTGTATCTAACCCCGTGCTGTACCTATCCTGGGAGAGTTTGATGGCGACGGTGTAGAAGGAGCTTTACTCTGTATATCACCTCGTGCTGTACCTGTCCTGGGAGTGGTTTATGGGAACAATGCAGAGGGAGCTTTGCTCTGTATCTAACCCCGTGCTGTTCGTGTCCTGGGAGTGTTTTATGGGGACAGAGTAGAGGGAGCTTCACTCTGTATCTAAACCCGTGCTGTACAAGTCCTGTGAACGTTTGATGTGGACAGTGTAGGGGGAGCTTTAATCTGTATCTAACCCCGTGCTGTATCTGTCCTGTGAGTGTTTGATGGGGACGGTGTAGAAGGAGCTTTACGCTGTATATCACCCCGTGCTGTACCTGTTTTGGGAGTGTTTGATAGGACAGTGTAGAGGGAGCTTTACTCTGTATCTAACCCCGTGCTGTACCTGTCCTGTGAGTGTTTGATGGGGACAGTATAGAGGGAGATTTACTCTGTATCTAACCCCGTGCTGTACCTGTCCTGGGAGTGTTTGATGGGGACAACGTAGAGAGAGCTTCACTCTGTATCTAACCTCATGCTGTACCTGTCCTGGGAGTGTTTGATGGGGACGGTGTAGAGGGACATTTACTGTGTATCTAACACCATGCTGTACCTATCCTGTGAGTGTTTGATGGGGACAGTGTAGAGGAAGCCTTACTCTGTATCTAACCCTCTGCTGTACCTGTCCTGGGAGTGTTGATGGGGACAGTGTAGAGGGAGCTTTACTGTGTATCTAACCGCGTGCTGTACCTGCCCTGTGAGTGTTTGATGGGCACGGTGTAAAGGGAGCTTTGCTCTGTATCTAACCCCGTGCTGTACCTGTCCTTTGAGTGTTTGTTAGGGACAGTGTCGAGGGATCTTTACTCTGTATCTCACCCCATGCTGTACCTGTCCTGGGAGTGTTTGATGGGGACAGTGTAGCGGGAGCTTTACTCTGTATCTAACCACGTGCTGTACCTGCTTTGGGAGTATTTGATGGGAACAGTGCACAGGGAGCTTTACTCTGTATCTGACACTGCGCTATACATGTCCTGGGAGTGTTTGATAGGGAAATACAGAGGGAGCTTTTCTCTGTATCTAACCCCGTGCTGTATCTGTCCCGGGAGTGTTTGATAGGGACAGTGTAGAGGGAGCTTTACTCTGTATCTAACCCAGTGCTGTACCTGTCCTGGAGTGTTAGAGCCGACAGTGTACAGGGAGCTTTACTCTGTATCTAACCCCGTGCTGTACCTGTCCTGGGAATGTTTGATGGGGACGGTGTAGAGAGAGATTTACTCTGTATCTAACCCCGTGCTGTACCTGCCCTGTGACTGTTTGATGGGGTCAGTGTAGAAGGATCTTTACTCTGTATCTTACCCCGGGCTGTATCTGCCCTGTGAGTGTTTGATGGGGACTGTGTCAAGGGAGCTTTACTCTGTATCTAACCCCGTGCTGTACCAGTCCTGGGAGTGTTTGATGGGGACAGTGTAGAGGGAGCTTTACTCTGTTTCTAACCCCGTGCTGTACATGTCCTGGGACTGTTTGACAGAGACCGTGTAGTGGGAGATTTACTCTGTATCTAACCCCGTGCTGTACCAGTCCTGGGAGTGTTTGATGGGGACAGTGTAGAGGGAGCTTTACTCTGTTTCTAACCCCGTGCTGTACCTGCCCTGTGAGTGTTTGATGGGGACAGTGTAGAGGAAACTTTACTCTGTATCTAACCCCGTGCTCTTATTGTCCTAGGAGTGTTTGATGGCGACATTGTAGAGGGAGCTTTCCACGGTATCTAACCCAGTGCTGTATCTGTCTTGGGAGTGTTTGATGGGCACAGTGTAGAGGGAGCTTTACTCTGTATCTAACACCGTGCTGTTCCTGTCCTGGGAGTGTTTTATGGGGACAGTGGAGAGGGAGCTTCACTCTGTATTTAATCCATGCTGTACCAGTCCTGGGAGTATTTGATGGGGACATTGTAGCGGGAGCTTTACTCTGTATCTAACCCCGTGCTGTACCTGTCCGGGGAGTGTTTGATGGGGACAACGTAGAGAGAGCTTTACTCTGTATCTAACCTCGTGCTGTACCTCTCCTGGGAGCGTTTGATGGGGACAGTGTAGAGGGAGCTTTACTCTGTATCTAACCCGGTGCTGTACCTGCCCTGTGAGTGTTTGATGGGCACTGTGTACAGGTAGCTTTACTCTGTATCTGACACTGCGCTATACCTGTCCTGCGAGTGTTTGATGGGGACAACGTAGAGGGAGCTTTACTCTGTATCTAACCCGGTGCTGTACCTGTCCTGGGAGTGTTTGATGGGGTCGGTGCAGAAGGAATTTTAACCTGTATATCACCCCGTGCTGTACCTGTCTTGGGAGTATTTGATGGGAACAGTGTATAGGGAGCTTTACTCTGTATCTAACCCTGTGCTGTACCTGCCCTGTGAGTGTTTGATGGGCACTGTGTACAGGTAGCTTTACTCTGTATCTGACACTGCGCTATACCTGTCCTGGGAGTGTTTGATGGGGACAACGTAGAGGGAGCTTTACTCTGTATCTAACCCCGTGCTGTATCTGTGCTGGGAGTCTTTGATGGGACAGTGTAGAGGGAGCTTTACTCTGTATCTAACCCCGTGCTGTACCTGTCCTGGGAGTGTTTGATGGGGATCACGTAGGGGGAGCTTTACTCTGTATCTAACCCCGTGATGTTCGTGTCCTGGGAGTGTTTTATGGGGACAGAGTAGAGGGAGCTTCACTCTGTATCTAAACCCGTGCTGTACAAGTCCTGTGAACGTTTGATGGGGACAGTGTAGAGGGAGCTTTAATCTGTATCTAACCCCGTGCTGTATCTGTCCTGTGAGTGTTTGATGGGGACGGTGTAGAAGGAGCTTTACGCTTTATATCACCCCGTGCTGTACCTGTTTTGTGAGTGTTTGATAGGACAGTGTAGAGGGAGCTTTACTCTGTATCTAACCCCCTGCTGTACCTGTCCTGGGAGTGTTTGATAGGGACAGTGTAGAGGGATCTTTACTCTGTATCTAACCCTGTGCTGTATTTGTCCTGGGAGTGTTTGATGGGGACATTGTAGAGGGAGATTTACTCTGTATCTAACCCCTTACTGTACATGTCCTGGGAGTGTCTGATGGGGACGGAGTAGAGGGAGCTTTACTCTGTATCTAACCCCGTGCTGTACCTGTCCTGGGAGTGTTTGATGCGGACGCTGTAGAGGGACCTTTACTATGTATCTAACAACATGCTGTACCTATCCTGTGAGTGTTTGATGGGGACAGTGTAGAGGGATCCTTACTCTGTATCTAACCCTCTGCTGTACCTGTCCTGGGAGTGTTTGATGGGGACAGTGTAGAGGGAGCCTTACTCTGTATCTAACCCGTGCTGTACCTGTCCTTGGAGTGTTTGATGGGGACAGTGTAGAGGGATCCTTACTCTGTATCTAACCCTCTGCTGTACCTGTCCTGGGAGTGTTTGATGGGGACAGTGTAGAGGGAGCCTTACTCTGTATCTAACCCGTGCTGTACCTGTCCTTGGAGTGTTTGATGGGGACAGTGTAGAGGGAGCTTTACTCTGTATCTAACCACGTGCTGTACCTGCCCTGGGAGTGTTTGATGGGGACAGTGTAGAGGGAGCTTTAATCTGTATCTAACCCCGTGCTGTATCTGTCCTGTGAGTGTTTGATGGGGACGGTGTAGAAGGAGCTTTACGCTGTATATCACCCCGTGCTGTACCTGTCTTGGGAGTGTTTGATGGGAACAGTGTACAGGGAGCTTTACTCTGTATCTAACAGCGTGCTGTACCTGCCCTGTAGAGTGTTTGATGGGGACAGTGTAGAGGGAGCTTTACTCTGTATCTAACCCCGTGCTGTACTTGTCCTGGGAGTGTTTGATGGGGACAGTGCAGTGGGAGATTTACTCTGTATCTAACCCCGTGCTGTTCCTGCCAAGGGAGTGTTTGATAGGGACAGTGTAGAGGGAACTCTACTCTGTATCTAACCCCGTGCTATACTTGACCTGGGAGTGTCTGATGGGACAGTTTAGAGGGAGCTTTCCTCTGTATCTAACCCTGTGCTGTACATGTCTTGGAGTGTTTGAGGCAACAACGTAGAGGGAGGTTTACTCTGTATCTAACCCCGTGCTGTACCTGTCCTGGGAGTGGTTTAAGGGGACAGTGTAGAGGGAGCTTTACTCTATTTCTAACCCCGTGCCGATCCAGTCCTGGGAGTGTTTTATGGGGATAGTGTAGAGGGAGCTTCACTCTGTATCTAAACCCGTGCTGTACATGTCCTGTGATTGTTTGATGGGGACAGTGTAGAGGGAGCTCTACTCTGTATCTAACCCCGTGCTGTACCGGTCCTGGAGTGTTTGAGGAGACAATGTAGAGGGTGCTTTACTCTGTATCTAATCCCATGCTGTACCTGTCCTGGGAGTGGTTTAAGGGGACAATGTAGAGGGAGCTTTACACTGTATCTAACCCCATGCTGTTCCTGTCCTGGGAGTGTTTTATGGGGACATAGTAGAGGGAGCTTCACTCTGTATCTAAACCCGTGCTGTACATGTCCTGTGAACGTTTGATGGGGACAGTGCAGAGGGGGCTTTACTCGGTAGCTAACCCCGTGCTGTACCTGTCCTGGGCGTGTTTGATGGGGACAGTGTAGAGGGAGCTTTACTCTGTATCTCACCCCATGCTGTGCCTGTCCTGGGAGTGTTTGATGGGAACAGTGTACAGGGAGCTTTACTCTGTCTCTAACACCATGCTGTACCTGCCCTGTGAGTGTTTGATTGGGACAGTGTACAGGGAGCTTTACTCTGTATCTGAAACTGCGCTATACCTGTCCTGGGAGTGTTTGATGGGGACGGTGTAGAAGTAGCTTTACGCTGTATATCACCCCGTGCTGTACCTGTGTTGGGAGTGTTTGATGGGAACAGTGTACAGGGAGCTTTACTCTGTATCAAACAGCGTGCTGTACCTGTCCTGGGAGTGTTTGATGGGGATCACGTAGGGGGAGCTTTACTCTGTATCTAACCCCGTGCTGTACCTGTCCTTGGTGTGTTTCATGGGGACAGTGTAGAGGGAGCTTTACTCTGTATTTAACCCTGTGCTGTACCTGTCCTGGGAGTGTTTGATGGGGACAGTGTTCAGGGATCGTTACCCTGTATTTAACCCCATGCTGTACCTGCCCTGATATTGTTTGATGGGGACAGTGTAGAGTGAGCTCTAATCTGTATCTAACCCCGTGCTGTACCTGTCCTGGAGTGTTTGAGCCGACAGTGTGGAGGGAGCTTTAGTCTGTATCTAACGCCTTGCTGTACCTGCCCTGGGAGTGTTTGATGGGGACAGTGCAGAGGGAACTTTACTCTGTATCTAACCCCGTGCTATACCTGTCCTGGGAGTGTTTGTTGGGGAGGGTGTAGAAAGAGCTTTACTCTGTATATCACCCCGTGCTGTACCTGTCCTGGGAGTGGTTTATGGTGACAATGCAGGGGGAGCTTTACTCTGTATCTAACCCCGTGCTGTTCCTGTCCTGGGAGTGTTTTATGGGGACATAGTAGAGGGAGCTTCACTCTGTATCTAAACCCGTGCTGTACATGTCCTGTGAACGTTTGATGGGGACAGTGCAGAGGCAGTTTTACTCGGTATCTAACCCCGTGCTGTATCTGTCCTGGGAGTGTTTGATGGGGATGGTGTAGAAGGAGTTTTACGCTGTATATCACCCCGTGCTGTACCTGTCTTGGGAGTGTTTGATGGGAACAGTGTACAGGGAGCTTTACTCTGTATCTGAAACTGCGCTATACCTGTCCTGGGAGTGTTTGATGGGGACAACGTAGAGGGAGCTTTACTCTCTATCTAACCCCGTGCTGTACCTGTCCTGGGAGTGTTTGATGGGATAGTGTAGAGGGAGCTTTAATCTGTATCTAACCCTGTGCTGTACCTGCCCTTGGAGTGTTTGATAGGGACAGTGTAGAGGGAGCTTTACTCTGTATCTAACCCCGTGCTGTACCTGTCCTGGCAGTGTTTGATGGGACAGTGTAGAGGGATCTTTACTCTGTATATAAGCCCGTGCTGTACTTGCCCTTTGAGTGTTTGATGGGGACAGTGTAGAGGGATCTTTCCTCTGTATCTAACCATGTGCTGTATCTGTCTGGGGAGTGTTTGATGGGGACAGTGTAGAGGGAGATTTACTCTGTATCTAACCCCGTGCTGTACCTGCCCTGGGAGTGTATGATGGGGACAGTGTAAAGGGAGTTTTCTTCTGTATCTAACCCCGTGCTGTACCTATCCTGGGAGCGTTTGATGGGACAGTGTAGAGGGAGCTTTACTGTGTATCTAACCGCGTGCTGTACCTGTCCTGGGAATGTATGATGGGGACAGTGTAGAGGGAGCTTTACTCTGAGTCTAACCCCGTGCTGTACCTTCCCTGTGAGTGTTTGATGGGCACGGTGTAAAGGGAGCTTTACTCTGTATCTAACCCCGTGCTGTACCTGTCTTGGGAGTGTTTGATGGGGACAGGGTAGAGGGAGCTTTACGCTGTATCTCACCCCGTGCTGTACCTGTCCTGGGAGTGTTTGATGGGGACGGTGTAGAAGGAGTTTTACTCTGTATATCACCCCGTGCTGTACCTGTCTTGGGAGTATTTGATGGGAACAGTGTACAGGGAGCTTTACTCTGTATCTAACAGCGTGCTGTACCTGCCCTGTAGAGTGTTTGATGGGGACAGTGTAGAGGGAGCTTTACTCTGTATCTAACCCCGTGCTGTACTTGTCCTGGGAGTGTTTGATGGGGACAGTGCAGTGGGAGATTTACTCTGTATCTAACCCCGTGCTGTTCCTGCCAAGGGAGTGTTTGATAGGGACAGTGTAGAGGGAACTCTACTCTGTATCTAACCCCGTGCTATACTTGACCTGGGAGTGTCTGATGGGACAGTTTAGAGGGAGCTTTCCTCTGTATCTAACCCTGTGCTGTACATGTCTTGGAGTGTTTGAGGCAACAACGTAGAGGGAGGTTTACTCTGTATCTAACCCCGTGCTGTACCTGTCCTGGGAGTGGTTTAAGGGGACAGTGTAGAGGGAGCTTTACTCTATTTCTAACCCCGTGCCGATCCAGTCCTGGGAGTGTTTTATGGGGATAGTGTAGAGGGAGCTTCACTCTGTATTTAAGCCTGTGCTGTATCTGTAATGGGAGTGTCTGATGGGGACAGTGTTCAGGGAGCTTTACCCTGTATTTAACCCCATGCTGTACCTGCCCTGTGATTGTTTGATGGGGACAGTGTAGAGGGAGCTCTACTCTGTATCTAACCCCGTGCTGTACCGGTCCTGGAGTGTTTGAGGAGACAATGTAGAGGGTGCTTTACTCTGTATCTAATCCCATGCTGTACCTGTCCTGGGAGTGGTTTAAGGGGACAATGTAGAGGGAGCTTTACACTGTATCTAACCCCATGCTGTTCCTGTCCTGGGAGTGTTTTATGGGGACATAGTAGAGGGAGCTTCACTCTGTATCTAAACCCGTGCTGTACATGTCCTGTGAACGTTTGATGGGGACAGTGCAGAGGGGGCTTTACTCGGTAGCTAACCCCGTGCTGTACCTGTCCTGGGCGTGTTTGATGGGGACAGTGTAGAGGGAGCTTTACTCTGTATCTCACCCCATGCTGTGCCTGTCCTGGGAGTGTTTGATGGGAACAGTGTACAGGGAGCTTTACTCTGTCTCTAACACCATGCTGTACCTGCCCTGTGAGTGTTTGATTGGGACAGTGTACAGGGAGCTTTACTCTGTATCTGAAACTGCGCTATACCTGTCCTGGGAGTGTTTGATGGGGACGGTGTAGAAGTAGCTTTACGCTGTATATCACCCCGTGCTGTACCTGTGTTGGGAGTGTTTGATGGGAACAGTGTACAGGGAGCTTTACTCTGTATCAAACAGCGTGCTGTACCTGTCCTGGGAGTGTTTGATGGGGATCACGTAGGGGGAGCTTTACTCTGTATCTAACCCCGTGCTGTACCTGTCCTTGGTGTGTTTCATGGGGACAGTGTAGAGGGAGCTTTACTCTGTATTTAACCCTGTGCTGTACCTGTCCTGGGAGTGTTTGATGGGGACAGTGTTCAGGGATCGTTACCCTGTATTTAACCCCATGCTGTACCTGCCCTGATATTGTTTGATGGGGACAGTGTAGAGTGAGCTCTAATCTGTATCTAACCCCGTGCTGTACCTGTCCTGGAGTGTTTGAGCCGACAGTGTGGAGGGAGCTTTAGTCTGTATCTAACGCCTTGCTGTACCTGCCCTGGGAGTGTTTGATGGGGACAGTGCAGAGGGAACTTTACTCTGTATCTAACCCCGTGCTATACCTGTCCTGGGAGTGTTTGTTGGGGAGGGTGTAGAAAGAGCTTTACTCTGTATATCACCCCGTGCTGTACCTGTCCTGGGAGTGGTTTATGGTGACAATGCAGGGGGAGCTTTACTCTGTATCTAACCCCGTGCTGTTCCTGTCCTGGGAGTGTTTTATGGGGACATAGTAGAGGGAGCTTCACTCTGTATCTAAACCCGTGCTGTACATGTCCTGTGAACGTTTGATGGGGACAGTGCAGAGGCAGTTTTACTCGGTATCTAACCCCGTGCTGTATCTGTCCTGGGAGTGTTTGATGGGGATGGTGTAGAAGGAGTTTTACGCTGTATATCACCCCGTGCTGTACCTGTCTTGGGAGTGTTTGATGGGAACAGTGTACAGGGAGCTTTACTCTGTATCTGAAACTGCGCTATACCTGTCCTGGGAGTGTTTGATGGGGACAACGTAGAGGGAGCTTTACTCTCTATCTAACCCCGTGCTGTACCTGTCCTGGGAGTGTTTGATGGGATAGTGTAGAGGGAGCTTTAATCTGTATCTAACCCTGTGCTGTACCTGCCCTTGGAGTGTTTGATAGGGACAGTGTAGAGGGAGCTTTACTCTGTATCTAACCCCGTGCTGTACCTGTCCTGGCAGTGTTTGATGGGACAGTGTAGAGGGATCTTTACTCTGTATATAAGCCCGTGCTGTACTTGCCCTTTGAGTGTTTGATGGGGACAGTGTAGAGGGATCTTTCCTCTGTATCTAACCATGTGCTGTATCTGTCTGGGGAGTGTTTGATGGGGACAGTGTAGAGGGAGATTTACTCTGTATCTAACCCCGTGCTGTACCTGCCCTGGGAGTGTATGATGGGGACAGTGTAAAGGGAGTTTTCTTCTGTATCTAACCCCGTGCTGTACCTATCCTGGGAGCGTTTGATGGGACAGTGTAGAGGGAGCTTTACTGTGTATCTAACCGCGTGCTGTACCTGTCCTGGGAATGTATGATGGGGACAGTGTAGAGGGAGCTTTACTCTGAGTCTAACCCCGTGCTGTACCTTCCCTGTGAGTGTTTGATGGGCACGGTGTAAAGGGAGCTTTACTCTGTATCTAACCCCGTGCTGTACCTGTCTTGGGAGTGTTTGATGGGGACAGGGTAGAGGGAGCTTTACGCTGTATCTCACCCCGTGCTGTACCTGTCCTGGGAGTGTTTGATGGGGACGGTGTAGAAGGAGTTTTACTCTGTATATCACCCCATGCTGTACCTGTCCTGGGAGTGGTTTATGGGGACAATGCACAGGGAGCTTTACTCTGTATCTAACCCCGTGCTGTATCTGTCCTGGGAGTCTTTGATGGGACAGTGTAGAGGGAGCTTTACTCTGTATCTAACCCCGTGCTGTACCTGCCCTCGGAGTGTTTGATGGGAACACCGTACAGAGAGCTTTACCCTGTATCTAACCCCGTGCTGTACCTATCCTGGGAGAGTTTGATGGCGACGGTGTAGAAGGAGCTTTACTCTGTATATCACCTCGTGCTGTACCTGTCCTGGGAGTGGTTTATGGGAACAATGCAGAGGGAGCTTTGCTCTGTATCTAACCCCGTGCTGTTCGTGTCCTGGGAGTGTTTTATGGGGACAGAGTAGAGGGAGCTTCACTCTGTATCTAAACCCGTGCTGTACAAGTCCTGTGAACGTTTGATGTGGACAGTGTAGGGGGAGCTTTAATCTGTATCTAACCCCGTGCTGTATCTGTCCTGTGAGTGTTTGATGGGGACGGTGTAGAAGGAGCTTTACGCTGTATATCACCCCGTGCTGTACCTGTTTTGGGAGTGTTTGATAGGACAGTGTAGAGGGAGCTTTACTCTGTATCTAACCCCGTGCTGTACCTGTCCTGTGAGTGTTTGATGGGGACAGTATAGAGGGAGATTTACTCTGTATCTAACCCCGTGCTGTACCTGTCCTGGGAGTGTTTGATGGGGACAACGTAGAGAGAGCTTCACTCTGTATCTAACCTCATGCTGTACCTGTCCTGGGAGTGTTTGATGGGGACAGTGTAGAGGGACATTTACTGTGTATCTAACACCATGCTGTACCTATCCTGTGAATGTTTGATGGGGACAGTGTAGAGGAAGCCTTACTCTGTATCTAACCCTCTGCTGTACCTGTCCTGGGAGTGTTTGATTGGACAGTGTAGAGGGAGCTTTACTGTGTATCTAACCGCGTGCTGTACCTGCCCTGTGAGTGTTTGATGGGCACGGTGTAAAGGGAGCTTTGCTCTGTATCTAACCCCGTGCTGTACCTGTCTTGGTAGTTTTTGATGGGGACAGTGTAGACGGAGCTTTACTCTGTATCTAACTCTGTGCTGTACCTGTCCTGGGAGTGTTTGAAGTGGACAATGTAGAGGGAGCTTTACTCTGTATCTTACCCCATGCTGTACCTGCCCTGTTAGTGTTTGATTGGGATGTTGTAGAAGGAGCTTTACTCTGTATATCACCTCGTGCTGTACCTGTCCTGGGAGTGGTTTATGGGAACAATGCAGAGGGAGCTTTGCTCTGTATCTCACCCCGTGCTGTTCGTGTCCTGGGAGTGTTTTATGGGGACAGAGTAGAGGGAGATTCACTCTGTATCTAAACCCGTGCTGTACAAGTCCTGTGAACGTTTGATGGGGACAGTGTAGAGGGAGCTTTAATCTGTATCTAACCCCGTGCTGTATCTGTCCTGTGAGTGTTTGATGGGGACGGTGTAGAAGGAGCTTTACGCTGTATATCACCCCGTGCTGTACCTGTTTTGTGAGTGTTTGATAGGACAGTGTAGAGGGAGCTTTACTCTGTATCTAACCCGCTGCTGTACCTGTCCTGGGAGTGTTTGATAGGGACAGTGTAGAGGGATCTTTACTCTGTATCTAACCCTGTGCTGTATTTGTCCTGGGAGTGCTTGATGGGGACATTGTAGAGGGAGATTTACTCTGTATCTAACCCCTTACTGTACATGTCCTGGGAGTGTCTGATGGGGACGGAGTAGAGGGAGCTTTACTCTGTATCTAACCCCGTGCTGTACCTGTCCTGGGAGTGTTTGATGCGGACGCTGTAGAGGGACCTTTACTATGTATCTAACAACATGCTGTACCTATCCTGTGAGTGTTTGATGGGGACAGTGTAGAGGGATCCTTACTCTGTATCTAACCCTCTGCTGTACCTGTCCTGGGAGTGTTTGATGGGGACAGTGTAGAGGGAGCCTTACTCTGTATCTAACCAGTGCTGTACCTGTCCTTGGAGTGTTTGATGGGGACAGTGTAGAGCGAGCTTTACTCTGTATCTAACCGCGTGCTGTACCTGCCCTGGGAGTGTTTGATGGGGACAGTGTAGAGGGAGCTTTAATCTGTATCTAACCCCGTGCTGTATCTGTCCTGTGAGTGTTTGATGGGGACGGTGTAGAAAGAGCTTTACGCTGTATATCACCCCGTGCTGTACCTGTTTTGGGAGTGTTTGATAGGACAGTGTAGAGGGAGCTTTACTCTGTATCTAACCCCCTGCTGTATCTGTCCTGGGAGTGTTTGATAGGGACAGTGTAGAGGGATCTTTACTCTGTATCTAACCCTGTGCTGTATTTGTCCTGGGAGTGTTTGATGGGGACATTGTAGAAGGAGATTTACTCTGTATCTAACCCCTTACTGTACATGTCCTGGGAGTGTCTGATGGGGACGGAGTAGAGGGAGCTTTACTCTGTATCTAACCCTGTGCTGTACATGTCCTGTGAACGTTTGATGGGGACAGTGTAGAGGGAGCTTTACTCTGAATCTAACCCCGTGCTGTACCTATCCTGGGAGTTTTTGATGGGGACAGTATAGAGGGAGATTTACTCTGTATCTAACCCCGTGCTGTACCTGTTCTAGGAGTGTTTGATGGGGACAACGTAGAGAGAGCTTTACTCTGTATCTAACCCGGTGCTGTACCTGTCCTGGGAGTGTTTGATGGGGACAGTGTAGAAGGAATTTTAACCTGTATATCACCCCGTGCTGTACCTGTCTTGGGAGTATTTGATGGGAACAGTGTATAGGGAGCTTTACGCTGTATCTAACACTGTGCTGTACCTGCCCTGTGAGTGTTTGATGGGCACAGTGTACAGGTAGCTTTACTCTGTATCTGACACTGCGCTATACCTGTCCTGGGAGTGTTTGATGTGGACAACGTAGAGGGAGCTTTACTCTGTATCTAACCCCGTGCTGTATCTGTGCTGGGAGTCTTTGATGGGAACAGCGTACAGGGAGCTTTACTCTGTATCTAACCGCATGCTGTACCTGTATTGGGAGAGTTTGATGGCGACGGTGTAGAAGGAGCTTTACTCTGTGTATCACCTTGTGCTGTACCTGTCCTGGGAGTGGTTTATGGGAACAATGCAGAGGGAGCTTTGCTCTGTATCTAACCCCGTGCTGTTCGTGTCCTGGGAGTGTTTTATGGGGACAGATAGAGGGAGCTTCACTCTGTGTCTAAACCCATGCTGTACAAGTCCTGTGAACGTTTGATGGGGACAGTGTAGAGGGAGCTTTAATGTGTTTCTAACCCCGTGCTGTATCTGTCCTGTGAGTGTTTGATGGGGACGGTGTAGAAGGAGCTTTACGCTGCATATCACCCCGTGCTGTACCTTTCTTGGGAGTGTTTGATGGGAACAGTGTACAGGGAGCTTTACTCTGTATCTAACAGCGTGCTGTACCTGTCCTGGGAGTGTTTGATGGGGATCACGTAGGGGGAGCTTTACTCTGTATCTAACCCCGTGCTGTACCTGCCCTGGGAGTGTCTGATGGGGACAGTGTAAAGGGAGTTTTCTTCTGTATCTGACCCCGTGCTGTACCTGTCCTGGGAGTGTTTCATGAGGACGGTGTAGAAGGAGCTTTACTCTGTATATCACCCCGTGCTGTACCTGTCCTGTGAACGTTTGATGGGGACAGTGTAGAGGGAGCTTTACTCTGTATCTAACCTCGTGCTGTATCTGTCCTGGGAGTGTTTGATGGGGATGGTGTAGAAGGAGCTTTACGCTGTATATCACCCCGTGCTGTACCTGTCTTGGGAGTGTTGATGGGAACAGTGTACAGGGAGCTTTACTCTGTATCTAACAGCGTGCTGTACCTGTCCTGGGAGTGTTTGATGGGGATCACGTAGCGGGAGCTTTACTCTGTATCTAACCCCGTGCTGTACCTGTCCTCGGTGTGTTTCATGGGGACAGTGTAGAGGGAGCTTTACTCTGTATTTAACCCTGTGCTGTACCTGTCCTGGGAGTGTTTGATGGGGACAGTGTTCAGGGACCGTTACCCTGTATTTAACCCCATGCTGTACCTGCCCTGATATTGTTTGATGGGGACAGTGTAGAGTGAGCTCTAATCTGTATCTAACCCCGTGCTGTTCCTGTCCTGGAGTGTTTGAGCCGACAGTGTGGAGGGAGCTTTAGTCTGTATCTAACGCCTTGCTGTACCTGCCCTGGGAGTGTTTGATGGGGACATTGCAGAGGGAACTTTACTCTGTATCTAACCCCGTGCTATACCTGTCCTGGGAGTGTTTTATGGGGATGGTGTAGAAGGAGTTTTACGCTGTATATCACCCCGTGCTGTACCTGTCTTGGGAGTGTTTGATGGGAACAGTGTACAGGGAGCTTTACTCTGTATCTGAAACTGCGCTATACCTGTCCTGGGAGTGTTTGATGGGGACAACGTAGAGGGAGCTTTACTCTCTATCTAACCCCGTGCTGTACCTGTCCTGGGAGTGTTTGATGGGATAGTGTAGAGGTAGCTTTAATCTGTATCTAACCCTGTGCTGTACCTTCCCTTGGAGTGTTTGATAGGGACAGTGTAGAGGGAGCTTTACTCTGTATCTAACCCCGTGCTGTACCTGTCCTGGCAGTGTTTGATGGGACAGTGTAGAGGAATCTTTACTCTGTATATAAGCCCGTGCTGTACCTGTCTTGGGAGTGTTTGATGGGGACAATGTAAAGGGAGATTTCCTCTGTATCTAACCCTGTGCTGTATCTGTCTGGGGAGTGTTTGATGGGGACAGTGTAGGGGGAGCTTTACTCTGTATCTAACCCCGTGCTGTACCTGCCCTGGGAGTGTATGATGGGGACAGTGTAAAGGGAGTTTTCTTCTGTATCTAACCCCGTGGTGTACCTATCCTGGGAGCGTTTGATGGGGCAGTGTAGAGGGAGCTTTACTGTGTATCTAACCGCGTGCTGTACCTGTCCTGGGAATGTATGATGGGGACAGTGTAGAGGGAGCTTTACTCTGAGTCTAACCCCATGCTGTACCTGCCCTGTGAGTGTTTGATGGGCACGGTGTAAAGGGAGCTTTACTCTGTATCTAACCCCGTGCTGTACCTGTCTTGGGAGTGTTTGATGGGGACAGGGTAGAGGGAGCTTTATGCTGTATCTAACCCCGTGCTGTACCTGTCCTGGGAGTGTTTGATGGGGACGGTGTGGAAGGAGCTTTACTCTGTATATCACCCCGTGCTGTACCTGTCCTGGGAGTGGTTTATGGGGACAATGCACAGGGAGCTTTACTCTGTATCTAACCCCGTGCTGTATCTGTCCTGGGAGTCTTTGATGGGACAGTGTAGAGGGAGCTTTACTCTGTATCTAACCCCGTGCTGTACCTGCCCTCGGAGTGTTTGATGGGAACACCGTACAGAGAGCTTTACCCTGTATCTAACCCCGTGCTGTACCTATCCTGGGAGAGTTTGATGGCGACGGTGTAGAAGGAGCTTTACTCTGTATATCACCTCGTGCTGTACCTGTCCTGGGAGTGGTTTATGGGAACAATGCAGAGGGAGCTTTGCTCTGTATCTAACCCCGTGCTGTTCGTGTCCTGGGAGTGTTTTATGGGGACAGAGTAGAGGGAGCTTCACTCTGTATCTAAACCCGTGCTGTACAAGTCCTGTGAACGTTTGATGGGGACAGTGTAGAGGGAGCTTTAATCTGTATCTAACCCCGTGCTGTATCTGTCCTGTGAGTGTTTGATGGGGTCGGTGTAGAAGGAGCTTTACGCTGTATATCACCCCGTGCTGTACCTGTTTTGGGAGTGTTTGATAGGACAGTGTAGAGGGAGCTTTACTCTGTATCTAACCCCGTGCTGTACCTGTCCTGTGAGTGTTTGATGGGGACAGTATAGAGTGAGATTTACTCTGTATCTAACCACGTGCTGTAACTGCCTTGGGAGTATTTGATGGGAACAGTGTACAGGGAGCTTTACTCTGTATCTGACACTGCGCTATACATGTCCTGGGAGTGTTTGATAGGGAAGTACAGAGGGAGCTTTACTCTGTATCTAACCCCGTGCTGTATCTGTCCCGGGAGTGTTTGATAGGGACAGTGTAGAGGGAGCTTTACTCTGTATCTAACCCAGTGCTGTACCTGTCCTGGAGTGTTTGAGCCGACAGTGTAGAGGGAGCTTTACTCTGTATCTAACCCCGTGCTGTACCTGTCCTGGGAGTGTTTGATGGGGACGGTGTAGAGAGAGATTTACTCTGTATCTAAACCCGTGCTGTACCTGCCCTGTGACTGTTTGATGGGGACAGTGTAGAAGGATCTTTACTCTGTATCTTACCCCGGGCTGTATCTGCCCTGTGAGTGTTTGATGGGGACTGTGTCAAGGGAGCTTTACTCTGTATCTAACCCCGTGCTGTACCAGTCCTGGGAGTGTTTGATGGGGACAGTGTAGAGGGAGCTTTACTCTGTATCTAACCCCGTGCTGTACATGTCCTGGGACTGTTTGACAGAGACCGTGTAGTGGGAGATTTACTCTGTATCTAAGCCCGTGCTGTACCTGCCCTGTGAGTGTTTGATGGAGACAGTGTAGAGGGAGCTTTACTCTGTATCTAACCCCGTGCTGTAATTGTCCTGGGAGTGTTTGATGGGGACATTGTAGAGGGAGCTTTACTCTGTATCTAACCCCGTGCTGTATCTGCCCTGTGAGTGTTTGATGGGGACTGTGTGAAGGGACCTTTACTCTGTATCTAACCCCGTGCTGTAGCTGTCCTGGGAGTGTTTGATGGGGACAGTGTAGAGGGAGCTTTACTCTGTATCTAACCACGTACTGTACATTTCCGGGGAGTGTTTGAATGGGACCGTGTAGTGGGAGCTTTACTCTGTATCTAACCCCGTGCTGTACCTGCCCTGTGAGTGTTTGATGGGGACATTGTAGAGGAAACTTTACTCTGTATCTAACCCCGTGCTCTTATTGTCCTAGGAGTGTTTGATGGCGACATTGTAGAGGGAGCTTTCCACGGTATCTAACCCCGTGCTGTATCTGTCTTGGGAGTGTTTGATGGGCACAGTGTAGAGGGAGCTTTACTCTGTATCTAACACCGTGCTGTTCCTGTCCTGGGAGTGTTTTATGGGGACAGTTTAGAGGGAGCTTTACTCTGTATTTAATCCATGCTGTACCAGTCCTGGGAGTATTTGATGGGGACATTGTAGCGGGAGCTTTACTCTGTATCTAACCCCGTGCTGTACTTGTCCTGGGAGTGTTTGATGGGGACAACGTTGAGAGAGCTTTACTCTGTATCTAACCCCGTGCTGTACCTGTCCTGGGAGTGTTTGATGGGGACAGTATAGAGGGAGATTTACTCTGTATCTAACCCCGTGCTGTACCTGTCCGGGGAGTGTTTGATGGGAACAGTGTACAGGGAGCTTTACTCTGTATCTAACACTGTGCTGTACCTGCCCTGTGAGTGTTTGATGGGCACAGTGTACAGGTAGCTTTACTCTGTATCTGACACTGCGCTATACCTGTCCTGGGAGTGTTTGATGGGGACAACGTAGAGGGAGCTTTACTCTGTATCTAACCCCGTGCTGTATCTGTGCTGGGAGTCTTTGATGGGACAGTGTAGAGGGAGCTTTACTCTGTATCTAACCCCGTGCTGTACCTGCCCTCGGAGTGTTTGATGGGAACAGCGTACAGGGAGCTTTACTCTGTATCTAACCCCGTGCTGTACCTGTCCTGGGAGAGTTTGATGGCGACGGTGTAGAAGGAGCTTTACTCTGTATATCACCTCGTGCTGTACATGTCCTGGGAGTGGTTTATGGGAACAATGCAGAAGGAGCTTTGCTCTGTATCTCACCCCCTGCTGTACCTGTCCTGGGAATGTTTGATAGGGACAGTGTAGAGGGATCTTTACTCTGTATCTCACCCTGTGCTGTATTTGTCCTGGGAGTGTTTGATGGGGACATTGTAGAGGGAGATTTACTCTGTATCTAACCCCTTACTGTACATGTCCTGGGAGTGTCTGATGGGGACGGAGTAGAGGGAGCTTTACTCTGTATCTAACCCCGTGCTGTAACTGTCCTGGGAGTGTTTGATGCGGACGCTGTAGAGGGACCTTTACTATGTATCTAACACCATGCTGTACCTATCCTGTGAGTGTTTGATGGGGACAGTGTAGAGGGATCCTTACTCTGTATCTAACCCTCTGCTGTACCTGTCCTGGGAGTGTTTGATGGGGACAGTGTAGAGGGAGCCTTGCTCTGTATCTAACCCGTACTGTACCTGTCCTTGGAGTGTTTGATGGGGACAGTGTAGAGGGAGCTTTACTCTGTATCTAACCGCGTGCTGTACCTGCCCTGGGAGTGTTTGATGGGGACAGTGTAGAGGGAGCTTTACTCTGAGTCTAACCCCATGCTGTACCTGCCCTGTGAGTGTTTGATGGGCACGGTGTAAAGGGAGCTTTACTCTGTATCTAACCCCGTGCTGTACCTGTCTTGGGAGTGTTTGATGGGGACAGGGTAGAGGGAGCTTTATGCTGTATCTAACCCCGTGCTGTACCTGTCCTGGGAGTGTTTGATGGGGACGGTGTGGAAGGAGCTTTACTCTGTATATCACCCCGTGCTGTACCTGTCCTGGGAGTGGTTTATGGGGACAATGCACAGGGAGCTTTACTCTGTATCTAACCCCGTGCTGTATCTGTCCTGGGAGTCTTTGATGGGACAGTGTAGAGGGAGCTTTACTCTGTATCTAACCCCGTGCTGTACCTGCCCTCGGAGTGTTTGATGGGAACACCGTACAGAGAGCTTTACCCTGTATCTAACCCCGTGCTGTACCTATCCTGGGAGAGTTTGATGGCGACGGTGTAGAAGGAGCTTTACTCTGTATATCACCTCGTGCTGTACCTGTCCTGGGAGTGGTTTATGGGAACAATGCAGAGGGAGCTTTGCTCTGTATCTAACCCCGTGCTGTTCGTGTCCTGGGAGTGTTTTATGGGGACAGAGTAGAGGGAGCTTCACTCTGTATCTAAACCCGTGCTGTACAAGTCCTGTGAACGTTTGATGGGGACAGTGTAGAGGGAGCTTTAATCTGTATCTAACCCCGTGCTGTATCTGTCCTGTGAGTGTTTGATGGGGTCGGTGTAGAAGGAGCTTTACGCTGTATATCACCCCGTGCTGTACCTGTTTTGGGAGTGTTTGATAGGACAGTGTAGAGGGAGCTTTACTCTGTATCTAACCCCGTGCTGTACCTGTCCTGTGAGTGTTTGATGGGGACAGTATAGAGTGAGATTTACTCTGTATCTAACCCCGTGCTGTACCTGTCCTGGGAGTGTTTGATGGGGACAACGTAGAGAGAGCTTTACTCTGTATCTAACCTCATGCTGTACCTGTCCTGGGAGTGTTTGATGGGGACGGTGTAGAGGGACATTTACTGTGTATCTAACACCATGCTGTACCTATCCTGTGAGAGTTTGATGGGGACAGTGTAGAGGAAGCCTTACTCTGTATCTAACCCTCTGCTGTACCTGTCCTGGGAGTGTTTGATGGGACAGTGTAGAGGGAGCTTTACTGTGTATCTAACCGCGTGCTGTACCTGCCCTGTGAGTGTTTGATGGGCACGGTGTAAAGGGAGCTTTGCTCTGTATCTAACCCCGTGCTGTAGCTGTCCTGTGAGTGTTTGATGGGGACAACGTAGAGGGAGCTTTACTCTGTATCTAACCCCGTGCTGTATCTGTGCTGGGAGTCTTTGATGGGACAGTGTAGAGGGAGCTTTACTCTGTATCTAACCCCGTGCTGTACCTGCCCTCGGAGTGTTTGATGGGAACAGCGTACAGGGAGCTTTACTCTGTATCTAACCCCGTGCTGTACCTGTCCTGGGAGAGTTTGATGGCGACGGTGTAGAAGGAGCTTTACTCTGTATATCACCTCGTGCTGTACATGTCCTGGGAGTGGTTTATGGGAACAATGCAGAAGGAGCTTTGCTCTGTATCTCACCCCCTGCTGTACCTGTCCTGGGAGTGTTTGATAGGGACAGTGTAGAGGGATCTTTACTCTGTATCTCACCCTGTGCTGTATTTGTCCTGGGAGTGTTTGATGGGGACATTGTAGAGGGAGATTTACTCTGTATCTAACCCCTTACTGTACATGTCCTGGGAGTGTCTGATGGGGACGGAGTAGAGGGAGCTTTACTCTGTATCTAACCCCGTGCTGTACCTGTCCTGGGAGTGTTTGATGCGGACGCTGTAGAGGGACCTTTACTATGTATCTAACACCATGCTGTACCTATCCTGTGAGTGTTTGATGGGGACAGTGTAGAGGGATCCTTACTCTGTATCTAACCCTCTGCTGTACCTGTCCTGGGAGTGTTTGATGGGGACAGTGTAGAGGGAGCCTTACTCTGTATCTAACCCGTACTGTACCTGTCCTTGGAGTGTTTGATGGGGACAGTGTAGAGGGAGCTTTACTCTGTATCTAACCGCGTGCTGTACCTGCCCTGGGAGTGTTTGATGGGGACAGTGTAGAGGGAGCTTTACTCTGAGTCTAACCCCATGCTGTACCTGCCCTGTGAGTGTTTGATGGGCACGGTGTAAAGGGAGCTTTACTCTGTATCTAACCCCGTGCTGTACCTGTCTTGGGAGTGTTTGATGGGGACAGGGTAGAGGGAGCTTTATGCTGTATCTAACCCCGTGCTGTACCTGTCCTGGGAGTGTTTGATGGGGACGGTGTGGAAGGAGCTTTACTCTGTATATCACCCCGTGCTGTACCTGTCCTGGGAGTGGTTTATGGGGACAATGCACAGGGAGCTTTACTCTGTATCTAACCCCGTGCTGTATCTGTCCTGGGAGTCTTTGATGGGACAGTGTAGAGGGAGCTTTACTCTGTATCTAACCCCGTGCTGTACCTGCCCTCGGAGTGTTTGATGGGAACACCGTACAGAGAGCTTTACCCTGTATCTAACCCCGTGCTGTACCTATCCTGGGAGAGTTTGATGGCGACGGTGTAGAAGGAGCTTTACTCTGTATATCACCTCGTGCTGTACCTGTCCTGGGAGTGGTTTATGGGAACAATGCAGAGGGAGCTTTGCTCTGTATCTAACCCCGTGCTGTTCGTGTCCTGGGAGTGTTTTATGGGGACAGAGTAGAGGGAGCTTCACTCTGTATCTAAACCCGTGCTGTACAAGTCCTGTGAACGTTTGATGGGGACAGTGTAGAGGGAGCTTTAATCTGTATCTAACCCCGTGCTGTACCTGCCCTCGGAGTGTTTGATGGGAACAGCGTACAGGGAGCTTTACTCTGTATCTAACCCCGTGCTGTACCTGTCCTGGGAGAGTTTGATGGCGACGGTGTAGAAGGAGCTTTACTCTGTATATCACCTCGTGCTGTACATGTCCTGGGAGTGGTTTATGGGAACAATGCAGAAGGAGCTTTGCTCTGTATCTCACCCCCTGCTGTACCTGTCCTGGGAGTGTTTGATAGGGACAGTGTAGAGGGATCTTTACTCTGTATCTCACCCTGTGCTGTATTTGTCCTGGGAGTGTTTGATGGGGACATTGTAGAGGGAGATTTACTCTGTATCTAACCCCTTACTGTACATGTCCTGGGAGTGTCTGATGGGGACGGAGTAGAGGGAGCTTTACTCTGTATCTAACCCCGTGCTGTACCTGTCCTGGGAGTGTTTGATGCGGACGCTGTAGAGGGACCTTTACTATGTATCTAACACCATGCTGTACCTATCCTGTGAGTGTTTGATGGGGACAGTGTAGAGGGATCCTTACTCTGTATCTAACCCTCTGCTGTACCTGTCCTGGGAGTGTTTGATGGGGACAGTGTAGAGGGAGCCTTACTCTGTATCTAACCCGTACTGTACCTGTCCTTGGAGTGTTTGATGGGGACAGTGTAGAGGGAGCTTTACTCTGTATCTAACCGCGTGCTGTACCTGCCCTGGGAGTGTTTGATGGGGACAGTGTAGAGGGAGCTTTACTCTGAGTCTAACCCCATGCTGTACCTGCCCTGTGAGTGTTTGATGGGCACGGTGTAAAGGGAGCTTTACTCTGTATCTAACCCCGTGCTGTACCTGTCTTGGGAGTGTTTGATGGGGACAGGGTAGAGGGAGCTTTATGCTGTATCTAACCCCGTGCTGTACCTGTCCTGGGAGTGTTTGATGGGGACGGTGTGGAAGGAGCTTTACTCTGTATATCACCCCGTGCTGTACCTGTCCTGGGAGTGGTTTATGGGGACAATGCACAGGGAGCTTTACTCTGTATCTAACCCCGTGCTGTATCTGTCCTGGGAGTCTTTGATGGGACAGTGTAGAGGGAGCTTTACTCTGTATCTAACCCCGTGCTGTACCTGCCCTCGGAGTGTTTGATGGGAACACCGTACAGAGAGCTTTACCCTGTATCTAACCCCGTGCTGTACCTATCCTGGGAGAGTTTGATGGCGACGGTGTAGAAGGAGCTTTACTCTGTATATCACCTCGTGCTGTACCTGTCCTGGGAGTGGTTTATGGGAACAATGCAGAGGGAGCTTTGCTCTGTATCTAACCCCGTGCTGTTCGTGTCCTGGGAGTGTTTTATGGGGACAGAGTAGAGGGAGCTTCACTCTGTATCTAAACCCGTGCTGTACAAGTCCTGTGAACGTTTGATGGGGACAGTGTAGAGGGAGCTTTAATCTGTATCTAACCCCGTGCTGTATCTGTCCTGTGAGTGTTTGATGGGGTCGGTGTAGAAGGAGCTTTACGCTGTATATCACCCCGTGCTGTACCTGTTTTGGGAGTGTTTGATAGGACAGTGTAGAGGGAGCTTTACTCTGTATCTAACCCCGTGCTGTACCTGTCCTGTGAGTGTTTGATGGGGACAGTATAGAGTGAGATTTACTCTGTATCTAACCCCGTGCTGTACCTGTCCTGGGAGTGTTTGATGGGGACAACGTAGAGAGAGCTTTACTCTGTATCTAACCTCATGCTGTACCTGTCCTGGGAGTGTTTGATGGGGACGGTGTAGAGGGACATTTACTGTGTATCTAACACCATGCTGTACCTATCCTGTGAGAGTTTGATGGGGACAGTATAGAGGAAGCCTTACTCTGTATCTAACCCTCTGCTGTACCTGTCCTGGGAGTGTTTGATGGGACAGTGTAGAGGGAGCTTTACTGTGTATCTAACCGCGTGCTGTACCTGCCCTGTGAGTGTTTGATGGGCACGGTGTAAAGGGAGCTTTGCTCTGTATCTAACCCCGTGCTGTAGCTGTCCTGTGAGTGTTTGATGGGGACAACGTAGAGGGAGCTTTACTCTGTATCTAACCCCGTGCTGTATCTGTGCTGGGAGTCTTTGATGGGACAGTGTAGAGGGAGCTTTACTCTGTATCTAACCCCGTGCTGTACCTGCCCTCGGAGTGTTTGATGGGAACAGCGTACAGGGAGCTTTACTCTGTATCTAACCCCGTGCTGTACCTGTCCTGGGAGAGTTTGATGGCGACGGTGTAGAAGGAGCTTTACTCTGTATATCACCTCGTGCTGTACATGTCCTGGGAGTGGTTTATGGGAACAATGCAGAAGGAGCTTTGCTCTGTATCTCACCCCCTGCTGTACCTGTCCTGGGAGTGTTTGATAGGGACAGTGTAGAGGGATCTTTACTCTGTATCTCACCCTGTGTTGTATTTGTCCTGGGCGTGTTTGATGGGGACATTGTAGAGGGAGATTTACTCTGTATCTAACCCCTTACTGTACATGTCCTGGGAGTGTCTGATGGGGACGGAGTAGAGGGAGCTTTACTCTGTATCTAACCCCGTGCTGTACCTGTCCTGGGAGTGTTTGATGCGGACGCTGTAGAGGGACCTTTACTATGTATCTAACACCATGCTGTACCTATCCTGTGAGTGTTTGATGGGGACAGTGTAGAGGGATCCTTACTCTGTATCTAACCCTCTGCTGTACCTGTCCTGGGAGTGTTTGATGGGGACAGTATAGAGGGAGCCTTACTCTGTATCTAACCCGTACTGTACCTGTCCTTGGAGTGTTTGATGGGGACAGTGTAGAGGGAGCTTTACTCTGTATCTAACCGCGTGCTGTACCTGCCCTGGGAGTGTTTGATGGGGACAGTGTAGAGGGAGCTTTACTCTGAGTCTAACCCCATGCTGTACCTGCCCTGTGAGTGTTTGATGGGCACGGTGTAAAGGGAGCTTTACTCTGTATCTAACCCCGTGCTGTACCTGTCTTGGGAGTGTTTGATGGGGACAGGGTAGAGGGAGCTTTATGCTGTATCTAACCCCGTGCTGTACCTGTCCTGGGAGTGTTTGATGGGGACGGTGTGGAAGGAGCTTTACTCTGTATATCACCCCGTGCTGTACCTGTCCTGGGAGTGGTTTATGGGGACAATGCACAGGGAGCTTTACTCTGTATCTAACCCCGTGCTGTATCTGTCCTGGGAGTCTTTGATGGGACAGTGTAGAGGGAGCTTTACTCTGTATCTAACCCCGTGCTGTACCTGCCCTCGGAGTGTTTGATGGGAACACCGTACAGAGAGCTTTACCCTGTATCTAACCCCGTGCTGTACCTATCCTGGGAGAGTTTGATGGCGACGGTGTAGAAGGAGCTTTACTCTGTATATCACCTCGTGCTGTACCTGTCCTGGGAGTGGTTTATGGGAACAATGCAGAGGGAGCTTTGCTCTGTATCTAACCCCGTGCTGTTCGTGTCCTGGGAGTGTTTTATGGGGACAGAGTAGAGGGAGCTTCACTCTGTATCTAAACCCGTGCTGTACAAGTCCTGTGAACGTTTGATGGGGACAGTGTAGAGGGAGCTTTAATCTGTATCTAACCCCGTGCTGTATCTGTCCTGTGAGTGTTTGATGGGGTCGGTGTAGAAGGAGCTTTACGCTGTATATCACCCCGTGCTGTACCTGTTTTGGGAGTGTTTGATAGGACAGTGTAGAGGGAGCTTTACTCTGTATCTAACCCCGTGCTGTACCTGTCCTGTGAGTGTTTGATGGGGACAGTATAGAGTGAGATTTACTCTGTATCTAACCCCGTGCTGTACCTGTCCTGGGAGTGTTTGACGGGGACAACGTAGAGAGAGCTTTACTCTGTATCTAACCTCATGCTGTACCTGTCCTGGGAGTGTTTGATGGGGACGGTGTAGAGGGACATTTACTGTGTATCTAACACCATGCTGTACCTATCCTGTGAGAGTTTGATGGGGACAGTGTAGAGGAAGCCTTACTCTGTATCTAACCCTCTGCTGTACCTGTCCTGGGAGTGTTTGATGGGACAGTGTAGAGGGAGCTTTACTGTGTATCTAACCGCGTGCTGTACCTGCCCTGTGAGTGTTTGATGGGCACGGTGTAAAGGGAGCTTTGCTCTGTATCTAACCCCGTGCTGTAGCTGTCCTGTGAGTGTTTGATGGGGACAACGTAGAGGGAGCTTTACTCTGTATCTAACCCCGTGCTGTATCTGTGCTGGGAGTCTTTGATGGGACAGTGTAGAGGGAGCTTTACTCTGTATCTAACCCCGTGCTGTACCTGCCCTCGGAGTGTTTGATGGGAACAGCGTACAGGGAGCTTTACTCTGTATCTAACCCCGTGCTGTACCTGTCCTGGGAGAGTTTGATGGCGACGGTGTAGAAGGAGCTTTACTCTGTATATCACCTCGTGCTGTACATGTCCTGGGAGTGGTTTATGGGAACAATGCAGAAGGAGCTTTGCTCTGTATCTCACCCCCTGCTGTACCTGTCCTGGGAGTGTTTGATAGGGACAGTGTAGAGGGATCTTTACTCTGTATCTCACCCTGTGCTGTATTTGTCCTGGGCGTGTTTGATGGGGACATTGTAGAGGGAGATTTACTCTGTATCTAACCCCTTACTGTACATGTCCTGGGAGTGTCTGATGGGGACGGAGTAGAGGGAGCTTTACTCTGTATCTAACCCCGTGCTGTACCTGTCCTGGGAGTGTTTGATGCGGACGCTGTAGAGGGACCTTTACTATGTATCTAACACCATGCTGTACCTATCCTGTGAGTGTTTGATGGGGACAGTGTAGAGGGATCCTTACTCTGTATCTAACCCTCTGCTGTACCTGTCCTGGGAGTGTTTGATGGGGACAGTGTAGAGGGAGCCTTGCTCTGTATCTAACCCGTACTGTACCTGTCCTTGGAGTGTTTGATGGGGACAGTGTAGAGGGAGCTTTACTCTGTATCTAACCGCGTGCTGTACCTGCCCTGGGAGTGTTTGATGGGGACAGTGTAGAGGGAGCTTTACTCTGAGTCTAACCCCATGCTGTACCTGCCCTGTGAGTGTTTGATGGGCACGGTGTAAAGGGAGCTTTACTCTGTATCTAACCCCGTGCTGTACCTGTCTTGGGAGTGTTTGATGGGGACAGGGTAGAGGGAGCTTTATGCTGTATCTAACCCCGTGCTGTACCTGTCCTGGGAGTGTTTGATGGGGACGGTGTGGAAGGAGCTTTACTCTGTATATCACCCCGTGCTGTACCTGTCCTGGGAGTGGTTTATGGGGACAATGCACAGGGAGCTTTACTCTGTATCTAACCCCGTGCTGTATCTGTCCTGGGAGTCTTTGATGGGACAGTGTAGAGGGAGCTTTACTCTGTATCTAACCCCGTGCTGTACCTGCCCTCGGAGTGTTTGATGGGAACACCGTACAGAGAGCTTTACCCTGTATCTAACCCCGTGCTGTACCTATCCTGGGAGAGTTTGATGGCGACGGTGTAGAAGGAGCTTTACTCTGTATATCACCTCGTGCTGTACCTGTCCTGGGAGTGGTTTATGGGAACAATGCAGAGGGAGCTTTGCTCTGTATCTAACCCCGTGCTGTTCGTGTCCTGGGAGTGTTTTATGGGGACAGAGTAGAGGGAGCTTCACTCTGTATCTAAACCCGTGCTGTACAAGTCCTGTGAACGTTTGATGGGGACAGTGTAGAGGGAGCTTTAATCTGTATCTAACCCCGTGCTGTATCTGTCCTGTGAGTGTTTGATGGGGTCGGTGTAGAAGGAGCTTTACGCTGTATATCACCCCGTGCTGTACCTGTTTTGGGAGTGTTTGACAGGACAGTGTAGAGGGAGCTTTACTCTGTATCTAACCCCGTGCTGTACCTGTCCTGTGAGTGTTTGATGGGGACAGTATAGAGTGAGATTTACTCTGTATCTAACCCCGTGCTGTACCTGTCCTGGGAGTGTTTGATGGGGACAACGTAGAGAGAGCTTTACTCTGTATCTAACCTCATGCTGTACCTGTCCTGGGAGTGTTTGATGGGGACGGTGTAGAGGGACATTTACTGTGTATCTAACACCATGCTGTACCTATCCTGTGAGAGTTTGATGGGTACAGTGTAAAGGAAGCCTTACTCTGTATCTAACCCTCTGCTGTACCTGTCCTGGGAGTGTTTGATGGGACAGTGTGGAGGGAGCTTTACTGTGTATCTAACCGCGTGCTGTACCTGCCCTGTGAGTGTTTGATGGGCACGGTGTAAAGGGAGCTTTGCTCTGTATCTAACCCCGTGCTGTAGCTGTCCTGTGAGTGTTTGATGGGGACAGTGTAGCGGGAGCTTTACTCTGTATCTAACCACGTGCTGTAACTGCCTTGGGAGTATTTGATGGGAACAGTGTACAGGGAGCTTTACTCTGTATCTGACACTGCGCTATACATGTCCTGGGAGTGTTTGATAGGGAAGTACAGAGGGAGCTTTACTCTGTATCTAACCCCGTGCTGTATCTGTCCCGGGAGTGTTTGATAGGGACAGTGTAGAGGGAGCTTTACTCTGTATCTAACCCAGTGCTGTACCTGTCCTGGAGTGTTTGAGCCGACAGTGTAGAGGGAGCTTTACTCTGTATCTAACCCGGTGCTGTACCTGTCCTGGGAGTGTTTGATGGGGACGGTGTAGAGAGAGATTTACTCTGTATCTAAACCCGTGCTGTACCTGCCCTGTGACTGTTTGATGGGGACAGTGTAGAAGGATCTTTACTCTGTATCTTACCCCGGGCTGTATCTGCCCTGTGAGTGTTTGATGGGGACTGTGTCAAGGGAGCTTTACTCTGTATCTAACCCCGTGCTGTACCAGTCCTGGGAGTGTTTGATGGGGACAGTGTAGAGGGAGCTTTACTCTGTATCTAACCCCGTGCTGTACATGTCCTGGGACTGTTTGACAGAGACCGTGTAGTGGGAGATTTACTCTGTATCTAAGCCCGTGCTGTACCTGCCCTGTGAGTGTTTGATGGAGACAGTGTAGAGGGAGCTTTACTCTGTATCTAACCCCGTGCTGTAATTGTCCTGGGAGTGTTTGATGGGGACATTGTAGAGGGAGCTTTACTCTGTATCTAACCCCGTGCTGTATCTGCCCTGTGAGTGTTTGATGGGGACTGTGTAAAGGGACCTTTACTCTGTATCTAACCCCGTGCTGTAGCTGTCCTGGGAGTGTTTGATGGGGACAGTGTAGAGGGAGCTTTACTCTGTATCTAACCACGTACTGTACATTTCCGGGGAGTGTTTGAATGGGACCGTGTAGTGGGAGCTTTACTCTGTATCTAACCCCGTGCTGTACCTGCCCTGTGAGTGTTTGATGGGGACATTGTAGAGGAAACTTTACTCTGTATCTAACCCCGTGCTCTTATTGTCCTAGGAGTGTTTGATGGCGACATTGTAGAGGGAGCTTTCCACGGTATCTAACCCCGTGCTGTATCTGTCTTGGGAGTGTTTGATGGGCACAGTGTAGAGGGAGCTTTACTCTGTATCTAACACCGTGCTGTTCCTGTCCTGGGAGTGTTTTATGGGGACAGTTTAGAGGGAGCTTTACTCTGTATTTAATCCATGCTGTACCAGTCCTGGGAGTATTTGATGGGGACATTGTAGCGGGAGCTTTACTCTGTATCTAACCCCGTGCTGTACTTGTCCTGGGAGTGTTTGATGGGGACAACGTTGAGAGAGCTTTACTCTGTATCTAACCCCGTGCTGTACCTGTCCTGGGAGTGTTTGATGGGGACAGTATAGAGGGAGATTTACTCTGTATCTAACCCCGTGCTGTACCTGTCCGGGGAGTGTTTGATGGGAACAGTGTACAGGGAGCTTTACTCTGTATCTAACACTGTGCTGTACCTGCCCTGTGAGTGTTTGATGGGCACAGTGTACAGGTAGCTTTACTCTGTATCTGACACTGCGCTATACCTGTCCTGGGAGTGTTTGATGGGGACAACGTAGAGGGAGCTTTACTCTGTATCTAACCCCGTGCTGTATCTGTGTTGGGAGTCTTTGATGGGACAGTGTAGAGGGAGCTTTACTCTGTATCTAACCCCGTGCTGTACCTGCCCTCGGAGTGTTTGATGGGAACAGCGTACAGGGAGCTTTACTCTGTATCTAACCCCGTGCTGTACCTGTCCTGGGAGAGTTTGATGGCGACGGTGTAGAAGGAGCTTTACTCTGTATATCACCTCGTGCTGTACCTGTCCTGGGAGTGGTTTATGGGAACAATGCAGAAGGAGCTTTGCTCTGTATCTCACCCCCTGCTGTACCTGTCCTGGGAGTGTTTGATAGGGACAGTGTAGAGGGATCTTTACTCTGTATCTCACCCTGTGCTGTATTTGTCCTGGGAGTGTTTGATGGGGACATTGTAGAGGGAGATTTACTCTGTATCTAACCCCTTACTGTACATGTCCTGGGAGTGTCTGATGGGGACGGAGTAGAGGGAGCTTTACTCTGTATCTAACCCCGTGCTGTACCTGTCCTGGGAGTGTTTGATGCGGACGCTGTAGAGGGACCTTTACTATGTATCTAACACCATGCTGTACCTATCCTGTGAGTGTTTGATGGGGACAGTGTAGAGGGATCCTTACTCTGTATCTAACCCTCTGCTGTACCTGTCCTGGGAGTGTTTGATGGGGACAGTGTAGAGGGAGCCTTACTCTGTATCTAACCCGTACTGTACCTGTCCTTGGAGTGTTTGATGGGGACAGTGTAGAGGGAGCTTTACTCTGTATCTAACCGCGTGCTGTACCTGCCCTGGGAGTGTTTGATGGGGACAGTGTAGAGGGAGCTTTAATCTGTATCTAACCCCGTGCTGTATCTGTCCTGTGAGTGTTTGATGGGGACGGTGTAGAAGGAGCTTTACGCTGTATATCACCCCGTGCTGTACCTGTTTTGGGAGTGTTTGATAGGACAGTGTAGAGGGATCTTTACTCTGTATCTAACCCTGTGCTGTATTTGTCCTGGGAGTGTTTGATGGGGACATTGTAGAGGGAGATTTACTTTGTATCTAACCCCTTACTGTACATGTCCTGGGAGTGTCTGATGGGGACGGAGTAGAGGGAGCTTTACTCTGTCTCTAACACCATGCTGTACCTGCCCTGTGAGTGTTTGATGGGGACAACGTAGAGAGAGCTTTACTCTGTATCTAACCTCGTGCTGTACCTGTCCTGGGAGTGTTTGATGGGGACAGTGTAGAGAGAGCTTTACTCTGTATCTAACCCGGTGCTGTACCTGTCCTGTGAGTGTTTGATGGGGTCGGTGTAGAAGGAATTTTAACCTGTATATCACCCCGTGCTGTACCTGTCTTGGGAGTATTTGATGGGAACAGTGTATAGGGAGCTTTACGCTGTATCTAGCACTGTGCTGTACCTGCCCTGTGAGTGTTTGATGGGCACAGTGTACAGGTAGCTTTACTCTGTATCTGACACTGCGCTATACCTGTCCTGGGAGTGTTTGATGGGGACAACGTAGAGGGAGCTTTACTCTGTATCTAACCCCGTGCTGTATCTGTGCTGGGAGTCTTTGATGGGACAGTGTAGAGGGAGCTTTACTCTGTATCTAACCCCGTGCTGTACCTGCCCTCGGAGTGTTTGATGGGAACAGCGTACAGGGAGCTTTACTCTGTATCTAACCCCATGCTGTACCTGTTCTGGGAGAGTTTGATGGCGACGGTGTAGAAGGAGCTTTACTCTGTGTATCACCTTGTGCTGTACCTGTCCTGGGAGTGGTTTATGGGAACAATGCAGAGGGAGCTTTGCTCTGTATCTCACCCCGTGCTGTTCGTGTCCTGGGAGTGTTTTATGGGGACAGAGTAGAGGGAGCTTCACTCTGTATCTAAACCCATGCTGTACAAGTCCTGTGAACGTTTGATGGGGACAATGTAGAGGGAGCTTTAATCTGTATCTAACCCCGTGCTGTACCTGCCCTGGGAGTGTTTGATGGGAACAGCGTACAGGGAGCTTTACTCTGTATCTAACCCCGTGCTGTACCTGCCCTGGGAGTGTATGATGGGGACAGTGTAAAGGGAGTTTTCTTCTGTATCTAACCCCGTGCTGTACCTATCCTGGGAGCGTTTGATGGGACAGTGTTGCGGGAGCTTTACTGTGTATCTAACCGCGTGCTGTACCTGTCCTGGGAATGTATGATGGGGACAGTGTAGAGGGAGCTTTACTCTGAGTCTAACCCCATGCTGTACCTGCCCTGTGAGTGTTTGATGGGCACGGTGTAAAGGGAGCTTTACTCTGTATCTAACCCCATGCTGTACCTGTCTTGGGAGTGTTTGATGGGGACAGGGTAGAGGGAGCTTTATGCTGTATCTAACCCCGTGCTGTACCTGTCCTGGGAGTGTTTGATGGGGACGGTGTGGAAGGAGCTTTACTCTGTATATCACCCCGTGCTGTACCTGTCCTGGGAGTGGTTCATGGGGACAATGCACAGGGAGCTTTACTCTGTATCTAACCCCGTGCTGTACCTGCCCTGTGAGTGTTTGATGGGGACAGTGTGGAAGGAGCTTTACTCCGTATCTAACCCCGTGCTGTATCTGTCCTGGGAGTGTTTCATGGAGACAATGTAGATGGAGCTTTACTCTGTATCTAACCCCGTGTTGTATCTGTCCTGGGAGTGTTTGATGGGGACGGTGTAGAGGGACCTTTACTCTGTATCTAACCCTGTGCTCTACCTGCCCTGTGAGTGTTTGATGGGGACAGTGTAGAGGGAGCTTTACTCTGTATCTAACCCCGTGCTGTACCTGTCCTGGTAGTCTCTGATGGGGACAGTGTAGAGGGAGCTTTACTCTGTATCTAACCCCGTGCTGTACCTGTCCTGGTAGTCTCTGATGGGGACGGTGTCGAAGGAGCTTTACTCCGTATCTAACCCTGTGCTGTATCTGTCCTGAGAGTGTTTCATGGAGACAGTGTAGACGGAGCTTTACTCTGTATCTAACCCTGTGCTGTACCTGTCCTGGGAGTGTTTGATGGGGACATTGTAGAGGGAGCTTTACTCTGTATCTAACCCCGTGCTGTACCTGTCCTGGGAGTGTTTGATGGGAACAGTGTAGAGGGAGCTTTACTCTGTATCTAACCCCGTGCTGTACCTGTCTTGGTAGTTTTTTATGGGGACAGTGTAGAGGGAGCTTTACTCTGTATCTAACTCTGTGCTGTACCTGTCCTGGGAGTGTTTGAAGTGGACAATGTCGAGGGAGCTTTACTCTGTATCTTACCCCATGCTGTACCTGCCCTGGGGCTGTTTGATAGGCACAGTGTAGAGGGAGCTTTACTCTGTATCTCACCCCATGCTGTACCTGCCCTGTTAGTGTTTGATTGGGATGTTGTAGAAGGAGCTTTACTCCGTATATCAAGTCGTGCTGTAGTTGTCTTGGCAGTGTTTGATGCGGAGAGTTTAGAGGGAGCTTTACTCTGTATCTAATTCTGTGCAGTACCTGTCCTGGGAGTGTTTGATGGGGAGAGTTTAGAGGGAGCTTTACTCTGTATCTAATCCCGTGCAGTCCCTGTCCTGGGAGGGATTTATGGGGACAGTGTAGAGGGACCTTCACTCTGTATCTAACGCCGTGCTGTACCTGCCCTGGGCGTGTTTGTTGGGCACAGTGTAGAGGGAGCTTTACTCTGTATCTAACCCCGTGCTGTACCTGTCCTGGAGTGTTTGATGGGGACAGTGTAGAGGGAGCTTTACTCTGTATCTAACCCTGTGCTGTTCCTGTCGTGGGAGTGTTTGATGGGGACAGTGTAGATGGAGCTTTACCCTGTATCTAACGCCATGCAGTACCTGTCCTGGGTGTGTTTGATGGGGACAGTGTAGAGGGAGGTTTATTCTGTATCCAACCACGTGCTGTACCTGTCCTGGGAGTATTTGATGGGGACAGTGTAGAGGGAGCTTTATTCTGTATCCAACCACGTGCTGTACCTGTCCTGTGAATGTTTGATGGGCCAGTGTAGAGGGAAGTTTATTGTGTATCTAACCCCGTGCTGTACCTGTCCTGGGAGTGTTTGATGGGGACAGTGTAGAGGGATCTTTTCTTAGTGACAATGTTCGCAGTAATTACAATGGGTGATTAGCCTTTCAACTTAAGAGGAAAGCCAAAAGCGAGAGAGAAAAAAAAAATCGCTAGATTCTTGATTTGTCCCAGCAGCTTAGGAATTAGCAAATTTCTTTTTGTGGATATATCTAGGAGGCTAGATAAAGGGCAACCAGTATATGTCATATACTTCCAAATGGCATCCAATGAGGTATCACCCGAAAGGTTAATATAACAGATAAGGATTCATGGAGTTCAGGGTGATAGCATGGATGGAGGATTGGTTAACGTTCAGGAAGCAGAGGGTAGGGATTAATTTGACATTTTCAAATTGGCAGGCTATGACTTTTGGAGTGCTGTCAGGCTCAGTGCTGGGGCAACCTGGAAGACAAATAGCATGTTGGCTTTTTTGTAAGGGGATTGGAATACAAGAATGAAGTCTTACTACAATTGTAGAGGGTTTTGCTGAGACCACAATACTATGTGCAGTTTGGTCTCCATATCTAAGGAGGATATAGTTACATTGCAGACGATACAGCGAAGTTTCACTAGATTGGTCCCTGGGATGAGAGGGTTGTCCTATAATGAGAGGCTGAGTAAACTGGTCTATATTCTCTGGAGTTCAGAAGATTGAGAGGTGATCTCATTGAAACCTACAAGATTCTGAAGGGGTTTGACAGGGTAGATGCTGAGAGGTTGTTTCCCCTGACTGGGGAATCGAGAACACGGGGACACAGTCTCAGGATAAGGGACCGATCATTTAGGACTGAGAGGAGGAGAAATTCCTTCACTCAAAGGGCTGTGAATCTTTGGAATTCTCTACCCCAGAGGGTTGTGGACGCTCCATTGTTGAATATATTTAAGGCTGCGATAGGCAGATTTTTGATCTCCCAGGGAATCAAGGGATATGGGGAGCGGGTAAGAAAATGGAGTTGAAGCCCAAGATCAGCTATGATTGTATTGAATGACTTGAAAGGCCGTATAGTCTACTCCTGCTCTTGTTTCTTATGTTTATGTAATCTGGTGCCAGGAACGAATGATCATTCAGCTACACAACATACCACATACGGTCTGCTTTTGGTACACAAGTCCAAAATGAGACACAAGAGACCCCAATAGATTTGCTCCCGCATAGCTCAGTAAAAGAAAGACTTGCATTTATTTAGCGCCTTTCATGACCTCAGGACATCCAGAAGCATTTCCTTCAAACAGTACTTCACTGGCTGTGTCATCACTGGCGTAACGTACAGAAAAACGGCAACCGATTTGCGCACAGCAAGCTCCCACAAGCAATGTGATAAATACTAGGTAATCTGGGCAGTGGGTAAATGCCCAGCTTCGTGCCGCACTGAAACTACAGCCAAGGTCATAGGTGTAATGTCCAAGCACTGCTGCAATAGCGGATTTCATTTAGGGTGGCAGCAGGAAAGCCACAACTAGCTTCAGCTTCTGGGTAGAAGCAATGGGGAGGGGGGGAGAGAAAGACGACACCGTTTCCTGAGCTTAACCAACAGCCAGTGATTTCTGTTGGAAAGTGCATGACTTTGAATGTCCAAAAACGACGAAGAACGGACTCAATGTGCCCTCGCCTGCTCGAATGGCCTGCCAACATTCGCAGTTTGGGGTCAGTCATCAAGAATGGCCACACTGGCAAGGTAGCAGAGGGCAGCAATGCCCATGGAACCAGATCCCAGCATGGAGTCAGCAGCACTGGGGAGGTGGGAATGTTAGGGAGCAACCCTTTGTGCCTCGATGACATCATGATTTCTACTCACAGTGTTGTCTTTGAGCAGGAAGGCGGAACACTGCAACCCTGCCAGCAGCATTTTGTGTGGGTTCCACGCAACAGAATCAGCCCTAGAAAAAGTAGTGATGTGATTAACGTCATTAAAGTCCTCAGTTTGCAACTTAGTTATCCCATTAAAACAGCAAGTGTTGGAAATGCACTGAACAGCACCCAACGTTCGAAGGGGAATGGTTTGTGCCTTGGATCATTCCCCAATCCTGTTAAAAGCCCCTCCCAAGCAATCATTCGCCTCATGCTGCCTTCAGTTGTTGACTCACCTGCTGCATTTTCAGTTTTTATTTCAGAATCCCACCACTCACAGGCCTTTTATTTTTCCATTTCCAATTGTTTCCTTCCCCTCTGGTTTTCCTGCGGTGCACCATTTTGTAGCTAAGGTAGCAGTGAACAGCTTAGGCCTGGCCCCTCTCACTAGCAGCAAGTACAGAGTACAAACCTGGGCCAAGGCACAGGCTAGAACGACAGATCGATATACAGACATCGGAGGGTGGAACTGAGGAACGATTCCCCGCTTGGTACAACTGCTCGATGTCACTTTGAAGGCACAGGAGTCAAATCCTCACTCAAGTTGACTTTTTTTTTAAAAAAAAGACAAGCTTTGAAAGGAAACATTACACAACGGGTCTATTTTTAAATACAAATTAACCAACATGGACAAATAAAACACTTAACTCCCTCATCTCCCTATAACCCTCTCAACAGAAACCACTAAGGCCATTAAGCTTGTATTTTAGCCACAACCCGCAGTGTTCCATTTATATTCACCCCTCAGAGAACTTGCAGTTATACAGCATCTTCAAATGTAGAAAGCAATTTTGCAAGGCATTTCACGGAAGCGCAATAATTTAAAAAGGACGCAGAGCCATTAAATAGTCCTATTGGAAAGGTCACCTCGAGCTCAGTCAAACAGATGGGTTTAAATGAGGAGAGGGAAGTGGAGAAGCAGAGAGAATTCAGAAGCATAGGGACCGGGCAGCTGAAGGCACAGTCACCAAAGGAGAGGCAAAGGGAGAGGGGCGACACATCAAGGACAGAATTAAAGGAAAGGTGGCAAATTGTAGGGATGGAGAAGGTTGCATAGATAGGCAGAGGCAAACCATGGGTGGGATATAAACACAAGAGATGAAAATTTAAAAATTGACCAAAGGCCAACGCAAGCCAGTAAGTGCAGGGGTGACGGGAGAGCAGAAAGGTGCAGGATAGGATACAGGCAGAGTTTAACACAAAGTGAAGTTTATTGTGGGGGGCGGGTGGTGCAGTCAGGTGTACAGGATTCAAGGCGGGTCACAAGAGCATTGGAATGGGTTAACTCGGTTTCTCTTTTCACAGATGCTGCCTGACCTGATAAATATTTCCAGCATTTTCTGATTTTATTTCAGATTTCCCACATTGGCAGTATTTAGCTCGATCATTAGATTAGTCACGTCTGGAGGTAACCATAGCAAGGAGGGTTTCAGCAGCAGATAGGCTGAGACAGAGTGGTGTTCGGAAGGTGGAAATAAACAAACAGTTGGTGATGGAGGGGATCTGGAGTCAGAAGCTCATCGTAGCAGAGGCTTGGATCAGTCTTTCAAACATGCTACGGAAATTGCACCAGAGAAGTGGAGGGTTAAGGGAAAGAGGAATAAATTAGGTGACTGAAGACCAGTCAGTCTAACATTGGCACTGGTGGATCTTCCAGAGGACATAATATAAATGGGATAAAATTTATACTCACGGAGAAAGACATGGGCTAATTAATGAGGGCCAGCAAAGATTTGTAAAAGATGAGCTGTATCTGACAAACGTAGACTTTGAGAAAATAAATTTTAATGATAAAGGACATGTAGTCGATTTTGTATTTATGCATTTTCAAACGATGTTTGATGAAGTGTCACTTAAGATAAAATTAAAGCACAGGTATTGAAGGGAGAGGGATGGTGTGAATAAGAAGCTGATGGGGTTGATGGAGAGACAAAAGTGATTAATGAATGTTTGACTGAACTGGAGGGATTAGAACAGAGGTGCCCACCAGGGGTGAGTGGAGGACTATTAAGATTCTCAACATACATAAAAAGATTGTATTTATATAGCACCTTTCACAACCTCAGGACATCCCAAGGGTTTTCCAGTCAATGAAGCAATTTAGAAGTGTAGCCAATTTGTACACAGCAAACTCCCACAAACAGCAATGTGATAACAGCCAGATCATGTTTTTCTTATGTGATGTTGATCGCAGGATAATTGATCATCACTGGGAATGATTCCCTTTCTCTTTGAGATCCTGCCAGTGGGATCCAGAGAGGAGAGACATGGCCTCAATTTAATATCTCATCCAAAAGACAGCACCTCTGACAGTATAGCACTCCTTCAGAAGTGCACTGGGAGCGTCAGCCTGGATTGTGTAGTGCATTGAAAATCGCATTGGCCAGAATTTTGAGCTCGGCGGGTGAGCCCAGGAGCGGCTGGAAAACAGCCCATCACCCGCGATCACCCCATCAACCCCGTGATTTCATGCTGGCTGGCCAATTACCAGCCAGCCAGCGTGAAAGATGCGCTGAAATGCTCAGCACTGCCAGGGTGGGGGTGGGAGGAGGGCGAGCGCTGAAGTAGTGGAGGGGGGGGGGTAGTGCACACAGAAAGCTCCCTGGAGGCAGAGAGCTGCCTCAGGGAGCTGAAGAATTCAAATCCAACAAACAGAGATTTTAAAATCCAGAAAAAATGCCCACGCAACAGAAACAGTCACCCGAACATATACAACACGAAAATTCTGTGCAAACCTTTTTATATATATATATATATATATAATATATATATTTAATTTAATGACAAAAACCTCATCCCGCCCTTGGATGAGGTTTCCTGAAAAATGCAAAGGACGCCTGGCTGATTTGCCTGCATGCCACCCGTAATGTTGGGCGGGCAAGGTAAAATCCCAATTAATTGCGCCATTAATGGGCTTAATAGCCCTCTTAATTGTCGGCAGGCGCGCTTCCGAGTTTAGCATGCGCCAGCCGTCTGAAATATCGCGCAAGTGCACGATAGTGTCGGGTGCGTGCCCGCATGCCAAGTGAAAAATTCTGCCCATTGCGTATTTTGCCCACTTAAGGCCACTGTAATAACACCCTCTCGTGGCCACTAGTCAAACCGGGATAAACCAGTTTTTGATTTGGGTACTTTGAACTCATGCTGCACGCGGTCTCTCTCCCATCCTGCAAAGATATCACAGCCCGGCAAGAAGGCAGGACGGGTTCACCAGCCAAACAAATTTGGGTTGGAGAAGTTTCCACCAAACCACAGGAGGAACTGAGGGTTTTTTCATCGCTGAGTTAACGGTTTTAAAAATCCAGTCTTAGTGACTAGGCTGTTTGTGGGTGGACTGACCTTCGAAGATGGCTGCATCAACAGGTATTATTGGGTGACTGGGAGAGTAAAGCCATGACCAAGAGTCTTTTGGTGAGCATGTGGAGCAGCTGGAAATGTTTTTCACTGCTAATAATATCCTCAATGTTTCTGATAATCCAGCTGTTAATCGGGCAGTGGGGGGTGGGGGGGAAAAGGGTGATATTTTTGCCTGAAGCAGGCCCAATACATGAAATGCCAAAGAAGTTATTCACTCTCCCCAAGCCAAAATACACACCACTGTCGGACATTTAGTGTAATCTTCAGCAGCAGTACAGTCCCAAGCCATCGAAGATTGAGGAAAGCTATCAGCTTGGAACAAGGAATCAGTTACCCAGTGAGGACATTGGAGAGTTTATTGCATCTTTGAAAAGCTGTCCACCTGTTGTAATTTGAGCATTTCAAGAGACAGCGCATTGCGGGACAGATTTGTGTGCAGTTTAAAAACCAAACGCATTCGCAGTAAGTTGCTGACATCGTCAAAGTTAACTTTTGACGTAGCTTGCCAAACAGCATTGCCCTTGGACCCGACAGAATGTGACTTGAGAGAAGTCAGAGTTAACAACTGCCAGTTCATCTGCTGAAGTAAATAAACTGCAGCTGAGTAAGCAGAATGCCCCAACAACAGCCGTTAGCAGTAGCAGATGTGCAGCGGAATTTGCAGAGCATCATAGTCCAAGCAGTGTTGGATGGAACTCTAGTAGACGTGGAGGTCGACAAGGGGCATCAGCCAGCGTGATTCCTGAATTGTTACACTGTCGAAAGTTGAGTTAACATCAGCTGAAGAAATCACACGTAGAATTACAAAATTATGGAAGAGAGAAAATCCACAACGAGAAGTGTGTTGGTTCTAGTCACGTACAAGGAGCAATGTGCAAAATTCCCTATCGTTGTAGTGAAGGGTGAAAAAACCAGCCTTACTAGGAAGAAACTGGTTGGCAACACTCAAGTTAAATTGGAACGAGCTTTATCACATGGAAGGAAAATTCACAACACAAGACAACAGGAGTTTCGTGAAACCAGCAAACCGATTCAAGGATATGAGACCAACGTATGAGTTCGGAGGAACACAGGCCAGTTCATTGCAGGCTTTGCCCAGCACCCTATGCTCCAAAACAGAAAGCAGAACAAGGACTGAAAAGGCTCGAGACTGAGAACATTGGCCCAGATCTTCTGGTCTCCGGGTCTTGATAGACTGGACATACTCTGAAAGACTGCACCCCTTGGAAGTCCCAACACAAGGACTCCATGGGAATTGCCTGGGAATGCTTGAACTTCCGATGGGCAATCCCCCTGCTCCCCGAGACCCTCTGAAAACATTTCCAACTCTTTTCGGATAGTTCCGACCTACTGCCCTGGATAGTTACCCAGGAAAATGTTACGGGGGAAAAAACCTAGTCGAGCACCTGGGTAACTAGAGAACTGACACCCCTATCCACCCCAGACTTGCCCCCATCACCTGACTCCCCCTACCCCTTCCAGACCTGACCACTCCCCAACCCACCAACCGCCTGTTCTCCATAGCTTTTCAAAGCAGCTTTGGGACAGAAACTTTACTGACCGGAATACAGCAGCTTGTGCCGTAAAGGGGGTGGGGGGAAGATGGGGTGCGTGTGGTTTCTGCATGGATTCTCTGCGCTGCTCCCCAAGAGGTTCTCTGCACTGGGTCAGATGTGAAGGATCGTCCGTCGGAAGATTGCTCAGAAAAAAAATCAGAGGAAGGTAAGTGGACATTTTTCTTTTGTCAGATCAGGGTTGAAAATAAGGTTTCCGACCCTGATCAGAAGATCTGGGCAAAGTAGAACAGAGTGATTTGGTACTACCATTATGGAAGCAGCCAAAGTCAGATAGTGGTGTAAGAAAATGTGGGGATTATAAATTAACTGTAAATCAGGTACTGAAATGTGATCCACCTGATACTTTGCCAAATGTGGAGGACCTGTTCACAATGTTGTCAGGGGGCCAGATTTTTTTCAAAATTAGATGTGACAAACACCTATCTGCAACTTGAGCGAGATGATAAGTCTAAGTCATATTTGACTATTAATACACACATGGGTCTATTTCAGTTCCAGAGGTTGCCATTTAGTGTTCCTTCAGCCCCTGGGATTTTTCACAGGTTAATGAACCAAATTTTGCAAGGAATTCAGGGAGGAGTGCGCTATTTGAATGACATTCTTATTTCGGCTCCAAACAGCAGACCCATGATTAACAAGTTGAATAAGGGGCTCCAATGCTGGGAAAATCAGGCAGTTTAAGCACAAGGGCACAAACGTGAAACGTTTCAAAACGCTGAAGAGTATTTGGGTCACAGGGTGGACAAAGATGGATTACATCCGACCAAGAGTAAGGTTCAAGCAATAAGAAATGTGCCAAACCCTCAGAATATCTCCAAGCTCAGATCTATTTTGGGCTTACTGAATTACTATGGTAAATTCATACCAAGTTTGGCAACCTTATTGCATCCATTGAACAAACTCTTGAGGGCGTTCCGTGGGATTGGACAAGGTAGTGTGACAAAGCGTTCCAGTTGTGTAAAAGTAAATTGGTAGATGGTACAAATGCTTGTGCATTACAATATGTCCAAAAAGGTTAAGCGAGCACGTGATGCCCCTTCATATGGAATAGGTGCTGTGGTCACTTGTGTTGGATAATGGTGAGGAGGCACCGATTGCATTTACTTCCTGCACCCTTAGTGCCAGTGAGTGAAATTATGCTGAGATAGAACATGAAGCATTATCTTTGATTTTTGGAGTAAGAGGATTTTGTAAATACTTGTATGGTCATAGTTTCATGATCAAAGCTGATCATGAGCCACCGACAGCTATTTTGAATCTAAAATCTCAGTATCCACTTTAGCTGCAGCCCGAATGCAGAGATGGGCTTTGATTTTGTCTGTTTATAAATACGACATTAAATACCGACGATTGGAAGATCATTGTAATGTTGATGTGATGTCTAGATTACCATCCCCCTCAGAGGGAGAGCCCAACAGGGTAGATCCCCTCGGAACCAGTGACCATAACATGGTAGAATTGAGCATTCAGTTTGAGGGTGAGAAACCTGGGTCGGAAACAACTGTGCTAAACTTAAATAAGGGTAATTACAAAGGAATGAGGACAGAGTTGGCTGAGGTGGACTGGGAAAGCAGCTTAGCAGAAAAAATGGTTGATGAACAATGGCAGACAATTGAGAAAATAGTTCATAACTCTGTAGTAATCTGATATGTAATATACATTACAATACTTGTGGTAAGGTCACATGATATTAATATCCAATAGCAGAGTAGTGCGAGCTACCTCTATGTGAGAGAGTCTTGAGTTTGTCACTGATGAGTGAAGACAGAGTTTTATGTAGTGAGCACACAAGTGTAGCTGCTGAGTTTAGTTTGTAAATAAACAGCATGCACTTATTCTAATATTGATCTCCAGATGTTCTCTGTCTCTGTACCAACTCGGTCATCCTGAAACAAGTGTGCAACCCGGAATCTTTAGCCCCTACAACGTAAGGGCACTGGATCCAACAGGCTCACAACAAAGATATATCTCAGTGAGGAAGGAGGATTCTAGGAAAGGGATAAAACCAACCATGGTTAACTAAAGGAAGTTACAGGTAGTCTCAAATTGAAAGAAAAAAACCATACAGTGTGGCAAAGATTAGTGGTAAGCCAGAGGATTGGGAAAGTTTTAAAAAACAACAGCAAAAGATACCAAAAAAGTAGAGGGAGAAAATAAACTTTTGAGGTAAACCAGCAAGTAATATAAAAATGTACAGTAAGAGCTTCTTTAAATATATAAAAAGGAAGAGAGAGGCCAAAGTGAACATAGGCCTCTTAGAGAATGAGGCTGGAGAATTAATAATGGGAAACCAGGAAATGGCAGAGGAGTTGAATAAGTACTTTGCATCAGTCTTCATGGTAGAAGATACTAATAGTATTCCAAAAATACTAAATAATCATGGGGCAAAAGGGCAGGGAGGAAATAAATATAACTATCACTAGAGAAAAAGTACTAGGGAAACTAATGGGACTAAAGGCCGATGTGTACCCTGGACCTGATGGGTTGCATCCTAGGGTACTAAAGGAAATAGCTACAGAGATAGTGGATGCACTGGTAGTAATCTTCCAAGAATCCTTAGATTCTAGAAAAGTCCCAGAGGATTGGAAAACAGCCAATTTAGCACCCTTATTCAAAAAGGGAGGGAGACAAAAAACAGCTAACTATAGGCTAATTAGCTTAACATCTGTCATTGGGAAAATGTTGGAGTCTATTATAATGGATGTGATAGCAGAGCATTTAGAAATACATAATATAATCAAACAGAGTCAGCTTGGCTTCATAAAGGGAACATCATGCCTAACAAATTTATTAGAATTCTTTGAGGTGATAGCAAGCAGGATAGATAAAGGGGAACCAGTAGATATAATATCTTTGGATTTCTAAAAGATGTTTGATAAGGTACTGTACTAAGGACTACTGAATAAGATAACAGCCCATGTTATGGGGGGTAGGATATTAGCATGGATAGAGGATTGGCTAACTAATAGAAGACAGAGATTTGGGACGAGGGGAGCATTTTCACGATGGCAACCGGTAACTAGTGCAGTGCCATAGGGTTCAGTGCTGGGGCCACAGTTATTCACAATATATATTAATGACTTGGATGAGGGAAGTGAATGTACTATCGCAATGTGTGCGTATGACACAAAATAGGTGGGAAGGCAAGCAGTGAGGATGACAGTCTATAAGAGGGATATTAGGGACATAGACAGGTTAAGTGATGGGCAAAAACTTGGCAGATGGAATATAATGTGGGAAAATGTGAGGTTATGTACTTTGGCAGGAAGAATAGAGGAGCTGAATATTACTTAAATGGAGAAAGACTGCAGAAAGCTGCAGCATAGAGGGACTTGGGGGTCCTCATGCATGAATCACAAAAAGCTAGCATACAAGTTTTTTTTAAAATTCATTCACAGGATGTGGGCGTCGCTGGCTGGGCCAGCATTTATTGCCCATCCCTAATTGCCCTCGAGAAGGTAATGGTGAGCTGCCTTCCTGAACCACTGCAGTCCATGTGGTGTAGGTACACCCACAGTGCTGTTAGGGAGGGAGTTCCAGAGATTTTGATCCAGCAACAATGAAGGAACGGTGATATATTTCCAAGTCAGGATGGTGAGTGGCTTGGAGGGGAACTTCCAGGTGGTGGTGTTCCCATCTATCTGCTGCCCTTGTCCTTCTAGATGGTAGTGGTTGTGGGTTTGGAAGGTGCTGTCTAAGGATCCTTGGTGAGTTGCTGCAGTGCATCTTGTAGATGGTACACACTGCTGCTATTTGCATCAGTGGTGGAGGGAGTGAATGTTTATGGATATGGTGCCAATCAAATGGGCTGCTTTGTCCTGGACAGTGTCAAGCTTCGAGTGTTGTTGGAGCTGCACTCATCCAGGCAAGTGGGGAGTATTCCATCACACTCCTGACTTGTGCCTTGTAGATGGTGGACAGGCTTTGGGGAGTCAGATGGTGAGTTACTCTGGGGAATTCCCAGCCTCTGACCAGCTCTTGTAGCCACAGTATTTATATGGCTTGTCCAGTTCAGTTTCTGGTCAATGGCAACCCCCAGGATACTGATAGTGGGGGATTCAGTGATGGTAATGCCATTGAACATCAAGGGGCAATGGTTAGATTCTCTCTTGTGGGAGATGGTCATTGCCTGACACTTGTGTAGTGTGAATTTTACTTGCCACTTGTCAGCCCAAGCCTGGATATTGTCCAGGTCTTGCTACATTTGGACATGGACTGCTTCAGTATCTGAGGAGTCGCGAATGGTTCTGAACATTGTGCAATCATCAGTGAACATCCCCACTCCTGACCTTATGATGGAGGGAAGGTCATTGATGAAGCAGCTGAAGATGGTTGGGCTGAGGACACTACCCTGAGGAACTCCTGCAGTGATGTCCTGGAGCTGAGATGACTGACCCCAACAATCTCAGCCATCTTCCTTTGTGCTAGGTATGACTCCATCCAGTCAAGTTCAGAGGGTAATACAGAAAGTAAATGGATTGTTGGCCTTTATTTCAAAGGGAATGGAGTATAAAAATAGGGAAGTCTTGCTTAAACTATACAAGGCACAAGTTAGACTACACCTAGAATACAGTGATCAGTTTTGGTCCCCTTATCTAAGGAAAGATATACGGGCATTGGAGGCAGTCCAGAGAAGGTTCACTGGGTTGATTCCAAGAATGGAGGGATTTTCTTATGAGGAGAGGTTGAGTAGGTTGGGCCTGTACTCATTGGAGTTTAGAAGAATGAGAGGTGACCTTACTGAAATATATGAGATTCTTAGGGGGCTTGATAGGGTAGATGCTGAGGGGTTGTTTCCCCAGTGGGAGAGTCTAGGACCAGAGGGCATAATCTCAGAGTAAGGGGTCATCCATTTTAGACAGATGAGGAGGAATTTCTTCTCTCAGAGGGTAGAGAATCTGTGGAATCCTTTACTGCAGGGGGCTGTAGAGGCTGGGTCGTTAACTATATTCAGGGCTGAGATTGAGAGATTTTTAATCAGTAAGAGAATCAAGGGTTATGGGGACAAGGCAGGAAAGTGGAGTTGAGGATTATCAGATCAGCCATGATCACATTGAATGGCGGAGCAGACTTGATGGGTTGAATGGCCTAATTCTGCTCCTACCTCTTATGATCTTATGTCATTCTCTTTTCACACATAGATGCCAGTCGCAGCAGATGATAATGGTAGAACAACTCTTTGGGACCCTGTGTTGGTCAAACGACAGTTGTCAGCAAGTTGCACAAATGCCCATTTTGATGTTGAGAACACCACCCAGCTAGCTATGAATTCCAGCCCGATTGGCTCGGGTGCAATTCTTGTGCAGAAAGACAAGGCAGGGAACCCATCAATTGTTGCGAAGGCAAGCAGGTCACTAAAACCAGTAGAGCAACGTTATTTGCAAAGAGAGAGAGAAGCACTCTCAATCACAGAGGCTATCTGACACTTTCATTTGTATTTGTATAGAAGTGAGTTTGATGTCATAACCGATCATCGACCACTAGTAAGCTTGTTCAACAATCCACATAGCAAACCACCCACTCGAAGAGAGAGTTGGATACTCAAACTACAAGAGTACGAGTTCCATGTTGAGTATCAGCCAGGCAAGCTCAACCCAGTGGACTATCTTTCAAGACGCCTTGGCTGTCAGTCCTAATAATCATGAAGAAAAGGTCACCAAACAGCATCTTAACTGCATAAGCCTAAATGCGGTGCCAACGTCACTAAGATTAGCTGACGTCAAAAGTGGCAACAAAACGAGACATTGCAACTATGTATGACGGCTATGGAATCATGAAACTTGAACGACATGATTGAGAGAGCGTCTCCAAACAAAACCACTCACGCTACGAGGTCTTCACAATGTTCAAAGTGAGCTCACCATTACAACCATATCTGGTCGCATGCTACACAGCAACTGCATTGTCATTCCACAATCAATATGTTGTTGATATAGCACGTGAAGATCACCATGGAATTGTCAAAATCAAAACTCTTTCGGGAAAAAGGTATGATTCCCAGGAATTGACCACATGGTAGAGCACAAACTCAAGTGTTTGCAACGTCAAGCAACCAGTCTTCATGATCCTTTCAAGATGCCTAAATTACCTCCAGGATCATGAATTGAAGTTAATATTGATTTCACAGATTTGCCCACTGGTGAACAACTGCTTGTTGTCACTGACAACTACTGCAGCTTCCCAGTCGTAGCAATAGTTATGTCAACTTCAACGAAAGCAGTCATCCCAAAGATTGACCAGATTTTCACTTTGTTTTGAGCCACTCAAACATTGAGAAGTGATAATAGATCCCATTCAACAGCGACGAGTTCAGCAAATTCGTGAACTACCTGGGTTTTACCCATCAAAAAATTAAACCCACGTTAGCTCTTGGCCATTGGGAAGTTCTGAGATTTACACATACCTTGGGAAAAAAAAGCATTACACTTGTCTGAGAGCAAGTTGTGGAAACACAAGCAGTATTGCTTTCTTTGCAATCACAGAGTGACTCCTCATTCAACTACAGGAAAACTGCCAGCTACACTCATCTTTGTACATCCTAAACACATACGTCTTCCTAAGCTACCCCATGGAGCTAATGATCAACATGTACCCGAACGCGAGAGAACAGAAGGATTGAAAGAAAGTAAATGCAATCAAACTAAAGCAAGGAGATAGTGCTTGTGAAATATGAAGGGTCACACTGGAAAGAAAACAACCCCCTCTGACTTTCAACCGCTTGTTATGAGCTACACAAAAGGGTCAATGATGACAACTCGTAACACGAAATGTGCCATTATTCAAAACATTGAAAACACCATTCATAAGCATTGAATCCATTCAGATAGTGACATCTCAGTAGAAGCTCAAGTTAAATAAGAGCACACCTGATGTGTCAGTTCATATCCTACTTGTGAGAGGAAACATCCACCATACTTAGGCGATTATGTTACAAAGTAAACTAGTTTCAATTGGTGAACAAATCTTGTATCTCATCGGACATGACTGAGTGCCAAGTTAAATTAATGTTAAATTTAGAATATGTAATATTGTGTTATTGGTGAAGTTGAATGTTCCTGAAGTTCATTGTTTATACTTTTGGAAACAAGTCATTGAGATATGCTGTACTTCTCATTTACTAAGAAGGGAGAGATAGTGTTTTGAAAATTGCAATGTGTATTTTGTCCACTTCGGACAACCATGGAAATGTACCATGAGAGGGAGTCTGAAAAGAGAATAAAGGAATCCATGCTTTAAGCAGCATGTGCAGTTCTGCTTCTGAATGCTCCTTATTGAATCATACTGTTCCTCCCCAAGAATTTCACAGGTTGTATTCAAGTCTCTGGAGTGGGACATGCGATCACAACATTTTGACTCAAGAGGTGAGAGTGTGCCAAGCCATGGCTGATATGATTTAAATGATCTGTCCAGAAGCACCAATTGAATGATCAATCTCTTCAAAATCCCCACCATCACAGATGCCAGTATTCAGCCAATTTGATTTACTCCACATGATATCAAGAAACAGCTGAAGGCATGGATACTGTAAAGGCTATGAGCTCTGACAACATCCTGGCAATAGTACTGAAGAATTGTGCTCCAGAATTAGCCATGCCCCTATCCAAGCTGTTCCAGTACAGCTGCAGCACTAGCAACTACCTGACAATGTGGAAAATTATACAGGTATGTCCTGTCCACAAAAACCAGGACAATTCATCTGACCAGGATACTCTCAAAAGTGATTGAAGGTGTTGTGGGCAGTGCTATCTAGCAGCCCTTGCTCAGCAACAACATGCTCACCAATGCTCAGTTTGGGTTCTGTCAGGGCCCCAGAGTTCCAGATCTCATTACAAATTTGGTCCAATCATGGACAAAAGAGCGGAATTCCAAAGGTGAGGTGAGACTCACTGCCCTTGACCTCAAGGCAGTTTAGGGGAGATGGTGGCATAGAGGTAATGTCACTGGACTAGTAATCCAGAGGCCATGGTTAATGCCCTGGTGACATGGGTTCAAATCCTGCCATGACAGATAGTGGAATTTAAATTCAATTAATAAAATCTGGAATTGTAAACTAGTTCATGGTGACCATGAAACTATCGATTGTCATTAAAACCCACCCTTAGGGAAGGAAAGCTGCCATCCTTACCTGGTCTCCAGACCCACAATAATCTGGTTAACTATCCCCTGAAAATGCCACTCAGATCAAGGGCAATTAGGGATGGGCAACAAATGCTGACCTTGCCTACACCTAGTACAAAGGAAGGTGGTTGTGGTGTGGGAGGCCAATCACCAAAGTCCAAGGACATCTTACAGAAGCTCCTCAGGGTAGTGCCCGAGGCCCAACCATCTGCAGCTGTTTCAACAATCCTCCCTCCATCATAAGGTCAGAGTGGGGCTGTTTGCTGATGATTGCACAGTGTTCAGCACCATTTACAATTCCTCACATATTTAAGCAGCCTGTTCCCACATGCTGCAAGACCCGGACAACATTCAGACCCGGGCTGATAAGTGGCAAGTAATATTCACGTCATACAACTGTCAGACAGTGACCACTCTCCAGCAGGACAGGCTAACCACATGTGAGCACCTGCACCACATGGACTGCAGAGGTCAAGGTGGCAACTCATAACTGCATTCTCAAGGGCAGTTAAGGATGAGTAGTAAATGCTGACCTGGCTCAAAATGCAGCCCCAACCAACCTGGAATATAACAAAGTTTAAAAAATGTTGCAAGGACACAATGTTGAAATTTGTAGACAACATAAGTGTGATCAAGTATGAAGGGGGCAGAGAGTTTAGGGGGATGTAGATTGATTAGCAAATTGAGAAGATAGATGCAAGATTAAATTTAACAGAAGAATGTGAAGTACTAGATTGGGGAGGGGGGAAATAAAGAAGGGAGGTGGGCATTAAATGGGAAATATTTAGAAGAGTGGAAAGCAGTTCAGAAACAGCAGTAATGCCAAGCTTATCCAATCATAGTTAGAGCACTGGTGCTAGTTTTGGTGCCTTACTTTAGGAAGGATGTCAAGGCCATGGAAAGAGTGCAGAAAAGATTCACCAAGGTGACTCCAGGAAGGCTTGAGTTGTGAGGAGAAGCGAGAATGCTTTTCATTGGAATAGAGAAAGGCCAGACAAGATCTTACGGCTGGCTAAAATTAACAAGGGGTTTTTAAACAGGCAAAAATCAGAAAATTGGTTGGCAAATTGATAACTAGGGGACATCAATCTAAGATCACCACAAAATAAAGGGAGAGGAATCCCAGACAAAAAAAATTTGGGGTTGGGGGAGGGTTTGGTGAAGCAGATTCTATAATCACTTCTAAAAATGCAAGTAGATAAATAACATTTAGAATGGGCTTGGAAAAAGGACAAATAGAGATTGGCACTTTCAGAAAACCAACAGAAGTATGATGGGCCAAATAACCTCCTTTTGTTCTTAATATCCTGTGATTTATGGGAACAGCCTTATGGCTCGACTCTACACTGTCTCCAGCACTGAATGTGCACTGTGTACAGTTTTGGTCTCCATGTTTGAAAAAGGATATAGTTGCATTAGAAGCAGTTAAGAGAAGGTTCACTTCACTCATTTTTGGGATGAGGAGCTTATCCTATGAAGAAAGGTTGAACAGGTTGGATCTATACCCATTGGAGTTGAAAAGAATGAGAGGTGATCTGATTGAAACATATAAGATCCTGAGGGGATTTGATTGGGTGGACACTGGGAGGATGTTTCCACTTGTGGGGGAGACTAGAACCAGGGGACAGTTTAAGAATAAGAGGTCTACCACTTAGGATGGAGATGAAAATTTTTTCTCTCAAATGGAGATTGGCGCGTGGAATTCTCTTGCACAGAAAGCAGTGGAGACCAGGGTGTTGAAGTTATTCAAGCACGAGTTCGACAGAATTTTGATAGATATCTGACACACGTAACCCTTGTCTAAGTGGAGTTGAGATCACAACCAGATCAGTCATGATCGTAAATGAATGTTGGAGCAGGCTTGAGAGGTTGAATGGCCTACTCCTGCTCCTAAGCCCTATGTTCCTATGTTCCCAAGTCTCCCTCAAGTCTCACCGACCACAACAGGACACAGAGCTCAAGGTGGGACTGAAACAGAACTGGACACAGTGCATAAGGTGGGACTGAAACAGAACTAGACACAGTGCGCAAGGTGGGAATGAAAGAGAACTGGACACAGAGCTCAAGGTGGGACTGAAACAGAACTGGACACAGTTCACAAGGTGGGACTGAAACAGAACTAGACACAGTGCGCAAGGTGGGACTGAAACAGAACTGGACACAGTGCTCAAGGTAGGACTGAAACAGAACTGGACACAGTGCTCAAGGTGGGACTGAAACAGAAAAAGACACAGTGCTCAAGGTGGGTCTGAAACAGAAATGGACACAGTGCTCAAGGTTGGGACTGAAACAGAACTGGACACAGTGCTCAAGGTGGGACTGAAACAGAAATGGACACAGTGCTCAAGGTTGGGACTGAAACAGAACTGGACACAGTGCTCAAGGTGGGACTGAAACAGAACTGGTCACAGTGTTCAGGGTGGGATTGAAACAGAACTGGAAACAGTGCTCAAGTTGGGACTGAAACACAACTGGACACAGTAATCAAGGTGGGTCTGAAACAGAACTGGACATAGTGCTGAAGGTGGGACTGAAACAGAACTGGACACAGTGCTGAAGGTGGGACTGAAACAGAACTGGACACAGTGCTCAAGGTGGGTCTGAAACAGAACTGGACACAGTGCTGAAGGTGGGACTGAAACAGAACTGGACACAGTGCTGAAGGTGGGACTGAAACAGAACTGGACACAGTGCTCAAGGTGGGACTGAAACAGAACGAGACACAGTGCTCACGGTGGGACTGAAACAGAACTGGACACAGTACTCACGGTGGGACTGAAACAGAAATGCACACAGTGCTCAAGTTGGGTCTGAAACAAAACTGGACACAGTGCTCAAGGTGGGTCTGAAACAGAACTGGACACAGTGCTCAAATTGGGTCTGAAACAGAACTGGACACAGTGCTCAAGGTGGGTCTGAAACAGAACTGGACACAGTGCTGAAGGTGGGACTGAAACAGAACTGGACACAGTACTCACGGTGGGACTGAAACAGAAATGGACACAGTGCTGAAGGAGCGTCTGAAACAGAACTGGACACAGTGTTCAAGGTGGGACTGAAACAGAACTGAAAACTGCTCAAGGTGGGACTGAAACAGAACTGGACACATTGCTCAAGGTGGGACTGAAACAGAACTGGACACAGTGCTCAAGGTGGGACTGAAACAGAACTGGACACAGTTCTCAAGGTGGGTCTGAAACAGAACTGGACACAGTGCTCAAGGTGGGACTGAAACACAACTGGACACAGTGCTCAAGGTGGGACTGAAACAGAACTGGACACAGTGCTCAAATTGGGTCTGAAACAGCACTGGACACAGTGCTGAAGGTGGGACTGAAACAGAACTGGACACAGTGCTCAAGGTGGGACTGAAACAGAACGAGACACAGTGCTCACGGTGGGACTGAAACAGAACTGGACACAGTACTCACGGTGGGACTGAAACAGAAATGCACACAGTGCTCGACGTGGGACTGAAACAGAACTGGACACAGTGCTCAAATTGGGTCTGAAACAGCACTGGACACAGTGCTCAAGGTGGGTCTGAAACAGAACTGGACACAGTGCTGAAGGTGGGACTGAAACAGAACTGGACACAGTACTCACGGTGGGACTGAAACAGAAATGGACACAGTGCTGAAGGAGCGTCTGAAACAGAACTGGACACAGTGTTCAAGGTGGGACTGAAACAGAACTGAAAACTGCTCAAGGTGGGACTGAAACAGAAATGGACACGTTACTCAAGGTGGGACTGAAACAGAACTGGACACAGTGCTCAAGGTGGGACTGAAACAGAACTGGACAGAGTACTCAAGGTGGGACTGAAACAGAACTGGACACAGTGCTCCAGGTGGGACGAAAACAGGACTGGATAGAGTGCTCAAGGTGGGACTGAAACAGAACTTGACACAGTGCTCAAGGTGGGACTGAAACAGAACTGGACACAGTGTTCAAGGTGGGACTGAAACAGAACTTGACACAGTGCTCAAGGTGGGACTGAAACAGAACTGGACACAGTGCTCAAGGTGGGACTGAAACAGAACTGGACCCAGTGCTCAAGGTGGGACTGAAACAGAACTGGACACAGTGCTCAAGGTGGGACTGGAACAAAACTGGACACAGTGCTCAAGTTTGGACTGAAACAGAAATGGACACAGTGTTCAAGGTGGGTCTGAAACAGAACTGGACACAGTGTTCAACGTGGGACTGAAACAGAACTTGAAACAGTGTTTCAGGTGGGACTGAAACAGAACAGGACACAGTGCTCAAGGTGGGACTGAAACAGAACTGGACAGAGTGCTCAAGGTGGGACTGAAACAGAACTGGACACAGTGCTCGAGGTGGGACTGAAACAGAACAGGACACAGTGCTCAAGGTGGAATTGAAACAGAACTGGACACAGTGCTCAAGGTGGGACAGAAACAGAACTGGACACAGTGCTTAAGGTGGGACAGAAACAGAACTGGACACAGTGTTCAAGGTGGGACTGAAACAGAACTGGACACAGTGCTTAAGGTGGGACAGAAACAGAACTGGACACAGTGTTCAAGGTGGGACTGAAACAGAACTGGACACAGTGCTCAAGGTGGGTCTGAAACAGAACTGGACACATTGCTCACGGTGGGTCTGAAACAAAACTGGACACAGTGCTCAAGGTGGGACTGAAACAGAACTGGACACAGTGTTCAAGGTGGGACTGATACAGAACTGGACAGAGTGCTCAAGGTGGGACTGAAACAGAACTGGACACAGTGCTCCAGGTGGGACTAAAGCAGGACTGGACAGAGTGCTCAAGGTGGGACTGGAACAAAACTGGACACAGTGATCAAGGTGGGACTGAAACAGAACTGGACACAGAGTTCAAGTTTGGACTGAAACAGAAATGGACACAGTGCTCATGGTGGGACTGAAACAGAACTGGACACAGTGCTCCAGGTGGGACTAAAGCAGGACTGGACAGAGTGCTCAAGGTGGGACTGGAACAAAACTGGACACAGTGATCAAGGTGGGACTGAAACAGAACTGGACACAGAGTTCAAGTTTGGACTGAAACAGAACTGGACACAGTGCTCAAGGAGCGTCTGAAAAAGAACTGGTCACAGTGTTCAAAGTGGGTCTGAAACAGAACTGGACACAGTGCTCAAGTTGGATCCCGAAACAGAACTGGGCACAGTGTTCAAGGTCGGACTGAAACAGAACTGGACACAGTGTTTGAGGTGGGACTGAAACAGAACTGGACACAGTGCTCAATGTGGGACTGAAACAGAACTGGACACAGTGCACTAGTTGGGACTGAAACAGAACTGGACACACTGCTCCAGGTGGGACAGAAACAGAACTGGACACAGTACTCAAGGTGGTACTGAAACAGAACTGGACACAGTGCTCAAGGTGGGACTGAAACAGAACTGGACACAGTGCTCAAGGTGGGACTGAAACAGAAATGGACACAGTGCTCAAGGAGCGTCTGAAACAGAACTGGACACAGTGCGCAAGGTGCATCTGAAACAGAACTGGACACAGTGTTCAAGGTGGGTCTGACACAGAACTGGACACGTTACTCAAGGTGGGACTGAAACAGAACTGGACACAGTGCTCAATGTGTGACTGAAATACAACTGGACACTGTGCTCAAGGTGGGACTGAAACAGAACTGGACACAGTGCTCACGGTGGGTCTGAAACAGCACTGGACACAGTGCTCACGGTGGGTCTGAAACAGAACTGAACGCAGTGCTGACGGTGTGAGTGTAACAGCACTGGACACATTGCTCAAGGTGCATCTGAAACAGAACTGGACACAGTGTTCAAGGTGGGTCTGACACAGAACTGGTCACAGTACTCAAGGTGGGACTGAAACAGAACTAGACACAGTGCTCAAGCTGGGTCTGAATCAGAACTGGACACAGTGTTCAAGTTTGGACAGAAACAGAACTGGACACAGTGCTCAAGGTGGGACTGAAACAGAACTGGACTCGGTGCTCAAGGTGGGACTGAATCAGAACTGGACATAGTGTTCAAGTTGGGTCTGAAACAGAACTGAACACAGTGTTCAAGGTGGGACTGAAACAGAACTGGACACTGCTCAAGGTGGGACTGAAACAGAACTGGATACTGTGCTCAAGGTGGGTCTGAAACAGAACTGGACACAGTAATGAAGTTGGGACCGAAACTGAACTGGACACAGTACTCAAGGTGGGACTGAAACTGAACTGGACACAGTGCTCAAGGAGGGTCTGAAACAGAACTGGAGACAGTGCTCACGGTGGGTCTGAAACATAACTGGACACAGTGCTCAAGGTGGGACTGAAGCAGAACTGGACACAGTGCTTAAGGTGGGACTGAAACGAACCTGGACACAGTGCTCAAGGTGGGACTGAAACAGACCTGGACACAGTGCTCAAGGTGGGACTGAAACAGAACTGGACACAGTGTTCAAGGTGGGTCTGAAACGGAACTGGACACAGTGCTCAATATTTAACTGAAACAGAACTTGACACAGTGTTTCAGGTGGGACTGAAACAGACCTGGACACAGTGCTTAAGGTGGGACGGAAACAGAACTGCACAGTGCTCAAGGTGGGAATGAAACAGAACTGGACACAGTGCTCAAGGTGGGACTGAAACAGAATGGGACACAGTGCTCAAGGTGGGACTGAAACAGAACTGGACACAGTGTTTAAGCTGGGACTGAAACAGAACTGGACACACAGCTCAATGTCGGACTGAAACAGAACTGGACACAGTGCTCCAGGTGGGACAGAAACAGAACTGGAGACAGTGCTCAAGGTGGTACTGAAACAGAAATGGACACAGTGCTCAAGTTGTGAAGTAAACAGAAGTGGACACAGTGCTCAAGGTGGGACTGAAATAGAACTGGACACAGTGCTCAAGGTGGGACTGAAACAGAACTGGACACATTTGTCAAGATTAGACTGAAACAAAACTGGACACAGTGCTCAAGGTGGGACAGAAACAGAACTGGACACAGTGCTCAAGGTGGGACAGAAACAGAACTGGACACAGTGCTCAAGGTGAGACTGAAACAGAACTGGACACAGTGCTCAAGGTGGGTCTGAAACAGAAATGGTCACAGTGCTCAAGGTGGGACTGAAACAGAACTGGACACAGTGCTCAAGGTGGGACTGAAACAGAACTGGACACAGTGTACAAGGTAGGACTGAAACAGAACTGGACACAGTGTTCACGGAGGAACTGAAACAGAACTGGACACAGTGCTCAATATTTAACTGAAACAGAACTTGACACAGTGTTTCAGGTGGGACTGAAACAGTAGTGGACACAGTGCTCAAGATGGGACTGAAACTGAACTGGACACAGTGCTCAAGGTGGGACTGAAACAGAACTGGACACAGTGTTCAAGGTCGGATTGAAACAGAACTGGACACAGTGTTTCAGGTGGGACTGAAACAGAACTGGACACAGTGCTCAATGTGGGACTGAAACAGAACTGGACACAGTGTTCAAGGTCGGACTGAAACAGAACTGGACACAGTGTTTCAGGTGGGACTGAAACAGAACTGGACACATTGTTCAAGGTGGGACTGAAACAGAACTGGACACAGTGCTCAATGTGGGACTGAAACAGAACTGGACACAGTGCACTAGTTGGGACTGAAACAGAACTGGACACAGTGCTCAAGGTGGGACTGAAACAGAACTGGACACAGTACTCAAGGTGGTACTGAAACAGAACTGGACACAGTGCTCAAGGTGGGACTGAAACAGAACTGGACACAGTGCTCAAGGTGGGACTGAAACAGAACTGGACACATTACTCAAGGTGGGACTGAAACAGAAATGGACACAGTGCTCAAGGAGCGTCTGAAACAGAACTGGACACAGTGCTCAAGGTGCATCTGAAACAGAACTGGACACAGTGTTCAAGGTGGGTCTGACACAGAACTGGACACGTTACTCAAGGTGGGACTGAAACAGAACTGGACACAGTGCTCAATGTGGGACTGAAATACAACTGGACACTGTGCTCAAGGTGGGACTGAAACAGAACTGGACACAGTGCTCACGGTGGGTCTGAAACAGCACTGGACACAGTGCTCACGGTGGGTCTGAAACAGAACTGACCGCAGTGCTGACGGTGTGAGTGTAACAGCACTGGACACATTGCTCAAGGTGCATCTGAAACAGAACTGGACACAGTGCTCAAGGTGGGACTGGAACAAAACTAGACACAGTGCTCAAGGTGGGACTGAAACAGAACTGGAGACAGTGTTCAGGGTGGGATTGAAACAGAACAGGACACAGTGCTCAAGGTGGGTCTGAATCAGAACTGGACACAGTGTTCAAGTTTGGACAGAAACAGAACAGGACACAGTGCTCAAGGTGGGACTGAAACAGAACTGAACACAGTGTTCAAGGTGGGACTGAAACAGAACAGGACATAGTGCTCAAGGTGGGACTGAAACAGAACTGGATACTGTGCTCAAGGTGGGTCTGAAACAGAACTGGACACAGTGTTCAAGGTGGGACTGAAACTGAACTGGACACAGTGCTCAAGGTGGGACTGAAACAGAACTGGACATAGTGTTCAAGTTGGATCTGAAACAGAACTGGGCACAGTAATCAAGGTAGGACTGAAACAGAACTGGACAGTGCTCAAGGTGGGTCTGAAACAGAACTGGACACAGTGCTCAAGGTGGGACTGAAACAGAAAAAGACACAGTGCTCAAGTTGGGTCTGAAACAGAAATGGACACAGTGCTCAAGGTGAGACTGAAACAGAAATGGACACAGTGGTCAAGGTAAGACTGAAACAGAACTGGACACAGTGCTCAAGGTGGGACTGAAACAGAACTGGACACAGTGCTCAAGGTGGGACTGAAACAGAACTGGAGACAGTGTTCAGGGTGGGATTGAAACAGAACTGGACACAGTGCTCAAGGTGGGACTGAAACAGAAATGGACACAGTGGTCAAGGTAAGACTGAAACAGAACTGGACACAGTGCTCAAGGTGGGACTGAAACAGAACTGGTCACAGTGTTCAGGGTGGGATTGAAACAGAACTGGACACAGTGCTCAAGTTAGGACTGAAACAGAACTGGACACAGTGCTCAAGGTGGGACTGAAACAGAACTGGACACAGTGCTCAAGGTGGGTCTGAAACAGAACTGGACACAGTGCTGAAGGTGGGATTGAAACAGAACTGGTCACAGTGTTCAGGGTGGGATTGAAACAGAACTGGACACAGTGCTCAAGGTGGGACTGAAACAGAACTGGACACAGTGTTCAAGGTGGGACTGAAACAGAACTGGACACAGTGCTCAAGGTGGGACTGAAACGGAACTGGACACAGTGTTCAAGGTGGGACTGAAACAGAACTGGACACAGTGTTCATGGTGGGACTGAAACAGAACTGGACACAGTACTCAAGGTGGGACTGAAACAGAACTGGACACAGTACTCAAGGTGGGACTGAAACAGAACTGGACACAGTGCTCAAGGTGGGACTGAAACAGAACAGGACACAGTGCTCACGGTGGGTCTGAAACAGAACTGGACACAGTGCTCAAGGTGGGTCTGAAACAGAAAAAGACACAGTGCTGAAGGTGGGACTGAAACAGAACTGGACACAGTGTTCAAGGTGGGTCTGAAACAGAACTGGACACAGTGCTCAAGGTGGGACTGAAACAGAACTGGACACAGTGCTGAAGGTGGGACTGAAACACAACTGGACACAGTCTTCAAGGTGGGACTGAAACAGAACTGAACACAGTACTCACGGTGGGACTGAAACAGAAATGGACACAGTGCTCAAGTTGGGTCTGAAACAAAACTGGACACAGTGCTCAAGGTGGGTCTGAAACAGAACTGGACAGAGTGCTCAAGGTGGGACTGAAACAGAACTGGACACAGTGCTCAAGGTGGGTCTGAAACAGAACTGGTCACAGTGCTGAAGGTGGGACTGAAACAGAACTGGACACAGTACTCACAGTGGGACTGAAACAGAACTGGACACAGTGTTCAAGGTGGGACTGAAACAGAACTGGAAACTGCTCAAGGTGGGTCTGAAACAGAAATGGACACAGTGCTGAAGGTGGGTCTGAAGCAGCACTGGACACAGTGCTCATGCTGGGTCTGAAACAGCCTTGGACACAGTGATCAAGGTGGGACTGAAACAGAACTGGACACAGTGCTCAAGGTGGGACTGAAACAGAACTGGACACAGTGCTCAAGGTGGGACTGAAACAGCACAGGAAACAGTGCTCAAGGTGGGTCTGAAACAGAAATGAACGCAGTGCTGAAGGTGGGTCTGAAGCAGCACTGGACACAGTGCTCATGCTGGGTCTGAAACAGCACAGGAAACAGTGCTCAAGGTGGGACTGAAACAGAACTGGACACAGTGCTCTATGTGTGACTGAAACAGAACTGGTAACAGTGTTTCAGGTGGGACAGAAACAGTAGTGGACACAGTGCTCACGTCGGATCTGAAACAGAACTGGACACAGTGCACAAGGTGGGACTGAAACAGAACTGGACACAGTGTTCAAGGTGGGACTGAAACAGAACTGGACACAGTACTCAAGGTGGGACCGAAACTGAACTGGACTCAGTGCTCACGGTGAGACTAAAACTGAACTGGACATAGTGCTCAAGGTGGGACAGAAACAGAACTGGACACGGTGCTCAAGGTGGGACTGAAACAGAACAGGACACAGTGCTCAAGGTGGGACTGAAACAGAACTGGACACAGTGCTAAAGCTGGGATTGAAACAGAACTGCAAACACTGATCAATGTGGGACTGAAACAGATTAGGACACAGTGCTTAAGCTGGGATTTGATCAGAACTGGACACAGTGCTCAAGGTGGGTCTGAAACAGAACTGGACACAGTGCTGAAGGTGGGTCTGAAACAGAACTGGACACAGTGCTCAAGGTGGGAATGAATCAGAACTGGACACAGTGCTCAAGGTGGGACTGAAACAGAACTGGACACAGTGCTCAAGGTGGGACTGAAACAGAACTGGACACAGTGCTGAAGGTGGGTCTGAAACAGAACTGGACACAGTGCTCAAGGTGGGACTGAAACAGAACTGGACACAGTGTTCAAGGTGGGACTGAAACAGAACTGGACAGAGTGCTCAAGGTGGGTCTGAAACAGAACTGGACAGAGTGCTCAAGGTGGGACTGAAACAGAACTGGACACAGTGCTCAAGGTGGGACTGAAACAGAATTGGACACAGTGCTCAAGGTGGGACAGAAACAGAACTGGACACGGTGCTCAAGGTGGGACTGAAACAGAACTGGACACAGTGCTCAAGGTGGGACTGAAACAGACCTGGACACAGTGCTCAAGGTGGGACTGAAACAGAACTGGACACAGTGCTAAAGCTGGGACTGAAACAGAACTGCAAACACTGATCAATGTGGGACTGAAACAGATCAGGACACAGTGCTTAAGCTGGGATTGGATCAGAACTGGACACAGTGCTCAAGGTGGGTCTGAAACAGAACTGGACAGAGTGCTCAAGGTGGGACTGAAACAGAACTGGACACAGTGCTCAAGGTGGGACTGAAACAGAATTGGACACATTGCTCAAGGTGGGACTGAAACAGAACTGGACACAGTGCTGAAGGTGGGTCTGAAACAGAACTGGACACAGTGCTCAAGGTGGGTCTGAAACAGAACTGGACACAGTGCACAAGGTGGGTCTGAAACAGGACTGGACACAGTGTTCAAGGTGGGACAGAAACAGAACTGGACACAGTGCTCAAGGTGGGACTGAAACAGAACTGGACACAGTGCTCAAGGTGGATGGGAAACAGAACTGGACACAGTGTTCAAGGTGGATGGGAAACAGAACTGGACAGAGTGCTCAAGGTGGGACTGAAACAGAACTGGACACAGTGCTCAAGGTGGGGCAGAAACAGAACTGGACACAGTACTCAAGGTGGTACTGAAACAGAACTGGACACCGTGCTCAAGGTGGGACTGAAACAGAACTGGACACAGTGCTCAAGGTGGGACTGAAACAGAACTGGACACAGTGCTCACGGTGGGACTGAAACAGAACTGGACACAGTGCTCAAGGTGGGACTGAAACAGCAATGGACACAGTGCTCAAGGTGGGAGTGAAACAGAACTGGACACAGTGCTCACGGTGGGTCTGAAACAGCACTGGACACAGTGCACAAGTTGGGACTGAAACAGCACTGGACACAGTGTTCAAGTTGGGACTGAAACAGAACTGGACACAGAGCTCAAGGTGGGACTGAAACAGAACTGGACACAGAGCTCAAGGTGGGACTGAAACAGAACAGGACAGAGTGCTGAAGGTGGGACTGAAACCGAACTGGACACTGTGCTCAAGGTGGGACTAAAACAACAGGACACTGCAGAAGGTCGGTCTGAAACAGAACTGGACACAGTTGTCAAGGTTAGCCTGCAACAAAACTGGACAGAGTGCTCAAGTTTGGACTGAAACAGAACTGGAAACAGTGCTCAAGGTGGGTCTGAAACAGAACTGGACACAGTGCACAAGGTGGGACTGAAACAGAACTGGAAACAGTGTTCAAGGTGGGACTGAAACAGAACTGGACACAGTGCTCAAGGTGGGACTGAAACAGAACTGGAAACAGTGTTCAAGGTGGGTCTGAAACAGAACTGGACAGAGTGCTCAAGTTTGGACTGAAACAGAACTGGAAACATTGTTCAAGGTGGGACTGAAACAGAACTGGAAACATTGTTCAAGATGGGACTGAAACAGAACTGGACACAGTGCACAAGGTGGGACAGAAACAGAACTGGACACAGTGCTCAAGGTGGGACTGAAACAGAACTGGACACAGTGCACAAGGTGGGACTGAAACAGAACTGGACACAGTGCTCAAGGAGCGTCTGAAAAAGAACTGGTCACAGTGTTCAAGGTGGGACTGAAACAGCAATGGACACAGTGCTCAAGGTGGGACTGAAACAGAACTGGACACAGTGTTCAAGGTGGGACTGAAACAGAACTGGACACAGTGCTCAAGGTGGGACTGATACAGAACTGGACACAGTGTTCAAGGTGGGACTGAAACAGAACTGGACACAGTGCTCAAGGTGGGACTGAAACAGAACTGGACACAGTGCTCAAGGTGGGACTGAAACAGAACTGGACCCAGTGCTCAAGGTGGGTCTGAAACAGAACTGGACACAGTGCTCAAGGTGGGACTGAAACTGAAGTTTACTCAGTGCTCAAGGTGAGACTAAAACTGAACTGGACACAGTGCTCAAGGTGGGACTGAAACCGAACTGGACACAGTGATGAAGGTGGGACTGAAACAGAACTGGACACCGTGCTCGACGTGGGACAGAAAGAGGACTGGACACAGTGCTCAAGGTGGGACTGAAACAGAACTGGACAGAGTGCTCATGGTGGGACTGAAAAAGAACTGGCCACAGTGCTCAAGGTCGGACTGAAACAGAACAGGACACAGTGCACAAGGTGGGTCTGAAACAGAACTGGACACAGTGCTCAAGGTGGGACTGAAACAGAACTGGACACAGTGCTCAAGGTGGGACTGGAACAAAACTGGACTCAGTGATCAAGGTGGGACTCAAACAGAACTGGACACAGTGTTCAAGTTTGGACTGAAACAGAACTGGACACAGTGCTCAAGGTGGGACTGAAACAGAACTGGACACAGTGCTCAAGGTGGGTCTGAAACAGCACTGGACACAGTGCTCAAGGTGGGACTGAAACAGAACCGGACACAGTGCTCAAGGTGGGACTGAAACAGAACTGGAGACATTGCTCACGGTCGGACTGAAACTGAACTGGAAACAGTGTTCAAGGTGGGACTGAAACAGAACTGGACACAGTGCTCAAGGTGGGTCTGAAACAGCACTGGACACAGTGCTCAAGGTGGGACTGAAACAGAACTGGACACAATGCTCAAGGTGGGACTGAAACAGAACTGGACACAGTGCTCAAGGTGGGACTGAAACAGAACTGGACACAGTGCTCACGGTGGGTCTGAAACAGAACTGGACACAGTGTTCAAGGTGGGACTGAAACAGAACTGGACACAGTGCTCAAAGAGCGTCTGAAACAGAACAGGACACAGTGCTGTAGGTGGGACTGAAACAGAACTGGACAGAGTGCTCAAGGTGGAACTGAAACAGAACGGGACACAGTGCTCACCATGGGTCTAAAACAGCACTGGACACAGTGTTCAAGGTGGGACAGAAACAGAACTGGACACAGTGTTCAAGGTGGGACTGAAACAGAACTGGACACAGTGTTCAAGGTGGGACTGAAACAGAACTGGACACGTTACTCAAGGTGGGACTGAAACAGCAATGGACACAGTGCTCAAGGTGGGACTGAAATAGAACTGGACACAGTGCTCACGGTGGGTCTGAAACAGAACTGGACACGGTGCTCACGGTGGGTCTGAAACAGAACTGTACGCTGTGCTGACGGTGTGAGTGTAACAGAACTGGACACAGTGCTCAAGGTGGGTCTGAAACAGAACTGGACACAGTGCTCAAGGTGGGACTGAAACAGAACTGGACACAGTGCTCAAGGTGGGTCTGAAACAGAACTGGACACAGTGCTCAAGGTGGGTCTGAAACAGAACTGGACACAGTGCTCAAGGTGGGACTGAAACAGAACTGGACACAGTGCTCAAGGTGGGTCTGAAACAGAAATGGACACAGTGTTCAAAGTGGGACTGAAACTGAACTTTGCTCAGTGCTCAAGTTGAGACTAAAACAGAAATGGGCACAGTGTTCAAGGTGGGACTGAAACAGAACTGGACACAGCGCTCAAGGTGGGACTGAAACAGAACTGGACACAGTGCTCAAGGTGGGACTGAAACAGAACTGGACACAGTGCTCAAGGTGGGACTGAAACAGAACTGGACACAGTGTTCAAGGTGGGACAGAAACAGAACTGGACACAGTGTTCAACGTGGGACAGAAACAGAACTGGACACAGTGTTCAAGGTGGGACTGAAACAGAACTGGACACGTTACTCAAGGTGAGACTGAAACAGAACTGGACACAGTGCTCAAGGTGGGACTGAAACAGAACTGGACACAGTGCTCAAGGTGGGACTGAAACAGAACTGGACACAGTGTTCAAGGTGGGACAGAAACAGAACTGGACACATTGTTCAACGTGGGACAGAAACAGAACTGGACACAGTGTTCAAGGTGGGACAGAAACAGAACTGGACACAGTGTTCAACGTGGGACAGAAACAGAACTGGACACAGTGTTCAAGGTGGGTCTGAAACAGAACTGGACACAGTGCTCAAGGTGGGACTGAAACTGAAGTTTACTCAGTGCTCAAGGTGAGACTAAAACTGAACGGGACACAGGGCTCAAGGTGGGACTGAAACAGAACTGGACACAGTGATCAAGGTGGGACTGAAACAGAACTGGACACAGTGCTCGACGTGGGACAGAAAGAGGACTGGACACAGTGCTCAAGGTGGGACTGAAACAGAACTGGACAGAGTGCTCATGGTGGGACTGAAAAAGAACTGGACACAGTGATCAAGGTGGGACTGAAACAGAACTGGACACAGTGCTCGACGTGGGACAGAAAGAGGACTGGACACAGTGCTCAAGGTCGGACTGAAACAGAACAGGACACATTGCTCAAGGTGGAATTGAAACACAACTGGACACAGTGCTCAAGGAGGGACTGAAACAGAACTGGACACAGTGCTTAAGCTGGGACTGAAACAGAACTGGACACACTTCTCCAGGTGGGACAGAAACAGAATTGGACACAGTGCTCAATGTGGGACTGAAACAGAACTGGACACAGTGCTCAAGGTGGGACTGAAACAGAACTGGACACAGTGCTCCAGGTGGGACTGAAACAGAACTGGGCACAGTGCTCCAGGTGGGTCTGAAACAGCACTGGACACATTGCTCACGGTGGGTCTGAAACAGAACTGGACACAGTGCTCAAGGTGGGTCTGAAACAGAACTGGACACAGTGCTCAAGGTGGGACTGGAACAAAACTGGACTCAGTGATCAAGGTGGGACTGAAACAGAACTGGACACAGTGTTCAAGGTGGGACTGAAACAGAACTGGACACAGTGCTCAAGGTGGGTCTGAAACAGCACTGGACACAGTGCTCAACGTGGGATTGAAACAGAACTGGACACAGTGCTCAAGGTGGGACTGAAACAGAACTGGACACAGTGCTCAAGGTGGGTCTGAAACAGCACTGGACACAGTGCTCAAGGTGGGACTGAAACAGAACTGGACACATTGCTCACGGTGGGTCTGAAACAGAACTGGACACAGTGTTCAAGGTGGGACTGAAACAGAACTGGACACATTGCTCAAGGTGGGACTGAAACTGAACTGGACACAGTGTTCAAGGTGGGACTGAAACAGAACTGGACACATTGCTCCAGGTGGGACTGAAACAGAACTGGGCACAGTGCTCAAGGTGGGACTGAAACAGAACTGGACACAGTGCTCAAGGTGGGTCTGAAACAGAACTGGACACAGTGTTCAAGGTGGGACTGAAACAGAACTGGACACAGTGTTCAAGGTGGGACTGAAACAGAACTGGACACATTGCTCCAGGTGGGACTGAAACAGAACTGGGCACAGTGCTCCAGGTGGGTCTGAAACAGCACTGGACACATTGCTCACGGTGGGTCTGAAACAGAACTGGACACAGTGCTCAAGGTGGGTCTGAAACAGAACTGGACACAGTGCTCAAGGTGGGACTGGAACAAAACTGGACTCAGTGATCAAGGTGGGACTGAAACAGAACTGGACACAGTGTTCAAGTTTGGACTGAAACAGAACTGGACACAGTGCTCAAGGTGGGACTGAAACAGAACTGGACACAGTGCTCAAGGTGGGTCTGAAACAGCACTGGACACAGTGCTCAACGTGGGATTGAAACAGAACTGGACACAGTGCTCAAGGTGGGACTGAAACAGAACTGGACACAGTGCTCAAGGTGGGTCTGAAACAGCACTGGACACAGTGCTCAAGGTGGGACTGAAACAGAACTGGACACATTGCTCACGGTGGGTCTGAAACAGAACTGGACACAGTGTTCAAGGTGGGACTGAAACAGAACTGGACACATTGCTCAAGGTGGGACAGAAACAGAATTGGACACAGTGCTCAAGGTGGGACTGAAACAGAACTGGACACAGTGCTGAAGGTGGGACTGAAACAGAACTGGACACATTGCTCACGTTGGGACTGAAACGGAACTGGACACAGTGTTCAAGGTGGGACTGAAACAGAACTGGACACAGTGCTCAAGGTGGGTCTGAAACAGCACTGGACACAGTGCTCAAGGTCGAACTGAAACAGAACTGGACACAGTGCTCAAGGTGGGTCTGAAACAGAACTGGACACAGTGCTCAAGGTGGGACTGAAACAGAATTGGACACAGTGCTCAAGGTGGGTCTGAAACAGAACTGGACTCAGTGCTCAAAGTGGGACTGAAACAGAACTGTACACAGTGTTCAAGGTGGGACTGAAACAGAACTGGTCACAGTGTTCAAGGTGGGTCTGAAACAGAAATGGACACAGTGTACAAGGTGGGTCTGAAACAGAACTGGACACAGTGCTCAAGGAGCGTCTGAAACAGAACTGGACTCAGTGCTCAAGTTGAGACTAAAACTGAACTGGACACAGTGCTCAAGGTGGGACTGAAACGGAACTGGACACAGTGCTCAAGGTGGGACTGAAACAGAACTGGACACAGTGCTCAAGGTGGGACTGAAACAGAACTGGACACAGTGCTCAAGGTGGGACTGAAACAGAACTGGACACAGTGCTCAAGGTGGGACTGAAACAGAAGTGGACACAGTGTTCAACGTGGGACAGAAACAGAACTGGACACAGTGCTCAGGGTGGGTCTGAAACAGAACTGGACACAGTGATCAAGGTGGGTCTGAAACAGAACTGGACACAGTGCTCAAGGTGGGACTGAAACAGAACTGGACACATTGCTCACGGTGGGACTGAAACAGAACTGGACACAGTGCTCAAGGTGGGTCTGAAACAGAACTGGACACAGTGCTCAAGGAGCGTCTGAAACAGAACTGGACACATTGCTCACGGTGTGTCTGAAACAGAACTGGACACAGTGTTCAAGGTGGGACTGAAACTGAAGTTTACTCAGTGCTCAAGGTGAGACTAAAACTGAACTGGACACAGTGCTCAAGGTGGGACTGAAACAGGACTGGACACAGTGCTCAAGGTGGGACTGAAACAGAACTGGACACAGTGCTCGACGTGGGACAGAAAGAGGACTGGACACACTGCTCAAGGTGGGACTGAAACAGAACTGGACACAGTGCTCAAGGTGGGTCTGAAACAGAACTGGACACAGTGTACAAGGTGGGACTGAAACAGAACTGGACACAGTGCTCACGGTTGGACTGAAACAGAACTGGACACAGTGCTCCAGGTGGGACTAAAACTGGACTGGACAGAGTGCTCACGGTGGGACTGAAACAGAACTGGACACAGTGTTCAAGTTTGGACTGAAACAGAAATGGACACAGTGCTCAAGGTGGGACAGAAACAGAACAGGACACAGTGTTCAAGGTAGGTCTGAAACAGAACAGGACACAGTGTTCAAGGTAGGACTGAAACAGAACTGGACACAGTGTTCACGGTGGGACTGAAACAGAACTGGACACAGTACTCAAGGTGGGACAGAAACAGAACTGGACACAGTGCTCAAGGTGGGTCTGAAACAGAACTGGACACATTGCTCAAGGTGGGTCTGAAACAGAACTGGACACAGTGTTCAATATTTGACTGAAACAGAACTTGAAACAGTGTTTCAGGTGGGACTGAAACAGAACTGGACACTGGGCTGAAGTTGGGTCTGAAAAAGAACTGGACACAGTGCTCAAGGTGGATCTGAAACAGAACTGGACACAGTGCTGAAGGTGGCTCTGAAACAGAACTGGACACACTGCTCAATGTGGGACTGAAACAACTGGACACAGTGCTCAAGGTGGGTCTGAAACAGAACTGTGCACAGTGCTCAAGGTGGGACTGAAACAGAACTGGACACAGTGCTCAAGGTGGGTCTGAAACAGAACTGGACACAGTGCTCAATGTGTGACTGAAACAGAACTGGACACAATGCTCAAGGTTGGACTGAAACAGAACTGGACACAGTGCTCAAGGTGGGTATGAAACAGAACTGGACACTGCTCAAGGTGGGACTGAAACAGAACTGGACACAGTACGCAAGGAGGGACTGAAACAGAACTGGACACAGTGCTCAAGGTGGGACTAAAACAACGGGACACAGTGCTCAAGGTGGGTCTGAAACAGAACTGGTCACAGTGCTCAAGGTGGGACTGAAGCAGAACTGGACACAGTGCTCAAGGTGGGACTGAAACAGACCTGGACACAGTCCTCAAGGTGGGTCTGAAACAGAACTGGACACAGTGCTCAAGGTGGGTCTGAAACAAAACTGGTCACAGTGCTCAAGGTGGGTCTGAAACAGAACTGGACACAGTGCTCAAGGTGGGTGTGAAACAGAACTGGTCACAGTGCTCAAGGTGGGACTGAAACAGAACTGGACACAGTGTTCAAGGTGGGACTGAAACTGAACTGGACACAGTGCTCAAGGTGGTACTGAAGCAGAACTGGACACAGTGCTCAACGTGGGACTGAAACAGGCCTGGACACAGTGCTCAAGGTGGGACTGAAACAGACCTGGACACAGTGCTCAAGGTGGGACTGAAACAGAACTGGTCACAGTGTTCAAGGTGGGTCTGAAACAGAACTGGACACAGTGCTCAATATTTAACTGAAACAGAACTTGACACAGTGTTTCAGGTGGGACTGAAACAGAACTGGACACAGTGCTCACGATGGGACTGAAACTGAACTGGACACAGTGTTCAAGGTGGGACTGAAACAGAACTGGACACAGTGCTCACGGTGGGACTGAAACAGAACTGGACACAGTGCTCAAGGTGGGACTGAAACAGAACTGGACACAGTCCTCAAGATGGGACTGAAACAGACCTGGACACAGTGTTTTAGCTGGGAGTGAAACAGAACTGGACACAGTGCTCAATGTGGGACTGAAACAGAACTGGACACAGTGCTCAATGTGGGACTGAAACAGAACTGGACACAGTACACAAGTTGGGACTGAAACAGAACTGGACACAGTGCTCAAGGTGGAATTGAAACACAACTGGACACAGTGCTCAAGGTGGGACTGAAACAGAACTGGACACAGTGCTCAAGGTGGGACTGAAACAGAACTGGACACAGTGCTCAAGGTGGAATTGAAACACAACTGGACACAGTGCTTAAGCTGGGACTGAAACAGAACTGGACACAGTGCACAAGGTGGGACTGAAACAGAACTGGACACAGTGCTCAAGGTGGGACAGATACAGAACTGGGCACACTTCTCCAGGTGGGACAGAAACAGAATTGGACACAGTGCTCAATGTGGGACTGAAACAGAACTGGACACAGTGCTCAAGGTGGGACTGAAACAGAACTGGACACAGTGCACAAGGTGGGACTGAAACAGAACTGGGCACAGTGCTCACGGTGGGTCTGAAACAGCACTGGACACATTGCTCACGGTGGGTCTGAAACAGAACTGGACACAGTGCTCAAGGTGGGACTGGAACAGAACTGGACACAGTGCTCAAGGTGGGACTGGAACAGAACTGGACCCAGGGCTCAAGGTGGGACTGAAGCAGAACTGGACACATTGCTCAAGGTGGGTCTGAAACAGAACTGGACACATTGCTCAAGGTGGGTCTGAAACAGAAATGAACACAGTGCTCAAGGTGGGACTGGAACAAAACTGGACTCAGTGATGAAGGTGGGACTGAAACAGAACTGGACACAGTGTTCAAGTTTGGACTGAAACAGAACTGGACACAGTGCTCAAGGTGGGACTGAAACAGAACCGGACACAGTGCTGAAGGTGGGACTGAAACAGAACTGGACACATTGCTCACGGTGGGACTGAAACTGAACTGGACACAGTGTTCAAGGTGGGTCTGAAACAGAACTGGACACAATGCTCAAGGTGGGACTGAAACAGAACTGGACACAGTGCTCAAGGTGGGATTGAAACAGAACTGGACACAGTGTTCAAGGTGGGTCTGAAACAGCACTGGACACAGTGCTCAAGGTGGGTCTGAAACAGAACTGGACACAATGCTCAAGGTGGGACTGAAACAGAACTGGACACAGTGCTCAAGGTGGGACTGAAACAGAACTGGACACAGTGCTCACGGTGGGACTGAAACAGAACTGGACAGAGTGTTCAAGGTGGGACTGAAACAGAACTGGACACAGTGTTCAAGGTGGGACTGAAACAGAACTGGACACGTTACTCAAGGTGGGACTGAAACAGCAATGGACACAGTGCTCAAGGTGGGACTGAAATAGAAATGGACACAGTGCTCACGGTGGGTCTGAAACAGAACTGGACACGGTGCTCACGGTGGGTCTGAAACAGAACTGAACGCAGTGCTGACGGTGTGAGTGTAACAGAACTGGACACAGTGCTCAAGGTGGGTCTGAAACAGAACTGGACACAGTGCTCACGGTGGGACTGAAACAGAACTGGACAGAGTGTTCAAGGTGGGACTGAAACAGAACTGGACACAGTGTTCAAGGTGGGACTGAAACAGAACTGGACACGTTACTCAAGGTGGGACTGAAATAGAAATGGACACAGTGCTCACGGTGGGTCTGAAACAGAACTGGACACGGTGCTCACGGTGGGTCTGAAACAGAACTGAACGCAGTGCTGACGGTGTGAGTGTAACAGAACTGGACACAGTGCTCAAGGTGGGTCTGAAACAGAACTGGACACAGTGCTCAAGGTGGGACAGAAACAGAACTGGACACGGTGCTCAAGGTGGGTCTGAAACAGAACTGGACACAGTGGTCAAGGTGGGACTGAAACAGAACTGGACACAGTGCTAAACCTGGGACTGAAACAGAACTGCAAACACTGCTCAATGTGGGACTGAAACAGATCTGGACACAGTGCTTATGCTGGGATTGGATCAGAACTGGACACAGTGCTCAAGGTGGGTCTGAAACAGAACTGGACACAGTGCTCAAGGTGGGACAGAAACAGAACTGGACACAGTGCTCAAGGTGGGACTGAAACAGAATTGGACACATTGCTCAAGGTGGGACTGAAACAGAACTGGACACAGTGCTCAAGGTGGGACTGAAACAGAACTGGACACAGTGCTCAAGGTGGGTCTGAAACAGAACTGGACACAGTGCTCAAGGTGGGACTGAAACAGAACTGGACACAGTGCTCAAGGTGGGTCTGAAACAGAACTGGACACAGTGCACAAGGTGGGTCTGAAACAGGACTGGACACAGTGTTCAAGGTGGGACAGAAACAGAACTGGACACAGTGCTCAAGGTGGGACTGAAACAGAACTGGACACAGTGCTCAAGGTGGATGGGAAACAGAACTGGACACAGTGTTCAAGGTGGGACTGAAACAGAACTGGACACAGTACTCAAGGTGGGACTGAAACAGAACTGGACACAGTGCTCAAGGTGGGTCTCAAACAGAACTGGACACAGTGCTCACGGTGGGACTGAAACAGAACTGGACACAGTGCTCAAGGTGGGACTGAAACAGCAATGGACACAGTGCTCAAGGTGGGACTGGAACAGAACTGGACACAGTGCTCACGGTGGGACTGAAACAGAACTGGACACAGTGCACAAGGTGGGACTGAAACAGCACTGGACACAGCGTTCAAGGTGGGACTGAAACAGAACTGGACACAGAGCTCAAGGTGGGACTGAAACAGAACTGGACACAGAGCTCAAGGTGGGACTGAAACAGAACAGGACAAAGTGCTGAAGGTGGGACTGATCCGAACTGGACACTGTGCTCAAGGTGGGACTAAAACAACGGGACACTGCACATGGTCGGTCTGAAACAGAACTGGACACAGTTGTCAAGGTTAGCCTGCAACAAAAGTGGACACAGTGCTCAAGGTTAGCCTGAAACAGAACTGGACAGAGTGCTCAAGTTTGGACTGAAACAGAACTGGAAACAGTGCTCAAGGTGGGACTGAAACAGAACAGGACACAGTCCTCCAGGTGGGACTGAAACAGAACTGGACACAGTGCTCACGTTGGGTCTGAAACAGAACTGGACACAGTGCTCAAGGTGGGACTGAAACAGAACTGGACACAGTGCTCAAGGTGGGTCTGAAACAGAACTGGACACCGAGCTCAAGGAGCGTCTGAAACAGAACTGGACACAGTACTCAAGTGGGACTGAAACTGAACTGGACACAGTGCTCGACGTGGGACAGAAAGAGTACTGTACACAGTGCTCAAGGTGGGACTGAAACAGAACAGGACACAGTGCTCAAGGTGGGACTGAAACCGAACTGGACAGAGTGCTCAAGGTGGGACTGAAACAGAACTGGACACAGTGTTCAAGGTGGGACTGAAACACAACTGGACACAGTGCTTAAGCTGGGACTGAAACAGAACTGGACACAGTGCACAAGGTGGGACTGAAACAGAATTGGACACAGTGCTCAATGTGGGACTGAAACAGAACTGGACACAGTGCTCAAGGTGGGACTGAAACAGAACTGGACACAGTGCTCAAGGTGGGTCTGAAACAGAACTGGGCACAGTGCTCACGGTGGGTCTGAAACAGCACTGGACACATTGCTCACGGTGGGTCTGAAACAGAACTGGACACAGTGCTCAAGGTGGGTCTGAAACAGAACTGGACACAGTGCTCAAGGTGGGACTGGAACAGAACTGGACCCAGGGTTCAAGGTGGGACTGAAGCAGAACTGGACACAGTGTTCAAGGTGGGTCTGAAACAGAACTGGACACATTGCTCAAGGTGGGTCTGAAACAGAAATGAACACAGTGCTCAAGGTGGGACTGAAACAGAACTGGACACAGTGCTCAAGGTGGGACTGGAACAAAACTGGACTCAGTGATGAAGGTGGGACTGAAACAGAACTGGACACAGTGTTCAAGTTTGGACTGAAACAGAACTGGACACAGTGCTCAAGGTGGGACTGAAACAGAACTGGACACAGTGCTCAAGGTGGGTCTGAAACAGCACTGGACACAGTGCTCAAGGTGGGACTGAAACTGAACTGGACACAGTGTTCAAGGTGGGACTGAAACAGAACTGGACACAGTGTTCAAGGTTCGACAGAAACAGAACTGGACACAGTGCTCAAGGTGGGACTGAAACAGAACTGGACACATTGCTCAAGGTGGGTCTGAAACAGAACTGGACACAGTGCTGAAGGTGGGACTGAAACAGAACTGGACACAGTGCTCAAGGTGGGACTGAAACTGAACTGGACACAGTGTTCAAGGTGGGACTGAAACAGAACTGGACACAGTGCTCAAGGTGGGTCTGAAACAGCACTGGACACAGTGCTCAAGGTGGGTCTGAAACAGAACTGGACACAATGCTCAAGGTGGGACTGAAACAGAACTGGACACAGTGCTCAAGGTGGGACTGAAACAGAACTGGACACAGTGCTCACGGTGGGACTGAAACAGAACTGAACAGAGTGTTCAAGGTGGGACTGAAACAGAACTGGACACAGTGTTCAAGGTGGGACTGAAACAGAACTGGACACGTTACTCAAGGTGGGACTGAAACAGCAATGGACACAGTGCTCAAGGTGGGACTGAAATAGAAATGGACACAGTGCTCACGGTGGGTCTGAAACAGAACTGGACACGGTGCTCACGGTGGGTCTGAAACAGAACTGAACGCAGTGCTGACGGTGTGAGTGTAACAGAACTGGACACAGTGCTCAAGGTGGGTCTGAAACAGAACTGGACACAGTGCTCACGGTGGGACTGAAACAGAACTGGACAGAGTGTTCAAGGTGGGACTGAAACAGAACTGGACACAGTGTTCAAGGTGGGACTGAAACAGAACTGGACACGTTACTCAAGGTGGGACTGAAACAGCAATGGACACAGTGCTCAAGGTGGGACTGAAATAGAAATGGACACAGTGCTCACGGTGGGTCTGAAACAGAACTGGACACGGTGCTCACGGTGGGTCTGAAACAGAACTGAACGCAGTGCTGACGGTGTGAGTGTAACAGAACTGGACACAGTGCTCAAGGTGGGTCTGAAACAGAACTGGACACAGTGCTCAAGGTGGGACAGAAACAGAACTGGACACAGTGCTCAAGGTGGGTCTGAAACAGAACTGGACACAATGCTCAAGGTGGGACTGAAACAGAACTGTACACAGTGTTCAAGGTGGGACTGAAACAGAACTGGACACAGTGCTCAAGGTGGGACTGAAACAGAACTGGACACAGTGCTCAAGGTGGGACTGAAACAGAACTGGTCACAGTGTTCAAGGTGGGTCTGAAACAGAAATGGACACAGTGTACAAGGTGGGTCTGGAACAGAACTGGACACAGTGCTCAAGGAGCGTCTGAAACAGAACTGGACACAGTGTTCAAGGTGGGTCTGAAACAGAACTGGACACAGTGCTCAAGGTGGGACTGAAACAGAACTGGACACAGTGTTCAAGGTGAGACTGAAACAGAACTGGACACAGTGCTCAAGGTGGGACTGAAACAGAACTGGACACAGTGTTCAAAGTGGGACTGAAACAGAACTGAACACAGTGCTCAAGGTGGGACTGAAACAGAACTGGACACAGTGCTCAAGGTGGGACTGAAACACAACTGGACACAGTGTTCAAGGTGGGTCTGAAACAGAACTGGACACAGTGCTCAAGGTGGGACTGAAACAGAACTGGACACAGTGCTCAAGGTGTGACTGAAACAGAACTGGACACAGTGTTCAAGGTGGGACAGAAACAGAACTGGACACAGTGTTCAAGGTGGGACAGAAACAGAACTGGACACAGTGTTCAAGGTGGGACAGAAACAGAACTGGACACAGTGTTCAACGTGGGACAGAAACAGAACTGGACACAGTGCTCAAGGTGGGACTGAAACAGAACTGGACACAGTGCTCAAGGTGGGACTGAAACAGAACTGGACACAGTGCTCAAGGTGGGACTGAAACAGAACTGGACCCAGTGCTCAAGGTGGGTCTGAAACAGAACTGGACACAGTGCTCAAGGTGGGACTGAAACAGAACTGGACACAGTGCTCAAGGTGGGACTGAAACAGAACTGGACAGAGTGCTCATGGTGGGACTGAAAAAGAACTGGCCACAGTGCTCAAGGTCGGACTGAAACAGAACAGGACACATTGCTCAAGGTGGAATTGAAACACAACTGGACACAGTGCACAAGGAGGGACTGCAACAGAACTGGACACAGTGCTTAAGCTGGGACTGAAACAGAACTGGACACAGTGTTCAAGGTGGGACTGAAACAGAACTGGACACACTTCTCCAGGTGGGACAGAAACAGAATTGGACACAGTGCTCAAGGTGGGACTGAAACAGAACTGGACACAGTGCTCAAGGCGGGACTGAAACAGAACTGGACACAGTGCTCCAGGTGGGACTGAAACAGAACTGGGCACAGTGCTCAAGGTGGGTCTGAAACAGAACTGGACACAGTGCTCAAGGTGGGACTGGAACAAAACTGGACTCAGTGATCAAGGTGGGACTGAAACAGAACTGGACACAGTGTTCAAGTTTGGACTGAAACAGAACTGGACACAGTGCTCAAGGTGGGACTGAAACAGAACTGGACACAGTGCTCAAGGTGGGTCTGAGACAGCACTGGACACAGTGCTCAAGGTGGGACTGAAACAGAACTGGACACATTGCTCACGGTGGGCCTGAAACTGAACTGGACACAGTGCTGAAGGTGGGACTGAAACAGAACTGGACACAGTGCTCAAGGTGGGACTGAAACAGAACTGGACACAGTGCTCAAGGTGGGACTGAAACAGAACTGGACACAGTGTTCAAGGTTGGGACTGAAACAGAACTGGACACAGTGCTCAAGGTGGGACTGAAACGGAACTGGATACAGTGTTCAAGGTTGGGACTGAAACAGAACTGGACACAGTGTTCAAGGTGGGTCTGAAACAGAACTGGACACAGTGCTCAATATTTAACTGAAACAGAACTTGACACAGTGTTTCAGGTGGGACTGAAACAGAACTGGACACAGTGCTCAAGGTGGGACTGAAACAGAACTGGACACAGTGCTGAAGGTGGGACTGAAACAGAACTGGACACATTGCTCACGTTGGGACTGAAACGGAACTGGATACAGTGTTCAAGGTTGGGACTGAAACAGAACTGGACACAGTGCTCAAGGTGGGACTGAAACAGAACTGGACACAGTGCTGAAGGTGGGACTGAAACACAACTGGACACAGTGCTCACGTTGGGACTGAAACGGAACTGGATACAGTGTTCAAGGTTGGGACTGAAACAGAACTGGACACAGTGCTCAAGGTGGGTCTGAAACAGCACTGGACACAGTGCTCAAGGTGGGACTGAAACAGAACTGGACACAGTGCTCAAGGTGGGTCTGAAACAGAACTGGACACAGTGCTCAAGGTGGGACTGAAACAGAACTGGACACAGTGCTCAAGGTGGGTCTGAAACAGAACTGGACTCAGTGCTCAAGGTGGGACTGAAACAGAACTGTACACAGTGTTCAAGGTGGGACTGAAACAGAACTGGTCACAGTGTTCAAGGTGGGTCTGAAACAGAACTGGACACAGTGCTCAAGGTGGGTCTGAAACAGAACTGGACACAGTGCTCAAGGTGGGACTGGAACAAAACTGGACTCAGTGATGAAGGTGGGACTGAAACAGAACTGGACACAGTGTTCAAGTTTGGACTGAAACAGAACTGGACACAGTGCTCAAGGTGGGACTGAAACAGAACTGGACACAATGCTCAAGGTGGGTCTGAAACAGCACTGGACACAGTGCTCAAGGTGGGACTGAAACAGAACTGGACACATTGCTCACAGTGGGTCTGAAACAGAACTGGACACATTGCTCAAATTGGGACTGAAACTGAACTGGACACAGTGTTCAAGGTGGGACTGAAACAGAACTGGACACAGTGTTCAAGGTGGGACTGAAACAGAACCGGACACAGTGCTGAAGGTGGGACTGAAACAGAACTGGACACATTGCTCACGGTGGGACTGAAACTGAACTGGAGACAGTGTTCAAGGTGGGACTGAAACAGAACTGGACACAGTGCTCAAGGTGGGTCTGAAACAGCACTGGACACAGTGCTCAAGGTGGGACTGAAACAGAACTGGACACAGTGCTCAAGGTGGGACTGAAACAGAACTGGACACAGTGCTCACGGTGGGACTGAAACAGAACTGGACACAGTGCTCACGGTGGGACTGAAACAGAACTGGACAGAGTGCTCAAGGTGGAACTGAAACAGAACTGGACACAGTGTTCAAGGTGGGACTGAAACAGAACTGGACACAGTGTTCAAGGTGGGACTGAAACAGAACTGGACACGTTACTCAAGGTGGGACTGAAACAACAATGGACACAGTGCTCAAGGTGGGACTGAAATAGAAATGGACACAGTGCTCACGGTGGGTCTGAAACAGAACTGGACACGGTGCTCACGGTGGGTCTGAAACAGAACTGAACGCAGTGCTGACGGTGTGAGTGTAACAGCACTGGACACAGTGCTCAAGGTGGGTCTGAAACAGAACTGGACACGTTACTCAAGGTGGGACTGAAACAACAATGGACACAGTGCTCAAGGTGGGACTGAAATAGAAATGGACACAGTGCTCACGGTGGGTCTGAAACAGAACTGGACACGGTGCTCACGGTGGGTCTGAAACAGAACTGAACGCAGTGCTGACGGTGTGAGTGTAACAGAACTGGACACAGTGCTCAAGGTGGGTCTGAAACAGAACTGGACACAGTGCTCAAGGTGGGACAGAAACAGAACTGGACACAGTGCTCAAGGTGGGTCTGAAACAGAACTGGACACAATGCTCAAGGTGGGACTGAAACAGAACTGTACGCAGTGCTCAAGGTGGGACTGAAACAGAACTGGACACAGTGCTCAAGGAGCGTCTGAAACAGAACTGGACACAGTGTTCAAAGTGGGATTGAATCTGAACTGGACACAGTGTTCAAGGTGGGACTGAAACAGAACTGGACACAGTGTTCAAGTTGGGACTGAAACAGAACTGGACACAGTGTTCAAGGTGGGACTGAAACAGAACTGGACACAGTGCTCAAGGTGGGACTGAAACAGAACTGGACACAGTGCTCAAGGTGGGACTGAAACAGAACTGGACACAGTGCTCAAGGTGGGTCTGAAACAGAACTGGACACAGTGTTCAAGGTGGGACTGAAACAGAACTGGACACAGTGTACAAGGTGGGACTGAAACAGAACTGGACACAGTGCTCAAGGTGGGTGTGAAACAGAACTGGACACAGTGCTCAAGGTGGGACTGAAACAGAACTAGACACAGTGCTCAAGGTGGGACTGAAACAGAACTAGACACAGTGCTCAAGGTGGGACTGAAACAGAACTGGACACAGTGTTCAAGGTGGGACTGAAACAGAACTGGACACGTTACACAAGGTGGGAATGAAACAGAACTGGACACAGTGCTCAAGGTGTGTCTGAAACAGAACTGGACACAGTGCTCAAGGTGGGACTGAAACTGAAGTTTACTCAGTGCTCAAGGTGAGACTAAAACTGAACTGGACACAGTGTTCAATGTGGGACAGAAAGAGGACTGGACAGAGTGCTCAAGGTGGGACTGAAACAGAACTGGACACATTGCTCAAGGTGGGACTGAAACAGAACTGGACACAGTGCTCACAGTGGGACTGAAACAGAACTGGACACAGTGTTCAAGGTGGGACTGAAACAGAACTGGACACAGTGCTCCAGGTGGGACTGAAACAGAACTGGACAGAGTGCTCATGGTGGGACTGAAAAAGAACTGGCCACAGTGCTCAAGGTCGGACTGAAACAGAACAGGACACATTGCTCAAGGTGGAATTGAAACACAACTGGACACAGTGCTCAAGGAGGGACTGAAACAGAACTGGACACAGTGCTCAAGGTGGGACTGAAACTGAAGTTTACTCAGTGCTCAAGGTGAGACTAAAACTGAACTGGACACAGTGCTCAAGGTGGGACTGAAACAGAACTGGACACAGTGCTCAAGGTGGGACTGAAACAGAACTGGACACAGTGCTCGACGTGGGACAGAAAGAGGACTGGACACAGTGCTCAAGGTGGGACTGAAACAGAACTGGACACAGTGTTCAAGGTGGGACTGAAACAGAACTGGACACAGTGCTCAAGGTGGGACTGAAACAGAACTGGACACAGTGCTCGACGTGGGACAGAAAGAGGACTGGACACAGTGCTCAAGGTGGGACTGAAACAGAACTGGACAGAGTGCTCATGGTGGGACTGAAAAAGAACTGGCCACAGTGCTCAAGGTCGGACTGAAACAGAACAGGACACATTGCTCAAGGTGGAATTGAAACACAACTGGACACAGTGCTCAAGGAGGGACTGAAACAGAACTGGACACAGTGCTCAAGGTGGGACTGAAACAGAACTGGACACACTTCTCCAGGTGGGACAGAAACAGAATTGGACACAGTGCTCAATGTGGGACTGAAACACAACTGGACACAGTGCTCAAGGTGGGACTGAAACAGAACTGGACACAGTGCTCCAGGTGGGACTGAAACAGAACTGGGCACAGTGCTCAAGGTGGGTCTGAAACAGCACTGGACACATTGCTCACGGTGGGTCTGAAACAGAACTGGACACAGTGCTCAAGGTGGGTCTGAAACAGAACTGGACACAGTGCTCAAGGTGGGACTGGAACAAAACTGGACTCAGTGATCAAGGTGGGACTGAAACAGAACTGGACACAGTGTTCAAGTTTGGACTGAAACAGAACTGGACACAGTGCTCAAGGTGGGACTGAAACAGAACTGGACACAGTGCTCAAGGTGGGACTGAAACAGAACTGGACACAGTGCTCAAGGTGGGTCTGAAACAGCACTGGACACAGTGCTCTAGGTGGGACTGAAACAGAATTGGACACAGTGCTCAAGGTGGGACTGAAACAGAACTGGACACAGTGCTCAAGGTGGGTCTGAAACAGAACTGGACTCAGTGCTCAAGGTGGGACTGAAACAGAACTGTACACAGTGTTCAAGGTGGGACTGAAACAGAACTGGTCACAGTGTTCAAGGTCGGTCTGAAACAGAAATGGACACAGTGTACAAGGTGGGTCTGAAACAGAACTGGACACAGTGCTCAAGGAGCGCCTGAAACAGAACTGGACACAGTGTTCAAGGTGGGACTGAAACTGAACTTTACTCAGTGCTCAAGTTGAGACTAAAAGTGAACTGGACACAGTGCTCAAGGTGGGACGGAAACAGAACTGGACACAGTGCTCAAGGTGGGACTGAAACAGAAGTGAACACAGTGCTCAAGGTGGGACTGAAACAGAACTGGACACAGTGCTCAAGGTGGGACTGAAACAGAACTGGACACAGTGTTCAAGGTGGGACAGAAACAGAACTGGACACAGTGTTCAACGTGGGTATGAAACAGAACTGGACACAGTGCTCAAGGAGCGTCTGAAACAGAACTGGACACATTGCTCACGGTGTGTCTGAAACAGAACTGGACACAGTGTTCAAGGTGGGACTGAAACAGAACTGGACACAGTGTTCAAGGTGAGACTAAAACTGAACTGGACACAGTGCTCAAGGTGGGACTGAAACAGAACTGGACACAGTGCTCATGGTGGGACTGAAACAGAACTGGACACAATGCTCGACGTGGGACAGAAAGAGGACTGGACACAGTGCTCATGGTGGGACTGAAACAGAACTGGACACAGTGCTCAAGGTGGGTCTGAAACAGAACTGGACACAGTGTTCAATGTGGGTATGAAACAGAACTGGACACAGTGCTCAAGGAGCGTCTGAAACAGAACTGGACACATTGCTCACGGTGTGTCTGAAACAGAACTGGACACAGTGTTCAAGGTGGGACTGAAACAGAACTGGACACAGTGTTCAAGGTGAGACTAAAACTGAACTGGACACAGTGCTCAAGGTGGGACTGAAACAGAACTGGACACAGTGCTCATGGTGGGACTGAAACAGAACTGGACACAATGCTCGACGTGGGACAGAAAGAGGACTGGACACAGTGCTCATGGTGGGACTGAAACAGAACTGGACACAGTGCTCAAGGTGGGTCTGAAACAGAACTGGACACAGTGTTCAAGGTGGGACTGAAACAGAACTGGACACAGTGCTCACGGTGGGTCTGAAACAGAACTTGTCACAGTGCTCAAGGAGCGTCTGAAACAGAACTGGACACAGTGCTCAAGATGGGACTGAAACAGAAGTGGACACAGTGCTCAAGGTGGGACAGAAACAGGACTGGACACAGTGCTCAAGGTGGGTCTGAAACCGAACTGGCCACAGTGCTCAATTTGGGACTGAAACAGAACTGGACACAGTGCTCAAGATGGGACTGAAACAGAACAGGACACAGTGCTCACGGTGGGACTGAAACAGAACTGGACACAGTACTCAAGGTGGGACTGAAACAGAACTGGACACAGTGTTCAAGGTGGGACTGAAACAGAACTAGACACAGTGCTCAAGGTGGGTCTGAAACAGAACTGGACACAGTGCTCTAGGTGGGACTGAAACAGAACTGGACACAGAGCTCAAGGTGGGACTGAAACAGAATTAGACACAGTGTTCAAGGTGGGACTGAAACAGAACTGGACACAGTGCTCAAGGTGGGACTGAAACAGAACTGGACACAGTGCTCAAGGTGGGACTGAAACAGAACTGGACACAGTGCTCAATATTTAACTGAAACAGAACTTGACACAGTGTTTCAGGTGGGACTGAAACAGAACTGGACACAGTGCTCAAGGTGGGACTGAAACAGAACTGGACACAGTGCTCCAGGTGGGACAGAAACAGAACTGGACACAGTGTTCAAGGTGGGACTGACAGAGAACTGGTCACAGTGTTCAAGGTGGGTCTGAAACAGAACTGGACACAGTGCTCAATATTTAACTGAAACAGAACTGGACACAGTTTTCAAGGTGGGTCTGAAACAGAAATGGACACAGTGTTCAAGGTGGGACTGAAACAGAACTGGACACATTGCTCAAGGTGGGACTGAAACAGAACTGGACACAGTGCTTAAGGTGGGACTGAAACAGAAGTGTACACAGTGCTCAATGTGGGTCTGAAACAGAATTGGACACAGTGTTCAAGGTGGGACTGACAGAGAACTGGTCACAGTGTTCAAGGTGGGTCTGAAACAGAACTGGACACAGTGCTCAATATTTAACTGAAACTGAACTGGACACAGTTTTCAAGGTGGGTCTGAAACAGAAATGGACACAGTGTTTAAGCTGGGACTGAAACAGAACTGGACACAGTGCTCAATGTGGGACTGAAACAGAACTGGACACAGTACACCAGTTGGGACTGAAACAGAACTGGACACTGCTCAAGTTGTGAGGTAAACAGAACTGGACACAGTGCTCAAGGTGGGACTGAAACAGAACTGGACACAGTGCTCAAGGTGGGACTGAAACAGAACTGGACACAGTGCTCACGGTGGGACTGAAACAGAACTGGACACATTACTCAAGGTGGGTCTGAAACAGAACTGGACACAGTGTTCAAGGTGGGACTAAAACTGAAATTGACACAGTGCACAAGGAGCGTCTGAAACAGAACTGGACACAGTGTTCAAGGTAGGTCTGAAACAGGACTGGACAGTGAGCTCAAGGTGCGTCTGAAACAGAACTGGACACAGTGTTCAAGGTGGGTCTGACACAGAACTGGTCACAGTGCTCAAGGTGGGACTGGAACAAAACTAGACACAGTGCTCAAGCTGGGTCTGAATCAGAACTGGACACAGTGTTCAAGTTTGGACTGAAACAGGACTGGACAGAGTGCTCAAGGTGGGACTGAAACAGAACTGGACACAGTGCTCAAGGTGGGACTGAAACAGAACTGGACACAGTGTTCAAGGTGGGACTGAAACAGAACTGGACACTGCTCAAGGTGGGTCTGAAACAGAACTGGACACAGTGTTCAAGGTGGGACTGAAACAGAACTGGACACATTGCTCAAGGTGGGACTGAAACAGAACTGGACATAGTGCTCAAGTTGGGTCTGAAACAGAACAGGACAAAGTGCTGAAAGTGGGTCTGACACAGTAATCAAGTTGGGACCGAAACTGAACTGGACTCAGTGCTCACTGTCAGACTGAAATTGAACTGGTCACAGTACGCAAGGTCGGACTGAAACAGAACTGGACACAGTGCTCAAGGTGGGACTGAAACAGAACTGGACACAGTGCTCACGGTGGGACTGAAACAGAACTGGACACAGGGCTCAAGGTGGGACTGAAACAGACCTGGACTCAGTGCTTAAGGTGGGACTGAAACAGAACTGGACAGTGCTCAAGGTGGGAATGAAACAGAACTGGACACAGTTCTCAAGGTGGGACTAAAACATCGGGACACAGTGCACAAGGTGGGTCTGAAACAGAACTGGACACAGTGTTCAAGGTAGGTCTGAAACAGGACTGGACAGTGAGCTCAAGGTGCGTCTGAAACAGAACTGGACACATTGTTCAAGGTGGGACTGGAACAAAACTAGACACAGTGCTCAAGCTGGGTCTGAATCAGAACTGGACACAGTGTTCAAGTTTGGACTGAAACAGAACTGGACACAGTGCTCAAGGTGGGACTGAAACAGAACTGGACACAGTGTTCAAGGTGGGACTGAAACAGAACTGGACACTGCTCAAGGTGGGACTGAAACAGAACTGGACATAGTGCTCAAGTAGGGTCTGAAACAGAACTGGACAAAGTGCTGAAAGTGGGTCTGAAGCAGAACTGGACACAATGTTCAAGGTGGGTCTGATACAGAACTGGACAGAGTGCTCGAGGTGGGACTGATACAGAACTGGACACAGTTTTCAAGCTGGGTCTGAAACAGAACTGGACACAGTACTCAAGTTGGGACTGAAACTAATCTGGACTCAGTGCTCACGGTGGGACTTAAACTGAACTGGACCCAATGCTCGAGGTGTGACAGAAACAGGACTGGACACAGTGCTCAAGTTGGGACTGTAACAGAAGTGGACACAGCGCTCAACGTGGGTTTGAAACAGAACTGGACACAGTGCTCAAGGAGTGACTGAAACATAATTGGACACATTGTTCAATTTCGGACTGAAACAGAACTGGACACAGTGCTCAAACTGGGAATGAAACAGAACTGGACACAGTGCTCAAGATGGGACTAAAACAGAACTGGACACAGTGCTCAAGGTGGGTCTGAAACAGAACTGGACACAGTGCTCAAGGTGGGTCTGAAACAGAACTGGACACAGTGCTCAAGGTGGGACTGAAACAGAACTGGACACAGTGCTCAAGGTGGGACTGAAACAGAAGTGGACACAGTGCTCACTGTCAGACTGAAATTGAACTGGTCACAGTACTCAAGGTGGGACTGAAACAGAACTGGACACAGTGCTCACGGTGGGACTGAAACAGAACTGGACACAGGGCTCAAGGTGGGACTGAAACAGACCTGGACTCAGTGCTTAAGGTGGGACTGAAACAGAACTGGACAGTGCTCAAGGTGGGAATGAAACAGAACTGGACACAGTTCTCAAGGTGGGACTAAAACATCGGGACACAGTGCACAAGGTGGGTCTGAAACAGAACTGGACACAGTGTTCAAGGTGGGACTGGAACAAAACTGGACACAGTGCTCACGGTGGGACTGAAACAGAACTGGACACAGTGCTCAAGGTGGGGCTGAAACAGACCAAGACACCGTGTTCAAGGTAGGACTGAAACAGAACTGGACACAGTGTTCAAGTTTGGACTGAAACAGAACTGGACACAGTGCTCAAGGTGGGTCTGAAACAGAACTGGAGACAGTGCTCACGGTGGGTCTGAAACATAACTGGACACAGTGCTCAAGGTGGGACTGAAGCAGAACTGGACACAGTGCTCAAGGTGGGACTGAAACAGCCTTGGACACAGTGCTTAAGGTGGGACTGAAACAGACCTGGACACAGTGCTCAAGGTGGGTCTGAAACAGACCTGGACACAGTGCTCAAGGTGGGACTGAAACAGAACTGGACACAGTGTTCAAGGTGGGTCTGAAACAGAACTGGACACAGTGCTCAAGGTGGGACTGAAACAGAACTGGACACAGTGCTCAAGGTGGGACTGAAACAGAACTGGACACACTGCTCAAGGTGGGTCTGAAACAGACCAAGACACAGTGTTCAAGGTAGGAGTGAAACTGAACTGGACACAGTGTTCAAGTTTGGACTGAAACAGAACTGGACACAGTGCTCAAGGTGGGACTGAAACAGAACTGGACACAGTGCTCAAGGTGGGACTGAAACAGAACTGGACACACTGCTAAAAGTGGGTCTGAAACAGACCAAGACACAGTGTTCAAGGTAGGACTGAAACAGAACTGGACACAGTTTTCAAGTTTGGACTGAAACAGAACTGGACACAGTGCTCAAGGAGGGTCTGAAACAGAACTGGAGACAGTGCTCACGGTGGGTCTGAAACATAACTGGACACAGTGCTCATGGTGGGTCTGAAGCAGAACTGGACACAGTGCTCAAGGTGGGACTGAAAAAGACCTGGACACAGTGCTTAAGGTGGGACTGAAACAGACCTGGACACAGTGCTCAAGGTGGGACTGAAACAGAACTGGACACAGTGCTCAAGGTGGACTGAAAGAGCACTGGACACATTGCTCACGGTGCGTCTGAAACAGAACTGGACACAGTGCTCAAGGTGGGTCTGAAACAGAACTGGACACAGTGCTCAAGGTGGGACTGGAACAAAACTGGACTCAGTGATCAAGGTGGGACTGAAACAGAACTGGACACAGTGTTCAAGTTTGGACTGAAACAGAACTGGACACAGTGCTCAAGGTGGGACTGAAACAGACCTGGACACAGTGCTCAAGGTGGGACTGAAACAGAACTGGACACCGTGCTCAAGGTGGGACTGAACAGAACTGGACACAGTGTTCAAGGTGGGACTGACAGGGAACTGGTCACAGTGTTCAAGGTGGGTCTGAAACAGAACTGGACACAGTGCTCAATATTTAACTGAAACAGAACTTGACACAGTGTTTCAGGTGGGACTGAAACAGAACTGGACACAGTGCTCAAGGTGGGACTGAAACAGAACTGGACACAGTGCTCAAGATGGGACTGAAACAGAACTGGACACAGTGCTCAAGGTGGGACTGAAACAGAACTGGACACAGTGCTCAAGATGGGACTGAAACAAAACTGGACACAGTGCTCAAGATGGGACTGAAACAGAACTGGACACAGTGCTCAAGGTGGGACTGAAACAGAACTGGACACAGTGCTCAAGATGGGACTGAAACAAAACTGGACACAGTGCTCAAGGTTAGCTTGAAACAGAACTGGACACTGTTCAAGGTGGGACTGAAACAGAACTGGCCACAGTGCTCAAGTTGCATCCCGAAACAGAACTGGGCACAGTACTCAAGGTGGGACTGAAACTGAACTGGACACAGTGCTCACGGTGAGACTGAAACAGAACTGGACACAGTGCTCAATATTTAACTGAAACAGAACTTGACACAGTGTTTCAGGTGGGACTGAAACAGAACTGGACACAGTGCTCAGTGTGGGACTGAAACAGAACTGGACACAGTGCACTCGTTGGGACTGAAACAGAACTGGACACAGTACTCAAGGTGGTACTGAAACAGAAATGGACACAGTGCTCAAGTTGTGAGGTAAACAGAACTGGACACAGTGCTCAAGGTGGGACTGAAACAGAACTGGACACAGTGTTCAAGGTGGGACTGGAACAAAACTGGACGCAGTGCTCAAGGTGGGACTGAAACAGAACTGGACACACTGCTCAAGGTGGGTCTGAAACAGACCTGGACACAGTGTTCAAGGTAGGTCTGAAACAGAACAGGACACATTGTTCAAGTTTGGACTGAAACAGAACTGGACACAGTGCTCAAGGTGGGACTGAAACAGAACTGGACACAGTGCTCAAGGTGGGACTGAAACAGATCTAGACACAGTGCTCACGGTGGGACTGAAACAGAACTGGACACATTACTCAAGGAGTGTCTGAAACAGAACTGGACACAGTGTTCAAGGTGGGTCTGACACAGAACTGGTCACAGTGCTCAAGGTGGGACTGGAACAAATCTAGACACAGTGCTCAAGCTGGGTCTGAATCAGAACTGGACACAGTGTTCAAGTTTGGACTGAAACAGAACTGGACACAGTGCTCAAGGTGGGACTGAAACAGAACTGGACACTGCTCAATGTGGGACTGAAACAGTACTGGACATAGTGCTCAAGTTGGGTCTGAAACAGAACTGGACAAATTGTTCAAGGTAGGACTGACACAGAACTGGACACAGTGCTCAAGGTGGGACTGAAACAGAACTGGACACAGTGCTGAAAGTGGGTCTGAAACAGCACTGGACACAGTAATCGAGTTGGGACCGAAACTGAACTGGACTCAGTGATCACTGTCAGACTGAAACTGAACTGGTCACAGTATTCAAGGTGGGACTGAAACAGAACTGGACACAGTACTCAAATTGGGACCGAAACAGAACTGGACACAGTGCTCACGGTGGGTCTGAAACAGAACTTGTAACAGTGCTCAAGGAGCGTCTGAAACAGAACCGGACACAGTGTTCAAGGTGGGTCTGAAACAGAACTGGACACAGTGCTCAATATTTGACTGAAACAGAACTTGACAAAGTGTTTCAGGTGGGACTGAAACTGAACTGGACACAGTGCTCAAGGTGGGACTGAAACAGAACTGGACACAGTGCTCAAGGTGGGACTGAAACAGAACTGGACACAGTGCTCAAGGTGGGTCTGAAACAGAACTGGACACAGTGCTCAAGGTGGGACAGAAACAGGACTGGACAGAGTGCTCAAGGTGGATCTGAAACAGAACTGGACACAGTGCTCAAGGTGGGACTGAAACAGAACTGGACACAGTGCTCAAGGTGGGACTGAAACAGAAGTGGACACAGTGCTCGAGGTGGGACAGAAACAGGACTGGACACAGTGCTCAAGGTGGGACTGAAACAGAACTGGACACAGTGCTCAAGTTAGGACAGACACAGAACTGGGCACAGTACTCAAGGTGGGACTGAAACTGAACTGGACACAGTGCTCACGGTGAGACTGAAACAGAACTGGACACAGTGCTCAATATTTAACTGAAACAGAACTTGACACCGTGTTTCCGGTGGGACTGAAACAGAACTGGACACAGTGCTCAATGTGGGACTGAAACAGAACTGGACACAGTGCTCAAGGTGGGACTGAAACAGAACTGGACACAGTGCACTAGTTGGGACTGAAACAGAACTGGACACAGTGCACTCGTTGGGACTGAAACAGAACTGGACACACTGCACTAGTTGGGACTGAAACAGAACTGGACACAGTACTCAAGGTGGTACTGAAACAGAAATGGACACAGTGCTCAAGTTGTGAGGTAAACAGAACTGGACACAGTGCTCAAGGTGGGACTGAAACAGAACTGGACACAGTGTTCAAGGTGGGACTGGAACAAAACTGGACCCAGTGCTCAAGGTGGGACTGAAACAGAACTGGACACACTGCTCAAGGTGGGTCTGAAACAGACCTGGACACAGTGTTCAAGGTAGGACTGAAACAGAACTGGACACAGTGTTCAAGTTTGGACTGAAACAGAACTGGACACAGTGCTCAAGGTGGGACTGAAACAGAACTGGACACAGTGCTCAAGGTGGGACTGAAACAGATCTAGACACAGTGCTCACGGTGGGACTGAAACAGAACTGGACACATTACTCAAGGAGTGTCTGAAACAGAACTGGACACAGTGTTCAAGGTAGGACTGAAACAGAACTGGACAGTGAGCTCAAGGTGCGTCTGAAACAGAACTGGACACAGTGTTCAAGGTGGGTCTGACACAGAACTGGTCACAGTGCTCAAGGTGGGACTGGAACAAAACTAGACACAGTGCTCAAGCTGGGTCTGAATCAGAACTGGACACAGTGTTCAAGTTTGGACTGAAACAGAACTGGACACAGTGCTCAAGGTGGGACTGAAACAGAACTGGACACAGTGCTCAAGGTGGGACTGAAACAGAACTGGACACAGTGTTCAAGGTGGGACTGAAACAGAACTGGACACTGCTCAAGGTGGGACTGAAACAGAACTGGACATAGTGCTCAAGTTGGGTCTGAAACAGAACTGGACAAAGTGTTCAAGGTAGGACTGACACAGAACTGGACACAATGCTCAAGGTGGGACTGAAACAGAACTGGATACTGTGCTCAAGGTGGGTCTGAAACAGAACTGGACACAGTGCTGAAAGTGGGTCTGAAACAGCACTGGACACAGTAATCGAGTTGGGACCGAAACTGAACTGGACTCAGTGCTCACTGTCAGACTGAAACTGAACTGGTCACAGTATTCAAGGTGGGACTGAAACAGAACTTGTCACAGTGCTCAAGGAGCGTCTGAAACAGAACCGGACACAGTGTTCAAGGTGGGTCTGAAACAGAACTGGACACAGTGCACAAGGTGGGACTGAAACAGAACTGGACACAGTGCTCAATATTTGACTGAAACAGAACTTGACAAAGTGTTTCAGGTGGGACTGAAACAGTAGTGGACACAGTGCTCAAGGTGGGTCTGAAACAGAACTGGACACAGTGTTCAAGGTGGGACTGAAACAGAACTGGACACAGTGCTCAAGGTGGGTCTGAAACCGAACTGGCCACAGTGCTCAATTTGGGACTGAAACAGAACTGGACACAGTGCTCAAGTTGGATCTAAAACAGAACTGGGCACGGTACTCAAGTTGGGACTGAAACTGATCTGGACACAGCGCTCAAGATGGGACTGAAACATAATTGGACACATTGTTCAATTTCGGACTGAAACAGACCTGGACACAGTGTTCAAGGTGGGACTGAAACAGAACAGGACACAGTGCTCAAGGTGGGACTGAACAGAACTGGACACAGTGTTCAAGGTGGGACTGAAACAGAACTGGACACAGTGCTCAAGGTGGGAGTGTAACAGAACTGGACACAGTGCTAAAGGTGGGACTGAAACCGAAGTGGACACAGCGCTCAATGTGGGTCTGAAACAGAACTGAACACAGTGCTCAAGATGGGATTGGAACAAAACTGGACACAGTGCTCAAGTTTGGTCTGAAGCAGAACTGGACACAATGTTCAAGGTGGGTCTGATACAGAACTGGACAGAGTGCTCGAGGTGGGACTGATACAGAACTGGACACAGTTTTCAAGCTGGGTCTGAAACAGAACTGGACACAGTGTTCAAGGTGGGACTGAAACAGAACTGGACACAGTGTTCAAGGTGGGACTGAAACAGAACTGTACACAGTGTTCAAGGTGGGACTGAAACAGAACTGGACACAGTGCTGATGGTGGGTCTGAAACAGAACTGGACACAGTGCTCAAGGTGGGACCAAACTGAACTGGACTCAGTGCTCAAGGTGGGACTGAAACAGAACTGGACACAGTGCTCAAGTTCGATCTAAAACAGAACTGGGCACAGTACTCAAGTTGGGACTGAAACTAATCTGGACTCAGTGCTCACGGTGGGACTTAAACTGAACTGGACCCAATGCTCGAGGTGTGACAGAAACAGGACTGGACACAGTGCTCAAGTTGGGACTGTAACAGAAGTGGACACAGCGCTCAACGTGGGTTTGAAACAGAACTGGACACAGTGCTCAAGGAGTGACTGAAACATAATTGGACACATTGTTCAATTTCGGACTGAAACAGAACTGGACACAGTGCTCAAACTGGGAATGAAACAGAACTGGACACAGTGCTCAAGGTGGGACTGAAACAGAACTGGACACAGTGCTCAAGATGGGACTAAAACAGAACTGGACACAGTGCTCAAGGTGGGTCTGAAACAGAACTGGACACAGTGCTCAAGGTGGGTCTGAAACAGAACTGGACACAGTGCTCAAGGTGGGACTGAAACAGAAGTGGACACAGTGCTGAAGGTGGGTCTGAAACAGAACTGGACACTGCTCAAGGTGGGTCTGAAACAGAACTGGACACAGTGCTCAAGTTGGGTCTGAAACAGAACTGGACAAAGTATTCAAGGTAGGACTGAAACAGAACTGGACACAGTGCTCAAGGTGGGACTGAAACAGAACTGGACAGGGTGCTCCAGGTGGGACTGAAACAGAACTGGACACAGTGCTCAAGGTGGGACTGAAACAGTACTGGACACAGTGTTTAAGGTGGGACTGAAACAGAACTGGACACAGTGCTCAAGGTGAGTCTGAAACTGAACTGGACACAGTGCTCAAGGTGTGTCTGAAACAGAACTGGACACAGTGCTCAAGGTGGGACTGAAACAGAACTGGACACAGTGCTCAAGGTGGGACTGAAACAGAACTGGACACAGTGCTCAAGGTGGGACTGAAACAGAACTGGACACAGTGCTCAAGGTGGGACTGAAACAGAACTGGACACAGTGCTCAAGGTGGGACTGAAACAGAACTGGACACAGTGTTCAAGGTGGGTCTGAAACAGAACTGGACACAGTGCTGAAAGTGGGTCTGAAACAGCACTGGACACAGTAATCGAGTTGGGACCGAAACTGAACTGGACTCAGTGCTCACTGTCAGACTGAAACTGAACTGGTCACAGTATTCAAGGTGGGACTGAAACAGAACTTGTCACAGTGCTCAAGGAGCGTCTGAAACAGAACCGGACACAGTGTTCAAGGTGGGTCTGAAACAGAACTGGACACAGTGCACAAGGTGGGACTGAAACAGAACTGGACACAGTGCTCAATATTTGACTGAAACAGAACTTGACAAAGTGTTTCAGGTGGGACTGAAACAGTAGTGGACACAGTGCTCAAGGTGGGTCTGAAACAGAACTGGACACAGTGTTCAAGGTGGGACTGAAACAGAACTGGACACAGTGCTCAAGGTGGGTCTGAAACCGAACTGGCCACAGTGCTCAATTTGGGACTGAAACAGAACTGGACACAGTGCTCAAGTTGGATCTAAAACAGAACTGGGCACGGTACTCAAGTTGGGACTGAAACTGATCTGGACACAGCGCTCAAGATGGGACTGAAACATAATTGGACACATTGTTCAATTTCGGACTGAAACAGACCTGGACACAGTGTTCAAGGTGGGACTGAAACAGAACAGGACACAGTGCTCAAGGTGGGACTGAACAGAACTGGACACAGTGTTCAAGGTGGGACTGAAACAGAACTGGACACAGTGCTCAAGGTGGGAGTGTAACAGAACTGGACACAGTGCTAAAGGTGGGACTGAAACCGAAGTGGACACAGCGCTCAATGTGGGTCTGAAACAGAACTGAACACAGTGCTCAAGATGGGATTGGAACAAAACTGGACACAGTGCTCAAGTTTGGTCTGAAGCAGAACTGGACACAATGTTCAAGGTGGGTCTGATACAGAACTGGACAGAGTGCTCGAGGTGGGACTGATACAGAACTGGACACAGTTTTCAAGCTGGGTCTGAAACAGAACTGGACACAGTGTTCAAGGTGGGACTGAAACAGAACTGGACACAGTGTTCAAGGTGGGACTGAAACAGAACTGTACACAGTGTTCAAGGTGGGACTGAAACAGAACTGGACACAGTGCTGATGGTGGGTCTGAAACAGAACTGGACACAGTGCTCAAGGTGGGACCAAACTGAACTGGACTCAGTGCTCAAGGTGGGACTGAAACAGAACTGGACACAGTGCTCAAGTTCGATCTAAAACAGAACTGGGCACAGTACTCAAGTTGGGACTGAAACTAATCTGGACTCAGTGCTCACGGTGGGACTTAAACTGAACTGGACCCAATGCTCGAGGTGTGACAGAAACAGGACTGGACACAGTGCTCAAGTTGGGACTGTAACAGAAGTGGACACAGCGCTCAACGTGGGTTTGAAACAGAACTGGACACAGTGCTCAAGGAGTGACTGAAACATAATTGGACACATTGTTCAATTTCGGACTGAAACAGAACTGGACACAGTGCTCAAACTGGGAATGAAACAGAACTGGACACAGTGCTCAAGGTGGGACTGAAACAGAACTGGACACAGTGCTCAAGATGGGACTAAAACAGAACTGGACACAGTGCTCAAGGTGGGTCTGAAACAGAACTGGACACAGTGCTCAAGGTGGGTCTGAAACAGAACTGGACACAGTGCTCAAGGTGGGACTGAAACAGAAGTGGACACAGTGCTGAAGGTGGGTCTGAAACAGAACTGGACACTGCTCAAGGTGGGTCTGAAACAGAACTGGACACAGTGCTCAAGTTGGGTCTGAAACAGAACTGGACAAAGTATTCAAGGTAGGACTGAAACAGAACTGGACACAGTGCTCAAGGTGGGACTGAAACAGAACTGGACAGGGTGCTCCAGGTGGGACTGAAACAGAACTGGACACAGTGCTCAAGGTGGGACTGAAACAGTACTGGACACAGTGTTTAAGGTGGGACTGAAACAGAACTGGACACAGTGCTCAAGGTGAGTCTGAAACTGAACTGGACACAGTGCTCAAGGTGTGTCTGAAACAGAACTGGACACAGTGCTCAAGGTGGGACTGAAACAGAACTGGACACAGTGCTCAAGGTGGGACTGAAACAGAACTGGACACAGTGCTCAAGGTGGGACTGAAACAGAACTGGACACAGTGCTCAAGGTGGGACTGAAACAGAACTGGACACAGTGCTCAAGGTGGGACTGAAACAGAACTGGACACAGTGCTCAAGGTGGGACTGAAACAGAACTGGACACAGTGTTTAAGGTGGGACTGAAACAGAACTGGACACAGTGCTCAAGGTGAGTCTGAAACTGAACTGGACACAGTGTTTATGGTGGGACTGAGTAGAGCTTTGTGCAGTTTTTCATGATGTTCTCACATTTGTATTTTACTATTTGTTGGGTATTTCAGTATGATATTGCCTTTGTTAATTGCTACTCTGTTTGGACGTTTGTTGTGTTTACGGAGACTCGAAGGTTTCTTACTGGTTCATCCTTTGCTGTTTCCACACCATTGTGTGTTGCCCATTTTTCTTACCAATGTGCAATACTTTTCACTCAGACACTAAATTTCTTCTCTGAATAGTTTCAACCAGTCCTGATGGCACCGAACTTCCAAACCCCGGCAATTACACAAAAGGGCGACTGAATGTTAAAAAGTCACTTAATGCATTCAAGCCACCACGTATACTTCGCATCCCAAAAACTGTAGTATCACGGAACATAAACATAAAGGCAGGGAGTTTCATGGAGGAAGATTACAAGGTTTTCAAAGCTGTATTTTAGCTGTTTGTGTACGACCTCTCTGGAGACGGTAACTAATTATCAGTGTGAGCAGTGGCTTTCAGAAACCATTAACTCAACGGAAACCATTGCTGCCTGAAATTCCTGTGGATCAAACAGCGAGAGAAAGTAATATCTTTTGAAAGGCTCATAAACCCGCCCGCCAACCGATTCAGTTTCACCCAATCCTAAAGGTAAAACAGGCTGTTTTTCTGAAGTGAGGAAATTAAGACAAAAGAAAATCTTGAACTAAGATACCATATCAATGCTTGCGTCTTTTAATAAATCTCCCCTTTAGAATGGAATTAAACGGTGCAGACAGCATCCTGAATTACAGTTCCCACCTCTCAATTCCAGTCAGCAGGTGGCGGTGTTTCCTGGAGATTAGTGCACTTCCACCCCAGGCTGCCTGTTCGATAGAGTAAAGAGAGAAGAGTGAGAAACAGCAGAGGCAAGAGCACAACATTCAACAGTATTTACACCCTGGGTAGCTGGAATCAGATGACTGGTTAGGGGAAAGCACCAACATACAAATTCCAGGGTGACCAGTAACCTCTGTAAATAGGCACAGTTCTATGGTCATACTGTTCTGAAAACACCAGCTCTTGGAAGCAAAGCAGTTTCAGGCTTGTTTAGTACTTAAATGGGAGACCACATGGGAATATCAAGTGCAGCAAATGTAAAGTGCACACCCACCAATGCTAAGTGGTTAAAACACTGGTCTTGTAAACTAGGAATCCGGTGTTCAAATCCCAGCAGTGCCTTCACCTCATGTTATTGTTAGACCAAGAGAGGTATAAACTAACACAGACTGAAACTGTGGCTGCTGAGTTAGGTGTATGCTTGTAAAGTTAAACGCTAAATTTAAAAAAAAAGGTGTGAAAATTGGCTCCAGTTCTATCCTTTAACATCTGGCCCTTCCGGACTAGAACATCGTTTCCAAACTTCACCTTTAGGCAACCAAAAGGAAAAAAGGCAGAAAACTAAAATCCTAATGGCCATTGTGGAAAATGGCAGAAAACAATTGTACGTTATCAGGGTAGGATTACACACTGATGTTCCAAGTCTGATCCATATGACTAGTGGAAGAATGAAGTGATATGTAGATAAAGATTACATCCCTACAAAGGCGAAACAAAGTATGACCTTGACATTGTTGTTTCCCACCAGAGGTCAGGTATTTTGAGCTGGCCGCCTGCAGTTGGCTAGCATTAGAAGGTCCAAACCTTTATTAGAAGTTATTGGATGAAATCTACAGGAAGGGTGGTCTGTTAAATGCTGATGAGGCATGATCAGACTTTGATAGGTTATTTCTGTAATGTATCAAGCAACTTAACAGATTGAATAAAAGATTGACAAAATTCAATTTAGGAATTGCTGGGTCAGTACTCACATTTAAATTGCTAAGGTGTCTCATAAGGATAGGCTACTGGTTCTAACTGGTGTTCAATTGCATCAGATGTCTACTGCCGTAAAAATCCTGTGGTAAGCACCTTTAACTGATCATGGCTATTATAGCAGAAGACAGAATTGGAACAGCAATAATAGATGAATAAATCCCAGGAGTGTCCAAGAAACAGTTAATAGGTATTTCAGGTGAGACTCAAAAGTGTCATTATGCGAAGAACTGTCCAAATTAGAGACGCAGAATACTCAAGATTTTCCCCTCTTAATCAATCTCTTGGCCCTCCTTTGCTGAATTCTAAACTGTTCCCAATCCTCAGGCTTGCTACTTTTTCTAGCAACTTTGTATGACTCCTCTTTGGATCTAATACTATCCTTAATTTCTTTTGCTAGCCATGGTTGGGCCATTTCCCCTATTGTGTTTTTGTGCCAGAGGTGAGGTGAGGTGAGAGTGACTGCCCTTGACATCAAGGCCACATTTGACCGAGTGTGGCATCAAGGAGCCCTAGCAAAACTGGAGCCAATGGGAATTGGGGGGAAACTCTCTGCTGGTTGGAGTGATACCTAGCACAAAGGAAGATGGTTGTGGTTGTTGGAGGTCAATCATCTGAGTTCCAGGACTTCACTGCAGGAGTTCCTCAGGGTGATGTTCTAGGCCCAACCATCTTCAGCTGCTTCATCAATAACCTTCCTTCCATCATAAGATCAGAAGTGGGGATGTTCAGCACCATTAGAGACTCCTCAGATACTGAAGCAGTCTGTGTCCAAATGCAGTAAGACCTGGACAATATCTAGACTTGGGCTGCCAAGTGGCAAGTAACATTTGTGCCACACTAGTGCCAGGCAATGACCATCTCCAACAAGAGAGAATCTAATCATTACCCCTCAAAATTCAATGGCATTACCATCACTGAATTCCCCACTATCAACATCCGGGGGGTTACTATTGACCAGAAACCGAACTGGACCAGCCACATGGATATCATGGCTACAAGAGCAGGTCAGAAGCTGGGAATTCTGCAGCAAGTAACTCACCTCCCGACTCCCCAAAAGCCTATTTAGGTCACAAAAGACTTGTAATTGCATATAAAATGGCTTACTCTAGTTTACAAGTACTGATTTCATCTCTAATTAGATACCTATGCCTTTAAGTAAACCTTTAATGAAATATACCCAAATGAAACTTAACATGGAGCATGATAAGGCAATTAGCTTTGGAAAGTCAGTGGGCCTCCAGTTTACCCAGTCCGGACATTATTGCTTCTCCCGAACAAAACCGGATGTCTCTTGTGAAACTTTGCCAAGTTTCTCAGTGTGTTAGACATGGATGAATGGCATCAGGTGATAAGAAAGAGAGGGAGGGAAAAAAAAAGGCATATTGTCTAAAAGTTGCATGGACAATTTGCTCACCCTACTTCGCAAAGGTTAAAAATCCTGCTAAAAGATGCAGGTATGGGTGAAGAAATGTATACAAGGCTAATAGAAGAGATTAATGAAAGAGTGAGGTTGGTAAGAAGTACTGGAGGATGCTGCCATCTCTTATTGTGGACTTTCCATTGGAATGTGACTTTAATGAGGTAGTTGTCATGGATCTAAAGGTATGGATCGAGGACAGAAATATAAGGGGAATTAGCATCCTCACACTGAAGAGGTTAACAGGCAGCGCTGGCCACAAGGTTTGGTGGGGGGGAATGTTTATAAATTTACAAAGCTTTTAAAATTTGTGCTTTATCTATAGCAGCCAATTATTCTTGTACTGGGCAAACCAGCCAGTTAACTGTTAATATCTGTCACATCCCTAACTACCATATCCTACAGCACATTAGATACCAATGATGCATGAGCTCTGCTTGTGCCCAGTGTTGCTCAGAAGCAAAATAAATAATACATCATCCTGGCATCTGCCTCTCATTTGAGAATACCCATCAATTCCCCTTCCCTCGTCCAGTTTACACTGTAACCAGCCAGCAGAAACTGGTCCAAGTCCCCTGAAGAAATACAACTGACCAATATCAGGTTGGTCTTATAAAGAACACGACTGTTCACAATCCATTCAAACATTCCACAGGTTAAGGCAATTCAGACACTAACTATAATCATTGGCTCCCTGCCTTTGATCATCCCACTTACATCAACATGAAGCCAGATTCCATAATTTTCGCAGATATCCGCAATTTCAGGCAGGGGATCAAACGCTCCGAAGACAGTTGTGCCAGAGGTAGCACTCACCAGGAATGGAAGCACACCCTGAAACCAGAATAGAACACCATAGGTATGCTGTACCTCTTTGATATTGCAGAATTGCCTCCATGTAGAGGTGGCTTGTGAAGCCGATGGGTCCCCTGCTACTGTTGTGTGCCCCACTTACACTGCTGGGTGGATTTCACAATACCATCAACAGAGAAACAGCTGCACACCAGACGATCTGCCACATACATGGAGCAGGTCACTCACCATCCTGACTTGGAACGATATCATTGTTCCTTCACTGTCGCTGGGTCAAAATCCTGGAACTCCCTCCCTAACAACACTGTGGGCGTACCTACACCACATGGACTACAGCGGTTCAAGAAGGCAGCTCACCACCACCACAAGGGCAAATATGGATGGGCAAAAATGCTGGTCTAGCCAGCGACACCCATATCCCATGAAAATAATTTTTAAAATGTCGTGATTCACTGTTGGCAGAGGGTCCCTAATGACCATCGATGCAAACATCACACTGCTAGACTCAGCACTCAACCTGCCTGGGCCAATCATGCACAGCAAGCTCCCACTGGACATCAGGAAACATGGATTATAAACAAGAGGATTAAAATACTTCTGAAAAGGGACTTAGTTTAATTGTTCCACTGAGAGAAATGGGAGAGGATTCAGCTACTCAAAAATCAGCATAGCTTTGCTGGTGTCTTCTTGTTTACCATCCTACAGTGGCACAGTATACCATATTCCCCCAGTCTGTGCCAATCTCCGTCAAAGCAGACATGGGGTTGTAACCAGTAGCTTCAATGCTCCTGGGCTGGGGAAGGAAAGCCCTCTAGGTTCACACAGTGGGGTGAGGTAACTGTGACAGAATGATGTTTGGAACCCCGATGCTGGGAAGGAATGGGGAGGGGAGAGATCAGAAAACAACACACACAAACAGACCAGCATTGTCCATTTAACACAAATGGGACCTACCTTGGACTTTGCTGCAGAAATTTGACTTTCCAGTTCTTTTGGAATCATCCTCCCCCTGTTCAATGTTAAAATAAACATTATTTCAAGCATGATACAGGTTCCCCAGTGATGGAGGAACACACACCAGGAGAAAGCAGTACTGGAGAGGATTCAAGGAAGAGTGTCCAGATACAAACTAGACATATTCCTTTGATGGGAAATGGTAGAACATCCAGAGCTAATGTGCCACAAAGGAAACAAAAGTTGGAATAAGACAGATAAAGGAGGCCTGGCACAAATGCCATGAGCAAAATTCAGTGAATCATCAGGAAGATTCTGGAAAGTGAAAATGGGAGGCAAAGAGCAGTTGTGAGAAAAAAAAAACTAGCAGACAACATTAAATTGAACATAAACACACAAAGCGTAAGCAGTTAGCTAGGGAAAAAGCGGTGCCTTTTCAAGGACACAATGGGAAATCTTCATGTTGTGACAGGACGCAGCTAAAGTGTTCGATGAGTACTTCCTGTCTGTCTTCACAAAGGAAGCTGATGATGTGAAGGTTACGTTAAAAAAGAGCAAAGTCACAGAGAGGATGATAAATAGAGAAGACACACTAAAAATATCAGCATTACTGAAAGTTGGTAAACCACCTGCTCCAATTGGAATGCTTCCTAAGTTACCGAAAAAAGGAAAAGTGGAAATTGCAAAGACATTAGTCTTGATCTTTCAATCCTCAATGGATACAGGATTAGTGCTGAAGGATTGGTAATGTTACACCGCTATTCAAGGAAGGGGAGAGGGATAAACCAGGGAACTTCAGACCAGTTAGCCTAATTTAGGTGGAGAGTTATTGAAACAATAACCAGGGCAAAATAAATTTAATTTACAAGGTTTTTGTTTTTACTTCTTTATTCGTTCATGGGATGTGGGTGTCACTGGCTAGACCAGCATTTATTACCCATCTCCAATTCACCTTGTTCAGAGGGCAGTTAAGAGTCGAACACATTGCTGTGGGTCTAGAGACACATGTAGGCCAGATCAGGTAAGGATGACAGATTTCCTTCCCTAAAGGACATTATTGACCCAGATGTGTTTTTGTGCTCATCATTAGGCTTTTAATTGCAGTTTTTTATTGAATTCAAAATTTCACCAGCTGGCATGGTGGGATTCGAACCCAGGTCCCCAGAGCATTACCCTGGGTCTCTGGAATACTAGTCCAGTGACAATACCCCACTATGGGTAAATGAAGAGGAGCCAGGATTCCTTAAAGGCAAATTATGTCTGACTGACTTGATTGAATTGTTTTGATGAGGTAACAGTGAAGGTTAATCAAGGTGGCGTAGATATTGTATATATGGACTTTCAGAAAGCAAAAAGCAAACTGCCACACAGGAAGCTTTTTAAAAAAGATGGATGCCCGGGGAAATTCAGAGGAAGTGGCAGTTTTGTCTCAGTAAGATTTTTTAACCACCTTATCAAGTTATGCATTACTTGGGTTTCTAAATTTAAATGTGTAAAAGCAAAGGGAGCATGCTAGAACTTTATAAATTGGCTCAGTGACTGGAAGCAAAAAGGTGGTGGTAAATGAATGTTCCTCAAGGGTCAGTCTTTGGATCATTACTCTAGACCTGGGTGTAGGGAGCAGTGTTATAAAGTTTTCAGAAAACTTGGCAAAGTAGCAGATAGTGAGAAGAACAGTTATAGGCTTTAGGAGGCCAGACAGGATGGTGAAACAGGCAGAAGATAGATGGAGCTCGGTGTGGGGAAGGGTGAAGTGATACACTTTGGGAGGACTAAGATGGAAAGACAGTACAATTTTGAAAATTATAGTTGGACAGGGAGATCTTGGTGTCCATTACGTAAATCCTTAAAAGGTAGCAGAGCAAGGTGATAAGGTGGTTTATGAAGCTGGAAACACAAACAGGTCTGGCAGCATCTGTGGAGAGAGAAACCGTTATCATTTCATGTCAATGACAGTTATGAAAGGTCACCAACCCGGTGATTCCACCATTTTATGTTTATATTTCAGTTTTGAAATATCTGTAGTTTTGCTTTGGGATTCAAAATAGCTTTTTTATTTATAAATCCAAGTAACCCATTAAATAGGATTTAAAAGCAAAGAGATCATGCTGGAACTTAACATTTATAAATTTGTAAAGGTTTTCAAGATGAGGGGTTTTGATAGAAGGTCAGTAACCAGAGGTTATAGGTTATAATATCACATGACCTTGAGGGGAGGCAAGGAGAGGTCTTTTCCACTCACAGCATTACCAGGATCTGGAATGTTCAAGCTGAAAATGTGGTAGAAGCTGATTCTGTACATAGTTTTAAAAAGGGGAATTAGACAGTTACTTGAGGATGAGAGACTGACCAGGTTATGGACAAAAAGCAAGTGGGGGTTGTGGGGGTGGTGTTTGTAGTTAAGGGAATGCATGACTGCTCTTTCAAAGAGCCAGCTCAGGCACGATGGGCCGAATAGTCTCCTTCTGTGCTGCAAGCTCCACGATTCTAAAATCTCAGCCAATAAACCTTCCTTTGCGTTTCACCATTTCTGGTCACTTTTTGTGTTAACATTGAACATTAAAAGTATCCCATTCCATGTTGTGCCATTTCCTTGAGACAGTTGCTGGCTCAGTGAGTAGCACACATGGCTTCCAGCCAGAAGGGTTCATTGGGTTTAAGTCCTCCACCAGAGACCCGAGTAGAAAATCTAGGCTGACATTCCAGTGCAGTACTGTCGGAGGTTCCATCTTTCAGATGGGATATTAAACCTAGGTCGCAAACGTCCTCTTTGGTGGATGTAAAGAACCAATGGCACTTTTTCAAAGAAGATCAAGGGAGAAAAGAAAAAGACTTGCATTTATATAGCACCTTTCACATCCACCAGATGCCCCTCAGTACTTTACAGCTAATGAAGTGCTTTTGACATGCTGTCACTATTATAATATAGGAAACATGGCCGCCAATTTGTGCACAGTAAAGGCCCACAAACAGCAATGTGATAATGAGCAGACAATAGATTTGTGATGTTGACTGAGGGATAAGTATTGACTAGGACACCAGGGATAACTCCCTTGCTCCAATATTGCCTTGGGATCTTATTTATGTGCACACCACGAGAGGTCAGATGGGGCTTCAGCTTAATGTCTCACCCAAAAGCTGGCATGGCTGACAATGCTGCACTCCCTCAGTGCTGCACTGGTGTGTCAGCTTTGATTTTTACGCTCAACTCCTGGAGTGAGAGATTTGAACCAGTGACCTTCTGACTCAGGGGCAAATATACGACCAACATGCGATCTTCCCAGTGTCCTGGCATTAAATCACAGAGATGCATATATTCACCCCAGATGACAGCAGAAGATGTCCCAACAAACTCTACCACCAGGAATTGGGAATGGGCAGTGATAGCAATAATTTGAGATGACTTCAAGTGTGCTGTTGCAGTCCAATGGCTTCTCCCACTTCTGAATGGTACAAACGACCAACCTTAAAGCTCAGAGCTTGAGACACATCTCCACAAAAAGCAGTTGGAACATTGTGCAGGAGAACACCAAGGCTAAAGAGAATGGGATGGAAGAAATAATTGTTAATCACCACCCAAGTGTTGGTTTTAAAACTCTGTAAATTGTATGGAGGAAGGAGTGAAGATGGAGGGCGCTCAACGGTTTGAGATCCTGGGGGAGAAATTAATTAGAGGAGGAGATAGTTTCTCTTTGACCAAGCTGTTAAGTCACTGCAAAAACTGAACTGGACTAGCCATATACTGTGGAATCCTGCGACGAGTAACTCACCTCCTGACTCCCCAAAACCTGTCCACCATCTACAAGGCACAAGTCAGGAGTGTGATGGAATACTCTCCACTTGCCTGGATGAGTGCAGCTCCCACAACACTCAAGAAGCTCGACACCATCCAGGACAAAGCAGCCCTGCTTGATTGGCACCTCATCCACAAACATTCACCCCCTCCACCACTGATGCACAGTAGCAGCAGTGTGTGTACCATCTACAAGATGCACTGCAGGAATTCACCAAGGGTCCTTCAGCAGCACCATCCAAACCCACAACCACTACCACCTAGAAGGACAAGGGCAGCAGACACATGGGAACACCACCACCTGGAAGTTCCCCGCCAAGCCCCTCACCATCCTGACTTGGAAATATATCACCGTTCCTTCACTGTCACTTCCAAAATCCTGGAACTCCCTCCCTAACAGCACTGTGGGTGTACCTACACCACATGGACTGCAGCGGTTCAAGAAGGCAGCTCACCACCACCTTCTCAAGGGGCAATTAGGGATGGGCAATAAATGCTAGGCCCAGCCAGTGACGCCCACATCCCATAAATTATTTTAAAAACTGATCCCAATATCTCCTTGGTCCCAGTGTGATTACACTCGTGTGAAATGCCTTGGGACTTTTCATTCTGTGAAAGGTGCAGGTTCTTGTTTCATTACTGCAATGGAGGGAGAGGGAGACCATGGAAAGTGGAGGCCTGAATCCTCAGAATACTTGCAGTTCCCCCTGTTGAGGGACAGTTAGAAGCTAACACCTCACCAGTGCTAGCACACTTAGAACTCACCTTTCATCTGCTTTTACCACATACACATTGTCTGTGCCCAGACCCTGGAACGCAGCTCCTTTAGACATGGAATAATGGCACTGTGGATAAGCAAAGAAAAGTTAGTTATTTTATGCAGCGTTCAGCACGATGGTATATAAAGGTCTTCTAAAGGCATATTAACAGTGAGAAGTTTGTCAGAGCAGGGCTGAGGTTGATTAGGGAGCAAAATGGAGAACTATCGGCGGAGGAAGACGATATGGCTGAGGTATTGAAACGATTATTTTGTATCGGTGTTTACAGAGGATGAGAGGACATTGCCAAAGCTATGGTAAATAAGGAGACTGTTGGGATATGGGATGAAATAAAAATAAAAGAGGAGGTACTAAAAAGACTGGCTGTGCTTAATGTGGCTAAAATCTTATGTTTATATAGTGCATTTAATGTAATAAAACATCCCAAGGAACTTCATTATAAAACAAAGTATGACTGAACTACATAAAGACATTAGGTAAGATAAAGAAAAAAATTTGGTCAGAGGTAGGTTTTAAGGAGTATCTTAGTGAGGTAGAGAGGTGGAGAGGGGTAGGGAGGGAATTCCAGAGCTTGGGGCCCAGGCAGCTGAAGGCACGGCCGCCAATGGTGGAATGGTCAAAATCAGGGATGCACAAGAGGCCGGAATTAGAGGAGTGTAGAGATCTCGGAGGGGTGTGGGGCTGGAGGAGGTTACAGAGATAGGGAGGGGCGAGATCACGGAGGGATTTGAAAACAAGGATGAGAATTTTAAAATCAGTGCTTTGCTTAACCAAGAGCCAAATATAGGTTGTTAAGTTTCAGGAGGGAATTCCAGGAGTGTCTGGTCCAGACAGCTGAAAGTTCAGTAAATTAAAGGTGTAGGGCTAATTTCAGTGTTGGGTTGAGTTGTCAGCTTTCTGCCAATTTTCCTGGTTGGCTTTTAGCGATTTTATGGTTTTCTCTATCTGCTGTCGAGGCACTAAACTCTGCTCGAAATAAGTGAGGGAGATAGCAGCACATGACAAGGATAATGGGGTCAATCTTTAAGTTGAGAAGGCCAAGTAAAAGGTCAGAGTGTGGAGCACAGAGTATTGTAAAAGGAGTGCTTATTAACAAAGTGCTAAAGTCAGGAATTTGGTGCAAGTGGGAATTCAGTGCAGAGAGGGAAGGTGTTGTTACCTTTTCTACAAACTCCAGTAGCTGGTGAATGTTCTTTTGTCTCTCAACTACTGTAACTTACTATTAATTACTTACTACTCAAGTAACAAAGCAAATGAATAAAATAAGTAATGGTTGATTTGCAGGGTAATAATGGCAGGGTTGAATTTTGCATTGGACGTGGGTGTTGCTGGCAAGACCAGTGTTTATTGCCCATCCCTAATTGCCCTTGAACTGAGTGGTTTGCTTGGCCATTTCAGAGGGCAGTTAAGAGTCAACCACATTGCTGTGGGTTTGGAGTCACATGTAGGCCAGACCAGGTAAGGATGGCAGATTTCCTTCCCTAAAGGACATTAGTGACCCAGATGAGTCTTTATGGCAATCAATGATAGTTTCACAGTCACCATTACCGAGACTAGCTTTCAACTCCAGATTCATTCACTGAATTTAAATTCCACCAGCTGCCATGGTGGGATTTGAACCCATGTCCCCAGAGCATTAGCCTGGGCCTCTGGGTTACTAGTCCAGTGACATTACCATTACACCACCACATCACCAGAACTGCACATGTGGAAGTTTGTAAAGAGCATGGCTATCCCAACAACTATATCCACAGTAAGGGTCTGCAGCTCAAGGAGCTTTAGCTCAGATGTGTTGAGTTGAAATCGAAGCTGCAGACATTGTGGGGCATCAGGCTGCTACATAGATAATTGTTCCTGGAGGCAGTCACACCCCTTAGGTTAAGTCTTTAGAGTTGATCAATGGTCAGGGCACACTTGACTACAAGTCAGGTATGGGGATCCAGCATGTAGTGATAGGGGAGTCTCGGCCTTTGACCTTAACCAATAGGTACGAGGTGCTTGCTACCTGTTTGGGGGGGGAGCGAGGATTGCAGGGTGCTTGGACAAACTGAACAAAGCACCATGGTGCAAGAGGCCATTCATGTGGAGGGAATGAAAAGGAATGTGGTCAGGGGGACAGATACTGTTCTCTGCAATTGCAATCAGGAGCACTAACGGTTGTTTTGCCTGCCCAGTGCCAGGGGCATCTCTTCACGGCTGGAGACGGAGTGGAAGGGGGAGGGCTCAGTTGTCATTCATGGGATGTGGGAGTCGCTGGCTAGACCAGCATTTATTGCCCATCCCTACTTGCCCCTTGAGAAGGTGATGGTGAGCTGCCTTCTTGAACCGCTGCAGTCCATGTGGTGTAGGTACACCCACAGTGCTGTTAGGGAGGGAGTTCCAGGATTTTGACCCAGCGACAGTGAAGGAACGGTGATATATTTCCAAGTCAGGATGGTGTGTGGCTTGGAGGGGAACTTCCAGGTGGTGGTGTCCCCATCTATCTGCTGCCCCTGTCTCTCTAGATGGTAGAGGTCATGGGTTTGGAAGAGGCTGTCTAAGGAGCCTTGGTGAGTTCCTGCAGTGCATCTTGTAGATGGTACACACTGCTGCTACTGTGCATTGGTGGTGGAGGGAGTGAATGTTTGTGGATGTCGTGCCAATCAAGTGGGCTGCTTTGTCCTGGATGGTGTCCAGCTTCAAGTGCTGTTGGAGCTGCACTCATCCAGGCAAGTGCCTTGTAGATGGTGGACAGTCTTTGGGGAGTCAGGAAGTGAGTTTCTCGCTGCAGGATTCCTAGCCTCTGACCTGCTCTTGTAGCCACAGTATTTATATGGCAAGTCCAGTTCAGTTTCTGGTCAATGGCGACCCCCAGGATGTTGATAGTGGGGGATTCAGTGATGGTAATGCCATTGAATTATCGAGAGGTGATGGCTAGATTCTCTCTTGTTGGAGATGGTCACTGCCTTGTGTGGCGCAAATGTTATTTGCCATTTTTCACCCCAAGCCTGGATATTGTCCAGGTCTTGCTGCATTTGGACACGGACTGCTTCAATATCTGAGGAGACACGAATGGTGCTGAACATTGTGCAATCATCAGTGAACATCCCCACTTCTGACCTTATGATGGAGGGAAGGTCATTGATGAAGCAGCTGAAGGTGGACTGAGGACACTACCCTGAGGAACTCTTGCAGTGATATCCTGGAGCTGAGATGACTGACCTCCAACAACCACAACCATCTTCCTTTGTTCTAGATATGACTCCAACCAGCGGAGAGTTTTGCCCCTGATTCCCATTGACTCCAGGACTCCTTGATGCCACACTCGGTCATACGCAGGCTTGATGTCAAGGGCAGTCACTTTCACCTCATCTTGAGAGTTCAGCTCTTTTGTCCGTGTTTGAACCAAGGCTGTGATGAGGTCAGGAGCTGAGTGACCCTGGCAGAACCCAAACTGAGTGTCAGTGAGCAGGTTATTGCTAAGCAAGCAGGTTAATAAGCTCATTTAGATCTGAGATGAGGAGAAATTTCTTCACTCAGAGGTCTGTGAATCTTTGGAATTCTCTACCCCAGAGGGTTGTGGATGCTCCATCATTGAATATATTTAAGGCTGGGATAGACAGATTTCTGGTCTCTCAGGGAATCAAAGGACATAGAGATGGGAAGGAAAAAGTGGAGTTAGTGTGGAAGATCAGCCATGATCATATTGAATGGCAAAGCAGGCTCGAGGGGTTGTATGGTGTTGTTATGTTCAGCTCACAGTGCAAGATACAATAAGAATAGAAGAAATAGGGGTCAAATCAAGTAATAGTGATGAAGTGACACCAAGTGTGTGCTTTAAAACCTCATTAATACAATAGGAAAGATAAGAGAGGCAAGGGACCCCTGGCGGAGGATGACTACAGTTGACTCCCATGAGGAGTCTGGAGGTTCAAAGGATCACTTACCAGGCTATCATGAGAATAACAGAAAAATTGCTAGAAAGAGGTTGAATATTCAAAATGAAAGAAAGACCATTCCTCAGGGAGCAAGCTTTTTCCTTTTCTTCCTGTCCACGAGTGAATGGCTAAGTGAAGCCTCTTCAAGAGGTGGAACAGGACAGGCTTAGGTTTCGTACCGAGCGCAAAGAGCCTTTAAAAGGAGAAACAAAACTTCTTTGAGGCAGAGGAGAGGCAATTATTATATCAGAGGTCGCAGGAGATAGACCATAAGACATAGGAGCAGAAATGAGGCCATTCGGCCCATCGCGTCTGCTCCTCCATTCAATCATGGCTGATAAGTTTCTCAACCCCATTCTCCCGCCTTCTCCCCGTAACCTTTGATACGCCACAAGCTCATTTACCTTATTTTGTGTACTGTGTGCATAGACAGTCCAAGAATGTTGATTATTGGAGCAGGTCTAAGGGGAGGCAAGATCTGTGAAAAGCATGGAGAAAACAGTTTCCCCTACCCTCCCCCGCCCCTGCCTCTCCCCTCCCAATCGCTCAAAGGCAAGTCTCTCAGGAGGAGCACAAGGGAGATTAAAAAGAAAAGTGAGGGCAGGGGGTCTGGAGCAGGAAGCGGACACAACTGTGATTAAAGGGCTAGCATGGAGATTGGAGAAGTGCAGAATATAACATGGGGAAAGCAAGGTGGTTGCAGTCTTGGGTATCTTGGAGGCCATTGTGCTTTGTTTTTGATCATTTGTGACACTGATGGACAGAAGGAGGAATCAACGGACAGGGGCTTTGTTTGCGAGAAACAAAGAGATTCATAATAGGAAGATACAGGTATTGGGTTATGTCTCACCCATTCATGGCACTGATCAAGATGTCTGGCTCATGGACTAGATCGTGTCTGCATTGCCCAGAAACCATATCCACACCATGACTAAGATCACCTACTTCCACCTTCAGTTATCATCCATCTCCTCCGCCTGTTTCAGCTCATCAGCTGCTGAAACCCTCATCCATGCCTATGTTACTTCAAGACTTGCCTGTTTCAGTGTTCTCCGGGTCAACCTCCTACCCTGAACTCATGCCCGGCTTTTAATTTGCCCCCAGATCCCATTCACCCTGCACCCCTGCGCTCACTGACTTTATCGCCTGGCAACACTTACAGTTGTAAAACTCTCATCCTGGTGTTCAGATCCTCTACAGCCAAACTTGGCCTTGAGGGTATGTCCCGCTCATCACTAAAAACTTTCACAAATAAGGTTGTGTCCCAGGAACAGTTTCCAACCTTAAACGATGACATTCTTGGACTGAGTCAAACACTGCACTGGAAAGATAATTGCCAAATACAAAGTCATTTCTTATTAAAAGGGTTACTGAAGGCAATCCCTACAAAACTCACCTCTTCAGAGGTAAAGATTGCCAGTCTCGGCATGTCCCACAGGCCCTGTTTCTTGATTTCAGGGAAGAGCTTGTATCTGGCCACATTCATAGCGTACATATTGGACATAGAGCCTCCTGTGGACAGAAGAATCAACAAAAAAAAATGGCAGATTCTCGCATTCACTTCCTACCATCAATTGCTTTCAAGCTAATATATATACAGTTTGACAGAAGGTAACGTAGATTACTACTCTCTGGGGAGGTTGGTGCACTGTGTTGTTGGTGATGGGTGTAAGAGTTCAGAATAAATATCTTCCCACACAGAGAAAAGGGAGGACTGCCAAACCTAGGCCCCCACTGGATGCCAGAGATATAGATTAGGATAGGGTAGAAAGGGAAGCTTGTGTCCAGGTACAGAGAGCTCAATGTTGTAGAAAGCCTGGGGAGTATAAAAAGTGTAGCTAGCAGTGAAATTAATAAAGGAAATTAGGAAAGCAAAGAAAGGGCATGATAAAATATCAGCAAGTAAAATCAAGGACAACCCAAATTGGTGTCTAACTACATAAAGTGCAAGAGGATAAAACTAAAGGAACGAGTCGAGCCTGTTAAAGACCAAACAGGTAACTTGTGTGTGAAGGCGGAAGATGTGGACAAGGTTCTTCAGGAATACTTTGTGTCTCTCTTCACGAGACGGGGACAAAGTAGACATTGTATTCGAGGAGGAGGACTGTGAAATATTGGATGGTGTAAACATAGTGCGAGAGGAAGCATCAAGAGGTTTAACATCTTTGAAAGCGGATAAACCACCAGGCCCAGATTAAATGCACCTCAGGCTGCTAAGAAGGGAGGAAATAGCGGGAGGAAATTTTCCAATGACGGGCGTGGTACCAGAGGACTGCAGCATAAGGGAGGAAGGAACAGTCCGAGTAATTACAGAGCAGTCAACCTCTCAGTGGACGGGCAAATTCGGAGAGACAGTAATACATACTCATTTAGAAAGACAGTTTAATCAAAGACAGTCAATAGATTTGTTAAGGGAAAGTCCTGTCTGACTAACTTGATTGAATTTTTTTTTGAAGAGTTAACTAGGAGGGTTGATGAGGCTAGCGTGCTTGATGTAGTCTGTATAGATTTTAGCAAGGCTTTTGACAAGGTCCCACATGGCAGACTGATCAGAAAATCCAAGGGAAAGTGGCAAGTTAGATTCAAAACAGGCTCCGAGGCTGAAAGCAAATAGGAATGGATGTTTTTCTGCAGGGTTCCATAGGGCTCAGTACTGGCTCCCTTGCTTTATGTGTCTGTATATCAATAATATAGACTTCAAAAGTAGGGGGCATGATTAAGAAGCTTGCAAATGCTACAAAAATTGACTGTGGTTGATAGTGAGGAAGAAAGCTGTACACTGCAGGAAGATATTAATGGGCTGGTCAGGTGGACAGAACAGTGGCAAATGGAGTTCAATCCATTTGAGGTAATGCACTTGGCGGGGGTGGGGGCAAGCTAGGCAAGGGAATCCACAGTAAATGGTACGATGCTAAGCAGTATAGAGGAACAGGGTTCTAAAAGATGTGGCTGCAGAGATAGTGGATGCACTGGTTATGATTTTCCAAAATTTCCTAGATTCTAGAATGGTCCCAGCAGATTGGAAGTTAAACATAACATTGCTATTCAGTGAAGGAGGAAAAGAAAGAAAACAGGGAACGACAAGCCAGTTAGTGATCACGCTAGAGGGAGTAGAAAGGAGATTTCTGAGACAGGAGCCAGGAGTGGAGAATTTTAGCCATGAGGAAAGTTTGGATAGGCTGGGGTTGTTTTCTTTGAAACAGAGACAGAGGGGAGATTTGACTGAGGTTCAGGTAGAATGGATAGGAAAATCTCATTTTCCTTAGCACAGAGGTCGGTACCTAAAGGGCCCAAATGTAAAATAATGGCAGTGAGGAGAATTTTTCCACCAGTACTAATCTCTACAAAACTCTCATCTTGACTCTGTGGGGGGACACAAGTGTTCCACTGGTTCACAATGAACAGCTACAAATCTCATGTTAGATCCTGTTTGATTTGTGGCTTCTCTCAGGGTTGAGGTTTGAAGCGTGTATTTACTGATGGACATAGCAATACACTTATTGATTGGTGGGGAGGGTGGGTAATAGTGGCCTCTCTTAATGGCTGCACTATGTAAGTGGAATACAAGCACTGACTTAAGTTATGGTCATCACTCATTTTAAGACTGGTGTTTGTATGACACCAGCAGAAGCTGAACATGTATGCGGAGCACTTTTATATATGCTCAAATGGAGAGTGTTACAGTGAAACTAAATACAATTTGAGTTGGTGTTGGTTATGGTGCATCTGTTTCTCTACAATATCCCAACAAATCTCTATTATAGATCTGTTTTGAAGTCTTGTAATCCCGATCCTGGAATCTTGGATTCCGCACGGCTGCATCTGAAAATTTTGGGAATGTAATAAGCAACTCAAACCCTATTCATGACCATTGAGAGCGTGATACAGTCATTGGGGGAGGGGGTGACTTTTTATCTTTAAAAGGCACTGCTGTTTCAAAATATACCCCATGGTGACTTCAAATGTCCGAAAGGGAGAAACGCAGCTCACCAGTTTTGTTCTTTCGTGGGATGTAGATGTCACTGGCAGGCCTAGCATTTGTTGCCCATGCCTTGAACTGAGTGGTTTACTGGGCTGTTTCAGAGGGTGTTTAAGAGTCAACCACATTGCTGTGGGTCTGGAGTCACATGTAGGCCAGACCAGGTAAGGATGGCAGATTTCCTTCCCTAAAGGGCATTAGTGACCCAGATGGGTTTTTAACAACAATCAGTCATGGTCACCATTACTAAGACTAGCTTTATAATTCCAGATTTACTTGTCAAATTTAAATTCCACCAGCTACCGTGGTGGGATTTGAACCCATGTCCCCAGAGCATTAGCCTGAGCCTCTGGATTACAAGCCCAGTGACATCACCGTTAGACCATCATCTCCCATTTCTGGGAGGACACTCCAGAACATGAGCACTCACAAAGCATGGCCACCTCATCGCACAGACCCTCTTTTTCTGAAGTGGTGATCAGTTATCCAGAGACAAGCTGAATGTGGACCTCAGTTTGGAATTGGATAGGCTCCACAGCTTAGAACATGGGACAAGGAGGCTGTGTTAGCCATGGGAAAGAAGGCTGAAAGAGCGGGATTTAAAAGCAAAACATGCAGCCTGATCCTGGGTTTTAATGCCCAGAGTCGTGGCACTAACCTGGGCAGAAAATTCCATCGCCACACTTCCATCCTATAAGCTGGCGAAGCTTATTCAACACCACTTCCTCCATCAACACAAAGACTGGTGCAATCTCATAGGTGTACCTGAGAGAAAAAGAGAGACAGCATCCGGGGGAGGAGAGTAGAAGAGAGGGGAGAGTACAAGAGGGGTGTAAGACACACAGGTGAAAAAGAACGAGAGACAGCAAGATAAGGGAAGTATGGGAGAAGAAAGGCAACCCCATAAATAGGGAGTGGGGAAGAATGAAAGGGGGAAGGTTAGAGAGAGGCAACGCAGGAAAAGGGGAGGGAAGGGGATGTTAGCATGTGAGAAAAGAATAATCAATATCCAGTGTTTGTATCACATCTTAAACTGCAAGTTTAATACTACTTGGCACAGTACAGCCATGGGTGCATGTTCAGAACCCAAAACTACCCATTTGCTCCCACATCAGCCTTGACAAATGCCAGTGTAAGATTCCTTGACAGCAGCAGCACTTCAATCAAGGGGCCATTCCTTATGCGCACAGCCCATCTGAGATCATCTAACTTGGCATTTACTTTTGATTCAATCTGGTGGGAAAGTATTTTTCCAAATTTGGAACAGGGCAAACTGACAGTAGAGTGTAGAGTGAGCTTTACGCTGTATCTTACCCCGTGCTGTCCCTGTCCTGGGAGTGTTTGATGGGGACAGTGCAGAGGGAGCTTTACTCTGTATCTAACCCCATGCAGTACCTGTCCTGGGAGTGTTTGATGGGGACAGTGTAGAGGGAGCTTTACTCTGTATCTAACCCCGTGCTGTACCTGTCCTGGGAGTGTTTGATGGGGACAGTGTAGAGGGAGCTTTACTCTGTATCTAACCCCGTGCTGTACCTGTCCTGGGAGTGTTTGATGGGGACAGTGTAGAGGGAGATTTACTCTGTATCTAACCCCGTGCTGTACCTGTCCTGGGATTGTTTGATGGGGACAGTGTAGAGGGAGCTTTACTCTGTATCTAACCTCTTGCTCTCCCTGTCCTGGGAGTGTTTGATGGGGACGGTGTAGCGGGAGCTTTACTCTGTATCTAACCCTGTGCTGTACCTGTCCTGGGAGTGTTTGATGGGGACAGTGTAGAGGGAGCTTTATTCTGTATCTAACCCCGTGCTGTACCTGTCCTGGGAGTGTTTGATGGGGACAGTGTAGACGGAGCTTTACTCTGTATCTAATCCTGTGCTGTCCCTGCCCTGGGAGTGTTTGATGGGGACAGTGTAGAGGGAGCTTTAACTCTGTATCTAACCCCTTGCTGTACCTGCCCTGGGAGTGTTTGATGGGGACAGTGTAGATGGAGCTTTACTCTGTATCTAACCCCGTGTTGTACATGTCCTGGGAGTTTTTAATGGGGACAGTGTCGAGGGAGCTTTACTCTGTATCTAACCCCGTGCTGTTCCTGTTCTGGGAGTGTTTGATGGGGATACACTGCTGCTACTGTGCGTCAGTGGTGGAGGGAGTGAATGTTTGCGGATGTGAGTCCAATCAAGCGGTGCTGCTTTGTCCTGGACGGTGTCGAGCTTCTTGAATGTTGTTGGAGCTGCACTCATCAGGCAAGTGGATTGTATTCCATCACACTCCTGACTTGCTCCTTGAAGATAGTGGATACGCTGTGGGGAGTCAGGAGGTGAGATACTTTCCTCTGACCTGCACTTGTAGCTACAGTATTTATATGGCTGGCCCAGTTCAGTTTCTGGTCAATGGTAACCCCCAGGATATTGATAATGGGGGATTCAGTGATGGTAATGCCATTGAATGTCAAGGAGCGATGGTTAGATGCTCTCTTGTTGGAGATGGTCATTGCCAGTCACTTGTGTGGCACGAATGTTACTTGCCACTTGTCAACCCAAGCCTGAATGTTGTCCAGGTCTTGCTGCATTTGAACATGGACTGCTTCAGTATCTGAGGAGTCGCGAATGGTGCTGAACATTGTGCAATCATCAGCGAACATCCCCACTTCTGACCTCATGATGGAAGGAAAATATTAACCAAAGTAGCCCACCTCCCCAATCAAAAATAGCTCTGTTATGCTTCAGGTCGTTCAGGTCTTGCCACATAGAAAAGGAGGGAATCGGAGTCCCGAGCAGTAACAGGGTCTCTTTGGTGGGGAACGGTCAGAGCAGAAAGGTATAATGGATAGGGGGTTGGTGAAAAGATGGTGACATGCATGTCAGTCGTGCACACAGCTACAGTGTCATATAGTGTCTGCATTGCCCTATGTAATTAAAATTATTATAGGTAGAACACACAAACTTCTGGGGAACATCCTTCTGTTCCTGTATAAGTGAAGCAGCCAATGTGATGCTAAAGGCCCCTGAATGAGTCCTTGGGATGTGGATATTGGTATGTATATCTCTTGCAAGGTTTTACTATCTTATTTACTAGATTTAATAAAAAGGACTATAACCCAGACATTTCAGTGTTGCCAAGTCTTCTGGCAGAGGTAAAAGATAGGTGGCAATAATAGAAAGACAGACTTGCAAATGCTTAAAGTACTTTACAACCAATGAAGTACTTTTTGAAGTGTAGCCACTATTATAAAAAGGTAGAAACTGTAGTAGCCAATTTGGATTCAGCAAGATCCCACAAACAGCAATGTGATAGTGACCAGATAATGTGTTTTTTGTGATGTTGGTCGAGGGATAAATATTGGCCAGGGGACCGGGGAGAACTCCCCTGTGCTTCTTTGAAACAATACACCCCCAGATCCGCACACATCCCCATTTTGAATGGGACTTGAACCCCAAAAGCTTGCAACCCAGAGGCGAGTGTGCTACCAACTGAGCCACACACAATATGCGACAATAACATAATATTTTACAGTAGCTCCACATTGAGACAATGGGGGTATATGACCTATATCTGTATGAACCCAACAGGAAGAGTAAGAGAATCCACCCACCTCAGGAAGCTAATGGGCTACTCAGGAATGGCACAAACCTGGAGACAGTTCATCTGGATGATGTTGCGTGGGAGGGGTTTGTTGGGGTGGGGGGAGAAGGGGTGGGTAAAAGAGGAGTTTAAAAAAAGGAAAACAGAGTTCTGTGTTTTCCAATTTCTAATCAATGGCGCTGTTCACAATACCCACTGCAAGTGCTTGGGTTGGACCATCAGTAAATGCTGCTCACTGGCTTGTGTTCAGTGTTTCTGTTATATAACGTCCAACCAAGGAGTGATGATCCAGTCCTGCAAACAGCTGGTTGTAAAATCGTGGGTGAGCTGAAGAAAATAGAAACAAAGAAAAAGAGACATCTCAGTCATTTAGAGAAAACAGCCATTTTAGTCAAATAAAAAGCCCTCACAATCAAGTTTCTCACAGCACTTCAGCTGCCTAGGCCCTGAACTCTGGAATTCACCCCCGCCCTCCACAAACCCCTCTCTTTTCCTTCAAGACACTAGATTCTGATCGCTTATTTGAATATCGTATGTGATTTAGTGTCGAATTTTGTTTGATAATGCTCCTGCAAAGCACCTTGGCACATTTTACAACATTAAAAGGACCAATCACTTCATAAACTCATCAGGCGAAGTGCTAGGGTTGCCAGCTGCAATTAAAAGTATTCCTGGAGGTTCCACCACATGACTTGGCCCCTCATGCTCCAGCCATTAGTCAGCCAACACATCCATCCTTGTGATGCACTGCTTTCCTATGCCAATTGGAAAGCAAAAAGACTCATTATCCAATTGACTGCCAGCCAAACAGCCCTTTCCTCCCCCATCCCCCCACCATTTTCAAGACTTTTATAGCTGGTAAAGGAAATGACAAAAGTAAACAATTTTTTTCAATGTCCTGATGATTTTTTTTCCAGAGTTGTACACAGAATTGACCTTAAATTCCCGGAGACTCCAGGCCAATCCTGGAGGGTTGGTAGCCCGACGAGTTGCAGGTCTGAGTAATACAGGGAGTTCGACATTGACCTTTCACCTTGGCATCTGGCTGTATGTGCTAGCTGGAAAGTGGGATGGACAGTCAGACTCAGTACAGATACCAGTAGGGATGGGGTCCCAACAGCATGCAACTAGAAATCTCACTGAGTCTCATATTCTGTTCTCCTCAAAGTCTTTTAAGTTTGGGCACTATCAATGCTGCATTGATCAGAGACAAACATGGTGCTGACACAGGGCGAGTGTCATGGGCAAGTGCTCCCACTTAGTAATGGGTATAATCAAAGAAGTGACCAAGGGAGCTTACTCTATTTAACAGTCAGCCGAGAGAGATCCTTCCCCCAGCTCCCACAGTGAGGTGGCAATTGCAATCAGCTACATCACTTTGTTTGAAATATAGAGAGGGTGTACTTAAAAAGGTTGGCAATCCTCAAAAGTAGAAAATAAAAAGTAGAAAGTAGTACTCACCTGATCTGGATGGGATGCATTCTGAGTTAGAAGGAAGGAGAGGGTGGAAGGGCCTCTCTCGGCTGACTGTTAAATAGAGTAAGCTCCCTTGGTCACTTCTTTGATTATACCCATTACTAAGTGGGAGCACTTGCCCATGACACTCGCCCTGTGTCAGCACCATTTACATTCTGAATACTGTGAAATATCCCCTTAAATGTCTGCCACTGCTTCCCTATTGATTGATCCTCTAGCCTAGTTTCTCAGTTCACTTCAGCCAGCTCAACTTTCATTCACACATATTTGCCTTTATTTAAGTTTAAAACACTAGTCTTTGACCCACTCTTCTCCCTTTCAAACTGGATGTAAAATTCAATCATATTGTGGTCGCTGCTACCTAGGGGTGCCTTTACTCTGAGGTCATTAATTAATCCTGTCACGTTACACAATACCAAGTCTAATATAACCTGCTCTCTGGTTGGTTCCAGAATATGCTGCTCTAAGAAACTGTCTCCAAAACATTCCCAGAATCCAGGCTACTACTGCCAATCTGATTTTTCCAGTTTGTGTGTAGGTTAAAATCACCCATGATTATTCCCATCCCTTAATCACAAACACACAATATTTTCTCTTGAATACTTTCTCATACACTGTGGTTACTGTTAGGGGGCCTATAGACCCCTCCCACTAATGGACTTTTTTCCCTTACAATTCCTCATCTCCACCCAAACTTATTCTACATCCTGATCTCCTGAACCAAGGTCATCTCTATTGCACCAAGCCTTCTTTGATTAACAATGCTGCCCCTCCACCTTTACCTAGCTTCTTATTGTTCTTGAATGTTCTTATGCTCTTATGATATTTAGTTTGGAGTGGGGACTGAAGACAATGGCTTCAGTCTTCCCAATATAATGGAGGAAATGTCTGCTCATCCTGTGCTGGATGTCAGACAAGCAGACAGAAAATTTATAGATTGTGCAGGAGTCGAGAAAGGTGGGGGTGAGGTCGAGCTGGGTGTCATCAGCGTACATGTGAAAACTAACACTGTGCTTTCGGATGGTGTCACTGAGGGGCAGCATGTAGATGAGAAATAGGAGGGGGTCAAGGATAGATCCTTGGGGGGACACCAGAGGTAACGGTGCAGGAGCAGGAAGAGAAGCCATTTCCAGTGATCCTCTGGCTCCGATTAGATCGATAAGAATGGAACCAGGTGAGAGCAGGTCCCACCCAGCTGGACGACAGTGGAGAGGTGTTGGAGGAGGATGGTGTGGTCAAACCGTGTCAAAGGCTGCAGACAGGTCGAGAAGGACGAGGAGGGAAAGTTTACCTGTGTCACAGTCACACAGGATGTCATTTGTGACTTTGATAAGAGACTGTTTCAGTATCAGGGGCAGAAACCTGATTGGAGGGATTCAAACATGGAGTTCCAGGAAAGATGGGAATGGATTTGGGAGGTGACAACATGTTCAAGGGCTTTAGAGAGGAAAGGGGGTTTGGAGATGGAGGGATAGCTTGCCAAGGTGGAGGGGTCAAGGGTTTTGAGGAGAGCAGAAGTGATGGTGAATTTAAAGGAGAGGGGGACAGAATCTGAGGAGAGAAGGTCATTAATTTCAGCTAACATAGGAGCCAGGAAGGGAAATTGAGAGGTTGAGTTCATGGACAAGTTGAGCTCAGAGAGAACACGAGGGGAGATAGGAGAGAAAGATACAAGTTCAGGACTAGGACTGGGGGAGGGTGGTAGGTGCAGGGTGGAGCCTCGAGATGAAGTTGGGCCAGATACTCTGGGGAGGAGAAAGGAGACAGGGGCAACTGATCAGTTGGTCTCGATCTTAGCGATCGAGAAGTTCAAGAGCTCCTTTCACCCTACTGCTGGAGGGGAGGGTGGAGAGGCATTTAACACGAGTCATTGCAACAGAGAAAATAAGCCTGAGGTTACCTTTGCATTCCAGGCTTATTTTCTCTATTGCAATGACTCATCTTAAATGCCTCTCCACCCTCCCCTCCAGCAATAAGTGAGCAGTTTCAGGTGAGAGCAGGACCCAAATGGTGCTGTATGTGATCCAACCAGATCTGATGGTTGATGGTTAATGGCTAAGCCAGTCATCCACCATATCCAGTCAAGTGAATGTAAATAAGCGAGTTGTTGTGATCTGGAATGCACTGTTTGAAAAGGGTGTGTTATGATACAGCAGGTGGTATTTGCCAGGCTAACCAAATCCACAAGGGAAACTTGGTCATGCTATCACAACAATTTTGCAAAATTTGTATTTATTACAAGAAGGCTTGCGCACTAAAGTCAGTAGTAATGAGTCCACTTTAGAGATTTTAAAGATTAAATTAAAAACTTATTAACAAAAGAAGAACCAACTTAAACATACACAAGGTTACAGTTACAAAGTTATAATAGTTCCCAAAATTTCTACTTAACCAGACTCCCAACTACACACCCCCTTTAAGGCAACAGACCTGTAAATCCCATTGTTTCTACTTGTTTTTAGCAGTTACTTTTCCCAGAATATAAAAATCTTTCATGTTCTCATTATGGCCAGCACTTTTGGGAAAAATCACTTTATTTATCTTGTCAGTTGTTAAAATCTTCCATGTCTCCAAACATTTCTCCATTTATCTAAACATGCAAATTTCATTCAAACCGTATCTGCTGACCTCATCCTAGTTTTACTCATCTTCATTTTAAACACCTGTTTTACACCTCATTTCTTTGATAATTTAAATCTTGCAGGCTACCTGTCTCCAGCCCAATTAAATCTCACACTCACTCTTTAGAATATCCCACATTAATATTCAGACAAATATAATAGTTTCTTGACAAGCGGTAGAAGCAAACTCAATAGTAACATTCAAAAGAGAATTGGCTAAATACTTGAAGGAGAAAACGTTCAGGGTGTTATAGAGAAAGAGCCGGGGAGTGAGATTAATCAAATCGTTCTACCAAGGAGGCAGGGTGGGCCAGATTGCTTCCTTCTATGCTGTATCATTCTATGGTTCTGTGTTGCTGCAGCATGAAACCATTTATTGTACGGACATATGAAAATTTGCAGGAAAAGGCTAGCTGGTCCATGAAGCCTGCTGCACATTTCATGATGGATTAAGTATCATTGATAAGACATTTCCTATCCCCAACAGTCAGGTTACCTTGGAGAGATATAAAAGCAGAAACCATCACTGCTCCCACCCCCACCCACCCATCAATCCATCCATCCATCCATCCCACTAAGGACCAATGGATAAACAGATTCCTTGAATAATGGACAACTAGTACCTACTGTTAAAAGAGCAAGAAGGATTTCCCAATATGGTAGATGGGGTGGGAATATCTGACAGGGTTTCAGGAATTGGGTTAACAGTGTCAATATGGCAATCACCTTGTTAAAGACAAGTGCTAGTTAAACAGGTGATGGGCATCAGTTATCCCAGCTAAATAGAATAAAAAGATACAACTGGAACACTTTGTGTGGAAGCTACTTGGAAGTTAGTAACATTGAGGAGTTGTCTTGAAAATAAACCAGCTTGAACCAGAAGACCAGCCTGGATTAATTCTTCCACCACAACCTCTTATTGTGAGTTACAAACAGCTTCAAAACAAGTTTGAAAATGTACAAGGTTGGGACAATCAGAATACTGTACTGCAAAACACTATGACACAATAAAACATGGCTCACTTGGGGCCCTCGAAAAAAGAAATAGGGCCAGTTACCTACCAGTTTTGACACTGTATCGGATGATGTCTTGGCAACGCTGTAGGAGTTTCTTGGGGGGCTCACCAGCATCAACTAAATCGAGGTCAAGAAGATCCTGCAGTTCTTCTGGTTCCTTCCATTCACAAACCTAAAGACAGATAAAGCATGGATAGAGGTGACCACAGAGATAAGAGAGGGAGGTGTTACCCTCACTAGTCCCATCAGATTTATGGACAAGTTAGGAATGGGCAATGAATGAGGTGACAGATCTGGCTTCCTTCTAGCCACCTGCCTGTCCAATCCATTCCTGGATTGGAAGGAGGAAGCACAAACAGAGAGGAGGCCATTTGACATTTCCCAGTTTCTCCCATGGTACAGACACAATTCATACACATCAGGCGAACTTAGTTTTCTGGAGAAAATTCAAGACATTTCCTGATCAAAGGTCACCATCAGCATCAGATAGGTGTGTGACAACGCATCTTGTGTCCACTTTAAACAGTGAGATATCCCCAGCACTAAACAATAGATTGTGTCATTCCAAACCCAAGCTGTATAACAGGAGGAGAAATTACTGGTGGGTCCAGGGTCAAAATCCTGGAACTCCCTCCCTAACAGCAGTGTGGGTGTACCTACACCACATGGACTGCAGCTCACCACCACCTTCTCAAGGGACAATTAGAGATGGGTAACAAGCCAGCAAGGCAAAGATCCCACAAACGAATAACAAAATAAATTCCCAATCGGAATCAGATGGTGAAGATTTCGATCACCATTCCAGACAGTACTGGTGAGCATAGTCTGTTCCAAGCGTCCAAATACTGGGTTCATGTTCGGCATGGGTACTTGTGTTTGGTGTGTCTAGGTAGCCCCCACAATTGTAAAGGGCTCTTTAGCTGTGTTTGCAATCCTGCTGTGGAAGATACCCTGCAGATAAAAACCCCCAACTACTCTTCACTAGACTGAGGAATCACATGACAGTCCAATTTGGATTTGCCATGGCACTGACAGAATGAACTCAGGCTAGAGGCTCAGTGACTGCACCGAAATGCTCAACACCCAGTTATTTGGGCATTTGTTGTTTGATCAGCGAAGTTGGCATGAATGGATTAAAAGTGTTCCTACCTTCTCATCGACACTTGTCCCCTTTCTGATGGCTTCCTCGAAAATGATCTGAAATGCATCTTGTACGAATTGTTCTCCTGCTTTATGGTCATTCAGGGGTCCATGCAGCAACATTCCATCCACAGTAATGGGGTGCTTTCTGGGCAGTCCATTGACCTCTTCTGACCAAGAGGAAACACAATCCAAGACACTTACAATGTGATACAAGGAAAAACGGCAGCTGCCAAATGAGTGAATCAATTGATTGAAAACAATTTGATGTAACAAGCCATCTCGTAGTGCACTCCGTGCTTTGGATTTTTAACCATCAGCTTTCGAGCCATATTTTTGCACCTCCGATTTCTGGCAGCGCGCGTGGCTAAAGGCACAGGAAGGGCAATGGGGCATCATTTAGGCTACAGATCGTTCACCATCTCCATAACCAGTGAAACAAAACAAGGGAAGAAAAATCATAGATTCAAAAAAATGGATACATGCAGGAGGCCATTCAGCCCATTGTGTCTGTGCTGGCTCTTTACCAGAGCAATGCACCAAGTGCCACAAACCCCCACCTTTCTCCCATAGCCCTGCAAATTCCTCATCACCATTTTGACCCATCACCGTGGGTCAAAATCCTGGAACTCCCTCCCTAACAGCACTGTGGGTGTACCTACACCACATGGACTGCAGCGGTTCAAGAAGGCAGCTCACCACCACCTTCTCAAGGGCAACTAGGGATGGGCAACAAGCCAGCAAGGCAAAGACCCCACAAATGAATAACAAAATAAACTCCCAATCGGAATGGTGAAGATTTTGATCACCACTCCAAACAGTACCAGTGAGCATAGTCTGTTCTATGTCTCCAAATACTGGGTTCATATTCAGCATGGGTTCTTTGTGTTTGGTCTGGGTGGCCCCCAAGATTGTTAATGGTAGGCAGGCCTCTTTAGCTGTGTTTGCAACCCCCTGTGGAAGATACCCTGCAGATAAAAAACCCCAACTACTCTTCACTAGACTGAGGAATCACATGACAGTCCAATTCTCCAATTCCCTTTTGAAAGCCTTGATTGACCCTGTCTCCCCCACACTCTCAGACAGTGCATTCCAGACCCTAAACACTCGATTGACCCTGTCTCCCCCACACTCTCAGACAGTGCATTCCAGATCCTAACCACTCGATTGAACTTGTCTCCACCACACTCTCAGGCAGTGCATTCCAGATCCTAACCACTCGATTGACCCTGTCTCCACCACACTCTCAGGCAGTGCATTCCAGATCCTAACCACTCGATTGAACTTGTCTCCACCACACTCTCAGGCAGTGCATTCCAGATCCTAACCACTCGATTGACCCTGTCTCCACCACACTCTCAGGCAGTGCATTCCAGATCCTAACCACTTGATTGAACCTGCCTCCATCACACTCTCAGACAATGCATTCCAGATCCTAACCACTCGATTGACCCTGTCTCCACCACACTCTCAGACAGAGCATTCCAGATCCTAACCACTCGATTGACCCTGTCTCCACCACACTCTCAGACAGTGCATTCCAGATCCTAACCACTCAATTGACCCTGTCTCCCCCACACTCTCAGACAGAGCATTCCAGACCCTAACCACTTGATTGACCCTTTCTCCCCCACACTCTCAGACAGTGCGTTCCAAATCCTAAACACTCGATTGACCCTGTCTCCCCCACACTCTCAGACAGAGCATTCCAGATCCTAAACACTCGATTGACCCTGTCTCCACCACACTCTCAGGCAGTGCATTCCAGATCCTAAGCACTCGATTGACCCTGTCTCCCCCACGCTCTCAGACAATGCATTCCAGATCCTAACCACTCGATTGAACCTGTCTCCACCACACTCTCAGACAATGCATTCCAGATCCTAACCACTTGATTGAACCTGCCTCCACCACTCTCAGACAGTGCAATCCAGATCCTAACCACTTGATTGACCCTGTCTCCACCACACTCTCAGACAGTGCATTCCAGACCCTAACCACTCGATTGACCCTGTCTCTACCACACTCTCAGACAGTGCAATCCAGATCCTAACCACTCGATTGACCCTGTCTCCACCACACTCTCAGGCAGCGCATTCCAGATCCTAACCACTCAATTGACCCTCTCTCCACCACACTCTCAGACAGTGCATTCCAGATCCTAACCACTCGATTGACCCTCTCTCCACCACACTCTCAGTCAGTGCATTCCAGATCCTAACCACTCACTGCATGAAAAGGTTTCTCATGTCACCATTGCTTCTTTTGTCAATTACCTTAAATCAGCGTCCTTCCACCAATGGGAACAGTTTCTCCCTGTCTACTCTGTCCAGACCCCTCATGATTTTGAACATCTCTATCACATCGCACCATCTCTTCTCCAAGGAAAAGAGTCCCAACTTCTCCAATCTATCCATGTAACTGAAGCTCTTTGGTTATCTTATGAGGAAAGGTTGGACAGACTGGAGTTCCCACTGGAGTTTAGAAGAGTGAGGGGTGATTTGATTGAAGTATATAAGATCCTGAACGGCCTTGACAAGGTGGATGTGGAAAGGATGTTTCCTCTTGTGGGAGAGTCCAGAACTAGGGGGCAGTGTTTTAAAATTAGAGGTTGTCCTTTTAGGACAGAGATGAGAATTTTTTCCCTGAGGGATGTGCAACTTTGGAACTCTCTGCCTCAAAAGGCAGTGGAAGGGGGGGGGGGGGGGGGGGGGGGTAGTGGTCATTGAATATTTTTAAGGCAGAGGTAGATATAGCCTGATACTATAAATTTTATAAACCTCTCTGAACAATTTAAGACCTGAGGCTCCAGTATTAATTGTTCCCTTTGAGGGACTGTCCAACATTGAATTTCACCTCAGGCCCATCAATGTTATTAGCAGGGTCCTTACAACATAAATGACCAGCTCCAGATGGTTATGGCAAGATTAATTTGTACTAACAGTGCAAATTCAGCAATGTCACAACACAGAATGGGTGTTTTTCAGGCCGTTGCAGGGTTTTACTTGGAGCTGGTGTACTTGGTCACTGCCTTTGTGCCCTCCGACACGGCGTGCTTGGCCAGTTCCCCGGGCAGCAGAGGGCACACGGTGGTCTGGATCTCCCGGGAGCTGATGGTGCTGCGCTTGTTGTAATGGGCCGGGCGGGAAGCCTCACCCGCGATGCGCTCGAAAATATCATTCACCAGCGAGTTCTTGATGCTCACAGCCTTGGAGGAGATGTCGGTGTCGGGGTGAACCTGGGAAGCTCGCAGTAATGCCTTTATTGATCAATGGCGCATATCATTCCCATCTGTGGCGAGTCAGAATTCACGCCATCACTCAACCTCACGACAAAATGCCAGCTGTTATACGCAGCAATAACGGAGTGCGCCATGAACTGAATTACTTTTCCCAACAATTCCAGCCGACATCCACAATATAATACTGGGATTCCAGTGAAACGTGACAGCTCATCTGGTTTCCACTTGAACTGAGAGAAACCCTAGCAACAGATCATAGATTGCCCTTTTCCAAACTAAGCCTGTGACTGGACTGCAGCATAATTAGCAGACACTCAGCACAGGAGAGAGACCGAATAGGGGATTTAGCAACAGAAAAGGATGGAGTACTTGCTATGAGGGAGAGAAATAGGAATAGTTTGATTCAGTGCAGGATTAGAAGTTAAAGATAACACTGCTGGCTGTGGGAACCTGTGCTACTCTCCTATTGTTTACTACAGATCGTGTGACTTTTTTATTCATTCATAGGATGTGGGCGTCACTGGCTATGCCAGCATTTATTGCCCATCCCTAATCACCCTTGAGAACTGAGTGGTTTGCTAGGCTATTTAAAAGTCAACTGCATCACTATGGGTCTGGAGTCACATGTAGGTCAGACCAGGTAAGGACAGCAGATTTCCTTCCCTAAAGGACATTAGTGACCCAGATGGGTTTTTACAACAATCAGCAATGGTTTCATGGTCATTAAACTTTGAATTCCAGATTTTTTTTATTGGATTCAAATTTTACCACCCAGGTCCCCAGAGAATTAAAAGCAAAAAACTGCGGATGTTGGAACCACGTGGATTTCAACTGAAGTTCCATCCCACATGTTTCGAACCCAGCCAGGATTACAGGTATCTCCGGGACATACAACGCTCCTTGGACTGCTGTTCTCGCTGCATCCTGAGATCCACACGCAGTGCCATGCGCCGCCATATGAACACACTCGACCTCTCCCTCCAGCAGCACCGCCACATCCTGCATCCTTAGAGAATTACCCTGGGTCACTGGAGTACTAGTTCAGTGACAATACAAGTATTATTCTTAAAAGATACATTACACACTAAATAAAACTATAATTACTGCACTTATATGTATTATTGAAAGTTACAGGCAATGCCTGATGTAGCAACACCACCAACCTCCCACAAGTCCCCTGCTCACTGGGGGAGGAGGCCATAGATGGCTATACAAGGCCTGAATCTACACACTCTAGTGATATTTTGATGGACTCCCAGCCCTCGTCCATTATAAACCAAGGTAAATTGGACATTAATTACAAGCCTCCCACAAATCAGCATCAGGATCATTTACAAGTGACATATAAAGTACATCACCATGGGAACTAATCAGGTGAGATGATTATGTGTGGACACAGGCCAAGATAGGTTCCTGTAAATGTGTAACGATCCTATAGATAAAGCACAGGAATCATGTTGATATTCCCCATTTATTTGCTCAAAGAAGATTGGAAGTGCGAGTATGTGTTGAACACAGGTGTTCCCTCATTTGCTGTACCATCATGTCTTGCACACGAGTGCCCCAGCCCAGTGAAAACTGGTGAGCGTGTCAATAAACTGCCAGCATCTCTTATCCCCTTATTCTCCCACCCACTGTTCTCGCATTCCCATGGGTGTCAGCCTCCTTCCTGCACCTCAACCAGGCCGCCATCCATCATGAGCTATTCAGGAATGAAGGGCATGGCAAGCCGATTCCAATCTTGCCTGTTGTGTAAAGCCAGTGCTGATTCACTGACAGTTGCAGAGTGACAGCTAGAAAATCATCAAGCATCAAGTTGATTCTCCTGAGTGACCCTGTTGCTGACTTCACGACGTTGACAATTTCAAGTTGACTGCACTGGGAATTGGGACAGAAGTTGTCCTAATGCACAGCAGCAGCAGTGTGTACCATCTACAAGATGCACTGTAGTGACTCACCAAGGCTCCTTAGACAGCACCTTCCAAACACACAACCTCTACCATTTAGAAGGACAAGGGCAGCAGATAGATGGGAACACCACCACCTGGAAGTTCCCCTCCAAGTCACTCACCATCCTGACTTGGAAATATATCACCGTTCCTTCACTGTCGCTGGGTCAAAATCCTGCAACTCCCTCCCTAACAGCACTGTGGGTGTACCTACACCACATGGACTGCAACTGTTCAAGAAGGCAGCTCACCACCACCTCCTCAAGGGGCAATAAATGCTGGCCTAGACAGCAAAGCCCACATCCCGTCAATGAAAGGGAAAAAAACGAATTCCTCAGCAGATAGTACATCCCAGGAATTCTAATGACATCATCAGTCCATTTTTGGTCATCCTTCCCCGCCACCCCCCCCCCCATGTTGCAACATCAAGGCGACTGCTGCAGCAACAGACAGGATTGACGAGACCAGACTTTGCAGCTCAGCCAGTCTCTTCATCCCATCCAATGTTTTATCTCTACTTTTTAGCCTTTTTAGATTCCTTCGCCCCACCCCCACTAGGGCTATCTGTACCTTGCTCGTCCTGCTTTCTACCCTTAATTAGCCCATTCCTTAGATAATATCACCAGCTTCAACACCTCTTTGTGCTTTTGTCTATCTCCACCTATCACTGGCCCTCTATCCAGCTCTACTTGTCCCACCCCCCTTAAACCAGATTATATTTCACCTCTCTTCTATTTTTCCTTAGTTCTGTTGAAGAGTCATACGGACTCGAAACATTAACTGTGTTCCTCTTCGCAGATGCTGTCAGACCTGCTGAGTTTTTCCAGCTATTTTTATTTTTGGCTTGGATTTCCAGCATCCGCAGTTTTTTGCTTTTATCTTCATGCCTGTCCCTGTTTTTCTCTGCATTAATCCCAGTCACAGTCTTTTTTAAAAATATGATAAGAAAGGCTTTATTGGGAATCACTGCCCAGACATCAAAGGTCCACGGAGATGTGTCAAACTGAAAATACAACCAAAACAGAAATACCCGTGTAAAGAAATGAAAGAAATGTTTTTTCTTTTTTTAAAAACACCTCAGTCCCTGTTTTGTATTTGTGGATAGCAACTGATCATGATGACTGTGCTTCCTCACCCTCCCCAAAGTTACGTCACCTCTATCCCATCTTTTGCATATTTACCTGTTCCACTGTCATCCCTTTTTACTCAGCACCATCATCCATTTTGTCATTTTAACTGTCCTGCCCTCCACCCCATCACAGACTTGCACTTTTCTCCTTCCTCTGCACTTACTTTATCCAACTTTCTTTTGGCCAGGCTGATGAACAGTCATCAACCTGGGAACACTGACTGATATACCATCTCCGCCGATGAGTAGTTCCAGCATTTTCTAGTTTCTTGACATTGTCAGCATTCTCCGCATGTTATGTTTGTTCTGTGCAGACAACTCAAGTAGAACAAAGCAGGTTTTTGTTTTTTTGCACAATGTAGTTAACTCTTAACTGCCCTCTGAAATGGTCCAGCAAGTCACGAAGGGCATTTAGGGATGGGCAATAAAGAAGGCAGCTCACCATCACCTTCTCAAGGGCAAGTAGGGATGGACAATAAATGCTGTCCTAGCCAGTGACACCCACAGCCCATAAATGAATAAAAAAAGAGAGGGTCCACCATTGAGGCAAGGAACCCAAAGGGGAATCACACGGTGCAGAAGAGGTTCCATGTGAGAAACACCTGACCTACCTACCTAATCCCATTTACCAGCACTTGGCCTTGAATGTTATGATGTGCCAAGTGCTCATCCAGGTACTTTTTAAAGGATGTGAGGCAACCCGCCTCCACCACCCTCCCAGGCAGCGCATTCCAGACCCTCACCACCCTCTGGGTAATAAAGTTTTTCCTCTGAAGATGATAGTCAAATTGTTGCTAATTAGCGGGCTCGTGTGCCCAAGAATAGTACTTGTATTTTTCTGGTAAGGTGACTTTTGATTGGCCCACCTTTGGGAATACAATTTTGCTTCCCCTGAACCACAGCTAGTGTTCGGGGAACCAGGGAGAATGCAGAAGTGAGAATAACAGGGGAAATAGTAGGGGACTGTTTCGGGGAATGCTCTCTTCAAGGAAGCCTGAGCATCTGGCATGTTAGAGGAGGAAAGGAAGTGTGTTTAATTTTTGAACTCCATTTGAGGGAGTGTCTATATCAGAATCCAAGGTCACTCTGCCCTTCCTCATTTTTTTGGCCTAATACAGGCACCAGGAGGTGGAAGATGGGAAATGTGGGATGTTTCCACCCAGTCAGCAATCCAAAGATGATGTAAACATGCTACCCAGATAATCATGCCCAGTTGTGTTGGTCCTAGTGGCAGAGTAAGATGCATTCAGGGAATTGTATGTTTCTAAGGGGGTGGGGTGGAAGGAAGATAATGTCCCACCAGGACCAATAGAAGGGTGACCTTGGAGGCAAAATGCACCCCAGGTCTCACCATTCTGAGATGAAAAACTGAAGGGAGAGACAGAGACCCCTATATGAGCAAATGAACAAGGGAGCAGGAGTAGGCCATTCAGCCCCTCGAGCCTGCTCTGCCATTTCATAAGATAATGGCTGATCTGACAGTTCCCTCAAATCTGCATCCCGCCTACCCCCATTAACCTTTCACCCCCTTGCTTACCAAGAATCTATCCAGCTCTGCCTTAAAAATATCCAAAGACTCTGCTTCCACTGCCTTTTCAGGAAGAGAGTTCCAAAGACTCCCAACCCTCAGAGAAAATTTCTCATCTCTGTCTTAAATAAGCGTCCCCTTATTTTTAAACAGTGACCACTGGTCTAGATTCTCCCACAAGAGGAAACATCCTCTCCACATCCACCCTGTCAAGACCCCTCAGGATCTTCTATGTTTCAATTAAGTCGCCTCTTACTCTTCTAAACTCCAGTGGGTACAAGCCCAGCCTGTCCATCCCTAACTGCCCTTGAACTGATTGAAATGGTGTGGCAAGCCAGAGGGCAGTGAAGGTCAACCACATTGCTGTGGGTTTACAATCACAGATCAGGTCTGGGCTAAACTGGTTTCACGTGGTCCTGATACCAACCGCAGCTGCAAACCTGAAGACCCATAGATGAGCCTACAGTGGGCAGCCCCAGTGTATATTTTAAGGGATTATTACACAAGCTCAGTATCCCCTAAAGCAATTGAACTCACTTGACCGGTACAGAGGGAGGGACCACGTAACACTCTGGTTTTGATTCCAAAGGGCAAAGTTTTATATGATAACATGCACCATAAGTTACTGAATCAAACAGACATGATTGTACTGAGCTGCTGCAAACCAAAGAGGTGGGCACTGGATAACCTGTTGCCTATTGAATCAGGGATAGTGTCTGATCAGGGTGGGGTGGGGGGGAACAAATCGCTGGGAACAAATTTATGGTAAAAAGGAGAATGCAATCAGGGAAAGGAGGGAATCGTTAAACAATATGGCAACAGGATTCAACACTAGAACTTGGCTGGCAAATATCAGAAATTTAGCTACACTAAACAAGGCAATTAAGAATCTGAAAACACAGCTCAAAAACATTCTTCAGGAAAGTAACACCAATCAGAATGCTCAACCGCATGAGGTAGGGGGTGATGACCATTCACCCAAAGGATAGTGCGGGCTTGTTGTAAACCCACATGCGTGGGGACATAGGCCTTTCCCTGATACTGCCAGGTATAGTGTAACTCACAACTCGTTATCTCTGGATAACACCACCCCTGTGGGCTGCACAGACCAAATTCATAGAGAACTATACAAAGGCCATCTACATTTCATAAACCAGGCTGGCCAATTGGAGTTCACTCATCTGCTAGGACACAGAACCCACAACCTTTCGTTCAATTCTTAATGGTTGGGACATTTAACAATCTCGGGGACCCAGACAAGAGATACACATCCTTTATCAAAGGCAGTGTGGAGAGATGGGAGTCATGTGACATGGATCTCTAGTTTGCGGAACCAGTAGTATCGCCTGGTGGAACTACAAAGTCAGTCTGCCATTTTACCATCCTTCAAGCAGCCTCACTGAAAAGGAGCTCCACCCAGGTTGAATACCTAACCCCCACCTATGCTGTTTCTACTGGGACTTCTGTACCATCGCCTACAAGACTGATTCATCTCTACCTGCCTCTCACAATATGTGAAGTCAACACCACCAGCAAAGTGAATTAACAAGCATCGGTTTTCAACCCACTGAACTCCATGAAGGAATACCTCATTGGACTTTGATTCAGGAACCCATGTGAACCAATATTTCTTTCCTCTGTGGTCTCTTGTATGATAAATCTTTTTCTCTACCCCTCCCTTTAATGTCTGGGTAGGGAGGCAAGGTTGCGACCTTCCTCCCACGTTTGGAGTATGTGCAAATAAATTAACCCTCTTGAGTTTATCTTATCTGGAGTCCACTCTGGGGTCATTAATAGAAAATGGGTTGGGAAAAACACCACTGCTTATAAAAGGGGAAAGCAAATCAAAAACACTTTTCTGTTCACAGAAGAGAAATCAAGACTGTTTAAATTAACCCCCCTCCTGTCAGTAACATGCACACCAGTACGATTAATAGTTTAACTGGGGAGGATCATAACACCTCTCTGGGGGCAGCATGCAATGATGTGTGCATCTTGTCCGGGTCCTGATTGGTGGAACAAGCCTAAGAGAATATGAGGCAAGTGTATGAGGGCCAAGGTCCCTCCTGGATCACAAATGAGTGCTTGGCTTCTCCTTTACAAATGTGTAAATAGTATCACAGCCTGCTAAACTCATGGGTTTAATCCAAGTTTGTCCTGTTCAAGTTGGTTGCAAAACAGCTAAATGGACCATAATCGGCCTTTTGTACCTACCAGTAGTGCCCACTGGACAGGAGGCTTTAGCTGTATACCGAGTGGTAAATATTGGATTAATACAGGAGAAATGACATATGCGTTGTCATGACGAATATCTATTCATTGTGAACTTGGGGAAGTAAATGGCAGGGCCATGACTGGAGGGATGCAATATGTGAAGGGAAATTGTGTACACCTACAAGCTAGATGATCATCTAGAAGCCACATGCGGGTCACTCAAACACAAATATATTGTACAATGGAAGCAGAGAGAGCAGATTTAAAACCGACACTGCATGTGTAGGAGAAGGGGAATACTGTATTACTACCATGGAAAGGGAGTACAGGTATGGGGGACGAGACGTCATGTCCGATCCACAAACTGACCTTCAGTTTCAGGCCGAAAATACCCGTGAGAATTGGAATAGGGAATTGGTGAATATTTACTCTCACGGCTGCGAGGAAACGAAGGTGGAGGATAGCTTAAGGGATCAAATGTGGTGATCGGTAAAACAGTTCGGTTATAATGTCCCAGGGCTTCCCAAACAATCGGTAGTAGTAAGGGAGTGTTTTGCAAAATCCCAGAGGATATTTTTCCACCCGCAACAGCATCATCAGGATATCCGGAAGGCAACTGATGAAATTAATGGGAGGATTTAAGGGATTGCGGTTTAAATGCAGGTATCCATCCATGGATTAGGATTGGGTCACATGTTTTGATTGTTCTGCAATTATGGATAATTGTGTATCTGATGGTTAATTGTTATACGCAATGTTGTCAAAATGAAATGTATCAACCTCTAACTGCGCAGGTCATGGAACTGGAGCTAGGACCACTGCATCAGGTACGAGTCCCAGAGTACATTGCTCTCAATGGGGTGTGGTGGTTGACTGGTGTACGATATGGTATACATACATGGTATGTATTCTCAGTTTGCTGAAATATGAAGTTGACATGATACGGAGTGAGAAAAATTAGTCAAGCAGAGGTGGGGAAGCCCCTTTAGGCTTTTAAGAATACTATTGTGATTTGAATTTTTAAAAAGGGGAGGGTGTAAGCCAAAATGCTCATGACCCATCCCTCTCAAACTTCGTTGCATATTACTGCTCAAGCTTTATAATTGTACAATATTATAAGTGACACACAGTAGCAGCAGTGTGTACCATCTACAAGGTGCACTGCAGGAATTCACCAAGCCTCATTAGACAGCACTTTCCAAACCCATGACCACTACCACCTAGAAGGACAAGGGCAGCAGATAGATGGGAACACCACCACCTGGAAGTTCCCCTCCAAGTCACTCACCATCCTGACTTGGAATTATATCGGCCGTTCCTTCACTGTCGCTGGGTCAAAATCCTGGAACTCCCTCCCTAACAGCACTGTGGGTGTACCTACACCACATGGACTGCAGCGGTTCAAGAAGGCAGCTCACCACTACCTTCTCAAGGGGCAATTAGGGATAGGCAATAAATGCTGGCCCAGCCAGTGATGCCCACATCCCATGAATTATTTTTTTAAAAATTGTATAAAGGTCTTTCTCTGAAAGATGTTCTTTGTATATGATTTTATGGGGGGGGGGGGGGGGGGGGGGAGAGACAGGTTGCGAGTAGTTTTAATGAGCTTTCAAAATTGACGTGTCTTGTTCCCATCATTTGTGTTTCTTTCATTCCAAGTGCGACAGTTGACCAATGAAATGCTGCATCCTGTTTCAAATAAATGGGAGCACCAATCATATGCAATGTTTGCAGTCTTAAGGAACCATCGTTCCTGCTTGATTTAAATAGATGGGATCACTAAACTAATCATTGTCATGTAAATGTTTGTGGTCATGTTGTAATTGAATTGATGAGTGACCCTGTATGTGGGGCGGCTCCTACAAGGTCAAGCTAAGCGGAAGATGGAACTCAACTAATTCGTGATATGGGTCACACTACCAAAACTGACCAGAAGCATCTGTAGATCCGGACATGATTGATTTAAACTTTACAAAGTCTGTAGAACTTGTGAAAACAACTCTTTACTGAACTTAACAAACCTCATCGGCACATATTGACGCCAGAGGTTACAGCAAAGCGGGAGATCAGCTTAGGAGGAGACTGCACAGCCTCAGGTACCTCAGTCGGGCAGGAGTGATTTGGCTAATCACTCAAAGATGCTGAAACACAGGGCGACACAAAGTCACCGGCCAACAAAGCCTGCTCCCGCCCAAGGGTCACTCAGATTCAGGGTGTTTGAGTGTAACCTTTTCACAAGCTCGTTCACGATAAATATTCTCATACTTTTTGGAACCAAACAGAACCCGATCAGAGTGGGTCTCATCCAAACTCGTCCAGGGTAAGGCTCTGAACTTAAAAGTAAGATTTTCACATCCTACAGTTACTCACTAGCTCCCATTCCTCATCACCATTTCTGCCTCCTATAAAAAGGAGTACAAGACAAGGCAAGAGCATGTCCAAACTGGGCCGGGATGCTTGTGAAGCATCTTGGCTCCGGGATGAGTTGTTGGTCAGGATATTGGAGGGTTCCTTGAGCCTGCTAAGCCGTACAGCAAGGAATTAGCAGAGCGGGGTTGGGGGGGTGGGGGGGATTATTCCTTTTTTCCTAAATCAAAACATTCAGAGCTTCAGCCCAAGTTATATTTGCACAAAGGTCAACTTAGGTTACCATGGTGACCGCTTAAAGAGGAAGAGAAAGAAAAGCTTGAAACAAAAAAATTAGCTGCCAGATGCAAGGTGAAACTTGCATTCTGCACAGTTGACACCATGCCACCTCAACAAACTCTTCAGAGGTTTCTGGCAGAGGACCAATGCAGGGAGGACATGTAGCAAGACACAGCCAGGCACTGTTTGTAGGTGCTGAGAGAAATCGATGACAGAAAGTACAGGACTGTGCCCAATGTTGCAGTATTTATTCTCACTGGGTGAAAGCTGGTGTAAGACAGTTATTTAAAGCACCACCACAGAAATCAAGAATATCGATTTTAGAAATTATAAAGATCTAACGGTCTCATTAACAGTCTGGCCTTGGGTATACAAGGCATAATAGTCAGGGTAAATGGGTCATTCTCAGGATGGCAAACTATAACAAGTGGAGTGCCATGGGGTCAGTGCTGGAGCCTCAACTATTGATGATCCATATTAATGACTTGGATGAAAGGACTGACTATATTGTAGCCAAAGTTGCTAAGGATACAAAGATGGGTAGGAAAGCAAGCTGTGAGGAGGATACAAAGGGATATGGATAGGATAAGCAAGTGGACAAAAAAAAGTTGGCAAGTGGAGTAAAGTTATAATCTCGCTAGAGACCAGTAATGTGTTTAATTTAAGAATCTGAAAACCCATGTATTTACTAAAAGAATGAAGCCACAAGTTTCACGGTTGAGAACAAAATCAAGAAACAAGAAAACTAATAACTACACTGTCTTAAATAATGTCAGTTACGTTAAAGATATTGGCTCCGATCTTCCAGTGTCATAGCCAGGAAAATGCGCTAGGGGACTCCTTGGAAGTCCCAACATACTGACTCCACGGGAATTGTTCGGTAAGTTTCAACTTCCGATGGGAAATTCCCCTGCTCCTTGGGAGCCTCCGAAAATGTCTCCAACTGAGTTAGAGGGTTCCGAGTCACTTAAGTGGATAGTTACACAGGAAATACTGTGCTTAAAAAAAAGTCTAACTCCTGGGTAACTATACATCTGACACCCCCAACCCACTCCTGACTCCACGCTGACCCCCCCCTCCGCAAATCCCTCCAAACCTTCTAGCTCCACCCACCACCCTCAACCTGACCTCACCACCCTATTCAGTTGGCATTCTACCTACCCTGCCACCCTACCCACTTACCTCACTCACACTCATTCACTAACACAGTGGAAAAGCTATTTAAACGTCCCAAAGCTCTTCAGTGTGTTAGTGAATGAAGAGTTCAAGCCTTGCCAGAATATGGCCGCTCGTACCATAAACAGGGGGCATGGTTTGGCTTCACCACTGGCCCTGCGCTACGAGGAAGGGTTCAGAGAACAGGTTTGCTCCTCATTTCTGAAGAGGCCCAGTTCTAAAGTCCAAGAGAGAAAAGCAGAGCTCCACCGCTGTGTATCAAAAAGAATAGGAGCAGAGTGACAATGCAATGGTGATTGCTACCCTTCAGACGATTTGGCCCTTTAAAAAGTATAATGAACACAATTACTTATAATCTAAACCAAACTTAACTCAAATTTTCTTCTACCCCCATTTGATTTAAGTCCCCAATAACTCAAGTCAGAAGCTTATCAGAAATTGGAGATTAACCACTTGGTCTGAGTACCATTTCAAAGATTCGTATAAGAGTCGAGATGTCTCGGACCTTCCACTTACTTCTGGCAATGCTGTTCCCTTAAATCTGCTCCAACCTTCCTACTGTTGTAGGCTCCCTGCTCAACACAGGTGTCATTCATGTCTTAAGTGCCACTTCTGGTTAGAATTCTCCTGGCTACAGTATTCTTTAGCTCAGGGGTCCTACCTCTAAGAAATGTTTCCCCCTCTCTCATTTTAGCTATCCCAGAAGTTCAACTCATGATTAGTAGAATTCTTCAGTTGTCAGGGTTTTATTTTTTTAAAAAACCCTTTTAGCCAGCACAACGAATTTCAACTGAACTCTGCTGGAAAGAGAAGTTCCCTGTGTTCTGCTAGTTATAAACTAACTGAACTCAAACTGCCTGCAAAACAGAACCATACCCAGGAATCTTCTCACCCCTATAATTAACTGCGAGTTGACCCAGTTTTGATTGATCATATGGCCAAGTTGCCTGGGAGATAAACAAACAGCCACTGGAAGACAGTTACTTTACCAGAAGTCCCCTTTCAGAGGAGTTCAGTTCTTAAAGGGACCATCACCCCCAACATAAAAATAGTGCTTTCCCCGCCCCACAAAAGCACATGGGCCATCATAGTATAATGTCGGAAAATGGGAGGTTGTCCAATTGGCAGGAAGAATAGAAAAACAGAATATTATTTAAATGCAGAGACACCCAGAATGCTGCGGTACAGGGGGATCTGGGTGTTCTGGTACAAGAATCACAAAAAGTTAGCATGCAGGTACAGGTAGTAGTAATTAGAAAGGCAAATGGAAGGGGGGATGGAATATAAAAGTAGGAAAGTCTTACTAAGACTGTACTGAGTATTGGTGACACCACACCTACAGTACCCTGCATAATTTTGGTCTCCTTACTTGAGGGATAGACTTGCATTGGAAGCAGTTCAGAGAAGGTTGACTCGGCTGATTCCTGGGATGAAGGGGTTTGTTTTGTGAGGAGAGGTTGAGCAGGTTTGGCCTCTACCCATTGGAGTTAAGAAGAAATGAGAGGTGATCTTATTGAAACATAAGATTCTGAGGGGGCTTGACAGGGCAGATGTTTCCTCTCGTGGGGTAATTTAGAACTAGGGGGCACAGTTTCAGAGTAAGGGGGTCTCCCATTTAAGATGGAGATGAGGAGGAATTTCGTCTCTTAAAGGGTCTAGTGTTAGGAATTCTCTTCCCCAGAAAACAATGGAGGCTGGGTCATTGAATATATTCAAGGCTGAGTTAGACAGATTTTTGATGACAAGGGAGTCAAGGATTATGGGGGAAATGGGCAGGAAAGTGGAGCTAAGGCCACGTCAGATCAGTCACGATGTTATAGAATGGTGGAGCAGTCTCGATGGGTCCGAAAGACCTACTCCTGCTTCTAATTCTTGTGTTCGTATTTTGACGCTTACAGGTGACAAAAGCAGAAATGTAGCATACAAGAGAACAGTAACAGACTTCAGGAGGATAGAAAATTGAAGAAGAAGTGGGCAGACACCTAGCTGGTAAAACTAAACGCAGGGGAGAGCAAAATGATACACTTTGGTAGTAACGGGGAGACACAATCTAAACTAAATGGTATAATTTTTAAAACGGGTACAGGAACAGTCCTGGGGGTGGATTTAGACAAATCTCCAAAGGACAAGCTTGTTCAATAAAAGCACATGGAATCCTTCGTTTCATTAGAAAAAAGGAAGAGAGTACATAAGCAAGGAAGATATATTAAGGCTGGGATTTTCCGGTCCTGGTCGCCAGAAATCAACGGACCATTGGTTGGTCCGACAAATTTTGCACTCTACCCACAACGATTCCTGCTGCAGGCAGGACCATAAAATCCTGGCCTAAATCTTTATGGAACACTGATGAGACCTCAACTGGAGCACTGGCTTTAATTCTGGGAACCACACTGGAGCCAGGCTGACAAGGAGAGGGTGCAGAAGAAATTGGAACAGTAGCAGGGATAACTCGGGGTTATTTCAAGAGTCTGGAGAAGCTGGGGGTTGTAGGTTAAGGGGAGATTTGGTTTTGTTGGAGTAAAAGAGAGACATGGTCTCCAGTAACAGAAGGTTCAGTAACCAGGGGGCACAGATTTATGATGACTGACAATAGAACCAGAGACAACTTAAGGAAAAATTTCTTTTTTAAAATACAGGAAGTTGTTATTTAACATACACTGCCAGAAAGACTGATGGAAGCAGATTAAATAATAACTTCAGGAGAATTGGATAAATACTTGAAGGAAAAAGAGCAGAGAGTGGGGGTAATTGGATAACCTCTTTCAAAGAGCTGTCACAGTCACGATGGGTCAAATGGCCTCCTCCTGTACTTCTATGGTATCTGTAATAGCCTCCAGTTCCACCACCTTCCCTCACATTCGTTCCAAGCTCATTATATCCTCAAGACTCTTGGTCCCTTAGCCCTCATTGTCACAAAAATGGTTTTTCTTTCTGCAGTTTCCCTTTAAGGGGCTGTCTCTTAATTTGTCTATTAGTCTTTTTGGTTTTTATTAAGAGAGCCACATCACCCCATCCTTGCTGGCCTACGTTAGCTCTCAAAGCTGATCACGTAGGGTAAGCACCATATCTAGAATCAGCAAGTTTAGGCAGGATCTTAAAATGGGTTAACCAATTTAAAAAAGAATGAAGTAAAACCTCTGCACATTACAAGAACAGAAAAAAGAATCAAGTTTGAATAAATACAGGAACATGCAAAAAGCATGAGAAAAGTAACAGCTTCAGGCGGTCGAAGAGAATTGTTTAAAAACAAATTGCAGTATTATAACAAGTAACTGGCAGCCAGCAGAGAGCTAAGAATGCAAACAAGCTGAACACAAAGGATGAGCTCAAGATAGTAAACATACTGAATGATTATAGCTTCTAGTCATAAGGTATGAGCAACATACTCCCAAAAGCAAACCCAGTTAACTCTGGAAAAAATGAGATAATAGTGTTAGGCATTTGAAAACATTTACCCCAGAGTTGAGACACGCTGGAGGAGGAGATTAGAGAGACAATCATTAACAGAGAGTCAATGGACAGTGGGGAGAGGCACGAGATGACATGCTGCACCGGTTGAGATGCAATTATGTAGTACTTGATCGATCCTGGAAACAAGCTAATGGCGTGAACAGATTCAAAAAGGGAAATGAAAGAGAGACAACTGCAAATCTCCTCGTGTCGCTTCCATCTGGAGTAACCTCAAGGATTAACCACACATGAATAAGCCATTAACCAACACTGAGTCAGAATGGAAAATCATGCTTGACCAACCTCCGCAAATTCTTTGAGGAAGTGACAACCCTAAATGGACAATGGAACACCCGAGTCCTCCGGAATGCTTGTAACAAAGTTCCAAATGACTTAACTCTGTTTCTCCCTCCATGGATGTTGCTGGACCTGCTGAGTTTTTCCAGCATTTTCTGTTTTTATTTTCACATGAAAGGCTGTTAAACTGAAAGTTGTAGGGATTCTGAGTAAAGGGGGAAAGCAGTGAGTCAATCCCAGAGATTGATGTTAGGACCATTACTATTTTTAACTGATAGATCCAGGAAAACTCAATGCAAATTAATCAAATTTTCAGACAATATCATACTAAATAGGCCACATGCATACTCCATGAGTGGTGTGGAAACAGCAAAGGATAAAGCCGAGACACATCTTGGAGAGCTTCCATAAACTCAACACGTCCAACCAGCTCGGATCATCAAAGGCAGCACAGTGCTGAAATACAGCACAAACTGTAAAATGCAAGTCAGAGGGCATCAGGATCAAACTGCGCAGAGCTCCACTCAGATCCACCTTGAGCACTGTGTCCAGTTCTGTTTCAGTCCCACCTTGAGCACTGTGTCCAGTTCTGTTTCAGCCCCACCTTGAACACTGTGTCCAGTTCTGTTTCAGTATCACCTTGAACACTGTGTACAGTTCTGTTTCAGACCCACCTTGCGCTTGGGGAGGAGGGGTGGGAGTGGTGGTGGAGGGGGGGGGGGGGGTGTTGGGGGGCGGTGGGGGTGGGGGAATGGCAGCACAATTTGAAATTAAGAGAATTAAGGGGTCTGAAATTTAAGACAGGGATGAGAACGAGTTTCTTCCCAGAGGGTCGTCAGTTTTTGAAGGTCTCTTCCCTGGAAAGCAGTGGAGGCTGGGCCATTGAATATATTCAAGGTGGAGGAGGGGAGGGGAGGACAATCAGATCAGCCATGATCTTATTGAATAGCAGAGCAGGTTCAAGGGGCCGAATGGCCTCCACGTGCTCCTATTTCTTATGCTCTTGTGAGCAACAGGTCCAGTTCTGGTCAGACCCACCTTGAGCACCATAACTAGCTCTGGTCAATCAGACATTCTAGTGCTGGAGACAGTCAATATCTCAATATTAAATCACAGAATCATCACAGCACAGAAGGAAGTCATTCAGCTTGTTTTATCAACATCCTGGGGTTACCATTGACCAGAAACTGAACTGGACTAGCCATATAAATACAGTGGCTACAAGAGCAGGTCAGAGGCTAGGAATCCTGCAGCGAGTAACTCACCTCCTGACTCCCCAAAGCCTGTCCACCATCTACAAGACACAAGTCAGGAGTGTGATGTAATACTCCCCACTTGCCTGGATGAGTGCAGCTCCCACAACAGTCAAGAAGCTCAACACCATCCAGGACAAATCAGCCCGCTTGATTGGCACCACATCCACAAACATTCACTCCCTCCACCACTCACGCACAGTAGCAGCAGTGTGTACCATCTACAAGATGCACTGCAGGAATTCATCAGCTTCGACAGCACCTTCCAAACCCATGACCTCTGCCATCTAGAAGGACAAGGGCAGCAGACACATGGGAACACCACCACCTGGAAGTTCCTCTCCAAGCCCCTCACCATCTTGACTTGGAAATATATCACCGTTCCTTCACTGTCGCTGGGTCAAAATCCTGGAACTCCCTCCCTAACAGCACTGTGGGTGTACCTACACCACATGGACTGCAGCGGTTCAAGAAGGCAGCTCACCCCCACCTTCTCAAGGGGCAATTAGGGATGGGCAATAAATGCTGGCCTTGCTTAGGAATCTGATTATTTCAAGAAACTATTGTAAGAAGGAGTTAGCAAGCTTCAGCTCCAAGATCTTATTACCATTTTGGAGGAGAGTGGACTTTGATCAGGCTGAACACAACACCAAAGATTAATTATTTCTGGCTCTTCCACCCCCCATTCATTAAACTGACAAACAAATTCACTTGGATGGGGAGGACACCTGGCAAAGCTGCTCATAAATTCGATCTTGGAACATCTCGCTATGCCTGGATTTTCATGTTTGTTATCAATTGATTGTATTCATGTAACTCCTGGGATGGATGCCAAGCTGAGAGATAATCCTGGGTATGTAAAGGGAGTCTGACCCAACCATTTTGTTCCTCTGTCTCCTCGTCTCTTGGGCGCTATGTCGCTGTCCTGGTGTTTCACTCTCTCTGTGTCTGCCACCTTCTTTCTCTCACACTTTCCCACCTCCCTCTCTCACTGGCGGAAGTTTGGAGACCTCAACCCTGCAGGAAATAAGGCAGAAGTGCCTGGAAAATGGTGGGGATTGACTTGCTGCCCAGTTCTTACTGTGGTCATCTCGATGTTCCCCAAGGCAGCACTCACGTGAAACAGGTGGTAGGACCCTGTTAATACATGTAGAGTAAAGGGCTAACATCAAATCATACATGGTGCTGATGTCATATGATGTCAGATCACATGATTGAGAAGTAAGAGAGGTCTGGAAGGAGGAACCTCATGTAGAGTTCCAAATGTATAAATACTCGCTGCAAATAAAAAGTTCTGGTTAAAAAGACAATGGACTCGAGCAACGTACCTGAGAGATTAGACAATCCCCAAACCCTGTCTAAATCCACCCACCACAACAACAAAACATGGTGGCAGTGAGTGAAAGATGCAACAAAGACTGAAAGAAGCTACAGGGCTGGCAAGAGAAGAGAACCTCGAAGGAAGGATAAAATAAAAAAATTCCCAGTCTTACCAAGGCCTCGCGGGAGCAGCAGAGGCAAACTGTGACACAGGCTCGGAGACCAGACAGCAGTGAGCACAGACCCAAGACAGCAAGCAGCGGTGGAGAAAGGGTTAAAGGCAGAAACAATTCCAGGGCTCAGCAGAAGCATGGAATCCACACTACCACTCCCAGAACTATGTCGGAGGGCAGAAAGCTCACAACAGGCCCAGAAGTAGGACAGCTGGAGAAAAAAGGTTCACAAAGTGCAGAACTGCTTCAGGATTACATTAAAAAGCACAAAAAGACCAGGTCAGTACCCTATTTTATGCTGCAGGAACTATTGCTGACAATGTGATAGCAAGGCAGGGGGCTGATGAGACTTCAGCTTCTTATGCAAAAGTCATGCAACCTTTCAACTCTTACTTCAGCATCTGTCACGACTTAATAATAGGGAGGACTAAACTTAACAGATGAAAACAATGGCCAGATGAAAACATGGATTCCTTCACTGTGCTTATGGAATTTTAAAAGATGAGCTAATTCGGGAAAGGGTGATTGTAGGGATGTTAGATGAAGCATTATCAGATCTCTCAGAGACAAGGGAGGATTTAACGCTGGTGAAAGCAGTGTAGATCGCGAGACAAGCGGAACTTAGAAAACAGGTTTGAGTGTTCGTTTCCAGGGAAGGAGAGGTCCTGTGGAGAAGATCGAGCGAGACCAGTCAATTCATAGCTCATAAAATGGAAAGCTTGCCAAAACAAGGAAAGACATGCCAGGCACCATTTTAAAATGTCTCCGGAGTGACAGGAACAAACTGCACAAGGTGGTAGAGTGCCACAACTGTGGAAAAATAGGCCATGACCTGTAAAAAGAGGGAGAAAATTTTAAAATAGAGACAAGAACAGGGATTAACCTTCCTGGGGCCTGGGGGAGATGAATAACACTGAAAGCAAGTGTTGGCTTGTTAAACTCAAAGTAGATGGATGCTCCACAGAGTTTAAACTAGACACAGGAGCAGGGGTTTCTGTTTTATCTGATGAGGTCAAATGGCTCAAACAGATTGCAATGTAAATCTCATCCATTATATTACAAGGTCCTTGGGGGGACCACACTAAAAGTGAAAGGCCAACTCATGGCAAAGCTGAAATATAAAGACTGAGAAATCCTCGAACCACTCTTTATCATTCCAAATCAAGAATGCTCTCTACTAAGCAGAAAGGCATGCCTAAACCTGAAATTAATAAAGTGGATGAAGTCACTGATGAAAACTGCAGCAATATATTCAGGAATGAATTTCCAACATTGTTTACAGGCCTAGGGATGTTAAAGACAGGATACTATATCACCCTTCAAACTGATGCTAAACCAATTTGCCTCATTACACTAAGGACAGACCCTCACCCACTCTTGGACAAAGTCAAGGGTGAAATTGAAAAGATGCAACAACAAGGGTCTCACTGGTCACCATACCAACAAAATGGTGTCAGGAATGGTTACAGGGTCCCAAAGCCAAATGGCTCTATAACAACCTGCGAGGATTTAACTCAAATAAACAAACCAGGGGAACGTGAGATCCACCAGAGAGCTTCAGTGGATGGGAGCCTTGCCAAATTAATCAAGAGAACTTTATTTACCAAATTGGATGTGAACAGTGGGTTTTGGCAGTTGCCTCTGGACAAATAATCCAGATTGCTGACCACATTTCTAACATCACTGGGTCATTATTGTTTCCATAGATTGCCCTTTGGAATAAGGTCTCTCTAGAAATTTTCCAGAGAACAATGCTCTAGTCTAGAAGGGATGGAAGGGGTAATATACCATATGGACAACATACTTATACATGGCTCTGAGAGAAGAGTACAAAGAGCAGAGTCTTACACGATGCAGGCCTAACATTGAATGAAAAATGTGAGTTCGCCAAACCGATAATCAAGTTTCTAGTTCACATGGTACAAGGCACTGGAATCACAGTTAACCCACAAAAAACAAAAGTAATCAGAGAATTTCCGCAGCCCAAGAACATAACTCAGCTTCAAAATTCCTCGGGATGGTCAACCAAGTGGCCAAGTTCCTGCCAAATTTAGCAGAGGTCAGTGAGCCCTGGAGACAGCTGCTGAGACAGGGTCAATAGTGATGCTGGAGTGTGGATCAGCAGAATTCTTTAGAAAGGATTAGAAACTTTTAATCTCTTCTGAAATCTTGGCACATTACAACCCAGAATTACCAGACATAGTCGCAGCAGATGCATTGTTCACAGATCTGGGGTCAGTTTTATTTCAAGTTCAGAGAGATGACAAATGTAGACCGGTCTACTATACCTCTTGGTCATGAACAGAAATAGAAGAACGATACACCACAATGAAAAAAGCAACATGGGTGTGCAAAAAAAATTCTGACAATGTGACTATAGGATTGCATTTCAAGTTTAAAACAGACCATAAGCCACTAGTTTCTCCTTCTGAACATGAAAGAAATTGTGAACATGCTGTCCCGAATCCAGCAGTTCAGATTAAGATTGATGAGGTATGATTCCATCGCAGAGTATGTTCCTTCACTGTCGCTGGGTCAAAATCCTGGAGCTCCCTCCCAAACAGCACTGTGGGTGTACCTACACCACATGGACTGCAGCGGTTCGAGAAGGTACACCACCATCTTCTCAAGGGACAATTAGGGATGGGTCATAAATGCTGGCCCAGCCAGCGACACCCACATCCTGAGAATTAAAACATTTTTAAAAATCTCTGCCAGCTCTCCAAATAGGCAATTCACCTCCTGCCACATTCCACTCTCCCTCGCCCGTTGTACTGCACAATTTCCTTTTCAGATAATAATCTAATTCTCTTTTGAAAGCCCCCTTTGAATCTGTCTCCACCACACACTCAGGCAGTGCGTTCCAGATCCTAATCACTCACTGCGTGAAAAAGTTTTTAATCTCTTCATTGTTTCTTTTGCCAATCACTAAATCTGTGTCCCTCTGGTTCTCGATCCTTCCACCAATGAGAACGGCTTCTCCTTATCGACTCTGTCCAGAACCCTCATGGTTTGAGGATAGAATCACAGCATTGTTACGGTGTAGGAGGCCATTCGGCCCATCTCGGTCCCAATACTTCTACGAAATCTCCTCTCAACCTTTTCTCCAAGGAGAACAGTCCCGGCTTCTCCAATCTGTCTAACCTAACCGAATATTCCTCAAGCCTGGAACCACTTTCAGGAATCTTCTCTGTACTCTCTCCGCGTAAAAGAAACGCTTTAAACTGCATCGCTGCCTGCCTCCTATCCCTGCATCGATGCCTTGTCCGGGTGGGTGAAGCGGCCACTGCATCCCATCCACACTGGAAAGCGGAGGGTACAATCACAAACCCAGTGCTACATCTTTCTCAACAGGGCTGGGGGACAGCGGGCGTGTCGGGAAGATGGAAAAGGCGGAGATAGGCACTCCACCGGAATTAGAAAAAGAGTGGGAATGGGATTTTAAATAGTCTTAAAAAGTACAGCAAAGAGATTAATGTCCTTTCAAAGCACTCGATTGCTGATAACTATTCCCATCCGAAGTCCTGAATTGGAGCCGAGGAGCAGTGATAGGAAAGAGCGAAGGTTGCGGGGGGTTTGGGGGGGTGAAATCTCTCCACGTTAAACTCACTTCTATAAAAACGTCCTTTTTCACGTGACCACAATCTGCAATCCCCCTCGACAAACGCCAAACATTTGCAAACTATTCTACAACATTTACATAAAGTTACAATGATTGTGATTATATCTGGAAATCCATCCGGAAAACGATTGAAACAAAGCACCGCGTTTACCTGACCCCGTTTGCTCTTGATTAGTTGCCATTGCGGAAGACGAATGTGTCTGTAAGTCACCAGCGATGGGAAAACGACAACATTCTCAGCAGTTTTTTTTGCTTTTATCTTCGCATTCTCTGGCGTCCGGAGACACTATAGCTGCCGTGTCAGTTTCAGTGGTCAGTTGCACCCCGCGTCAATTACAATCCCGCCTCCACCAGCTCTCTCCCAATCAATACAGCCCGCTGGGCAAGCCAATACAACTCAGCACCCGACCCCTCCACTGCCAGGAAGCAAACCCGCTATAGGGTTCACTCATCGAGGGCAGATTGAAGTCAAGCAACTGCATTTGAAACACACGCACAAAAGCAGTGAATATCTGACAATGCACAGCAGACCTCAGAGAATAGAGGGGCTAGCATTTCAGCTGGCCAGAAACAATTAGATCCGATTGAACAGGTCTGAATCACAGAATTTTAACGGCCATTCGGCCCATCGTGTCTGCACCGACTCTCCAAATGAGCATTATGACCTAGTGCCATTGCTTTGCCTTTACCCTGTACCCCTGCACATTGTTTCTATTCAAATAATCATCTAATGCCCTCTTGAATGTCTCGATTGATCCTGCCTCCACCACACTTCCAGGCAGTGCATTCCAGACGTGAACCACTCGTTGTGTGAAAAAGTTTTTTCTCACATCTGCTTCTTTTGCAAATCACTTTAAAACTGTGCCCTTTTGTTCTTGATCCTTTTGCAAGCGGGAACAGCTTCTCTCTAGCTACTCTGTCCAGCCCCCTCATGATTTTGAACATCTTTATCAAATCTCCTCTTAGCCTTCCTCTCTCCAAGCAGAACAGCCCCAACCTCGCCAGCCTATCCTCATAACTGAAGTGTCTCCTCCCTGGAACCATTCTTGTAAACCTCTTCTGCACTCTCTCCAATGTGTTCCCATCCTTCCTGTAATGTGGCGCCCAGAACTGTACACAATACACCAGCTGAGGTCTAACGAGTGTCTTTTATAAATTCAGCATAACCTCCCTGCTTTTGTACTCCATGTCCCTATTATTAAAGCCCAGGATACTATGTGCTTTATTAACTGCTCTCTCCACCTGTCCTGCCATCTTCAATGATTTATGCACATATACACCCAGGTCTTTCTGCTCCTTCACCCCCTTCAAAATTTCACCCCTTATTTTATATTGTCTGTCCATGTTCTTCCTACAAAAATTCATCATTTCACACTTCTCCGCATTGAACTTCATCTGCCCACTCCACCAACTTGTCTACGTCTATGTCCTTTTGAAGTTCTACACTGTCCTCTCGCAGTTTAAAACACTCCCAAGCTTCGTATCATCCGCTAACTTTGAAATTGTCCTCGGCACACCAAGATCTAGATCATTTAATACATATCAGGAAAAGCAAGGGTACACAAAGTAAATCCACCAGTGGTAGCTTCTAGGCAATGAAAAGTCACTACTTCTTTTGTTTTTTCAAGCAAATATCTAATATGGCCCAGATTTACCTGTGGGTTCATGAAAAATCAACCCTGTGCACTTCTGCACCTTCAGAGATGTCCACCCAACCCATGTGGGACTATGCCTGGGATTTGTGTCTTTGCGCGTGGGGGTCAGGTTCACAGCACATTCTTCGAGCCACGATGTAGTGTGTGGGGGGTGTGGGCTGGTTAGAAGGCCTGTCTCAGTTCTCCAACATGGCAGCCCAGCTCCCAACATCGTTTAAAGGTGCCCTTAGCCTCACTCCACTCTGCCCCATCCAGCCCCATGTTCCTTAGATCACCCTTATCACCTTATGCCCCCTCACCCACCACCTATGCCACCCCATTCCCTCCCCAAGCCACTTACATGTCCCCCATATCCTCCGTAGCCACTCATCCAGTATGCATGATTTACAGTCCTCAGGAGCCATGCAATAGCAATAGGAATTATTTTGAAATAATTGGAAAAAAACTCTAACAATCTTATAAAGCAATCAATTAAAACACACTATAATTGATCGTGAAAAGAAAAAAAATACTCCAGTGCAAAATAAATTTGTGATCCTTTAAGTACCTATTAGGTTTGTAAACAAAAAGGAACCACATCAAAGGCACATTCTGTTATTACAGTCTCTTAAAAGTTTTAATCATTCTTTGATCAATAGGCTACCTGCTGGGCTGAAGCCCTGGTAGCTTTTGAAATCCAGCCAAGCATTCATAATGGCTACACCTGTCATAACATAAGCTTCCAGCTATGCTGCCTGAAACTGACAGAACAGGTGGTGTCCTATTTACATTTCAGAGCAGGGTGCCTGCCAATCAATGGAGGGGAGCAGATGTAGAGACTATTTTACAACTTTCAAAAACAGAGTTTTTTTTAACAGCCAAAACTGTCAATCAATTTAAACCACAGCAGAAAACATGACAGCAGAGGCTGGCAGGATTTTTTTTTTACATTTTTTACATGGTTTCAAAAGAAAACTGGATGGGCACTTGAAGGAAATAAACTTGCAGGGCAACAGGGATAATAAGCAAGGGAATGGATCTACCTGGATTGCTCTTGGGAGAGCTGGCATAGATTTTATGGGCTAAATAGCCTCCTTCTGTGCCATAAATAACTCTATGATAATGCATGAAGGCACTTTCTCCAATGGAAAAAGTGCTGTAATGCATGACAACACTTACACAATGGTAGTCAATATAAGAATCAACTTACAGGACAGTGACATTTGAAGGTGTCAAAACATTTTACACTGACCTTTCAGAATAGCCCTGGCTCTTTAACAGTCTCCCCACAGTGGTCATGAACTATCCAAGGAAGTGCATTTTTTAAGGCTTCCAAAACCCACACCTGCTCATAAAAATAGTGTGCAGGAGGAAATGCAATTTTCCTGTGGTCCTCACATTGGGATCCCCAACCCCAGAAGACGTGCATGTGTGTTTTGCACCCAAGGCTTTTCTGACCTGTCAAAAGGCCACACAAAATGGTGTGGGGTCAGGAAGGCAGAGGAAAATTATTTCTCCAGCAAAAATGACTAAGTTCAGCATTTTGCATCCCAATTTGCACCTCACATAGACCTTGTAGAAATGCTACTTAGCTATTTTCTAGACTCCAAACTTCATTCTATCTTGAAATTAAGCAGACAGTTTAAAGTATAACCATTTATAAAGACTAATATTCCTAGTAGCTCCATATCTTGTAAAACATTTAATCAACTCTTCCACAATTCTCTTTGTTGTAATATTTCTCAAAAATTTCACTTTAGGAAACCTTGTGGACACATTGATTATTGTCAGTTAGTACTGATTTCCACTTTGAGTCTTAGGGAAGGGTCCTACACAATCAATAATGACCCTACTAAAAGGTTTTTCAAATGCTTGAATTGGAATTAAAGGTGCCAGCTTAATTACTACTTGTGATTTCCCTATCACCTGACATGTGTGACATGTTCTACAGAATGTGACTACATCTCTATGCAATTCAGGCCAATAAAACTGGTTTTGTATTTTTGCCTGTGTTTTTCGAATTCATGAATGTCCCCCCATTAGAATTTCATGATCTATTCTCAGTATCTCATTTCTATATCCAAATGGTATAACAATCTGGTGTGCTTCCATCCAGTTTTCATCTGCTGAAACATGAAACGGCTGCCACTTTCTCTTTAACACATTACCTTTAAGGTAATAACATTCTGGAATACATTCTGCCTCTGTTTTTGAGTAAGTTGTTTCATATAACTGTTTTATTTGCATATCCTTTTTCTGTAACTCTACCTTGAGCTAAAGCTGAACTGTATTATCCTCCATTCTTTCTTTCTGAACAATCTTATCAAAAACACTGTCAGCTAAATGGACTTCAAAACCTTCTCCCTGCCTTTCAACTTTCTGTTCTTCCTCTTTCAACTTGTGATCTTGTTACCACACAATCTGGGAACAACCCAGGATGCTCTCTCTGCAACACTTCTGTTGAAAACACCTCTACAGGCTGCTCAACTACCATAGGCACCACCCACATCTGTGACCCAGCTATATCATTACCTAAAATAAATTGAATGGGCAATTTTTCCATTACTCCAACAATCACCTCACTTGTTTTCTACTTACTCTTTAAATTTACCTTCCACAATGGAATAGGTTTAGCATGTCCATGAACCCTACTTATTATCACCTGTTCCTGCAGTACTCCCTCTGAACAACAAATATCCCACAACATTAAGGATTGACTAGCCCCTATGCCTCTTAAAATTTTAATATCTTTACCTACTCCACCCTGTACACACGGGAAGACTTCCCCTTCACATAATTTCTGCAACCTGCTCCTCAAAACTCCCTTGGGTAAATTGTGAACACATTCCCACTTCATTACCTATCACTGATTCTTTCTGTTTTACCTGTACACAAACCATCATTTTTTCCAGTGTTTGAACCTCAGAACCCACAGCACTTTTATTTCCAGAACTTTTCTGTACCCCAATAATTCCAATAGGTTTTCTCTGTAATTTCCAGCACATTGACTTCATGTGTCCATCTTTATTACAATGAAAACACTTCAATTTTCGAGAGTCACTTCTACTCTCAGCACCTTCCTTTATAATCTAAGAAAAAACTTCCTGGAATTTCCAGCTACACCTTCTCTTCCCTGACTACCTACATTCCTTTCACCTTCCCATTTTCTTTCCTCTGATTTAAAAGGGTGAAAATAAAAAGGTTTAGATGTATGAACTAACTCATAATCATCAGCTATCTCTGCTGCTTGTCTTACCGTTTTAACCCTCTGTTCTTCCACATGAGTTCTCACTACTGAAGGAATTGAATCTTAAATTCTTCCAAAGGGATTACTTCTCTAAAAGCTGCATATGTTGCCTTTATCTTTAATGCCCATATCCACTGCTCAAAATGACTTTGCTTTACTCTCTCAAACTCAATATAAGTTTGCCCAGGCTGTTTTTTCATATTCCTAAATTTCTGCCTTTATGCCTCAGGAACCAACTCATATGCACTCAAAATAGCCTTTTTTTTTTACCACATTGTAGTTCACCGACATTTCTTCTGACAGTGAAGCATGAACCTCATGTGCTCTACCCACCAACCTGGATTGTAACAACAATGTCCAGTTTTCCTGTGATCATTTCATTTGTTTAGCTATCTTCTCAAATGAAATAAAGAACGCTTCAACATCTCTTTCTTCAAACTTTGGAAGAGCTTGCACAAATTTAAACATCTTCCCTCTAGGGGTTTTAGATTAAAGGTTTTTTCATCATCAGAACTTCCCACTGCATCTGGTGTCTTCTTTTTAAAGTCTAGCTTTTTAAGTCAGTACTCTTTTGTCTCTTTCCTTCATTCTCTCTTCCCTTTCTAACTTCACTATCTCAAATTCTCTTTCATTTGCCTCTGATTCAAGTTTTCTCAGTTCCTTTGCCTGTTCAAATTCAAGCCTCTTCATTTCTAACTGAAGTCTCACTACCTCCAGCTGTGACTCACAAGTGGCAGGTACCCCTTCCAACTTCAAATGTTGTGCTATACCTTCAACTATTTCTGTTTCCTTTGCACCCACAGGTAACCCCAACTGCAACTTATCCACCAACTCTGTTAACTTACCCTCAGATACTTTTTGTAACCCAATCAGAGTCACATCTTCTAATTCCATAAAAGTTTTAGCCATGGATACAGCCATTTTGCAGTCTCACCTCTTTAAAAATCCCTTACATCAACTCCTGAATTCACAGTGCCTCTCGTACTCATAACCTTAAGATTCAACAATCCAAATGAATCAAGGAATTTCAAATATATCCTAGACGAGCCCCCAATTTGTATGACATGGCAGATGATGTGCGCCAGGTGGATCAAATCCACGAGGGAAACTTAATCACGCAGTCACAACTGTTTTGCAATTTGTGTTTTAATTCGAGATGCAAGCCCTGAATTCAGAACTTATAAAACTACCACAACTTCAGAGCTTTATGGAAGGCTAAATTAAACATTTGTTAACAAAAGAAAAGATTTCAAACACATACAAATGTCTACAAATTGCTACTATAATATCTCCTAAAAACCCAAATTAATCTGGCTCCAGTTACACCCCTGTTAAGGTAACAGTGAAAAAACAAATAGATTTAAACAGACCCAGGCAAAGTGCACAATACCCTGGATAGGAAAATTCACAGAGAATTTTCTCAGCTTTGGTTCCTGTAGACAGCAACTTGATGTACAGAGGCTGAAGGTTTACACAATTGTTAGATCTTAGAATTCCATCACCTCCTTGACACATGGCTGCATACAAATTTATACATGTTTTCCCCATTTAATGCAAATAACATTGTGCTGACATGTCTTTGGAACCTTACCTTTCTCATAATAGAAATCTTTTCATGGTGCTCATATTATCAGTAACCTTTGGGAAAAATAAACACACTGTTTGGCAAAGCATCCCTCTTGCCAGGTGTAACATCTTCCAATCTCTTTGAAATTCAACCACACTGGTTTATCTAAAAATGCAAAATTTCCTTACACGTTCTAAAAATTCAGCCATGTTTACATAGTTAGCATTTCAAACCTAGGTTTTTTTGATGACTCAAAACCTCCAGACCAGCTGTTCCAATTCAATTAAATCTCACTCCCACACACAGAAAATATCCAAACACCACTATTAACCTAACTTAACAATAAATCCCAAAAATGTTATAAGAATTAGAATATTTTCATGACAGTGAGGATGGAGAGTGTTCGGAGTGAGGATGGAGAGTGTTCGGAGTGAGGATGACAGTGTTCGGAGTGAGGATGACAGTGTTCAGGGTGAGGATGGAGAGTGTTCGGAGTGAGGATGGAGAGTGTTCGGAGTGAGGATGAGAGTGTTCAGGGTGAGGATGGAGAGTGTTCAAAGTGAGGATGGAGAGTGTTCAGAGAGAGGATGGATAATATTCAGGATGAGGATGGAGAGTGTTCGGAGTGAGGATAGAGAGTGTTCGGGGTGAGGATAGAGAGTGTTCGGGGTGAGGATGGAGAGTGTTCGGAGTGAGGATGGAGAGTGTTCGGGGTGAGGATGACAGTGTTCAGGGTGAGGATGGAGAGTGTTCGGAGTGAGGATGGAGAGTGTTCGGAGTGAGGATGAGAGTGTTCAGGGTGAGGATGGAGAGTGTTCAATGTGAGGATGGAGAGTATTCAGAGAGAGGATGGATAATATTCAGGATGAGGATGGAGAGTGTTCAGAGTGAGGATAGAGAGTGTTCGGGGTGAGGATGGAGAGTGTTCGGAGTGAGGATGGAGAGTGTTTGGGGTGTGGATGGAGAATGTTCGGAGTGAGGATGGAGAGTGTTCGGAGTGAGGATGGAGAGTGTTCAGGGTGAGGATGGAGAGTTTTCAGAGTGAGGATGGAGAGTGTTCGGGTTGAGGATGCAGAGTGTTCGGGGTGAGGATGGAGAGTGTTCGGGGTGAGGATGGAGAGTGTTCGGGGTGAGGATGGAGAGTGTTCGGAGTGAGGATGGAGAGTGTTCGGGGTGAGGATAGAGAGTGTTCGGGGTGAGGATGGAGAGTGTTCGGAGTGAGGATGGAGAGTGTTTGGGGTGTGGATGGAGAATGTTCGGAGTGAGGATGGAGAGTGTTCGGAGTGAGGATGGAGAGTGTTCAGGGTGAGGATGGAGAGTTTTCAGAGTGAGGATGGAGAGTGTTCGGGTTGAGGATGCAGAGTGTTCGGGGTGAGGATGGAGAGTGTTCGGGGTGAGGATGGAGAGTGTTTGGAGTGAGGATGGAGAGTGTTCGGGGTGTGGATGGAGAGTGTTTCGGGTGAGGATGCAGAGTGCTCGGGGTGAGGATGCAGAGTGTTCGGGGTGAGGATGGAGAGTGTCCGGGGTGAGGCTGGAGAGTGTTCGGGGTGAGGATGGAGAGTGTTCAGAGTGAGGATGGAGAGTGTTCGGGGTGAGGATGCAGAGTGTTCAGGGTGAGGATGGAGAGTGTTCAGAGTGAGGATGGAGAGTGTCCGGGGTCAGGCAGGAGAGTGTTCGGGGTGCGGATGGTGACTGTTCAGAGTGAAGATGGAGCGCGTTCGGGGTGAGGATGAAGAGTGTTGGGAGTGAGGATGGAGAGTGTTCGGAGTGAGGATGGAGAGTGTTCGGGGTGAGGATGGAGAGAGTTCGGGGTGTGGATGGAGAGTGTTCGGGGTGAGGAAGGAGAGTGTTCGGGGTGAGAATGGAGAGTTTTCGGTGTGAGGATGCAGAGTGTTCGGAGTGAGGATGGAGAGTGTTCGGAGTGAGGATGGAGAGTGTTTGGAGTGAGGATGGAGAGTGTTCGGAGTGAGGATGGAGAGTGTTCGGAGTGAGGATGGAGAGTGTTCGGAGTGAGGATGGAGATTGTTCGGAGTGAGGATGGAGAGTGTTCGGAGTGAGGATGGAGAGTGTTCGGAGTGAGGATGGAGAATGTTCGGGGTGTGGATGGAGAGTGTTCGGAGTGAGGATGGAGATTGTTCGGAGTGAGGATGGAGAGTGTTCTGAGTGAGGATGGAGAGTGTTCGGAGTGAGGTTGGAGAATGTTCGGGGTGAGGTTGGAGAATGTTCGGGGTGAGGTTGGAGAGTGTTCGGAGTGAGGTTGGAGAATGCTCGGTGTGAGGATGGAGAGTGTCCGGGGAGAGGCTGGAGAGTGTCCGGAGTGAGGATGGAGAGTGCTCGGGGTGTGGATGGAGAGTGTTCGGAATGAGGATGGAGAGTTTTCGCGGTGAGAATGGAGAGTGTTCGGAGTGAGAATGGAGAGTGTTCAGAATGAGGATGGAGAGAATTTGGAGTGAGGATGGAGAGTGTTCGGGGTGAGGATGGAGAGTGTTCGGGGTGAGGATGGAGAGTGTTCGGAAAGAGGATGGAGACTGTTCAGAGTGAGGATGGAGAGTGTTCGGTGTGACGATGGAGTTTGTTCGGGGTGTGGATGCAGAGTGTTCGGAATGAGGATGGAGATTGTTCGGAGTGAGGATGGAGAGTGTTCGGAGTGAGGATGGAGAGTGTTCGGAGAGAGGATGGAGAGCGTTTGGAGTGAGGACTGAGAGCGTTCGGAGTGAGGATGGAGAGCGTTCGGAGTGAGGATGGAGAGTGTTCGGAGTGAGGATGGAGAGTGTTCGGAGTGAGGATGGAGATTGTCCGGAGTGAGGATGGAGAGTGTCCGGAGTGAGGATGGAGAGTGTCCGGAGTGAGGATGGAGAGTGTTCGGAGTGAGGATGGAGAGTGTTCGGAGAGAAAATGCTGAGTGTTCGGGCTGAGGATGGACAGTGTTCGGGCTGAGGATGGATAGTGTTCGGGGTGAGAATGGTGAGTGTTCGGGGTGAGGATGGAGAGTGTTTAGAGTGAGGATGGGGAGTGTTCGGAGTGAGGATGGACAGTGTTTGGAAATAGGATGGAGAGTTTTCGGAGTGAGGATGCAAAGTGTTTGGAGTGAGGATGCAGAGTGTTTCGAGTGAGGATGGACAGTGTTTGGAGTGAGGATGGAGAGTGTTTGGAGTGAGGATGGAGAGTGTTTGGATTGAGGATGGAGAGTGTTTGGAGTGAGGATGCAGAGTGTTTGGAGTGAGGATGCAGAGTGTTTGGAGTGAGGATGCAGAGTTTTTGGAGTGAGGATGGAGAGTGTTCGGGGTGAGGATGGAGAGTGCTCGGGGTGAGGATGGATAGTGTTTGGAGTGAAGATGGAGATTGTTCGGAGTGAGGATGGAGATTGTTCGGAGTGAGGATGGAGAGTGTTCGGGGTGAGGATGGAGAGTGTTCGGGGTGAGGATGGAGAGTGTTCGGGGTGAGGATGGAGAGTGTTTGGAGTGAGGATGGAGAGTGTTCGGAGTGAGGATGGTGACTGTTCGGAGTGAGGATGGAGAGCGTTCGGAGTGAGGATGGAGAGCGTTCGGAGTGAGGATGGAGAGTGTTCGGAGTGAGGATGGAGAGTGTTCGGAGTGAGGATGGAGAGTGTTCGGAGTGAGGATGGAGCGTGTCCGGAGTGAGGATGGAGAGTGTCTGGAGTGAGGATGGAGAGTGTCCGGAGTGAGGATGGAGAGTGTCCGGAGTGAGGATGGAGAGTGTCCGGAGTGAGGATGGAGAGTGTGTGGAGTGAGGATGGAGAGTGTTTGGAGTGAGGATGGAGAGTGTTTGGAGTGAGGATGGACAGTGTTCGGGGTGAGGATGGATAGTGTTCGGGGTGAGAATGGTGAGTGTTCGGGGTGTGGATGGACAGTGTTCGGAGTGAGGATGGAGAGTGTTTAGAGTGAGGATGGAGAGTTTTCGGAGTGAGGGTGCAAAGTGTTTGGAGTGAGGATGCAGAGTGTTTCGAGTGAGGATGCAGAGTGTTTGGAGTGAGGATGGAGAGTGTTTGGAGTGAGGATGGAGAGTGTTTGGAGTGAGGATGGAGAGTGTTTGGAGTGAGGATGGAGAGTGTTTGGAGTGAGGATGGAGAGTGTTTGGAGTGAGGATGGAGAGTGTTTGGAGTGAGGATGGAGAGTGTTTGGAGTGAGGATGGAGAGTGTTTGGAGTGAGGATGGAGAGTGTTTGGAGTGAGGATGCAGAGTGTTTGGAGTGAGGATGGAGAGTGTTTGGAGTGAGGATGGAGCGTGTTTGGATTGAGGATGGAGAGTGTTTGGAGTGAGGATGGAGAGTGTTCGGAGTGAGGATGGAGAGTGTTTGGAGTGAGGATGGAGAGTGTTCGGAGTGAGGATGGAGAGTGCTCGGGGTGAGGATGGATAGTGTTCGGAGTGAGGATGAAGAGTGTTGGGAGTGAGGATGGAGAGTGATTGGAGTGAGGATGGAGAGTGTTCGTGGTGAGGATGAAGAGTGTTGGGAGTGAGGATGAAGAGTGTTCAGAGTGAGGATGAAGACTGTTGGGAGTGAGGATGGAGAGTGTTTGGACTGAGGATGGAGAGTGTTCGTGGTGAGGATGAAGAGTGTTCGGAGTGAGGATGGAGAGTGTTCGGAGTGAGGTTGGAGAGTGTTCGGGGTGAGGATGGAGAGTGTTCGAGGTGAGGATGGAGAGTGTTCGGAGTGAGGATGGAGAGTGCTCGGGGTGAGGATGGAGAATGTCCGGAGTGAGGATGGAGAGTGTTTGGGGTGAGGATGGAGAGTGTTCGGAGTGAGGATGGAGAGTGTTCGGGGTGAGGATGGAGAGTGTTCGAGGTGAGGATGGAGAGTGTTCAGAGTGAGGATGGAGAGTGCTCGGGGTGAGGATGGAGAATGTCCGGAGTGAGGATGGAGAGTGTTCGGGGTGAGGATGGAGAGTGTTCGGGGTGAGGATGGAGAGTGTTCGGGGTGAGGATGGAGTGTGTCCGGAGTGAGGATGGAGAGTGTCCGGAGTGAGGATGGAGAGTGTTCGGAGTGAGGATGGAGAGTGTTCGGAGTGAGGATGGAGAGTGTTCGTGGTGAGGATGGAGAGTGTCCGGAGGGAGGATGGAGAGTGTTCGAGGTGAGGATGGAGAGTGTTCGGGGTGAGGATGGATAGTGTTCGGGGTGAGGATGGAGAGTGTTCGGGGTGAGGATGGAGTGTGTCCGGAGTGAGGATGGAGAGTGTCCTGAGTGAGGATGGAGAGTGTTTGGAGTGAGGATGGAGAGTGTTTGGAGTGAGGATGGAGAGTGTTTGGAGTGAGGATGGAGAGTGTTTGGAGTGAGGATGGAGAGTGTTTGGAGTGAGGATGGATAGTTTTCGGAGTGAGAATGGAGCGTTTTTGGACTGAATATGGAGCATTTTTGGAGTGAGGATGGAGAGTGTTCGGAGTGAGGATGCAGAGTGTTTGGAGTGAGGATGCAGAGTGTTTGGAGTGAGGATGGAGAGTGTTCAGGGTGAAGATGGAGAGCGTTCAGGGGTGAGGGTGGAGAGTGCTCGGAATGAGGATGAACAGTTTTTGGAGTGAGGATGGAGAGTGTTCAGAGCCGGATGAAGAGTGTTCGGAGTGAGGATGGAGAGTTTATGGAGTGAGGAAGGAGTGTTTTCGGAGTGAGGATGGAGAGTGTTCGGAATGAGGATGGAGAGTGCTTGGAATGACGATGGAGAGTGTTCATGGTGAGGATGGAGAGTGTTCGGGGTGAGGATGGAGAGTGCTTGGAATGACGATGGAGAGTGTTCATGGTGAGGATGGAGAGTGTTCGGAGTGCGGATGGAGAGTGTTCGGGGTGAGGATGGAGAGTGTTCGGAGTGAAGATGGAGAGTGTTCGGGGTGAGGATGGAGAGTGCTTGGAATGACGATGGAGAGTGTTCATGGTGAGGATGGAGAGTGTTCGGAGTGCGGATGGAGAGTGTTCGGGGTGAGGATGGAGAGTGTTTGGGGTGAGGATTGAGAGTGTTCGGGGTGAGGATGGAGAGTGTTCGGGCTGAGGATGCAGAGTGTTCGGGGTGAGGATGGAGAGTGTTCGGGGTGAGGATGGAGAGTGTTCGGGGTGAGGATGGAGAGTGTTCGGGGTGAGGATGGAGAGTGTTCGGGGTGAGGATGGAGAGTGTTCAGAGTGAGGATGGAGAGTGTCCGGGGTCAGGCAGGAGAGTTTTCGGGGTGCGGATGGTGACAGTTCAGAGTGAGGATGGAGAGCTTTCGGGGTGAGGATGGAGAGCGTTCGGGGTGAGGATGGAGAGAGTTCGGGGTGTGGATGGAGAGTGTTCGGGGTGAGGAAGGAGAGTGTTCGGGGTGAGAATGGAGAGTTTTCGGTGTGAGGATGGAGTGTGTTTGGAGTGAGGATGCAGAGTGCTTGGAGTGAGGATGGAGACTGTTAGGAGTGAAGATGGAGAGTGTTCGGAGTGAGGATGGAGAGTGTTCGGAGTGAGGATGGAGAGTGTTCGGAGTGAGGATGGAGAGTGTTCGGAGTGAGGATGGAGAGTGTACGGAGAGAGGATGGAGAGTGTTCAGGGTGAAGATGGAGAGCGTTCAGGGGTGAGGGTGGAGAGTGCTCGGAATGAGGATGGAGAGTTTTTGGAGTGAGGATGGAGAGTGTTCAGAGTGCGGATGCAGAGTGTTCGGAGTGAGGATGGAGAGTGTTTGGAGTGAGGATGCAGAGTGCTTGGAGTGAGGATGGAGACTGTTAGGAGTGAAGATGGAGAGTGTTCGGAGTGAGGATGGAGAGTGTTCGGAGTGAGGATGGAGAGTGTTCGGAGTGAGGATGGAGAGTGTTCGGATTGAGGATGGAGAGTGTTCGGAGAGAGGATGGAGAGTGTTCAGGGTGAAGATGGAGAGCGTTCAGGGGTGAGGGTGTAGAGTGCTCAGAATGAGGATGGAGAGTTCTTGGAGTGAGGATGGAAAGTGTTCAGAGTGCGGATGCAGAGTGTTCGGAGTGAGGATGGAGAATTTATGGAGTGAGGATTGAGATTGTTCGGAGTGAGGATGGAGAGTGTTCGGAGTGAGGATGGAGAGTGTTCGGCGTGAGGATGGAGAGTGTTCGGGGTGATGATGGAGAGTGTTCGGAGTGAGGATGGAGAGTGTTCTGAGTGAGGATGGAGAGTGTTCGGAGTGAGGATGGAGAGTGTTCGGAGTGAGGATGGAGTGTGTTCAGAGTGAGGATGCAGAGTGTTCGGAGTGAGGATGCAGAGTGTTCGGAGTGAGGATGGAGAGTTTCCGGAGTGAGGATGGAGAGTGTTCGGGGAGAGGATAGAGAGTGTTCGGGGTGAGGATGGAGAGTGTTCGGGGTGAGGATGGAGAGTGTTCGGGGTGAGGACGCAGAGTGTTCAGGGTGAGGATGGAGAGTGTTCAGAGTGAGGATGGAGAGTGTCTGGGGTCAGGCAGGAGAGGTTTCGGTGTGCGGATGGTGACTGTTCGGAGTGAGGATGGAGAGTGTTCGGGGTGAGGATGGAGAGTATTCGGAGTGAGGATGGAGAGTGTTCGGGGTGAGGATGGAGAGCGTTCGTGGTGAGGATGAAGAGTGTTGGGAGTGAGGATGGAGAGTGTTCGGAGTGAGGATGGAGAGTGTTCGGGGTGAGGATGGAGAGTGTTCGGGGTGAGAATGGAGACTTTTCGGTGTGAGGAAGGAGAGTGTTCAGAGTGAGGATGGAGAGTGTTCGAAGTGAGGATGGAGATTGTTCGGAGTGAGGATGGAGACTGTTCGGAGTGAGGATGGAGATTGTTCGGAGTGAGGATGGAGAGTTTTCGGAGTGAGGATGGAGAGTGTTCGGAGTGAGGATGGAGAGTGTCCGGAGTGAGGATGGAGAGTGTCCAGAGTGAGGTTGGAGAGTGTTTGGAGTGTGGATGGAGAGTGTTCGGAGTGAGGTTGGAGAGTGTTCGGAGTGAGGTTGGAGAATGTTCGGGGTGAGGATGGAGAGTGTCCGGGGAGAGGCTGGAGAGTGTCCGGAGTGAGGATGGAGAGTGCACGGGGTGTGGATGGAGAGTGTTCAGAATGAGGATGGAGAGTGTTCGGGGTGAGGATGGAGAGTGTTCGGAATGAGGATGGAGAGTTTTCGCGGTGAGAATGGAGAGTGTTCGGAGTGAGGATGGAGAGTGTTCAGAATGAGGATGGAGAGAATTCGGAGTGAGGATGGAGAGTGTTTGGAGTGAGGATGCAGAGTGTTTGGAGTGAGGATGCAGAGTGTTTGGAGTGAGGATGGAGAGTGTTCGGAGTGAAGATGGAGATTGTTCAGAGTGAGGATGGAGATTGTTCGGAGTGAGGATGGTGAGTGTTCGGGGTGAGGATGGAGAGTGTTTGGGGTGAGGATGGAGAGTGTTTGGAGTGAGGATGGAGAGTCTTCGGATTGAGGATGGTGACTGTTCAGAGTGAGGATGGAGAGCGTTCGGAGTGAGGATGGAGAGTGTTCGGAGTGAGGATGGAGAGTGTTCGGAGTGAGGATGGAGAGTGTTCGGAGTGAGGATGGAGAGTGTCCAGAGTGAGGATGGAGAGTGTCCGGAGTGAGGATGGAGAGTGTCCGGAGTCAGGATGGAGAGTTTCCGGAGTGAGGATGGAGAGTGTTCGGAGTGAGGATCGAGAGTGTTCGGAGAGAAAATGGTGAGTGTTCGGGCTGAGGATGGACAGTGTTCGGGCTGAGAATGGTGAGTGTTCGGGGTGTGGATGGACAGTGTTCAGTGTGAGGATGGACAGTGTTTAGAGTGAGCATGGGGAGTGTTCGGAGGGAGGATGGACAGTGTTTGGAAATAGGATGGAGAGTTTTCGGAGTGAGGATGGAGAGTGTTCGAGGTGAGGATGGAGAGTGTTCGGGGTGAGGATGGATAGTGTTCGGGGTGAGGATGGAGAGTGTTCGGGGTGAGGATGGAGTGTGTCCGGAGTGAGGATGGAGAGTGTCCGGAGTGAGGATGGAGAGTGTTCGGAGTGAGGATGGAGATTGTTCGGAGTGAGGATGGAGAGTGTTCGGAGTGAGGATGGAGATTGTTCGGAGTGAGGATGGAGAGTGTTCGGAGTGAGGATGGAGAGTGTTCGGAGTGAGGATGGAGAGTGTCCGGAGTGAGGATGGAGAGTGTCCGGAGTGAGGTTGGAGAGTGTTTGGAGTGAGGTTGTAGAGTGTTCGGAGTGAGGTTGGAGAGTGTTCGGAGTGAGGTTGGAGAATGTTCGGGGTGAGGATGGAGAGTGTCCGGGGAGAGGCTGGAGAGTGTCCGGAGTGAGGATGGAGAGTGCACGGGGTGTGGATGGAGAGTGTTCAGAATGAGGATGGAGAGTGTTCGGGGTGAGGATGGAGAGTGTTCGGAATGAGGATGGAGAGTTTTCGCGGTGAGAATGGAGAGTGTTCGGAGTGAGGATGGAGAGTGTTCAGAATGAGGATGGAGAGAATTCGGAGTGAGGATGGAGAGTGATTGGAGTGAGGATGCAGAGTGTTTGGAGTGAGGATGCAGATTGTTTGGAGTGAGGATGGAGAGTGTTCGGAGTGAAGATGGAGATTGTTCGGAGTGAGGATGGAGATTGTTCGGAGTGAGGATGGTGAGTGTTCGGGGTGAGGATGGAGAGTGTTTGGGGTGAGGATGGAGAGTGTTTGGAGTGAGGATGGAGAGTCTTCGGATTGAGGATGGTGACTGTTCAGAGTGAGGATGGAGAGCGTTCGGAGTGAGGATGGCGAGTGTTCGGAGTGAGGATGGAGAGTGTCCAGAGTGAGGATGGAGAGTGTTCGGAGTGAGGATGGCGAGTGTTCGGAGTGAGGATGGAGAGTGTCCAGAGTGAGGATGGAGAGTGTTCGGGGTGAGGATGGAGAGTGTTTGGGGTGAGGATGGAGAGTGTTTGGAGTGAGGATGGAGAGTCTTCGGATTGAGGATGGTGACTGTTCAGAGTGAGGATGGAGAGCGTTCGGAGTGAGGATGGCGAGTGTTCGGAGTGAGGATGGAGACTGTTCGGAGTGAGGATGGAGAGTGTTCGGAGTGAGGATGGAGAGTGTCCAGAGTGAGGATGGAGAGTGTCCGGAGTGAGGATGGAGAGTGTCCGGAGTGAGGATGGAGAGTTTCCGGAGTGAGGATGGAGAGTGTTCGGAGTGAGGATCGAGAGTGTTCGGAGAGAAAATGGTGAGTGTTCGGGCTGAGGATGGACAGTGTTCGGGCTGAGAATGGTGAGTGTTCGGGGTGTGGATGGACAGTGTTCAGTGTGAGGATGGACAGTGTTTAGAGTGAGGATGGGGAGTGTTCGGAGGGAGGATGGACAGTGTTTTGAAATAGGATGGAGAGTGTTCGGAGTGAGGATGCAAAGTGTTTCGAGTGAGGATGCAGAGTGTTTGGAGTGAGGATGGAGAGTGTTTCGAGTGAGGATGCAGAGTGTTTGGAGTGAGGATGGAGAGTGTTTGGAGTGAGGATGGAGAGTGTTTGGAGTGAGGATGGAGAGTGTTTGGAGTGAGGATGGAGAGTGTTTGGAGTGAGGATGGAGAGTGTTTGGAGTGAGGATGCAGAGTGTTTGGTGTGAGGATGGAGAGTGTTTGGAGTGAGGATGGAGCGTGTTTGGATTGAGGATGGAGAGTGCTCGGGGTGAGGATGGAGAGTGTTCGGAGTGAGGATGGAGATTGTTCGGAGTGAGGATGGAGATTGTTCGGAGTGAGGATGGAGAGTGTTCGGGGTGAGGATGGAGAGTGTTCGGGGTGAGGATGGAGAGTGTTTGGAGTGAGGATGGAGAGTGTTCGGAGTGAGGATGGAGAGTGTTCAGAGTGAGGATGGAGACTGTTCGGAGTGAGGATGGAGAGTGTTCGGGGTGAGGATGGAGAGTGTTCGGGGTGAGGATGGAGAGTGTTTGAAGTGAGGATGGAGAGTGTTCGTCGTGAGGATGAAGAGTGTTTGGAGTGAGGATGGAGAGTGTTCAGAGTGAGGATGGAGACTGTTCGGAGTGAGGATGGAGAGTGTTCGAGGTGAGGATGGAGAGTGTTCGGGGTGAGGATGGAGAGTGTTCGATGTGAGGATGGAGAGCGTTCGTGGTGAGGATGAAGAGTGTTTGGAGTGAGGATGGAGAGTGTTCGGAGTGAGGATGGAGAGTGTTCGGGGTGAGGATGGAGCGCGGTTCGAAGTGAGGATGGAGAGTGTTCGTGGTGAGGATGGAGAGTGTTTGGAGTGAGGATGGAGAGTGTTCGGAGTGAGGATGGAGAGTTTTCGGTGTGAGGAAGCAGAGTGTTCGGAGTAGTGATGGAGAGTGTTCGGGTTGAGGATGAACAGTGTTCGGGGTGAGGATGGAGAGTGTTCGGGGTGAGGATGGAGAGTGTTCGGGGTGAGGATGGAGAGCGTTCGGGGTGAGGATGAAGAGTGTTGGGAGTGAGGATGGAGATTGTTCGGAGTGAGGATGGAGAGTGTTCGGGGAGAGAATGGAGACTTTTCGGTGTGAGGAAGGAGAGTGTTCGGAGTGAGGATGGAGAGTGTTCGGAGTGAGGATGGACATTGTTCGGAGTGAGGATGGAGAGTGTTCGGAGTGAGGATGGAGATTGTTCGGAGTGAGGATGGAGAGTGTTCGGAGTGAGGATGGAGAGTGTTCGGAGTGAGGATGGAGAGTGTCCGGAGTGAGGATGGAGAGTGTCCGGAGTGAGGTTGGAGAGTGTTTGGAGTGAGGATGGAGAGTGTTCGGAGTGAGGTTGGAGAGTGTTCGGAGTGAGGTTGGAGAATATTCAGGGTGAGGATGGAGAGTGTCCGGGGAGATGCTGGAGAGTGTCCGGAGTGAGGATGGAGAGTGCTCGGGGTGTGGATGGAGAGTGTTCAGAATGAGGATGGAGAGTGTTCGGGGTGAGGATGGAGAGTGTTCGGAATGAGGATGGAGAGTTTTCGCGGTGAGAATGGAGAGTGTTCAGAATGAGGATGGAGAGTGTCCGGAGTGAGGATGGAGAGTGTCCGGAGTGAGGATGGAGAGTGTCCGGAGTGAGGATGGAGAGTGTTCGGATTGAGGATCGAGAGTGTTCGGAGAGAAAATGGTGAGTGTTCGGGCTGAGGATGGACAGTGTTCGGGCTGAGAATGGTGAGTGTTCGGGGTGTGGATGGACAGTGTTCAGTGTGAGGATGGACAGTGTTTAGAGTGAGGATGGGGAGTGTTCGGAGGGAGGATGGACAGTGTTTGGAAATAGGATGGAGAGTTTTCGGAGTGAGGATGCAAAGTGTTTCGAGTGAGGATACAGAGTGTTTGGAGTGAGGATGGAGAGTGTTTCGAGTGAGGATGCAGAGTGTTTGGAGTGAGGATGGAGAGTGTTTGGAGTGAGGATGGAGAGTGTTTGGAGTGAGGATGCAGAGTGTTTGGAGTGAGGATGGAGAGTGTTTGGAGTGAGGATGGAGCGTGTTTGGATTGAGGATGGAGAGTGCTCGGGGTGAGGATGGATAGTGTTCGGAGTGAGGATGGATATTGTTCGGAGTGAGGATGGAGATTGTTCGGAGTGAGGATGGAGAGTGTTCGGGGTGAGGATGGAGAGTGTTCGGGGTGAGGATGGAGAGTGTTCAGAGTGAGGATGGAGACTGTTCGGAGTGAGGATGGAGATTGTTCGGGGTGAGGATGGAGAGTGTTTGGAGTGAGGATGGAGAGTGTTTGGAGTGAGGATGGAGAGTGTTTGGAGTGAGGTGGAAAGTGTTTGGAGTGAGGATGGAGAGTGTTTGGAGTGAGGATGGAGCGTGTTTGTACTGAGGATGGAGAGTGCTCGGGGTGAGGATGGATAGTGTTCGGAGTGAGGATGGAGATTGTTCGGAGTGAGGATGGAGAGTGTTCGGGGTGAGGATGGAGAGTGTTCGGAGTGAGGATGGAGAGTGTTCGGAGTGAGGATGGAGAGTGTTCGGAGTGAGGATGGAGAGTGTTCGGAGTGAGGATGGAGAGTGTTCGGAGTGAGGATGGAGAGTGTTCGAAGTGAGGATGGAGAGTGTTCGGAGTGAGGATGGAGAGTGTTCGGAGTGAGGATGGAGAGTGTTCGGAGTGAGGATGGAGAGTGTTCGGAGTGAGGATGGAGAGTGTTCGGGATGAGGATGGAGAGTGTTCGGAGTGAGGATGGAGAGTGTTCGGGGTGAGGATGGAGAGTGTTCGGGGTGAGGATGGAGAGTGTTCGGGGTGAGGATGGAGAGTGTTTGGAGTGAGGATGGAGAGTCTTCGGAGTGAGGATGGAGAGTGTTCAGAGTGAGGATGGAGAGTGTTCGGGGTGAGGATGGAGAGTGTTCGAAGTGAGGATGGAGAGTGTTCGTGGTGAGGATGAAGAGTGTTTGGAGTGAGGATGGAGAGTGTTCGAAGTGAGGATGGAGAGTGTTTGAGACTGAGGATGGAGAGTGTTCGGAGTGAGGATGGAGAGTGTTTGGACTGTGGATGGAGAGTGTTCGTGGTGAGGATGAAGAGTATTTGGAGTGAGGATGGAGAGTGTTCGTGGTGAGGATGGAGAGTTTTCGGGATGAGATTGGAGAGTGTTCGGGGTGAGGATGGAGAGTGTTCGGGGTGAGGATGGAGAGTGTTCGGGGTGAGGATGGAGAGTGTTCGGGGTGAGGATGGAGAGTGTTCAGAGTGAGGATGGAGAGTGTTCGGGATGAGGATGCAGAGTTTTGGGGTGAGGATGGAGAGTGTTTGGGGTGACGATGGAGAGTGTTCGGGGTGAGGATGGAGAGTGTTCGGGGTGAGGAAGGAGAATGTTCCGCGTGAGGATGGAGAGTGTTCGGAGTGAGGATGGAGAGTTTTCGGTGTGAGGAAGCAGAGTGTTCGGAGTAGTGATGGAGAGTGTTCGGGTTGAGGATGAACAGTGTTCGGGGTGAGGATGGAGAGTGTTCGGGGTGAGGATGGAGAGTGTTCGGGGTGAGGATGGAGAGCGTTCGGGGTGAGGATGAAGAGTGTTGGGAGTGAGGATGGAGATTGTTCGGAGTGAGGATGGAGAGTGTTCGGGGAGAGAATGGAGACTTTTCGGTGTGAGGAAGGAGAGTGTTCGGAGTGAGGATGGAGAGTGTTCGGAGTGAGGATGGACATTGTTCGGAGTGAGGATGGAGAGTGTTCGGAGTGAGGATGGAGATTGTTCGGAGTGAGGATGGAGAGTGTTCGGAGTGAGGATGGAGAGTGTTCGGAGTGAGGATGGAGAGTGTCCGGAGTGAGGATGGAGAGTGTCCGGAGTGAGGTTGGAGAGTGTTTGGAGTGAGGATGGAGAGTGTTCGGAGTGAGGTTGGAGAGTGTTCGGAGTGAGGTTGGAGAATATTCGGGGTGAGGATGGAGAGTGTCCGGGGAGATGCTGGAGAGTGTCCGGAGTGAGGATGGAGAGTGCTCGGGGTGTGGATGGAGAGTGTTCAGAATGAGGATGGAGAGTGTCCGGAGTGAGGATGGAGAGTGTCCGGAGTGAGGATGGAGAGTGTCCGGAGTGAGGATGGAGAGTGTTCGGAGTGAGGATCGAGAGTGTTCGGAGAGAAAATGGTGAGTGTTCGGGCTGAGGATGGACAGTGTTCGGGCTGAGAATGGTGAGTGTTCGGGGTGTGGATGGACAGTGTTCAGTGTGAGGATGGACAGTGTTCAGAGTGAGGATGGGGAGTGTTCGGAGGGAGGATGGACAGTGTTTGGAAATAGGATGGAGAGTTTTCGGAGTGAGGATGCAAAGTGTTTCGAGTGAGGATACAGAGTGTTTGGAGTGAGGATGGAGAGTGTTTCGAGTGAGGATGCAGAGTGTTTGGAGTGAGGATGGAGAGTGTTTGGAGTGAGGATGGAGAGTGTTTGGAGTGAGGATGCAGAGTGTTTGGAGTGAGGATGGAGAGTGTTTGGAGTGAGGATGGAGCGTGTTTGGATTGAGGATGGAGAGTGCTCGGGGTGAGGATGGATAGTGTTCGGAGTGAGGATGGATATTGTTCGGAGTGAGGATGGAGATTGTTCGGAGTGAGGATGGAGAGTGTTCGGGGTGAGGATGGAGAGTGTGCGGGGTGAGGATGGAGAGTGTTTGGAGTGAGGATGGAGAGTGTTCGGAGTGAGGATGGAGAGTGTTCAGAGTGAGGATGGAGACTGTTCGGAGTGAGGATGGAGAGTGTTCGGGGTGAGGATGGAGAGTGTTTGGAGTGAGGATGGAGAGTGTTTGGAGTGAGGATGGAGAGTGTTTGGAGTGAGGTGGAAAGTGTTTGGAGTGAGGATGGAGAGTGTTTGGAGTGAGGATGGAGCGTGTTTGTACTGAGGATGGAGAGTGCTCGGGGTGAGGATGGATAGTGTTCGGAGTGAGGATGGAGATTGTTCGGAGTGAGGATGGAGAGTGTTCGGGGTGAGGATGGAGAGTGTTCGGGGTGAGGATGGAGAGTGTTCGGGGTGAGGATGGAGAGTGTTCGGGGTGAGGATGGAGAGTGTTTGGAGTGAGGATGGAGAGTCTTCGGAGTGAGGATGGAGAGTGTTCAGAGTGAGGATGGAGAGTGTTCGGGGTGAGGATGGAGAGTGTTCGAAGTGAGGATGGAGAGTGTTCGTGGTGAGGATGAAGAGTGTTTGGAGTGAGGATGGAGAGTGTTCGAAGTGAGGATGGAGAGTGTTTGAGACTGAGGATGGAGAGTGTTCGGAGTGAGGATGGAGAGTGTTTGGACTGTGGATGGAGAGTGTTCGTGGTGAGGATGAAGAGTATTTGGAGTGAGGATGGAGAGTGTTCGTGGTGAGGATGGAGAGTTTTCGGGATGAGATTGGAGAGTGTTCGGGGTGAGGATGGAGAGTGTTCGGGGTGAGGATGGAGAGTGTTCGGGGTGAGGATGGAGAGTGTTCGGGGTGAGGATGGAGAGTGTTCAGAGTGAGGATGGAGAGTGTTCGGGATGAGGATGCAGAGATTTGGGGTGAGGATGGAGAGTGTTTGGGGTGACGATGGAGAGTGTTCGGGGTGAGGATGGAGAGTGTTCGGGGTGAGGAAGGAGAATGTTCCGCGTGAGGATGGAGAGTGTTCGGAGTGAGGATGGAGAGTTTTCGGTGTGAGGAAGCAGAGTGTTCGGAGTAGTGATGGAGAGTGTTCGGGTTGAGGATGAACAGTGTTCGGGGTGAGGATGGAGAGTGTTCGGGGTGAGGATGGAGAGTGTTCGGGGTGAGGATGGAGAGCGTTCGGGGTGAGGATGAAGAGTGTTGGGAGTGAGGATGGAGATTGTTCGGAGTGAGGATGGAGAGTGTTCGGGGAGAGAATGGAGACTTTTCGGTGTGAGGAAGGAGAGTGTTCGGAGTGAGGATGGAGAGTGTTCGGAGTGAGGATGGACATTGTTCGGAGTGAGGATGGAGAGTGTTCGGAGTGAGGATGGAGATTGTTCGGAGTGAGGATGGAGAGTGTTCGGAGTGAGGATGGAGAGTGTTCAGAGTGAGGATGGAGAGTGTCCGGAGTGAGGATGGAGAGTGTCCGGAGTGAGGTTGGAGAGTGTTCGGGGTGAGGATGGAGCGCGGTTCGAAGTGAGGATGGAGAGTGTTCGTGGTGAGGATGGAGAGTGTTTGGAGTGAGGATGGAGAGTGTTCGGAGTGAGGATGGAGAGTTTTCGGTGTGAGGAAGCAGAGTGTTCGGAGTAGTGATGGAGAGTGTTCGGGTTGAGGATGAACAGTGTTCGGGGTGAGGATGGAGAGTGTTCGGGGTGAGGATGGAGAGTGTTCGGGGTGAGGATGGAGAGCGTTCGGGGTGAGGATGAAGAGTGTTGGGAGTGAGGATGGAGATTGTTCGGAGTGAGGATGGAGAGTGTTCGGGGAGAGAATGGAGACTTTTCGGTGTGAGGAAGGAGAGTGTTCGGAGTGAGGATGGAGAGTGTTCGGAGTGAGGATGGACATTGTTCGGAGTGAGGATGGAGAGTGTTCGGAGTGAGGATGGAGATTGTTCGGAGTGAGGATGGAGAGTGTTCGGAGTGAGGATGGAGAGTGTTCGGAGTGAGGATGGAGAGTGTCCGGAGTGAGGATGGAGAGTGTCCGGAGTGAGGTTGGAGAGTGTTTGGAGTGAGGATGGAGAGTGTTCGGAGTGAGGTTGGAGAGTGTTCGGAGTGAGGTTGGAGAATATTCGGGGTGAGGATGGAGAGTGTCCGGGGAGATGCTGGAGAGTGTCCGGAGTGAGGATGGAGAGTGCTCGGGGTGTGGATGGAGAGTGTTCAGAATGAGGATGGAGAGTGTTCGGGGTGAGGATGGAGAGTGTTCGGAATGAGGATGGAGAGTTTTCGCGGTGAGAATGGAGAGTGTTCAGAATGAGGATGGAGAGTGTCCAGAGTGAGGATGGAGAGTGTCCGGAGTGAGGATGGAGAGTGTCCGGAGTGAGGATGGAGAGTGTTCGGAGTGAGGATCGAGAGTGTTCGGAGAGAAAATGGTGAGTGTTCGGGCTGAGGATGGACAGTGTTCGGGCTGAGAATGGTGAGTGTTCGGGGTGTGGATGGACAGTGTTCAGTGTGAGGATGGACAGTGTTCAGAGTGAGGATGGGGAGTGTTCGGAGGGAGGATGGACAGTGTTTGGAAATAGGATGGAGAGTTTTCGGAGTGAGGATGCAAAGTGTTTCGAGTGAGGATACAGAGTGTTTGGAGTGAGGATGGAGAGTGTTTCGAGTGAGGATGCAGAGTGTTTGGAGTGAGGATGGAGAGTGTTTGGAGTGAGGATGGAGAGTGTTTGGAGTGAGGATGCAGAGTGTTTGGAGTGAGGATGGAGAGTGTTTGGAGTGAGGATGGAGCGTGTTTGGATTGAGGATGGAGAGTGCTCGGGGTGAGGATGGATAGTGTTCGGAGTGAGGATGGATATTGTTCGGAGTGAGGATGGAGATTGTTCGGAGTGAGGATGGAGAGTGTTCGGGGTGAGGATGGAGAGTGTTCGGGGTGAGGATGGAGAGTGTTTGGAGTGAGGATGGAGAGTGTTCGGAGTGAGGATGGAGAGTGTTCAGAGTGAGGATGGAGACTGTTCGGAGTGAGGATGGAGATTGTTCGGGGTGAGGATGGAGAGTGTTTGGAGTGAGGATGGAGAGTGTTTGGAGTGAGGATGGAGAGTGTTTGGAGTGAGGTGGAAAGTGTTTGGAGTGAGGATGGAGAGTGTTTGGAGTGAGGATGGAGCGTGTTTGTACTGAGGATGGAGAGTGCTCGGGGTGAGGATGGATAGTGTTCGGAGTGAGGATGGAGATTGTTCGGAGTGAGGATGGAGAGTGTTCGGGGTGAGGATGGAGAGTGTTCGGAGTGAGGATGGAGAGTGTTCGGAGTGAGGATGGAGAGTGTTCGGGGTGAGGATGGAGAGTGTTCGGGGTGAGGATGGAGAGTGTTCGGGGTGAGGATGGAGAGTGTTTGGAGTGAGGATGGAGAGTCTTCGGAGTGAGGATGGAGAGTGTTCAGAGTGAGGATGGAGAGTGTTCGGGGTGAGGATGGAGAGTGTTCGAAGTGAGGATGGAGAGTGTTCGTGGTGAGGATGAAGAGTGTTTGGAGTGAGGATGGAGAGTGTTCGAAGTGAGGATGGAGAGTGTTTGAGACTGAGGATGGAGAGTGTTCGGAGTGAGGATGGAGAGTGTTTGGACTGTGGATGGAGAGTGTTCGTGGTGAGGATGAAGAGTATTTGGAGTGAGGATGGAGAGTGTTCGTGGTGAGGATGGAGAGTTTTCGGGATGAGATTGGAGAGTGTTCGGGGTGAGGATGGAGAGTGTTCGGGGTGAGGATGGAGAGTGTTCGGGGTGAGGATGGAGAGTGTTCGGGGTGAGGATGGAGAGTGTTCAGAGTGAGGATGGAGAGTGTTCGGGATGAGGATGCAGAGTTTTGGGGTGAGGATGGAGAGTGTTTGGGGTGACGATGGAGAGTGTTCGGGGTGAGGATGGAGAGTGTTCGGGGTGAGGAAGGAGAATGTTCCGCGTGAGGATGGAGAGTGTTCGGAGTGAGGATGGAGAGTTTTCGGTGTGAGGAAGCAGAGTGTTCGGAGTAGTGATGGAGAGTGTTCGGGTTGAGGATGAACAGTGTTCGGGGTGAGGATGGAGAGTGTTCGGGGTGAGGATGGAGAGTGTTCGGGGTGAGGATGGAGAGCGTTCGGGGTGAGGATGAAGAGTGTTGTGAGTGAGGATGGAGATTGTTCGGAGTGAGGATGGAGAGTGTTCGGGGAGAGAATGGAGACTTTTCGGTGTGAGGAAGGAGAGTGTTCGGAGTGAGGATGGAGAGTGTTCGGAGTGAGGATGGACATTGTTCGGAGTGAGGATGGAGAGTGTTCGGAGTGAGGATGGAGATTGTTTGGAGTGAGGATGGAGAGTGTTCGGAGTGAGGATGGAGAGTGTTCGGAGTGAGGATGGAGAGTGTCCGGAGTGAGGATGGAGAGTGTCCGGAGTGAGGTTGGAGAGTGTTTGGAGTGAGGATGGAGAGTGTTCGGAGTGAGGTTGGAGAGTGTTCGGAGTGAGGTTGGAGAATATTCGGGGTGAGGATGGAGAGTGTCCGGGGAGATGCTGGAGAGTGTCCGGAGTGAGGATGGAGAGTGCTCGGGGTGTGGATGGAGAGTGTTCAGAATGAGGATGGAGAGTGTTCGGGGTGAGGATGGAGAGTGTTCGGAATGAGGATGGAGAGTTTTCGCGGTGAGAATGGAGAGTGTTCAGAATGAGGATGGAGAGTGTCCGGAGTGAGGATGGAGAGTGTCCGGAGTGAGGATGGAGAGTGTCCGGAGTGAGGATGGAGAGTGTTCGGAGTGAGGATCGAGAGTGTTCGGAGAGAAAATGGTGAGTGTTTGGGCTGAGGATGGACAGTGTTCGGGCTGAGAATGGTGAGTGTTCGGGGTGTGGATGGACAGTGTTCAGTGTGAGGATGGACAGTGTTCAGAGTGAGGATGGGGAGTGTTCGGAGGGAGGATGGACAGTGTTTGGAAATAGGATGGAGAGTTTTCGGAGTGAGGATGCAAAGTGTTTCGAGTGAGGATACAGAGTGTTTGGAGTGAGGATGGAGAGTGTTTCGAGTGAGGATGCAGAGTGTTTGGAGTGAGGATGGAGAGTGTTTGGAGTGAGGATGGAGAGTGTTTGGAGTGAGGATGCAGAGTGTTTGGAGTGAGGATGGAGAGTGTTTGGAGTGAGGATGGAGCGTGTTTGGATTGAGGATGGAGAGTGCTCGGGGTGAGGATGGATAGTGTTCGGAGTGAGGATGGATATTGTTCGGAGTGAGGATGGAGATTGTTCGGAGTGAGGATGGAGAGTGTTCGGGGTGAGGATGGAGAGTGTTCGGGGTGAGGATGGAGAGTGTTTGGAGTGAGGATGGAGAGTGTTCGGAGTGAGGATGGAGAGTGTTCAGAGTGAGGATGGAGACTGTTCGGAGTGAGGATGGAGAGTGTTCGGGGTGAGGATGGAGAGTGTTTGGAGTGAGGATGGAGAGTGTTTGGAGTGAGGATGGAGAGTGTTTGGAGTGAGGTGGAAAGTGTTTGGAGTGAGGATGGAGAGTGTTTGGAGTGAGGATGGAGCGTGTTTGTACTGAGGATGGAGAGTGCTCGGGGTGAGGATGGATAGTGTTCGGAGTGAGGATGGAGATTGTTCGGAGTGAGGATGGAGAGTGTTCGGGGTGAGGATGGAGAGTGTTCGGAGTGAGGATGGAGAGTGTTCGGAGTGAGGATGGAGAGTGTTCGGGGTGAGGATGGAGAGTGTTCGGGGTGAGGATGGAGAGTGTTCGGGGTGAGGATGGAGAGTGTTTGGAGTGAGGATGGAGAGTCTTCGGAGTGAGGATGGAGAGTGTTCAGAGTGAGGATGGAGAGTGTTCGGGGTGAGGATGGAGAGTGTTCGAAGTGAGGATGGAGAGTGTTCGTGGTGAGGATGAAGAGTGTTTGGAGTGAGGATGGAGAGTGTTCGAAGTGAGGATGGAGAGTGTTTGAGACTGAGGATGGAGAGTGTTCGGAGTGAGGATGGAGAGTGTTTGGACTGTGGATGGAGAGTGTTCGTGGTGAGGATGAAGAGTATTTGGAGTGAGGATGGAGAGTGTTCGTGGTGAGGATGGAGAGATTTCGGGATGAGATTGGAGAGTGTTCGGGGTGAGGATGGAGAGTGTTCGGGGTGAGGATGGAGAGTGTTCGGGGTGAGGATGGAGAGTGTTCGGGGTGAGGATGGAGAGTGTTCAGAGTGAGGATGGAGAGTGTTCGGGATGAGGATGCAGAGTTTTGGGGTGAGGATGGAGAGTGTTTGGGGTGACGATGGAGAGTGTTTGGGGTGAGGATGGAGAGTGTTCGGGGTGAGGAAGGAGAATGTTCCGCGTGAGGATGGAGAGTGTTCGGAGTGAGGATGGAGAGTTTTCGGTGTGAGGAAGCAGAGTGTTCGGAGTAGTGATGGAGAGTGTTCGGGTTGAGGATGAACAGTGTTCGGGGTGAGGATGGAGAGTGTTCGGGGTGAGGATGGAGAGTGTTCGGGGTGAGGATGGAGAGCGTTCGGGGTGAGGATGAAGAGTGTTGGGAGTGAGGATGGAGATTGTTCGGAGTGAGGATGGAGAGTGTTCGGGGAGAGAATGGAGACTTTTCGGTGTGAGGAAGGAGAGTGTTCGGAGTGAGGATGGAGAGTGTTCGGAGTGAGGATGGACATTGTTCGGAGTGAGGATGGAGAGTGTTCGGAGTGAGGATGGAGATTGTTCGGAGTGAGGATGGAGAGTGTTCGGAGTGAGGATGGAGAGTGTTCGGAGTGAGGATGGAGAGTGTCCGGAGTGAGGATGGAGAGTGTCCGGAGTGAGGTTGGAGAGTGTTTGGAGTGAGGATGGAGAGTGTTCGGAGTGAGGTTGGAGAGTGTTCGGAGTGAGGTTGGAGAATATTCGGGGTGAGGATGGAGAGTGTCCGGGGAGATGCTGGAGAGTGTCCGGAGTGAGGATGGAGAGTGCTCGGGGTGTGGATGGAGAGTGTTCAGAATGAGGATGGAGAGTGTTCGGGGTGAGGATGGAGAGTGTTCGGAATGAGGATGGAGAGTTTTCGCGGTGAGAATGGAGAGTGTTCAGAATGAGGATGGAGAGTGGCCGGAGTGAGGATGGAGAGTGTCCGGAGTGAGGATGGAGAGTGTCCGGAGTGAGGATGGAGAGTGTTCGGAGTGAGGATCGAGAGTGTTCGGAGAGAAAATGGTGAGTGTTCGGGCTGAGGATGGACAGTGTTCGGGCTGAGAATGGTGAGTGTTCGGGGTGTGGATGGACAGTGTTCAGTGTGAGGATGGACAGTGTTTAGAGTGAGGATGGGGAGTGTTCGGAGGGAGGATGGACAGTGTTTGGAAATAGGATGGAGAGTTTTCGGAGTGAGGATGCAAAGTGTTTCGAGTGAGGATACAGAGTGTTTGGAGTGAGGATGGAGAGTGTTTCGAGTGAGGATGCAGAGTGTTTGGAGTGAGGATGGAGAGTGTTTGGAGTGAGGATGGAGAGTGTTTGGAGTGAGGATGCAGAGTGTTTGGAGTGAGGATGGAGAGTGTTTGGAGTGAGGATGGAGCGTGTTTGGATTGAGGATGGAGAGTGCTCGGGGTGAGGATGGATAGTGTTCGGAGTGAGGATGGATATTGTTCGGAGTGAGGATGGAGATTGTTCGGAGTGAGGATGGAGAGTGTTCGGGGTGAGGATGGAGAGTGTTCGGGGTGAGGATGGAGAGTGTTTGGAGTGAGGATGGAGAGTGTTCGGAGTGAGGATGGAGAGTGTTCAGAGTGAGGATGGAGACTGTTCGGAGTGAGGATGGAGAGTGTTCGGGGTGAGGATGGAGAGTGTTTGGAGTGAGGATGGAGAGTGTTTGGAGTGAGGATGGAGAGTGTTTGGAGTGAGGTGGAAAGTGTTTGGAGTGAGGATGGAGAGTGTTTGGAGTGAGGATGGAGCGTGTTTGTACTGAGGATGGAGAGTGCTCGGGGTGAGGATGGATAGTGTTCGGAGTGAGGATGGAGATTGTTCGGAGTGAGGATGGAGAGTGTTCGGGGTGAGGATGGAGAGTGTTCGGAGTGAGGATGGAGAGTGTTCGGAGTGAGGATGGAGAGTGTTCGGGGTGAGGATGGAGAGTGTTCGGGGTGAGGATGGAGAGTGTTCGGGGTGAGGATGGAGAGTGTTTGGAGTGAGGATGGAGAGTCTTCGGAGTGAGGATGGAGAGTGTTCAGAGTGAGGATGGAGAGTGTTCGGGGTGAGGATGGAGAGTGTTCGAAGTGAGGATGGAGAGTGTTCGTGGTGAGGATGAAGAGTGTTTGGAGTGAGGATGGAGAGTGTTCGAAGTGAGGATGGAGAGTGTTTGAGACTGAGGATGGAGAGTGTTCGGAGTGAGGATGGAGAGTGTTTGGACTGTGGATGGAGAGTGTTCGTGGTGAGGATGAAGAGTATTTGGAGTGAGGATGGAGAGTGTTCGTGGTGAGGATGGAGAGTTTTCGGGATGAGATTGGAGAGTGTTCGGGGTGAGGATGGAGAGTGTTCGGGGTGAGGATGGAGGGTGTTCGGGGTGAGGATGGAGAGTGTTCGGGGTGAGGATGGAGAGTGTTCAGAGTGAGGATGGAGAGTGTTCGGGATGAGGATGCAGAGTTTTGGGGTGAGGATGGAGAGTGTTTGGGGTGACGATGGAGAGTGTTCGGGGTGAGGATGGAGAGTGTTCGGGGTGAGGAAGGAGAATGTTCCGCGTGAGGATGGAGAGTGTTCGGAGTGAGGATGGAGAGTTTTCGGTGTGAGGAAGCAGAGTGTTCGGAGTAGTGATGGAGAGTGTTCGGGTTGAGGATGAACAGTGTTCGGGGTGAGGATGGAGAGTGTTCGGGGTGAGGATGGAGAGTGTTCGGGGTGAGGATGGAGAGCGTTCGGGGTGAGGATGAAGAGTGTTGGGAGTGAGGATGGAGATTGTTCGGAGTGAGGATGGAGAGTGTTCGGGGAGAGAATGGAGACTTTTCGGTGTGAGGAAGGAGAGTGTTCGGAGTGAGGATGGAGAGTGATCGGAGTGAGGATGGACATTGTTCGGAGTGAGGATGGAGAGTGTTCGGAGTGAGGATGGAGATTGTTCGGAGTGAGGATGGAGAGTGTTCGGAGTGAGGATGGAGAGTGTTCGGAGTGAGGATGGAGAGTGTCCGGAGTGAGGATGGAGAGTGTCCGGAGTGAGGTTGGAGAGTGTTTGGAGTGAGGATGGAGAGTGTTCGGAGTGAGGTTGGAGAGTGTTCGGAGTGAGGTTGGAGAATATTCGGGGTGAGGATGGAGAGTGTCCGGGGAGATGCTGGAGAGTGTCCGGAGTGAGGATGGAGAGTGCTCGGGGTGTGGATGGAGAGTGTTCAGAATGAGGATGGAGAGTGTTCGGGGTGAGGATGGAGAGTGTTCGGAATGAGGATGGAGAGTTTTCGCGGTGAGAATGGAGACTGTTCAGAATGAGGATGGAGAGTGTCCGGAGTGAGGATGGAGAGTGTCCGGAGTGAGGATGGAGAGTGTCCGGATTGAGGATGGAGAGTGTTCGGAGTGAGGATCGAGAGTGTTCGGAGAGAAAATGGTGAGTGTTCGGGCTGAGGATGGACAGTGTTCGGGCTGAGAATGGTGAGTGTTCGGGGTGTGGATGGACAGTGTTCAGTGTGAGGATGGACAGTGTTTAGAGTGAGGATGGGGAGTGTTCGGAGGGAGGATGGACAGTGTTTGGAAATAGGATGGAGAGTTTTCGGAGTGAGGATGCAAAGTGTTTCGAGTGAGGATACAGAGTGTTTGGAGTGAGGATGGAGAGTGTTTCGAGTGAGGATGCAGAGTGTTTGGAGTGAGGATGGAGAGTGTTTGGAGTGAGGATGGAGAGTGTTTGGAGTGAGGATGCAGAGTGTTTGGAGTGAGGATGGAGAGTGTTTGGAGTGAGGATGGAGCGTGTTTGGATTGAGGATGGAGAGTGCTCGGGGTGAGGATGGATAGTGTTCGGAGTGAGGATGGATATTGTTCGGAGTGAGGATGGAGATTGTTCGGAGTGAGGATGGAGAGTGTTCGGGGTGAGGATGGAGAGTGTTCGGGGTGAGGATGGAGAGTGTTTGGAGTGAGGATGGAGAGTGTTCGGAGTGAGGATGGAGAGTGTTCAGAGTGAGGATGGAGACTGTTCGGAGTGAGGATGGAGAGTGTTCGGGGTGAGGATGGAGAGTGTTTGGAGTGAGGATGGAGAGTGTTTGGAGTGAGGATGGAGAGTGTTTGGAGTGAGGTGGAAAGTGTTTGGAGTGAGGATGGAGAGTGTTTGGAGTGAGGATGGAGCGTGTTTGTACTGAGGATGGAGAGTGCTCGGGGTGAGGATGGATAGTGTTCGGAGTGAGGATGGAGATTGTTCGGAGTGAGGATGGAGAGTGTTCGGGGTGAGGATGGAGAGTGTTCGGAGTGAGGATGGAGAGTGTTCGGAGTGAGGATGGAGAGTGTTCGGGGTGAGGATGGAGAGTGTTCGGGGTGAGGATGGAGAGTGTTCGGGGTGAGGATGGAGAGTGTTTGGAGTGAGGATGGAGAGTCTTCGGAGTGAGGATGGAGAGTGTTCAGAGTGAGGATGGAGAGTGTTCGGGGTGAGGATGGAGAGTGTTCGAAGTGAGGATGGAGAGTGTTCGTGGTGAGGATGAAGAGTGTTTGGAGTGAGGATGGAGAGTGTTCGAAGTGAGGATGGAGAGTGTTTGAGACTGAGGATGGAGAGTGTTCGGAGTGAGGATGGAGAGTGTTTGGACTGTGGATGGAGAGTGTTCGTGGTGAGGATGAAGAGTATTTGGAGTGAGGATGGAGAGTGTTCGTGGTGAGGATGGAGAGTTTTCGGGATGAGATTGGAGAGTGTTCGGGGTGAGGATGGAGAGTGTTCGGGGTGAGGATGGAGGGTGTTCGGGGTGAGGATGGAGAGTGTTCGGGGTGAGGATGGAGAGTGTTCAGAGTGAGGATGGAGAGTGTTCGGGATGAGGATGCAGAGTTTTGGGGTGAGGATGGAGAGTGTTTGGGGTGACGATGGAGAGTGTTCGGGGTGAGGATGGAGAGTGTTCGGGGTGAGGAAGGAGAATGTTCCGCGTGAGGATGGAGAGTGTTCGGAGTGAGGATGGAGAGTTTTCGGTGTGAGGAAGCAGAGTGTTCGGAGTAGTGATGGAGAGTGTTCGGGTTGAGGATGAACAGTGTTCGGGGTGAGGATGGAGAGTGTTCGGGGTGAGGATGGAGAGTGTTCGGGGTGAGGATGGAGAGCGTTCGGGGTGAGGATGAAGAGTGTTGGGAGTGAGGATGGAGATTGTTCGGAGTGAGGATGGAGAGTGTTCGGGGAGAGAATGGAGACTTTTCGGTGTGAGGAAGGAGAGTGTTCGGAGTGAGGATGGAGAGTGATCGGAGTGAGGATGGACATTGTTCGGAGTGAGGATGGAGAGTGTTCGGAGTGAGGATGGAGATTGTTCGGAGTGAGGATGGAGAGTGTTCGGAGTGAGGATGGAGAGTGTTCGGAGTGAGGATGGAGAGTGTCCGGAGTGAGGATGGAGAGTGTCCGGAGTGAGGTTGGAGAGTGTTTGGAGTGAGGATGGAGAGTGTTCGGAGTGAGGTTGGAGAGTGTTCGGAGTGAGGTTGGAGAATATTCGGGGTGAGGATGGAGAGTGTCCGGGGAGATGCTGGAGAGTGTCCGGAGTGAGGATGGAGAGTGCTCGGGGTGTGGATGGAGAGTGTTCAGAATGAGGATGGAGAGTGTTCGGGGTGAGGATGGAGAGTGTTCGGAATGAGGATGGAGAGTTTTCGCGGTGAGAATGGAGACTGTTCAGAATGAGGATGGAGAGTGTCCGGAGTGAGGATGGAGAGTGTCCGGAGTGAGGATGGAGAGTGTCCGGATTGAGGATGGAGAGTGTTCGGAGTGAGGATCGAGAGTGTTCGGAGAGAAAATGGTGAGTGTTCGGGCTGAGGATGGACAGTGTTCGGGCTGAGAATGGTGAGTGTTCGGGGTGTGGATGGACAGTGTTCAGTGTGAGGATGGACAGTGTTTAGAGTGAGGATGGAGAGTGTTCGGAGTGAGGATGGAGAGTGTTCGGAGTGAGGATGGAGAGTGTCCGGAGTGAGGATGGAGAGTGTCCGGAGTGAGGTTGGAGAGTGTTTGGAGTGAGGATGGAGAGTGTTCGGAGTGAGGTTGGAGAGTGTTCGGAGTGAGGTTGGAGAATATTCGGGGTGAGGATGGAGAGTGTCCGGGGAGATGCTGGAGAGTGTCCGGAGTGAGGATGGAGAGTGCTCGGGGTGTGGATGGAGAGTGTTCAGAATGAGGATGGAGAGTGTTCGGGGTGAGGATGGAGAGTGTTCGGAATGAGGATGGAGAGTTTTCGCGGTGAGAATGGAGACTGTTCAGAATGAGGATGGAGAGTGTCCGGAGTGAGGATGGAGAGTGTCCGGAGTGAGGATGGAGAGTGTCCGGATTGAGGATGGAGAGTGTTCGGAGTGAGGATCGAGAGTGTTCGGAGTGAAAATGGTGAGTGTTCGGGCTGAGGATGGACAGTGTTCGGGCTGAGAATGGTGAGTGTTCGGGGTGTGGATGGACAGTGTTCAGTGTGAGGATGGACAGTGTTTAGAGTGAGGATGGGGAGTGTTCGGAGGGAGGATGGACAGTGTTTGGAAATAGGATGGAGAGTTTTCGGAGTGAGGATGCAAAGTGTTTCGAGTGAGGATACAGAGTGTTTGGAGTGAGGATGGAGAGTGTTTCGAGTGAGGATGCAGAGTGTTTGGAGTGAGGATGGAGAGTGTTTGGAGTGAGGATGGAGAGTGTTTGGAGTGAGGATGCAGAGTGTTTGGAGTGAGGATGGAGAGTGTTTGGAGTGAGGATGGAGCGTGTTTGGATTGAGGATGGAGAGTGCTCGGGGTGAGGATGGATAGTGTTCGGAGTGAGGATGGATATTGTTCGGAGTGAGGATGGAGATTGTTCGGAGTGAGGATGGAGAGTGTTCGGGGTGAGGATGGAGAGTGTTCGGGGTGAGGATGGAGAGTGTTTGGAGTGAGGATGGAGAGTGTTCGGAGTGAGGATGGAGAGTGTTCAGAGTGAGGATGGAGACTGTTCGGAGTGAGGATGGAGAGTGTTCGGGGTGAGGATGGAGAGTGTTCGGGGTGAGGATGGAGAGTGTTCGAAGTGAGGATGGAGAGTGTTCGTGGTGAGGATGAAGAGTGTTTGGAGTGAGGATGGAGAGTGTTCAGAGTGAGGATGGAGACTGTTCGGAGTGAGGATGGAGAGTGTTCGGGGTGAGGATGGAGAGTGTTCGGGGTGAGGATGGAGAGTGTTCGATGTGAGGATGGAGAGCGATCGTGGTGAGGATGAAGAGTGTTTGGAGTGAGGATGGAGAGTGTTCGGAGTTAGGATGGAGAGTGTTCGGGGTGAGGATGGAGCGCGGTTCGAAGTGAGGATGGAGAGTGTTCGTGGTGAGGATGGAGAGTGTTTGGAGTGAGGATGGAGAGTGTTTGGAGTGGGGATGGAGAGGGTTCAGAGTGAGGATGGAGACTGTTCGGAGTGAGGATGGAGAGTGTTCGGGGTGAGGATGGAGAGTGTTCGAAGTGAGGATGGAGAGTGTTTGAGATTGAGGATGGAGAGTGTTCGGGGTGAAGATGGAGAGCGTTCAAGGGAGAGGGTGGAGCGTGCTCGGAATGAGGATGGAGAGTTTTTGGAGTGAGGATGGAGAGTGTTCAGAGTGAGGATGGAGAGTGTTCGGAATGAGGATGGAGAGTGTTCATGGTGAGGATGGAGAGTGTTCGGGGTGAGAATGGTGAGTGTTCGGGGTGTGGATGGATAGTGTTCGGGGTCAGAATGGTGAGTGTTCGGGGTGTGGATGGACAGTGTTCAGTGTGAGGATGGGGAGTGTTTAGAGTGAGGATGGGGAGTGTTCGGAGGGAGGATGGACAGTGTTTGGAAATAGGATGGAGAGTTTTCGGAGTGAGGATGCAAAGTGTTTGGAGTGAGGATGCAGAGTGTTTCGAGTGAGGATGCAGAGTGTTTGGAGTGAGGATGGAGAGTGTTTGGAGTGAGGATGGAGAGTGTTTGGACTGAGGATGGAGAGTGTTTGGAGTGAGGATGCAGAGTGTTTGGAGTGAGGATGGAGAGTGTTTGGAGTGAGGATGGAGCGTGTTTGGACTGAGGATGGAGAGTGCTCGGGGTGAGGATGGATAGTGTTCGGAGTGAGGATGGAGATTGTTCGGAGTGAGGATGGAGAGTGTTCGGGGTGAGGATGGAGAGTGTTTGGGGTGAGGATGGAGAGTGTCCGGAGTGAGGATGGAGAGTGTTCGGGGTGAGGATGGAGAATGTTCGAGGTGAGGATGGAGAGTGTTCGGAGTGAGGATGGAGAGTGTTCGGGGTGAGGATGGAGAGTGTTCGGGGTGAGGATGGAGAGTGTTCGGGGTGAGGATGGAGAGTGTTTGGATTGAGGATGGAGAGTGTTTGGAGTGAGGATGGAGAGTCTTCAAAGTGAGGATGGAGAGTGTTCGAAGTGAGGATGGAGAGTGTTCGTGGTGAGGATGAAGAGTGTTTGAGACTGAGGATGGAGAGTGTTCGGAGTGAGGATGGAGAGTGTTTGGACTGTGGATGGAGAGTGTTCGTGGTGAGGATGAAGAGTATTTGGAGTGAGGATGGAGAGTGTTCGTGGTGAGGATGGAGAGTTTTCGGGATGAGATTGGAGAGTGTTCGGGGTGAGGATGGAGAGTGTTCGGGGTGAGGATGGAGAGTGTTCAGAGTGAGGATGGAGAGTGTTCGGGATGAGGATGCAGAGTGTTCGGGGTGAGGATGGAGAGTGTTCGGAGTGAGGATGGAGAGTGTTTGGGGTGACGATGGAGAGTGTTCGGGGTGAGGATGGAGAGTGTTCGGGGTGAGGAAGGAGAATGTTCCGCGTGAGGATGGAGAGTGTTCGGAGTGAGGATGGAGAGTTTTCCGTGTGAGGAAGCAGAGTGTTCGGAGTAGTGATGGAGAGTGTTCGGGTTGAGGATGAACAGTGTTCGGAATGAGGATGGAGAGTGTTCATGGTGAGGATGGAGAGTGTTCGGGGTGAGGATGGAGAGTGTTCGGAGTGAGGATGGAGAGTGTTCGGAGTGAGGATGGTTAGTGTTCGGGGTGAGAATGGTGAGTGTTCGGGGTGTGGATGGACAGTGTTCAGTGTGAGGATGGGGAGTGTTTAGAGTGAGGATGGGGAGTGTTCGGAGGGAGGATGGACAGTGTTTGGAAATAGGATGGAGAGTTTTCGGAGTGAGGATGCAAAGTGTTTCGAGTGAGGATGCAGAGTGTTTCGAGTGAGGATGCAGAGTGTTTGGAGTGAGGATGGAGAGTGTTTGGAGTGAGGATGGAGAGTGTTTGGAGTGAGGATGGAGAGTGTTTGGAGTGAGGTGGAAAGTGTTTGGAGTGAGGATGGAGAGTGTTTGGAGTGAGGATGGAGCGTGTTTGGACTGAGGATGGAGAGTGCTCGGGGTGAGGATGGATAGTGTTCGGAGTGAGGATGGAGATTGTTCGGAGTGAGGATGGAGAGTGTTCGGGGTGAGGATGGAGAGTGTTCGGAGTGAGGATGGAGAGTGTTCGGAGTGAGGATGGAGAGTGTTCGGGGTGAGGATGGAGAGTGTTCGGGGTGAGGATGGAGAGTGTTCGGGGTGAGGATGGAGAGTGTTTGGAGTGAGGATGGAGAGTCTTCGGAGTGAGGATGGAGAGTGTTCAGAGTGAGGATGGAGAGTGTTCGGGGTGAGGATGGAGAGTGTTCGAAGTGAGGATGGAGAGTGTTCGTGGTGAGGATGAAGAGTGTTTGGAGTGAGGATGGAGAGTGTTCGAAGTGAGGATGGAGAGTGTTTGAGACTGAGGATGGAGAGTGTTCGGAGTGAGGATGGAGAGTGTTTGGACTGTGGATGGAGAGTGTTCGTGGTGAGGATGAAGAGTATTTGGAGTGAGGATGGAGAGTGTTCGTGGTGAGGATGGAGAGTTTTCGGGATGAGATTGGAGAGTGTTCGGGGTGAGGATGGAGAGTGTTCGGGGTGAGGATGGAGAGTGTTCGGGGTGAGGATGGAGAGTGTTCGGGGTGAGGATGGAGAGTGTTCGGGCTGAGGATGGAGAGTGTTCAGAGTGAGGATGGAGAGTGTTCGGGATGAGGATGCAGAGTTTTGGGGTGAGGATGGAGAGTGTTTGGGGTGACGATGGAGAGTGTTCGGGGTGAGGATGGAGAGTGTTCGGGGTGAGGAAGGAGAGTGTTCGGTGTGAGGAAGCAGAGTGTTCGGAATAGTGATGGAGAGTGTTCGGGTTGAGGATGAACAGTGTTCGGGGTGAGGATGGAGAGTGTTCGGGGTGAGGATGGAGAGTGTTCGGGGTGAGGATGGAGAGCGTTCGGGGTGAGGATGAAGAGTGTTGGGAGTGAGGATGGAGATTGTTCGGAGTGAGGATGGAGAGTGTTCGGGGAGAGAATGGAGACTTTTCGGTGTGAGGAAGGAGAGTGTTCGGAGTGAGGATGGAGAGTGTTCGGAGTGAGGATGGACATTGTTCGGAGTGAGGATGGAGAGTGTTCGGAGTGAGGATGGAGATTGTTCGGAGTGAGGATGGAGAGTGTTCGGAGTGAGGATGGAGAGTGTCCGGAGTGAGGATGGAGAGTGTCCGGAGTGAGGTTGGAGAGTGTTTGGAGTGAGGATGGAGAGTGTTCGGAGTGAGGTTGGAGAGTGTTCGGAGTGAGGTTGGAGAATATTCGGGGTGAGGATGGAGAGTGTCCGGGGAGATGCTGGAGAGTGTCCGGAGTGAGGATGGAGAGTGCTCGGGGTGTGGATGGAGAGTGTTCAGAATGAGGATGGAGAGTATTCGGGGTGAGGATGGAGAGTGTTCGGAATGAGGATGGAGAGTTTTCGCGGTGAGAATGGAGAGTGTTCAGAATGAGGATGGAGAGTGTCCGGAGTGAGGATGGAGAGTGTCCGGAGTGAGGATGGAGAGTGTCCGGAGTGAGGATGGAAAGTGTTCGGAGTGAGGATCGAGAGTGTTCGGAGAGAAAATGGTGAGTGTTCGGGCTGAGGATGGACAGTGTTCGGGCTGAGAATGGTGAGTGTTCGGGGTGTGGATGGACAGTGTTCAGTGTGAGGATGGACAGTGTTTAGAGTGAGGATGGGGAGTGTTCGGAGGGAGGATGGACAGTGTTTGGAAATAGGATGGAGAGTTTTCGGAGTGAGGATGCAAAGTGTTTCGAGTGAGGATACAGAGTGTTTGGAGTGAGGATGGAGAGTGTTTCGAGTGAGGATGCAGAGTGTTTGGAGTGAGGATGGAGAGTGTTTGGAGTGAGGATGGAGAATGTTTGGAGTGAGGATGGAGAGTGTTTGGAGTGAGGATGGAGAGTGTTTGGAGTGAGGATGCAGAGTGTTTGGAGTGAGGATGGAGAGTGTTTGGAGTGAGGATGGAGAGTGTTTGGAGTGAGGATGGAGAGTGTTTGGAGTGAGGATGCAGAGTGTTTGGAGTGAGGATGGAGAGTGTTTGGAGTGAGGATGGAGCGTGTTTGGATTGAGGATGGAGAGTGCTCGGGGTTAGGATGGATAGTGTTCGGAGTGAGGATGGATATTGTTCGGAGTGAGGATGGAGAGTGTTTGGAGTGAGGATGGAGAGTGTTCGGAGTGAGGATGGAGAGTGTTCAGAGTGAGGATGGAGACTGTTCGGAGTGAGGATGGAGAGTGTTCGGGGTGAGGATGGAGAGTGTTCGGGGTGAGGATGGAGAGTGTTCGAAGTGAGGATGGAGAGTGTTCGTGGTGAGGATGAAGAGTGTTTGGAGTGAGGTTGGAGAGTGTTCAGAGTGAGGATGGAGACTGTTCGGAGTGAGGATGGAGAGTGTTCGGGGTGAGGATGGAGAGTGTTCGGGGTGAGGATGGAGAGTGTTCGATGTGAGGATGGAGAGCGTTCGGAGTGAGGTTGGAGAGTGTTCGGAGTGAGGTTGGAGAATATTCGGGGTGAGGATGGAGAGTGTCCGGGGAGATGCTGGAGAGTGTCCGGAGTGAGGATGGAGAGTGCTCGGGGTGTGGATGGAGAGTGTTCAGAATGAGGATGGAGAGTATTCGGGGTGAGGATGGAGAGTGTTCGGAATGAGGATGGAGAGTTTTCGCGGTGAGAATGGAGAGTGTTCAGAATGAGGATGGAGAGTGTCCGGAGTGAGGATGGAGAGTGTCCGGAGTGAGGATGGAGAGTGTCCGGAGTGAGGATGGAAAGTGTTCGGAGTGAGGATCGAGAGTGTTCGGAGAGAAAATGGTGAGTGTTCGGGCTGAGGATGGACAGTGTTCGGGCTGAGAATGGTGAGTGTTCGGGGTGTGGATGGACAGTGTTCAGTGTGAGGATGGACAGTGTTTAGAGTGAGGATGGGGAGTGTTCGGAGGGAGGATGGACAGTGTTTGGAAATAGGATGGAGAGTTTTCGGAGTGAGGATGCAAAGTGTTTCGAGTGAGGATACAGAGTGTTTGGAGTGAGGATGGAGAGTGTTTCGAGTGAGGATGCAGAGTGTTTGGAGTGAGGATGGAGAGTGTTTGGAGTGAGGATGGAGAATGTTTGGAGTGAGGATGGAGAGTGTTTGGAGTGAGGATGGAGAGTGTTTGGAGTGAGGATGCAGAGTGTTTGGAGTGAGGATGGAGAGTGTTTGGAGTGAGGATGGAGAGTGTTTGGAGTGAGGATGGAGAGTGTTTGGAGTGAGGATGCAGAGTGTTTGGAGTGAGGATGGAGAGTGTTTGGAGTGAGGATGGAGCGTGTTTGGATTGAGGATGGAGAGTGCTCGGGGTTAGGATGGATAGTGTTCGGAGTGAGGATGGATATTGTTCGGAGTGAGGATGGAGAGTGTTTGGAGTGAGGATGGAGAGTGTTCGGAGTGAGGATGGAGAGTGTTCAGAGTGAGGATGGAGACTGTTCGGAGTGAGGATGGAGAGTGTTCGGGGTGAGGATGGAGAGTGTTCGGGGTGAGGATGGAGAGTGTTCGAAGTGAGGATGGAGAGTGTTCGTGGTGAGGATGAAGAGTGTTTGGAGTGAGGTTGGAGAGTGTTCAGAGTGAGGATGGAGACTGTTCGGAGTGAGGATGGAGAGTGTTCGGGGTGAGGATGGAGAGTGTTCGGGGTGAGGATGGAGAGTGTTCGATGTGAGGATGGAGAGCGTTCGTGGTGAGGATGAAGAGTGTTTGGAGTGAGGATGGAGAGTGTTCGGAGTGAGGATGGAGAGTGTTCGGGGTGAGGATGGAGCGCGGTTCGAAGTGAGGATGGAGAGTGTTCGTGGTGAGGATGGAGAGTGTTTGGAGTGAGGATGGAGAGTGTTTGGAGTGGGGATGGAGAGGGTTCAGAGTGAGGATGGAGACTGTTCGGAGTGAGGATGGAGAGTGTTCGGGGTGAGGATGGAGAGTGTTTGGACTGTGGATGGAGAGTGTTCGTGGTGAGGATGAAGAGTATTTGGAGTGAGGATGGAGAGTGTTCGTGGTGAGGATGGAGAGTTTTCGGGATGAGATTGGAGAGTGTTCGGGGTGAGGATGGAGCGTGTTCGGGGTGAGGATGGAGAGTGTTCGGGGTGAGGATGGAGAGTGTTCGGGGTGAGGATGGAGAGTGTTCGGGGTGAGGATGGAGAGTGTTCAGAGTGAGGATGGAGAGTGTTCGGGATGAGGATGCAGAGTTTTGGGGTGAGGATGGAGAGTGTTTGGGGTGACGATGGAGAGTGTTCGGGGTGAGGATGGAGAGTGTTCGGGGTGAGGAAGGAGAATGTTCCGCGTGAGGATGGAGAGTGTTCGGAGTGAGGATGGAGAGTTTTCGGTGTGAGGAAGCAGAGTGTTCGGAGTAGTGATGGAGAGTGTTCGGGTTGAGGATGAACAGTGTTCGGGGTGAGGATGGAGAGTGTTCATGGTGAGGATGGAGAGTGTTCGGGGTGAGGATGGAGAGCGTTCGGGGTGAGGATGAAGAGTGTTGGGAGTGAGGATGGAGATTGTTCGGAGTGAGGATGGAGAGTGTTCGGGGAGAGAATGGAGACTTTTCGGTGTGAGGAAGGAGAGTGTTCGGAGTGAGGATGGAGAGTGTTCGGAGTGAGGATGGACATTGTTCGGAGTGAGGATGGAGAGTGTTCGGAGTGAGGATGGAGATTGTTCGGAGTGAGGATGGAGAGTGTTCGGAGTGAGGATGGAGAGTGTTCGGAGTGAGGATGGAGAGTGTCCGGAGTGAGGATGGAGAGTGTCCGGAGTGAGGTTGGAGAGTGTTTAGAGTGAGGATGGAGAGTGTTCGGAGTGAGGTTGGAGAGTGTTCGGAGTGAGGTTGGAGAATATTCGGGGTGAGGATGGAGAGTGTCCGGGGAGATGCTGGAGAGTGTCCGGAGTGAGGATGGAGAGTGCTCGGGGTGTGGATGGAGAGTGTTCAGAATTAGGATGGGGAGTGTTTGGGGTGAGGATGGAGAGTGTTCGGAATGAGGATGGAGAGTTTTCGCGGTGAGAATGGTGAGTGTTCAGAATGAGGATGGAGAGTGTCCGGAGTGAGGATGGAGAGTGTTCGGGGTGAGGATGGAGAGTGTCCAGAGTGAGGATGGAGAGTCTCCGGAGTGAGGATGGAGAGTGTTCGGAGTGAGGATCGAGAGTGTTCGGAGAGAAAATGGTGAGTGTTCGGGCTGAGGATGGACAGTGTTCGGGCTGAGAATGGTGAGTGTTCGGGGTGTGGATGGACAGTGTTCAGTGTGAGGATGGACAGTGTTTAGAGTGAGGATGGGGAGTGTTCGGAGGGAGGATGGACAGTGTTTCGAGTGAGGATACAGAGTGTTTGGAGTGAGGATGGAGAGTGTTTCGAGTGAGGATGCAGAGTGTTTGGAGTGAGGATGGAGAGTGTTTGGAGTGAGGATGGAGAATGTTTGGAGTGAGGATGGAGAGTGTTTGGAGTGAGGATGGAGAGTGTTTGGAGTGAGGATGCAGAGTGTTCGTGGTGAGGATGGAGAGTTTTCGGGATGAGATTGGAGAGTGTTCGGGGTGAGGATGGAGAGTGTTCGGGGTGAGGATGGAGAGTGTTCAGAGTGAGGATGGAGAGTGTTCGGGATGAGGATGCAGAGTGTTCGGGGTGAGGATGGAGAGTGTTCGGAGTGAGGATGGAGAGTGTTTGGGGTGACGATGGAGAGTGTTCGGGGTGAGGATGGAGAGTGTTCGGGGTGAGGAAGGAGAATGTTCCGCGTGAGGATGGAGAGTGTTCGGAGTGAGGCTGGAGAGTTTTCGGTTTGAGGAAGCAGAGTGTTCGGAGTAGTGATGGAGAGTGTTCGGGTTGAGGATGAACAGTGTTCGGAATGAGGATGGAGAGTGTTCATGGTGAGGATGGAGAGTGTTCGGGGTGAGGATGGAGAGTGTTCGGAGTGAGGATGGAGAGTGTTCGGAGTGAGGATGGATAGTGTTCGGGGTGAGAATGGTGAGTGTTCGGGGTGTGGATGGACAGTCTTCAGTGTGAGGATGGGGAGTGTTTAGAGTGAGGATGGGGAGTGTTCGGAGGGAGGATGGACAGTGTTTGGAAATAGGATGGAGAGTTTTCGGAGTGAGGATGCAAAGTGTTTGGAGTGAGGATGCAGAGTGTTTCGAGTGAGGATGCAGAGTGTTTGGAGTGAGGATGGAGAGTGTTTGGAGTGAGGATGGAGAGTGTTTGGAGTGAGGATGGAGAGTGTTTGGAGTGAGGATGCAGAGTGTTTGGAGTGAGGATGGAGAGTGTTTGGAGTGAGGATGGAGCGTGTTTGTACTGAGGATGGAGAGTGCTCGGGGTGAGGATGGATAGTGTTCGGAGTGAGGATGGAGATTGTTCGGAGTGAGGATGGAGAGTGTTCGGGGTGAGGATGGAGAGTGTTTGGGGTGTGGATGGAGAATGTTCGAGGTGAGGATGGAGAGTGTTCGGAGTGAGGATGGAGAGTGTTCGGAGTGAGGATGGAGAGTGTTTGGGGTGACGATGGAGAGTGTTCTGGGTGAGGATGGAGAGTGTTCGGGGTGAGGAAGGAGAATGTTCCGCGTGAGGATGGAGAGTGTTCGGAGTGAGGATGGAGAGTTTTCGGTGTGAGGAAGCAGAGTGTTCGGAGTAGTGATGGAGAGTGTTCGGGTTGAGGATGAACAGTGTTCGGAATGAGGATGGAGAGTGTTCATGGTGAGGATGGAGAGTGTTCGGGGTTAGGATGGAGAGTGTTCGGAGTGAGGATGGAGAGTGTTCGGAGTGAGGATGGATAGTGTTCGGGGTGAGAATGGTGAGTGTTCGGGGTGTGGATGGACAGTGTTCAGTGTGAGGATGGGGAGCGTTTAGAGTGAGGATGGGGAGTGTTCGGAGGGAGGATGGACAGTGTTTGGAAATAGGATGGAGAGTTTTCGGAGTGAGGATGCAAAGTGTTTGGAGTGAGGATGCAGAGTGTTTCGAGTGAGGATGCAGAGTGTTTGGGGTGAGGATGGAGAGTGTTTGGAGTGAGGATGGAGAGTGTTTGGAGTGAGGATGGAGAGTGTTTGGAGTGAGGATGCAGAGTGTTTGGAGTGAGGATGGAGAGTGTTTGGAGTGAGGATGGAGCGTGTTTGGACTGAGGATGGAGAGTGCTCGGGGTGAGGATGGATAGTGTTCGGAGTGAGGATGGAGATTGTTCGGAGTGAGGATGGAGAGTGTTCGGGGTGAGGATGGAGAGTGTTTGGGGTGTGGATGGAGAATGTTCGAGGTGAGGATGGAGAGTGTTCGGAGTGAGGATGGAGAGTGTTCGGGGTGAGGATGGAGAGTGTTCGGGGTGAGGATGGAGAGTGTTCGGGGTGAGGATGGAGAGTGTTTGGATTGAGGATGGAGAGTGTTTGGAGTGAGGATGGAGAGTCTTCAAAGTGAGGATGGAGAGTGTTCGAAGTGAGGATGGAGAGTGTTCGTGGTGAGGATGAAGAGTGTTTGGAGTGAGGATGGAGAGTGTTCGAAGTGAGGATGGAGAGTGTTTGAGACTGAGGATGGAGAGTGTTCGGAGTGAGGATGGAGAGTGTTTGGACTGTGGATGGAGAGTGTTCGTGGTGAGGATGAAGAGTATTTGGAGTGAGGATGGAGAGTGTTCGTGGTGAGGATGGAGAGTTTTCGGGATGAGATTGGAGAGTGTTCGGGGTGAGGATGGAGAGTGTTCGGGGTGAGGATGGAGAGTGTTCGGGGTGAGGATGGAGAGTGTTCAGAGTGAGGATGGAGAGTGTTCGGGATGAGGATGCAGAGTGTTCGGGGTGAGGATGGAGAGTGTTCGGAGTGAGGATGGAGAGTGTTTGGGGTGACGATGGAGAGTGTTCGGGGTGAGGATGGAGAGTTTTCGGGGTGAGGAAGGAGAGTGTTTGGGGTGAGGATGGAGAGTGTTCGGGGTGAGGATGTAGAGTTTTCGGGGTGAGGAAGGAGAGTGTTTGGGGTGAGGATGGAGAGTGTTCGGGGTGAGGATGGAGAGTGTTTGGGGTGACGATGGAGAGTGTTCGGGGTGAGGATGGAGAGTGTTCGGGGTGAGGAAGGAGAATGTTCCGCGTGAGGATGGAGAGTGTTCGGAGTGAGGATGGAGAGTTTTCGGTGTGAGGAAGCAGAGTGTTCGGAGTAGTGATGGAGAGTGTTCGGGTTGAGGATGAACAGTGTTCGGGGTGAGGATGGAGAGTGTTCGGGGTGAGGATGGAGAGTGTTCGGGGTGAGGATGGAGAGCGTTCGGGGTGAGGATGATGAGTGTTGGGAGTGAGGATGGAGAGTGTTCGGAGTGAGCATGGAGAGTGTTCGGGGTGAGAATGGAGACTTTTCGGTGTGAGGAAGGAGAGTGTTCGGAGTGAGGATGGAGAGTGTTCGGAGTGAGGATGGACATTGTTCGGAGTGAGGATGGAGATTGTTCAGAGTGAGGATGGAGAGTGTTCGGAGTGAGGATGGAGAGTGTTCGGAGTGAGGATGGAGAGTGTCCGGAGTGAGGATGGAGAGTGTCCGGAGTGAGGTTGGAGAGTGTTTGGAGTGAGGATGGAGAGTGTTCGGAGTGAGGTTGGAGAGTGTTCGGAGTGAGGTTGGAGAATATTCGGGGTGAGGATGGAGAGTGTCCGGGGAGAGGCTGGAGAGTGTCCGGAGTGAGGATGGAGGGTGCTCGGGGTGAGGATGGAGAGTGTTCGGAGTGAGGATGGAGAGTGTTCAGAATGAGGATGGAGAGTGTTCGGGGTGAGGATGGAGAGTGTTCGGAATGAGGATGGAGAGTTCTCACGGTGAGAATGGAGAGTGTTCAGAATGAGGATGGAGAGTGTCCGGAGTGAGGATGGAGAGTGTCCGGAGTGAGGATGGAGCGTGTTCGGAGTGAGGATCGAGAGTGTTCGGAGAGAAAATGGTGAGTGTTCGGGCTGAGGATGGACAGTGTTCGGGCTGAGAATGGTGAGTGTTCCGGGTGTGGATGGACAGTGTTCAGTGTGAGGATGGACAGTGTTTAGAGTGAGGATGGGGAGTGTTCGGAGGGAGGATGGACAGTGTTTGGAAATAGGATGGAGAGTTTTCGGAGTGAGGATGCAAAGTGTTTCGAGTGAGGATGCAGAGTGTTTGGAGTGAGGATGGAGAGTGTTTCGAGTGAGGATGCAGAGTGTTTGGAGTGAGGATGGAGAGTGTTTGGAGTGAGGATGGAGAGTGTTTGGAGTGAGGATGGAGAGTGTTTGGAGTGAGGATGGAGAGTGTTTGGAGTGAGGATGCAGAGTGTTTGGAGTGAGGATGGAGAGTGTTTGGAGTGAGGATGGAGCGTGTTTGGATTGAGGATGGAGAGTGCTCGGGGTGAGGATGGATAGTGTTCGGAGTGAGGATGGAGATTGTTCGGAGTGAGGATGGAGATTGTTCGGAGTGAGGATGGAGAGTGTTCGGGGTGAGGATGGAGAGTGTTCGGGGTGAGGATGGAGAGTGTTTGGAGTGAGGATGGAGAGTGTTCGGAGTGAGGATGGAGAGTGTTCAGAGTGAGGATGGAGACTGTTCGGAGTGAGGATGGAGAGTGTTCGGGGTGAGGATGGAGAGTGTTCGGGGTGAGGATGGAGAGTGTTTGGAGTGAGGATGGAGAGTCTTCGGAGTGAGGATGGAGAGTGTTCAGAGTGAGGATGGAGAGTGTTCGGGGTGAGGATGGAGAGTGTTCGAAGTGAGGATGGAGAGTGTTCGTGTTGAGGATGAAGAGTGTTTGGAGTGAGGATGGAGAGTGTTCGAAGTGAGGATGGAGAGTGTTTGAGACTGAGGATGGAGAGTGTTCGGAGTGAGGATGGAGAGTGTTTGGACTGTGGATGGAGAGTGTTCGTGGTGAGGATGAAGAGTATTTGGAGTGAGGATGGAGAGTGTTCGTGGTGAGGATGGAGAGTTTTCGGGATGAGATTGGAGAGTGTTCGGGGTGAGGATGGAGAGTGTTCGGGGTGAGGATGGAGAGTGTTCGGGGTGAGGATGGAGAGTGTTCGGGGTGAGGATGGAGAGTGTTCGGGCTGAGGATGGAGAGTGTTCAGAGTGAGGATGGAGAGTGTTCGGGATGAGGATGCAGAGTTTTGTGGTGAGGATGGAGAGTGTTTGGGGTGACGATGGAGAGTGTTCGGGGTGAGGATGGAGAGTGCTCGGGGTGAGGAAGGAGAGTGTTCGGTGTGAGGAAGCAGAGTGTTCGGAATAGTGATGGAGAGTGTTCGGGTTGAGGATGAACAGTGTTCGGGGTGAGGATGGAGAGTGTTCGGGGTGAGGATGGAGAGTGTTCGGGGTGAGGATGGAGAGCGTTCGGGGTGAGGATGAAGAGTGTTGGGAGTGAGGATGGAGATTGTTCGGAGTGAGGATGGAGAGTGTTCGGGGAGAGAATGGAGACTTTTCGGTGTGAGGAAGGAGAGTGTTCGGAGTGAGGATGGAGAGTGTTCGGAGTGAGGATGGACATTGTTCGGAGTGAGGATGGAGAGTGTTCGGAGTGAGGATGGAGATTGTTCGGAGTGAGGATGGAGAGTGTTCGGAGTGAGGATGGAGAGTGTTCGGAGTGAGGATGGAGAGTGTCCGGAGTGAGGATGGAGAGTGTCCGGAGTGAGGTTGGAGAGTGTTTGGAGTGAGGATGGAGAGTGTTCGGAGTGAGGTTGGAGAGTGTTCGGAGTGAGGTTGGAGAATATTCGGGGTGAGGATGGAGAGTGTCCGGGGAGATGCTGGAGAGTGTCCGGAGTGAGGATGGAGAGTGCTCGGGGTGTGGATGGAGAGTGTTCAGAATGAGGATGGAGAGTATTCGGGGTGAGGATGGAGAGTGTTCGGAATGAGGATGGAGAGTTTTCGCGGTGAGAATGGAGAGTGTTCAGAATGAGGATGGAGAGTGTCCGGAGTGAGGATGGAGAGTGTCCGGAGTGAGGATGGAGAGTGTCCGGAGTGAGGATGGAGAGTGTTCGGAGTGAGGATCGAGAGTGTTCGGAGAGAAAATGGTGAGTGTTCGGGCTGAGGATGGACAGTGTTCGGGCTGAGAATGGTGAGTGTTCGGGGTGTGGATGGACAGTGTTCAGTGTGAGGATGGACAGTGTTTAGAGTGAGGATGGGGAGTGTTCGGAGGGAGGATGGACAGTGTTTGGAAATAGGATGGAGAGTTTTCGGAGTGAGGATGCAAAGTGTTTCGAGTGAGGATACAGAGTGTTTGGAGTGAGGATGGAGAGTGTTTCGAGTGAGGATGCAGAGTGTTTGGAGTGAGGATGGAGAGTGTTTGGAGTGAGGATGGAGAATGTTTGGAGTGAGGATGGAGAGTGTTTGGAGTGAGGATGGAGAGTGTTTGGAGTGAGGATGCAGAGTGTTTGGAGTGAGGATGGAGAGTGTTTGGAGTGAGGATGGAGAGTGTTTGGAGTGAGGATGGAGAGTGTTTGGAGTGAGGATGCAGAGTGTTTGGAGTGAGGATGGAGAGTGTTTGGAGTGAGGATGGAGCGTGTTTGGATTGAGGATGGAGAGTGCTCGGGGTTAGGATGGATAGTGTTCGGAGTGAGGATGGATATTGTTCGGAGTGAGGATGGAGAGTGTTTGGAGTGAGGATGGAGAGTGTTCGGAGTGAGGATGGAGAGTGTTCAGAGTGAGGATGGAGACTGTTCGGAGTGAGGATGGAGAGTGTTCGGGGTGAGGATGGAGAGTGTTCGGGGTGAGGATGGAGAGTGTTCGAAGTGAGGATGGAGAGTGTTCGTGGTGAGGATGAAGAGTGTTTGGAGTGAGGATGGAGAGTGTTCAGAGTGAGGATGGAGACTGTTCGGAGTGAGGATGGAGAGTGTTCGGGGTGAGGATGGAGAGTGTTCGGGGTGAGGATGGAGAGTGTTCGATGTGAGGATGGAGAGCGTTCGTGGTGAGGATGAAGAGTGTTTGGAGTGAGGATGGAGAGTGTTCGGAGTGAGGATGGAGAGTGTTCGGGGTGAGGATGGAGCGCGGTTCGAAGTGAGGATGGAGAGTGTTCGTGGTGAGGATGGAGAGTGTTTGGAGTGAGGATGGAGAGTGTTTGGAGTGGGGATGGAGAGGGTTCAGAGTGAGGATGGAGACTGTTCGGAGTGAGGATGGAGAGTGTTCGGGGTGAGGATGGAGAGTGTTTGGACTGTGGATGGAGAGTGTTCGTGGTGAGGATGAAGAGTATTTGGAGTGAGGATGGAGAGTGTTCGTGGTGAGGATGGAGAGTTTTCGGGATGAGATTGGAGAGTGTTCGGGGTGAGGATGGAGCGTGTTCGGGGTGAGGATGGAGAGTGTTCGGGGTGAGGATGGAGAGTGTTCGGGGTGAGGATGGAGAGTGTTCGGGGTGAGGATGGAGAGTGTTCAGAGTGAGGATGGAGAGTGTTCGGGATGAGGATGCAGAGTTTTGGGGTGAGGATGGAGAGTGTTTGGGGTGACGATGGAGAGTGTTCGGGGTGAGGATGGAGAGTGTTCGGGGTGAGGAAGGAGAATGTTCCGCGTGAGGATGGAGAGTGTTCGGAGTGAGGATGGAGAGTTTTCGGTGTGAGGAAGCAGAGTGTTCGGAGTAGTGATGGAGAGTGTTCGGGTTGAGGATGAACAGTGTTCGGGGTGAGGATGGAGAGTGTTCATGGTGAGGATGGAGAGTGTTCGGGGTGAGGATGGAGAGCGTTCGGGGTGAGGATGAAGAGTGTTGGGAGTGAGGATGGAGATTGTTCGGAGTGAGGATGGAGAGTGTTCGGGGAGAGAATGGAGACTTTTCGGTGTGAGGAAGGAGAGTGTTCGGAGTGAGGATGGAGAGTGTTCGGAGTGAGGATGGACATTGTTCGGAGTGAGGATGGAGAGTGTTCGGAGTGAGGATGGAGATTGTTCGGAGTGAGGATGGAGAGTGTTCGGAGTGAGGATGGAGAGTGTTCGGAGTGAGGATGGAGAGTGTCCGGAGTGAGGATGGAGAGTGTCCGGAGTGAGGTTGGAGAGTGTTTAGAGTGAGGATGGAGAGTGTTCGGAGTGAGGTTGGAGAGTGTTCGGAGTGAGGTTGGAGAATATTCGGGGTGAGGATGGAGAGTGTCCGGGGAGATGCTGGAGAGTGTCCGGAGTGAGGATGGAGAGTGCTCGGGGTGTGGATGGAGAGTGTTCAGAATTAGGATGGGGAGTGTTTGGGGTGAGGATGGAGAGTGTTCGGAATGAGGATGGAGAGTTTTCGCGGTGAGAATGGTGAGTGTTCAGAATGAGGATGGAGAGTGTCCGGAGTGAGGATGGAGAGTGTTCGGGGTGAGGATGGAGAGTGTCCAGAGTGAGGATGGAGAGTCTCCGGAGTGAGGATGGAGAGTGTTCGGAGTGAGGATCGAGAGTGTTCGGAGAGAAAATGGTGAGTGTTCGGGCTGAGGATGGACAGTGTTCGGGCTGAGAATGGTGAGTGTTCGGGGTGTGGATGGACAGTGTTCAGTGTGAGGATGGACAGTGTTTAGAGTGAGGATGGGGAGTGTTCGGAGGGAGGATGGACAGTGTTTGGAAATAGGATGGAGAGTTTTCGGAGTGAGGATGCAAAGTGTTTCGAGTGAGGATACAGAGTGTTTGGAGTGAGGATGGAGAGTGTTTCGAGTGAGGATGCAGAGTGTTTGGAGTGAGGATGGAGAGTGTTTGGAGTGAGGATGGAGAATGTTTGGAGTGAGGATGGAGAGTGTTTGGAGTGAGGATGGAGAGTGTTTGGAGTGAGGATGCAGAGTGTTCGTGGTGAGGATGGAGAGTTTTCGGGATGAGATTGGAGAGTGTTCGGGGTGAGGATGGAGAGTGTTCGGGGTGAGGATGGAGAGTGTTCAGAGTGAGGATGGAGAGTGTTCGGGATGAGGATGCAGAGTGTTCGGGGTGAGGATGGAGAGTGTTCGGAGTGAGGATGGAGAGTGTTTGGGGTGACGATGGAGAGTGTTCGGGGTGAGGATGGAGAGTGTTCGGGGTGAGGAAGGAGAATGTTCCGCGTGAGGATGGAGAGTGTTCGGAGTGAGGCTGGAGAGTTTTCAGTTTGAGGAAGCAGAGTGTTCGGAGTAGTGATGGAGAGTGTTCGGGTTGAGGATGAACAGTGTTCGGAATGAGGATGGAGAGTGTTCATGGTGAGGATGGAGAGTGTTCGGGGTGAGGATGGAGAGTGTTCGGAGTGAGGATGGAGAGTGTTCGGAGTGAGGATGGATAGTGTTCGGGGTGAGAATGGTGAGTTTTCGGGGTGTGGATGGACAGTCTTCAGTGTGAGGATGGGGAGTGTTTAGAGTGAGGATGGGGAGTGTTCGGAGGGAGGATGGACAGTGTTTGGAAATAGGATGGAGAGTTTTCGGAGTGAGGATGCAAAGTGTTTGGAGTGAGGATGCAGAGTGTTTCGAGTGAGGATGCAGAGTGTTTGGAGTGAGGATGGAGAGTGTTTGGAGTGAGGATGGAGAGTGTTTGGAGTGAGGATGGAGAGTGTTTGGAGTGAGGATGCAGAGTGTTTGGAGTGAGGATGGAGAGTGTTTGGAGTGAGGATGGAGCGTGTTTGTACTGAGGATGGAGAGTGCTCGGGGTGAGGATGGATAGTGTTCGGAGTGAGGATGGAGATTGTTCGGAGTGAGGATGGAGAGTGTTCGGGGTGAGGATGGAGAGTGTTTGGGGTGTGGATGGAGAATGTTCGAGGTGAGGATGGAGAGTGTTCGGAGTGAGGATGGAGAGTGTTCGGAGTGAGGATGGAGAGTGTTTGGGGTGACGATGGAGAGTGTTCTGGGTGAGGATGGAGAGTGTTCGGGGTGAGGAAGGAGAATGTTCCGCGTGAGGATGGAGAGTGTTCGGAGTGAGGATGGAGAGTTTTCGGTGTGAGGAAGCAGAGTGTTCGGAGTAGTGATGGAGAGTGTTCGGGTTGAGGATGAACAGTGTTCGGAATGAGGATGGAGAGTGTTCATGGTGAGGATGGAGAGTGTTCGGGGTGAGGATGGAGAGTGTTCGGAGTGAGGATGGAGAGTGTTCGGAGTGAGGATGGATAGTGTTCGGGGTGAGAATGGTGAGTGTTCGGGGTGTGGATGGACAGTGTTCAGTGTGAGGATGGGGAGCGTTTAGAGTGAGGATGGGGAGTGTTCGGAGGGAGGATGGACAGTGTTTGGAAATAGGATGGAGAGTTTTCGGAGTGAGGATGCAAAGTGTTTGGAGTGAGGATGCAGAGTGTTTCGAGTGAGGATGCAGAGTGTTTGGAGTGAGGATGGAGAGTGTTTGGAGTGAGGATGGAGAGTGTTTGGAGTGAGGATGGAGAGTGTTTGGAGTGAGGATGCAGAGTGTTTGGAGTGAGGATGGAGAGTGTTTGGAGTGAGGATGGAGCGTGTTTGGACTGAGGATGGAGAGTGCTCGGGGTGAGGATGGATAGTGTTCGGAGTGAGGATGGAGATTGTTCGGAGTGAGGATGGAGAGTGTTCGGGGTGAGGATGGAGAGTGTTTGGGGTGTGGATGGAGAATGTTCGAGGTGAGGATGGAGAGTGTTCGGAGTGAGGATGGAGAGTGTTCGGGGTGAGGATGGAGAGTGTTCGGGGTGAGGATGGAGAGTGTTCGGGGTGAGGATGGAGAGTGTTTGGATTGAGGATGGAGAGTGTTTGGAGTGAGGATGGAGAGTCTTCAAAGTGAGGATGGAGAGTGTTCGAAGTGAGGATGGAGAGTGTTCGTGGTGAGGATGAAGAGTGTTTGGAGTGAGGATGGAGAGTGTTCGAAGTGAGGATGGAGAGTGTTTGAGACTGAGGATGGAGAGTGTTCGGAGTGAGGATGGAGAGTGTTTGGACTGTGGATGGAGAGTGTTCGTGGTGAGGATGAAGAGTATTTGGAGTGAGGATGGAGAGTGTTCGTGGTGAGGATGGAGAGTTTTCGGGATGAGATTGGAGAGTGTTCGGGGTGAGGATGGAGAGTGTTCGGGGTGAGGATGGAGAGTGTTCGGGGTGAGGATGGAGAGTGTTCAGAGTGAGGATGGAGAGTGTTCGGGATGAGGATGCAGAGTGTTCGGGGTGAGGATGGAGAGTGTTCGGAGTGAGGATGGAGAGTGTTTGGGGTGACGATGGAGAGTGTTCGGGGTGAGGATGGAGAGTTTTCGGGGTGAGGAAGGAGAGTGTTTGGGGTGAGGATGGAGAGTGTTCGGGGTGAGGATGTAGAGTTTTCGGGGTGAGGAAGGAGAGTGTTTGGGGTGAGGATGGAGAGTGTTCGGGGTGAGGATGGAGAGTGTTTGGGGTGACGATGGAGAGTGTTCGGGGTGAGGATGGAGAGTGTTCGGGGTGAGGAAGGAGAATGTTCCGCGTGAGGATGGAGAGTGTTCGGAGTGAGGATGGAGAGTTTTCGGTGTGAGGAAGCAGAGTGTTCGGAGTAGTGATGGAGAGTGTTCGGGTTGAGGATGAACAGTGTTCGGGGTGAGGATGGAGAGTGTTCGGGGTGAGGATGGAGAGTGTTCGGGGTGAGGATGGAGAGCGTTCGGGGTGAGGATGATGAGTGTTGGGAGTGAGGATGGAGAGTGTTCGGAGTGAGCATGGAGAGTGTTCGGGGTGAGAATGGAGACTTTTCGGTGTGAGGAAGGAGAGTGTTCGGAGTGAGGATGGAGAGTGTTCGGAGTGAGGATGGACATTGTTCGGAGTGAGGATGGAGATTGTTCAGAGTGAGGATGGAGAGTGTTCGGAGTGAGGATGGAGAGTGTTCGGAGTGAGGATGGAGAGTGTCCGGAGTGAGGATGGAGAGTGTCCGGAGTGAGGTTGGAGAGTGTTTGGAGTGAGGATGGAGAGTGTTCGGAGTGAGGTTGGAGAGTGTTCGGAGTGAGGTTGGAGAATATTCGGGGTGAGGATGGAGAGTGTCCGGGGAGAGGCTGGAGAGTGTCCGGAGTGAGGATGGAGGGTGCTCGGGGTGAGGATGGAGAGTGTTCGGAGTGAGGATGGAGAGTGTTCAGAATGAGGATGGAGAGTGTTCGGGGTGAGGATGGAGAGTGTTCGGAATGAGGATGGAGAGTTCTCACGGTGAGAATGGAGAGTGTTCAGAATGAGGATGGAGAGTGTCCGGAGTGAGGATGGAGAGTGTCCGGAGTGAGGATGGAGCGTGTTCGGAGTGAGGATCGAGAGTGTTCGGAGAGAAAATGGTGAGTGTTCGGGCTGAGGATGGACAGTGTTCGGGCTGAGAATGGTGAGTGTTCCGGGTGTGGATGGACAGTGTTCAGTGTGAGGATGGACAGTGTTTAGAGTGAGGATGGGGAGTGTTCGGAGGGAGGATGGACAGTGTTTGGAAATAGGATGGAGAGTTTTCGGAGTGAGGATGCAAATTGTTTCGAGTGAGGATGCAGAGTGTTTGGAGTGAGGATGGAGAGTGTTTCGAGTGAGGATGCAGAGTGTTTGGAGTGAGGATGGAGAGTGTTTGGAGTGAGGATGGAGAGTGTTTGGAGTGAGGATGGAGAGTGTTTGGAGTGAGGATGGAGAGTGTTTGGAGTGAGGATGCAGAGTGTTTGGAGTGAGGATGGAGAGTGTTTGGAGTGAGGATGGAGCGTGTTTGGATTGAGGATGGAGAGTGCTCGGGGTGAGGATGGATAGTGTTCGGAGTGAGGATGGAGATTGTTCGGAGTGAGGATGGAGATTGTTCGGAGTGAGGATGGAGAGTGTTCGGGGTGAGGATGGAGAGTGTTCGGGGTGAGGATGGAGAGTGTTTGGAGTGAGGATGGAGAGTGTTCGGAGTGAGGATGGAGAGTGTTCAGAGTGAGGATGGAGACTGTTCGGAGTGAGGATGGAGAGTGTTCGGGGTGAGGATGGAGAGTGTTCGGGGTGAGGATGGAGAGAGTTCGAAGTGAGGATGGAGAGTGTTCGTGGTGAGGATGAAGAGAGTTTGGAGTGAGGATGGACAGTGTTCAGAGTGAGGATGGAGAGTGTTCGGAGTGAGGATTGAGAGTGTTCGGGGTGAGGATGGAGAGTGTTCGGGGTGAGGAAAGAGAGTGTTCGATGTGAGGATGGAGAGCGTTCGTGGTGAGGATGAAGAGTGTTTGGAGTGAGGATGGAGAGTGTTCGGAGTGAGGATGGAGAGTGTTCGGGGTGAGGATGGAGCGCGGTTCGAAGTGAGGATGGAGAGTGTTCGTGGTGAGGATGGAGAGTGTTTGGAGTGAGGATGGAGAGTGTTTGGAGTGGGGATGGAGAGTGTTCAGAGTGAGGATGGAGACTGTTCGGAGTGAGGATGGAGAGTGTTCGGGGTGAGGATGGAGAGTGTTCGAAGTGAGGATGGAGAGTGTTTGAGATTGAGGATGGAGAGTGTTCGGGGTGAAGATGGAGAGCGTTCAAGGGTGAGGGTGGAGCGTGTTCGGAATGAGGATGGAGAGTTTTTGGAGTGAGGATGGAGAGTGTTCAGAGTGAGGATGGAGAGTGTTCGGAGTGAGGATGGAGAGTGTTCAGGGTGAGGATGGAGAGTGCTCGGAATGAGGATGGAGAGTGTTCATGGTGAGGATGGAGAGTGTTCGGGGTGAGGATGGAGAGTGTTCGGAGTGAGGATGGAGAGTGTTCGGGTTGAGGATGGAGAGTGTTCGGGGTGAGGATGGAGAGTGTTTAGAGTGAGGATGGAGAGTGTTTGGGGTGAGGATGGAGAGTGTTCGGGGTGAGGATGGAGAGTGTTCGGAGTGAGGATGGAGAGTGTTCGGAGTGAGGATGGATAGTGTTCGGGGTGAGAATGGTGAGTGTTCGGGGTGTGGATGGACAGTGTTCAGTGTGAGGATGGGGAGTGTTTAGAGTGAGGATGGGGAGTGTTCGGAGGGAGGATGGACAGTGTTTGGAAATAGGATGGAGAGTTTTCGGAGTGAGGATGCAAAGTGTTTGGAGTGAGGATGCAGAGTGTTTCGAGTGAGGATGCAGAGTGTTTGGAGTGAGGATGGAGAGTGTTTGGAGTGAGGATGGAGAGTGTTTGGAGTGAGGATGGAGAGTGTTTGGAGTGAGGATGCAGAGTGTTTGGAGTGAGGATGGAGAGTGTTTGGAGTGAGGATGGAGAGTGTTTGGACTGAGGATGGAGAGTGCTCGGGGTGAGGATGGATAGTGTTCGGAGTGAGGATGGAGATTGTTCGGAGTGAGGATGGAGAGTGTTCGGGGTGAGGATGGAGAGTGTTCGGAGTGAGGATGGAGAGTGTTCGGAGTGAGGATGGAGAGTGTTCGGGGTGAGGATGGAGAGTGTTCGGGGTGAGGATGGAGAGTGTTCGGGGTGAGGATGGAGAGTGTTTGGAGTGAGGATGGAGAGTCTTCGGAGTGAGGATGGAGAGTGTTCAGAGTGAGGATGGAGAGTGTCCGGAGTGAGGATGGAGCGTGTTCGGAGTGAGGATCGAGAGTGTTCGGAGAGAAAATGGTGAGTGTTCGGGCTGAGGATGGACAGTGTTCGGGCTGAGAATGGTGAGTGTTCCGGGTGTGGATGGACAGTGTTCAGTGTGAGGATGGACAGTGTTTAGAGTGAGGATGGGGAGTGTTCGGAGGGAGGATGGACAGTGTTTGGAAATAGGATGGAGAGTTTTCGGAGTGAGGATGCAAAGTGTTTCGAGTGAGGATGCAGAGTGTTTGGAGTGAGGATGGAGAGTGTTTCGAGTGAGGATGCAGAGTGTTTGGAGTGAGGATGGAGAGTGTTTGGAGTGAGGATGGAGAGTGTTTGGAGTGAGGATGGAGAGTGTTTGGAGTGAGGATGCAGAGTGTTTGGAGTGAGGATGGAGAGTGTTTGGAGTGAGGATGGAGCGTGTTTGGATTGAGGATGGAGAGTGCTCGGGGTGAGGATGGATAGTGTTCGGAGTGAGGATGGAGATTGTTCGGAGTGAGGATGGAGATTGTTCGGAGTGAGGATGGAGAGTGTTCGGGGTGAGGATGGAGAGTGTTCGGGGTGAGGATGGAGAGTGTTTGGAGTGAGGATGGAGAGTGTTCGGAGTGAGGATGGAGAGTGTTCAGAGTGAGGATGGAGACTGTTCGGAGTGAGGATGGAGAGTGTTCGGGGTGAGGATGGAGAGTGTTCGGGGTGAGGATGGAGAGAGTTCGAAGTGAGGATGGAGAGTGTTCGTGGTGAGGATGAAGAGTGTTTGGAGTGAGGATGGACAGTGTTCAGAGTGAGGATGGAGAGTGTTCGGAGTGAGGATTGAGAGTGTTCGGGGTGAGGATGGAGAGTGTTCGGGGTGAGGATGGAGAGTGTTCGATGTGAGGATGGAGAGCGTTCGTGGTGAGGATGAAGAGTGTTTGGAGTGAGGATGGAGAGTGTTCGGAGTGAGGATGGAGAGTGTTCGGGGTGAGGATGGAGCGCGGTTCGAAGTGAGGATGGAGAGTGTTCGTGGTGAGGATGGAGAGTGTTTGGAGTGAGGATGGAGAGTGTTTGGAGTGGGGATGGAGAGTGTTCAGAGTGAGGATGGAGACTGTTCGGAGTGAGGATGGAGAGTGTTCGGGGTGAGGATGGAGAGTGTTCGAAGTGAGGATGGAGAGTGTTTGAGATTGAGGATGGAGAGTGTTCGGGGTGAAGATGGAGAGCGTTCAAGGGTGAGGGTGGAGCGTGTTCGGAATGAGGATGGAGAGTTTTTGGAGTGAGGATGGAGAGTGTTCAGAGTGAGGATGGAGAGTGTTCGGAGTGAGGATGGAGAGTGTTCAGGGTGAGGATGGAGAGTGCTCGGAATGAGGATGGAGAGTGTTCATGGTGAGGATGGAGAGTGTTCGGGGTGAGGATGGAGAGTGTTCGGAGTGAGGATGGAGAGTGTTCGGGTTGAGGATGGAGAGTGTTCGGGGTGAGGATGGAGAGTGTTTAGAGTGAGGATGGAGAGTGTTTGGGGTGAGGATGGAGAGTGTTCGGGGTGAGGATGGAGAGTGTTCGGAGTGAGGATGGAGAGTGTTCGGAGTGAGGATGGATAGTGTTCGGGGTGAGAATGGTGAGTGTTCGGGGTGTGGATGGACAGTGTTCAGTGTGAGGATGGGGAGTGTTTAGAGTGAGGATGGGGAGTGTTCGGAGGGAGGATGGACAGTGTTTGGAAATAGGATGGAGAGTTTTCGGAGTGAGGATGCAAAGTGTTTGGAGTGAGGATGCAGAGTGTTTCGAGTGAGGATGCAGAGTGTTTGGAGTGAGGATGGAGAGTGTTTGGAGTGAGGATGGAGAGTGTTTGGACTGAGGATGGAGAGTGTTTGGAGTGAGGATGCAGAGTGTTTGGAGTGAGGATGGAGAGTGTTTGGAGTGAGGATGGAGAGTGTTTGGACTGAGGATGGAGAGTGCTCGGGGTGAGGATGGATAGTGTTCGGAGTGAGGATGGAGATTGTTCGGAGTGAGGATGGAGAGTGTTCGGGGTGAGGATGGAGAGTGTTCGGAGTGAGGATGGAGAGTGTTCGGAGTGAGGATGGAGAGTGTTCGGGGTGAGGATGGAGAGTGTTCGGGGTGAGGATGGAGAGTGTTCGGGGTGAGGATGGAGAGTGTTTGGGGTGAGGATGGAGAGTCTTCGGAGTGAGGATGGAGAGTGTTCAGAGTGAGGATGGAGAGTTTTCGGGGTGAGGATGGAGAGTGTTCGGGGTGAGGATGGAGAGTTTTCGGGGTGAGGATGGAGAGTGTTCGGGGTGAGGATGGAGAGTGTTCGAAGTGAGGATGGAGAGTGTTCGTGGTGAGGATGAAGAGTGTTTGGAGTGAGGATGGAGAGTGTTCAGAGTGAGGATGGAGAGTGTTCGGGGTGAGGATGGAGAGTGTTCGAAGTGAGGATGGAGAGTGTTCGTGGTGAGGATGAAGAGTGTTTGGAGTGAGGATGGAGAGTGTTCGAAGTGAGGATGGAGAGTGTTTGAGACTGAGGATGGAGAGTGTTCGGAGTGAGGATGGAGAGTGTTTGGACTGTGGATGGAGAGTGTTCGTGGTGAGGATGAAGAGTATTTGGACTGAGGATGGAGAGTGTTCGTGGTGAGGATGGAGAGTTTTCGGGATGAGATTGGAGAGTGTTCGGGGTGAGGATGGAGCGCGGTTCGAAGTGAGGATGGAGAGTGTTTGTGGTGAGGATGAAGAGTGTTTGGAGTGAGGATGGAGAGTGTTCGGAGTGAGGATGGAGAGTGTTCGGGGTGAGGATGGAGCGCGGTTCGAAGTGAGGATGGAGAGTGTTCGTGGTGAGGATGGAGAGTGTTTGGAGTGAGGATGGAGAGTGTTTGGAGTGGGGATGGAGAGTGTTCAGAGTGAGGATGGAGACTGTTCGGAGTGAGGATGGAGAGTGTTCGGGGTGAGGATGGAGAGTGTTCGGAGTGAGGATGGAGAGTGTTCGGGGTGAGGATGGAGAGTGTTCGGGGTGAGGATGGAGAGTGTTCGAAGTGAGGATGGAGAGTGTTTGAGATTGAGGATGGAGAGTGTTCGGGGTGAAGATGGAGAGCGTTCAAGGGTGAGGGTGGAGCGTGTTCGGAATGAGGATGGAGAGTTTTTGGAGTGAGGATGGAGAGTGTTCAGAGTGAGGATGGAGAGTGTTCGGAGTGAGGATGGAGAGTGTTCAGGGTGAGGATGGAGAGTGCTCGGAATGAGGATGGAGAGTGTTCATGGTGAGGATGGAGAGTGTTCGGGGTGAGGATGGAGAGTGTTCGGAGTGAGGATGGAGAGTGTTCGGAGTGAGGATGGAGAGTGTTCGGGGTGAGGATGGAGAGTGTTTAGAGTGAGGATGGAGAGTGTTTGGGGTGAGGATGGAGAGTGTTCGGGGTGAGGATGGAGAGTGTTCGGAGTGAGGATGGAGAGTGTTCGGAGTGAGGATGGATAGTGTTCGGGGTGAGAATGGTGAGTGTTCAGGGTGTGGATGGACAATGTTCAGTGTGAGGATGGGGAGTGTTTAGAGTGAGGATGGGGAGTGTTCGGAGGGAGGATGGACAGTGTTTGGAAATAGGATGGAGAGTTTTCGGAGTGAGGATGCAAAGTGTTTGGAGTGAGGATGCAGAGTGTTTCGAGTGAGGATGCAGAGTGTTTGGAGTGAGGATGGAGAGTGTTTGGAGTGAGGATGGAGTGTTTGGAGTGAGGATGGAGAGTGTTTGGAGTGAGGATGCAGAGTGTTTGGAGTGAGGATGGAGAGTGTTTGGAGTGAGGATGGAGAGTGTTTGGACTGAGGATGGAGAGTGCTCGGGGTGAGGATGGATAGTGTTCGGAGTGAGGATGGAGATTGTTCGGAGTGAGGATGGAGAGTGTTCGGGGTGAGGATGGAGCGTGTTCGGAGTGAGGATGGAGAGTGTTCGGAGTGAGGATGGAGAGTGTTCGGGGTGAGGATGGAGAGTGTTCGGGGTGAGGATGGAGAGTGTTCGGGGTGAGGATGGAGAGTGTTTGGAGTGAGGATGGAGAGTCTTCGGAGTGAGGATGGAGAGTGTTCAGAGTGAGGATGGAGAGTGTTCGGGGTGAGGATGGAGAGTGTTCGAAGTGAGGATGGAGAGTGTTCGTGGTGAGGATGAAGAGTGTTTGGAGTGAGGATGGAGAGTGTTCAGAGTGAGGATGGAGAGTGTTCGGGGTGAGGATGGAGAGTGTTCGAAGTGAGGATGGAGAGTGTTCGTGGTGAGGATGAAGAGTGTTTGGAGTGAGGATGGAGAGTGTTCGAAGTGAGGATGGAGAGTGTTTGAGACTGAGGATGGAGAGTGTTCGGAGTGTGGATGGAGAGTGTTTGGACTGTGGATGGAGAGTGTTCGTGGTGAGGATGAAGAGTATTTGGACTGAGGATGGAGAGTGTTCGTGGTGAGGATGGAGAGTTTTCGGGATGAGATTGGAGAGTGTTCGGGGTGAGGATGGAGAGTGTTCGGGGTGAGGATGGAGAGTGTTCAGAGTGAGGATGGAGAGTGTTCGGGATGAGGATGCAGAGTGTTCGGGGTGAGGATGGAGAGTGTTCGGAGTGAGGATGGAGAGTGTTTGGGGTGACGATGGAGAGTGTTCGGGGTGAGGATGGAGAGTGTTCGGGGTGAGGAAGGAGAATGTTCCGCGTGAGGATGGAGAGTGTTCGGAGTGAGGATGGAGAGTTTTCGATGTGAGGAAGCAGAGTGTTCGGAGTAGTGATGGAGAGTGTTCGGGTTGAGGATGAACAGTGTTCGGGGTGAGGATGGAGAGTGTTCGGGGTGAGGATGGAGAGTGTTCGGGGTGAGGATGGAGAGTGTTCGGGGTGAGGATGGAGAGCGTTCGGGGTGAGGATGAAGAGTGTTGGGAGTGAGGATGGAGAGTGTTCGGAGTGAGGATGGAGAGTGTTCGGGGTGAGAATGGAGACTTTTCGGTGTGAGGAAGGAGAGTGTTCGGAGTGAGGATGGAGAGTGTTCGGAGTGAGGATGGACATTGTTCGGAGTGAGGATGGAGAGTGTTCGGAGTGAGGATGGAGATTGTTCGGAGTGAGGATGGAGAGTGTTCGGAGTGAGGATGGAGAGTGTTCGGAGTGAGGATGGAGAGTGTCCGGAGTGAGGATGGAGAGTGTCCGGAGTGAGGTTGGAGAGTGTTTGGAGTGAGGATGGAGAGTGTTCGGAGTGAGGTTGGAGAGTGTTCGGAGTGAGGTTGGAGAATATTCGGGGTGAGGATGGAGAGTGTCCGGGGAGAGGCTGGAGAGTGTCCGGAGTGAGGATGGAGAGTGCTCGGGGTGTGGATGGAGAGTGTTCAGAATGAGGATGGAGAGTGTTCGGGGTGAGGATGGAGAGTGCTCGGAATGAGGATGGAGAGTTTTCGCGGTGAGAATGGAGAGTGTTCAGAATGAGGCTGGAGAGTGTCCGGAGTGAGGATGGAGAGTGTCCGGAGTGAGGATGGAGAGTGTCCGGAGTGAGGATGGAGAGTGTTTGAGACTGAGGATGGAGAGTGTTCGGAGTGAGGATGGAGAGTGTTTGGACTGTGGATGGAGAGTGTTCGTGGTGAGGATGAAGAGTATTTGGACTGAGGATGGAGAGTGTTCGTGGTGAGGATGGAGAGTTTTCGGGATGAGATTGGAGAGTGTTCGGGGTGAGGATGGAGCGCGGTTCGAAGTGAGGATGGAGAGTGTTTGTGGTGAGGATGAAGAGTGTTTGGAGTGAGGATGGAGAGTGTTCGGAGTGAGGATGGAGAGTGTTCGGGGTGAGGATGGAGCGCGGTTCGAAGTGAGGATGGAGAGTGTTCGTGGTGAGGATGGAGAGTGTTTGGAGTGAGGATGGAGAGTGTTTGGAGTGGGGATGGAGAGTGTTCAGAGTGAGGATGGAGACTGTTCGGAGTGAGGATGGAGAGTGTTCGGGGTGAGGATGGAGAGTGTTCGGAGTGAGGATGGAGAGTGTTCGGGGTGAGGATGGAGAGTGTTCGGGGTGAGGATGGAGAGTGTTCGAAGTGAGGATGGAGAGTGTTTGAGATTGAGGATGGAGAGTGTTCGGGGTGAAGATGGAGAGCGTTCAAGGGTGAGGGTGGAGCGTGTTCGGAATGAGGATGGAGAGTTTTTGGAGTGAGGATGGAGAGTGTTCAGAGTGAGGATGGAGAGTGTTCGGAGTGAGGATGGAGAGTGTTCAGGGTGAGGATGGAGAGTGCTCGGAATGAGGATGGAGAGTGTTCATGGTGAGGATGGAGAGTGTTCGGGGTGAGGATGGAGAGTGTTCGGAGTGAGGATGGAGAGTGTTCGGAGTGAGGATGGAGAGTGTTCGGGGTGAGGATGGAGAGTGTTTAGAGTGAGGATGGAGAGTGTTTGGGGTGAGGATGGAGAGTGTTCGGGGGTGAGGATGGAGAGTGTTCGGAGTGAGGATGGAGAGTGTTCGGAGTGAGGATGGATAGTGTTCGGGGTGAGAATGGTGAGTGTTCAGGGTGTGGATGGACAATGTTCAGTGTGAGGATGGGGAGTGTTTAGAGTGAGGATGGGGAGTGTTCGGAGGGAGGATGGACAGTGTTTGGAAATAGGATGGAGAGTTTTCGGAGTGAGGATGCAAAGTGTTTGGAGTGAGGATGCAGAGTGTTTCGAGTGAGGATGCAGAGTGTTTGGAGTGAGGATGGAGAGTGTTTGGAGTGAGGATGGAGTGTTTGGAGTGAGGATGGAGAGTGTTTGGAGTGAGGATGCAGAGTGTTTGGAGTGAGGATGGAGAGTGTTTGGAGTGAGGATGGAGAGTGTTTGGACTGAGGATGGAGAGTGCTCGGGGTGAGGATGGATAGTGTTCGGAGTGAGGATGGAGATTGTTCGGAGTGAGGATGGAGAGTGTTCGGGGTGAGGATGGAGCGTGTTCGGAGTGAGGATGGAGAGTGTTCGGAGTGAGGATGGAGAGTGTTCGGGGTGAGGATGGAGAGTGTTCGGGGTGAGGATGGAGAGTGTTCGGGGTGAGGATGGAGAGTGTTTGGAGTGAGGATGGAGAGTCTTCGGAGTGAGGATGGAGAGTGTTCAGAGTGAGGATGGAGAGTGTTCGGGGTGAGGATGGAGAGTGTTCGAAGTGAGGATGGAGAGTGTTCGTGGTGAGGATGAAGAGTGTTTGGAGTGAGGATGGAGAGTGTTCAGAGTGAGGATGGAGAGTGTTCGGGGTGAGGATGGAGAGTGTTCGAAGTGAGGATGGAGAGTGTTCGTGGTGAGGATGAAGAGTGTTTGGAGTGAGGATGGAGAGTGTTCGAAGTGAGGATGGAGAGTGTTTGAGACTGAGGATGGAGAGTGTTCGGAGTGTGGATGGAGAGTGTTTGGACTGTGGATGGAGAGTGTTCGTGGTGAGGATGAAGAGTATTTGGACTGAGGATGGAGAGTGTTCGTGGTGAGGATGGAGAGTTTTCGGGATGAGATTGGAGAGTGTTCGGGGTGAGGATGGAGAGTGTTCGGGGTGAGGATGGAGAGTGTTCAGAGTGAGGATGGAGAGTGTTCGGGATGAGGATGCAGAGTGTTCGGGGTGAGGATGGAGAGTGTTCGGAGTGAGGATGGAGAGTGTTTGGGGTGACGATGGAGAGTGTTCGGGGTGAGGATGGAGAGTGTTCGGGGTGAGGAAGGAGAATGTTCCGCGTGAGGATGGAGAGTGTTCGGAGTGAGGATGGAGAGTTTTCGATGTGAGGAAGCAGAGTGTTCGGAGTAGTGATGGAGAGTGTTCGGGTTGAGGATGAACAGTGTTCGGGGTGAGGATGGAGAGTGTTCGGGGTGAGGATGGAGAGTGTTCGGGGTGAGGATGGAGAGTGTTCGGGGTGAGGATGGAGAGCGTTCGGGGTGAGGATGAAGAGTGTTGGGAGTGAGGATGGAGAGTGTTCGGAGTGAGGATGGAGAGTGTTCGGGGTGAGAATGGAGACTTTTCGGTGTGAGGAAGGAGAGTGTTCGGAGTGAGGATGGAGAGTGTTCGGAGTGAGGATGGACATTGTTCGGAGTGAGGATGGAGAGTGTTCGGAGTGAGGATGGAGATTGTTCGGAGTGAGGATGGAGAGTGTTCGGAGTGAGGATGGAGAGTGTTCGGAGTGAGGATGGAGAGTGTCCGGAGTGAGGATGGAGAGTGTCCGGAGTGAGGTTGGAGAGTGTTTGGAGTGAGGATGGAGAGTGTTCGGAGTGAGGTTGGAGAGTGTTCGGAGTGAGGTTGGAGAATATTCGGGGTGAGGATGGAGAGTGTCCGGGGAGAGGCTGGAGAGTGTCCGGAGTGAGGATGGAGAGTGCTCGGGGTGTGGATGGAGAGTGTTCAGAATGAGGATGGAGAGTGTTCGGGGTGAGGATGGAGAGTGCTCGGAATGAGGATGGAGAGTTTTCGCGGTGAGAATGGAGAGTGTTCAGAATGAGGCTGGAGAGTGTCCGGAGTGAGGATGGAGAGTGTCCGGAGTGAGGATGGAGAGTGTCCGGAGTGAGGATGGAGAGTGTTCGGAGTGAGGATCGAGAGTGTTCGGAGAGAAAATGGTGAGTGTTCGGGCTGAGGATGGACAGTGTTCGGGCTGAGAATGGTGAGTGTTCGGGGTGTGGATGGACAGTGTTCAGTGTGAGGATGGACAGTGTTTAGAGTGAGGATGGGGAGTGTTCGGAGGGAGGATGGACAGTGTTTGGAAATAGGATGGAGAGTTTTCGGAGTGAGGATGCAAAGTGTTTCGAGTGAGGATGCAGAGTGTTTGGAGTGAGGATGGAGAGTGTTTCGAGTGAGGATGCAGAGTGTTTGGAGTGAGGATGGAGAGTGTTTGGAGTGAGGATGGAGAGTGTTTGGAGTGAGGATGGAGAGTGTTTGGAGTGAGGATGGAGAGTGTTTGGAGTGAGGATGCAGAGTGTTTGGAGTGAGGATGGAGAGTGTTTGGAGTGAGGATGGAGCGTGTTTGGATTGAGGATGGAGAGTGCTCGGGGTGAGGATGGATAGTGTTCGGAGTGAGGATGGAGATTGTTCATGGTGAGGATGGAGAGTGTTCGGGGTGAGGATGGAGAGTGTTCGAAGTGAAGATGGAGAGTGTTCGGGGTGAGGATGGAGAGTGTTCGAAGTGAGGATGGAGAGTGTTCGTGGTGAGGATGAAGAGTGTTCGGGGTGAGGATGGAGAGTGTTCGAAGTGAGGATGGAGAGTGTTCGTGGTGAGGATGAAGAGTGTTTGGAGTGAGGATGGAGAGTGTTCAGAGTGAGGATGGAGACTGTTCGGAGTGAGGATGGAGAGTGTTCGGGGTGAGGATGGAGAGTGTTCGGGGTGAGGATGGAGAGTGTTCGATGTGAGGATGGAGAGCGTTCGTGGTGAGGATGAAGAGTGTTTGGAGTGAGGATGGAGAGTGTTCGGAGTGAGGATGGATAGTGTTCGGGGTGAGGATGGAGAGTGTTTGGAGTGAGGATGGAGAGTGTTTGGGGTGAGGATGGAGAGTGTTCGGGGTGAGGATGGAGACTGTTCGGATTGAGGATGGAGAGTGTTCGGGGTGAGGATGGAGAGTGTTCGAAGTGAGGATGGAGAGTGTTTGAGATTGAGGATGGAGAGTGTTCGGGGTGAAGATGGAGAGCGTTCAAGGGTGAGGGTGGAGCGTGCTCGGAATGAGGATGGAGAGTTTTTGGAGTGAGGATGGAGTGTGTTCAGAGTGAGGATGGAGAGTGTTCGGAGTGAGGATGGAGAGTGTTCAGGGTGAGGATGGAGAGTGCTCGGAATGAGGATGGAGAGTGTTCATGGTGAGGATGGAGAGTTTTCGATGTGAGGAAGCAGAGTGTTCGGAGTAGTGATGGAGAGTGTTCGGGTTGAGGATGAACAGTGTTCGGGGTGAGGATGGAGAGTGTTCGGGGTGAGAATGGAGAGTTTTCGGGGTGAGGATGGAGAGCGTTCGGGGTGAGAATGAAGAGTGTTGGGAGTGAGGATGGAGAGTGTTCGGAGTGAGGATGGAGAGTGTTCGGGGTGAGAATGGAGACTTTTCGGTGTGAGGAAGGAGAGTGTTCGGAGTGAGGATGGAGAGTGTTCGGAGTGAGGATGGACATTGTTCGGAGTGAGGATGGAGAGTGTTCGGAGTGAGGATGGAGATTGTTCGGAGTGAGGATGGAGAGTGTTCGGAGTGAGGATGGAGAGTGTTCGGAGTGAGGATGGAGAGTGTCCGGAGTGAGGATGGAGAGTGTCCGGAGTGAGGTTGGAGAGTGTTTGGAGTGAGGATGGAGAGTGTTCGGAGTGAGGTTGGAGAGTGTTCGGAGTGAGGTTGGAGAATATTCGGGGTGAGGATGGAGAGTGTCCGGGGAGAGGCTGGAGAGTGTCCGGAGTGAGGATGGAGAGTGCTCGGGGTGTGGATGGAGAGTGTTCAGAATGAGGATGGAGAGTGTTCGGGGTGAGGATGGAGAGTGCTCGGAATGAGGATGGAGAGTTTTCGCGGTGAGAATGGAGAGTGTTCAGAATGAGGATGGAGAGTGTCCGGAGTGAGGATGGAGAGTGTCCGGAGTGAGGATGGAGAGTGTTCGGAGTGAGGATCGAGAGTGTTCGGAGAGAAAATGGTGAGTGTTCGGGCTGAGGATGGACAGTGTTCGGGCTGAGAATGGTGAGTGTTCGGGGTGTGGATGGACAATGTTCAGTGTGAGGATGGACAGTGTTTAGAGTGAGGATGGGGAGTGTTCGGAGGGAGGATGGACAGTGTTTGTAAATAGGATGGAGAGTTTTCGGAGTGAGGATGCAAAGTGTTTCGAGTGAGGATGCAGAGTGTTTGGAGTGAGGATGGAGAGTGTTTCGAGTGAGGATGCAGAGTGTTTGGAGTGAGGATGGAGAGTGTTTGGAGTGAGGATGGAGAGTGTTTGGAGTGAGGATGGAGAGTGTTTGGAGTGAGGATGGAGAGTGTTTGGAGTGAGGATGCAGAGTGTTTGGAGTGAGGATGGAGAGTGTTTGGAGTGAGGATGGAGCGTGTTTGGATTGAGGATGGAGAGTGCTCGGGGTGAGGATGCAGCGTGTTCAGAATGAGGATGGAGAGTGTTCAGAGTGAGGATGGAGAGTGTTCGGGGAGAGGATGGAGAGTGTTCGGGTTGAGGATGGAGAGTGTTCGGGGTGAGGATGGAGAGTGTTCGAAGTGAGGATGGAGAGTGTTCGTGGTGAGGATGAAGAGTGTTCGGGGTGAGGATGGAGAGTGTTCGAATTGAGGATGGAGAGTGTTCGTGGTGAGGATGAAGAGTGTTTGCAGTGAGGATGGAGAGTGTTCAGAGTGAGGATGGAGACTGTTCGGAGTGAGGATGGAGAGTGTTCGGGGTGAGGATGGAGAGTGTTCGGGGTGAGGATGGAGAGTGTTCGGAGTGAGGATGGAGAGTGTTCGGGGTGAGGATGGAGAGTGTTTGGAGTGAGGATGGAGAGTGTTTGGAGTGGGGATGGAGAGTGTTCAGAGTGAGGATGGAGACTGTTCGGATTGAGGATGGAGAGTGTTCGGGGTGAGGATGGAGAGTGTTCGAAGTGAGGATGGAGAGTGTTTGAGATTGAGGATGGAGAGTGTTCGGGGTGAAGATGGAGAGCGTTCAAGGGTGAGGGTGGAGCGTGCTCGGAATGAGGATGGAGAGTTTTTGGAGTGAGGATGGAGAGTGTTCAGAGTGAGGATGGAGAGTGTTCGGAGTGAGGATGGAGAGTGTTCAGGGTGAGGATGGAGAGTGCTCGGAATGAGGATGGAGAGTGTTCATGGTGAGGATGGAGAGTGTTCGGGGTGAGGATGGAGAGTGTTCGGAGTGAGGATGGAGAGTGTTCGGAGTGAGGATGGATAGTGTTCGGGGTGAGAATGGTGAGTGTTCGGGGTGTGGATGTACAGTGTTCAGTGTGAGGATGGGGAGTGTTTAGAGTGAGGATGGGGAGTGTTCGGAGGGTGGATGGACAGTGTTTGGAAATAGGATGGAGAGTTTTCGGAGTGAGGATGCAAAGTGTTTGGAGTGAGGATGCAGAGTGTTTCGAGTGAGGATGCAGAGTGTTTGGAGTGAGGATGGAGAGTGTTTGGAGTGAGGATGGAGAGTGTTTGGAGTGAGGATGGAGAGTGTTTGGAGTGAGGATGCAGAGTGTTTGGAGTGAGGATGGAGAGTGTTTGGAGTGAGGATGGAGAGTGTTTGGACTGAGGATGGAGAGTGCTCGGGGTGAGGATGGATAGTGTTCGGAGTGAGGATGGAGATTGTTCGGAGTGAGGATGGAGAGTGTTCGGGGTGAGGATGGAGAGTGTTCGGAGTGAGGATGGAGAGTGTTCGGAGTGAGGATGGAGATTGTTCGGAGTGAGGATGGAGAGTGTTCGGAGTGAGGATGGAGAGTGTTCGGAGTGAGGATGGAGAGTGTCCGGAGTGAGGATGGAGAGTGTCCGGAGTGAGGTTGGAGAGTGTTTGGAGTGAGGATGGAGAGTGTTCGGAGTGAGGTTGGAGAGTGTTCGGAGTGAGGTTGGAGAATATTCGGGGTGAGGATGGAGAGTGTCCGGGGAGAGGCTGGAGAGTGTCCGGAGTGAGGATGGAGAGTGCTCGGGGTGTGGATGGAGAGTGTTCAGAATGAGGATGGAGAGTGTTCGGGGTGAGGATGGAGAGTGCTCGGAATGAGGATGGAGAGTTTTCGCGGTGAGAATGGAGAGTGTTCAGAATGAGGATGGAGAGTGTCCGGAGTGAGGATGGAGAGTGTCCGGAGTGAGGATGGAGAGTGTTCGGAGTGAGGATCGAGAGTGTTCGGAGAGAAAATGGTGAGTGTTCGGGCTGAGGATGGACAGTGTTCGGGCTGAGAATGGTGAGTGTTCGGGGTGTGGATGGACAATGTTCAGTGTGAGGATGGACAGTGTTTAGAGTGAGGATGGGGAGTGTTCGGAGGGAGGATGGACAGTGTTTGTAAATAGGATGGAGAGTTTTCGGAGTGAGGATGCAAAGTGTTTCGAGTGAGGATGCAGAGTGTTTGGAGTGAGGATGGAGAGTGTTTCGAGTGAGGATGCAGAGTGTTTGGAGTGAGGATGGAGAGTGTTTGGAGTGGGGATGGAGAGTGTTCAGAGTGAGGATGGAGACTGTTCGGATTGAGGATGGAGAGTGTTCGGGGTGAGGATGGAGAGTGTTCGAAGTGAGGATGGAGAGTGTTTGAGATTGAGGATGGAGAGTGTTCGGGGTGAAGATGGAGAGCGTTCAAGGGTGAGGGTGGAGCGTGCTCGGAATGAGGATGGAGAGTTTTTGGAGTGAGGATGGAGAGTGTTCAGAGTGAGGATGGAGAGTGTTCGGAGTGAGGATGGAGAGTGTTCAGGGTGAGGATGGAGAGTGCTCGGAATGAGGATGGAGAGTGTTCATGGTGAGGATGGAGAGTGTTCGGGGTGAGGATGGAGAGTGTTCGGAGTGAGGATGGAGAGTGTTCGGAGTGAGGATGGATAGTGTTCGGGGTGAGAATGGTGAGTGTTCGGGGTGTGGATGTACAGTGTTCAGTGTGAGGATGGGGAGTGTTTAGAGTGAGGATGGGGAGTGTTCGGAGGGTGGATGGACAGTGTTTGGAAATAGGATGGAGAGTTTTCGGAGTGAGGATGCAAAGTGTTTGGAGTGAGGATGCAGAGTGTTTCGAGTGAGGATGCAGAGTGTTTGGAGTGAGGATGGAGAGTGTTTGGAGTGAGGATGGAGAGTGTTTGGAGTGAGGATGGAGAGTGTTTGGAGTGAGGATGCAGAGTGTTTGGAGTGAGGATGGAGAGTGTTTGGAGTGAGGATGGAGAGTGTTTGGACTGAGGATGGAGAGTGCTCGGGGTGAGGATGGATAGTGTTCGGAGTGAGGATGGAGATTGTTCGGAGTGAGGATGGAGAGTGTTCGGGGTGAGGATGGAGAGTGTTCGGAGTGAGGATGGAGAGTGTTCGGAGTGAGGATGGAGAGTGTTCGGGGTGAGGATGGAGAGTGTTCGGGGTGAGGATGGAGAGTGTTTGGAGTGGGGATGGAGAGTCTTCGGAGTGAGGATGGAGAATGTTCAGAGTGAGGATGGAGAGTGTTCGGGGTGAGGATGGAGAGTGTTCGAAGTGAGGATGGAGAGTGTTCGTGGTGAGGATGAAGAGTGTTTGGAGTGAGGATTGAGAGTGTTCAGAGTGAGGATGGAGAGTGTTCGGGGTGAGGATGGAGAGTGTTCGGGGTGAGGATGGAGAGTGTTCGTGGTGAGGATGAAGAGTGTTTGGAGTGAGGATGGAGAGTGTTCGAAGTGAGGATGGAGAGTGTTTGAGACTGAGGATGGAGAGTGTTCGGAGTGAGGATGGAGAGTGTTTGGACTGTGGATGGAGAGTGTTCGTGGTGAGGATGAAGAGTATTTGGAGTGAGGATGGAGAGTGTTCGTGGTGAGGATGGAGAGTTTTCGGGATGAGATTGGAGAGTGTTCGGGGTGAGGATGGAGAGTGTTCGGGGTGAGGATGGAGAGTGTTCAGAGTGAGGATGGAGAGTGTTCGGGATGAGGATGCAGAGTGTTCGGGGTGAGGATGGAGAGTGTTCGGAGTGAGGATGGAGAGTGTTTGGGGTGACGATTGAGAGTGTTCGGGGTGAGGATGGAGAGTGTTCGGGGTGAGGAAGGAGAATGTTCCGCGTGAGGATGGAGAGTGTTCGGAGTGAGGATGGAGAGTTTTCGGTGTGAGGAAGCTGAGTGTTCGGAGTAGTGATGGAGAGTGTTCGGGTTGAGGATGAACAGTGTTCGGGGTGAGGATGGAGAGTGTTCGGGGTGAGGATGGAGAGTGTTCGGGGTGAGGATGGAGAGTGTTCGGGGTGAGGATGGAGAGCGTTCGGGGTGAGGATGAAGAGTGTTGGGAGTGAGGATGGAGAGTGTTCGGAGTGAGGATGGAGAGTGTTTGGAGTGAGGATGCAGAGTGTTTGGAGTGAGGATGGAGAGTGTTTGGAGTGAGGATGGAGAGTGTTTGGACTGAGGATGGAGAGTGCTCGGGGTGAGGATGGATAGTGTTCGGAGTGAGGATGGAGATTGTTCGGTGTGAGGATGGAGAGTGTTCGGGGTGAGGATGGAGAGTGTTCGGAGTGAGGATGGAGAGTGTTCGGAGTGAGGATGGAGAGTGTTCGGGGTGAGGATGGAGAGTGTTCGGGGTGAGGATGGAGAGTGTTCGGGATGAGGATGGAGAGTGTTTGGAGTGAGGATGGAGAGTCTTCGGAGTGAGGATGGAGAGTGTTCAGAGTGAGGATGGAGAGTGTTCGGGGTGAGGATGGAGAGTGTTCGAAGTGAGGATGGAGAGTGTTCGTGGTGAGGGTGAAGAGTGTTTGGAGTGAGGATGGAGAGTGTTCGGAGTGAGGATGGAGAGTGTTCGGAGTGAGGATGGAGAGTGTACGGGGTGAGGATGGAGAGTGTTCGGGGTGAGGATAAAGAGTGTTTGGAGTGAGGATGGAGAGTGTTCGGAGTGAGGATGGAGAGTGTTCGGGGTGAGGATGGAGCGCGGTTCGAAGTGAGGATGGAGAGTGTTCGTGGTGAGGATGGAGAGTGTTTGGAGTGAGGATGGAGAGTGTTTGGAGTGGGGATGGAGAGTGTTCAGAGTGAGGATGGAGACTGTTCGGATTGAGGATGGAGAGTGTTCGGGGTGAGGATGGAGAGTGTTCGAAGTGAGGATGGAGAGTGTTTGAGATTGAGGATGGAGAGTGTTCGGGGTGAAGATGGAGAGCGTTCAAGGGTGAGGATGGAGCGTGCTCGGAATGAGGATGGAGAGTTTTTGGAGTGAGGATGGAGAGTGTTCAGAGTGAGGATGGAGAGTGTTCGGAGTGAGGATGGAGAGTGTTCAGGGTGAGGATGGAGAGTGCTCGGAATGAGGATGGAGAGTGTTCATGGTGAGGATGGAGAGTGTTCGGGGTGAGGATGGAGAGTGTTCGGAGTGTGGATGGAGAGTGTTCGGAGTGAGGATGGATAGTGTTCGGGGTGAGAATGGTGAGTGTTCGGGGTGTGGATGGACAGTGTTCAGTGTGAGGATGGGGAGTGTTTAGAGTGAGGATGGGGAGTGTTCGGAGGGAGGATGGACAGTGTTTGGAAATAGGATGCAGAGTGTTTCGAGTGAGGATGCAGAGTGTTTGGAGTGAGGATGGAGAGTGTTTGGAGTGAGGATGGAGAGTGTTTGGAGTGAGGATGGAGAGTGTTTGGAGTGAGGATGGAGAGTGTTTGGAGTGAGGATGGAGAGTGTTTGGAGTGAGGATGCAGAGTGTTTGGAGTGAGGATGGAGAGTGTTTGGAGTGAGGATGGAGCGTGTTTGGACTGAGGATGGAGAGTGCTCGGGGTGAGGATGGATAGTGTTCGGAGTGACGATGGAGATTGTTCGGAGTGAGGATGGAGAGTGTTCGGGGTGAGGATGGAGAGTGTTCGGAGTGAGGATGGAGAGTGTTCGGGGTGAGGATGGAGAGTGTTCGGGGTGAGGATGGAGAGTGTTTGGAGTGAGGATGGAGAGTCTTCGGAGTGAGGATGGAGAGTGTTCGGGTTGAGGATGGAGAGTGTTCGAAGTGAGGATGGAGAGTGTTCGTGGTGAGGATGAAGAGTGTTTGGAGTGAGGATGGAGAGTTTTCGAAGTGAGGATGGAGAGTGTTTGAGACTGAGGATGGAGAGTGTTCGGAGTGAGGATGGAGAGTGTTTGGACTGTGGATGGAGAGTGTTCGTGGTGAGGTTGAAGAGTATTTGGAGTGAGGATGGAGAGTGTTCGTGGTGAGGATGGAGAGTTTTCGGGATGAGATTGGAGAGTGTTCGGGGTGAGGATGGAGAGTGTTCGGGGTGAGGATGGAGAGTGTTCAGAGTGAGGATGGAGAGTGTTCGGGATGAGGATGGAGAGTGTTCGGAGTGAGGATGGAGAGTGTTTGGGGTGACGATGGAGAGTGTTCGGGGTGAGGATGGAGAGTGTTCGGGGTGAGGATGGAGAGTGTTCGGGGTGAGGATGGAGAGTGTTCGGGGTGAGGATGGAGAGTGTTCGGAGTGAGGATGGAGAGTGTTTGGGGTGACGATGGAGAGTGTTCGGGGTGAGGATGGAGAGTGTTCGGGGTGAGGAAGGAGAATGTTCCGCGTGAGGATGGAGAGTGTTCGGAGTGAGGATGGAGAGTTTTCGGTGTGAGGAAGCAGAGTGTTCGGAGTGAGGATGGAGAGTATTCGGGTTGAGGATGAACAGTGCTCGGGGTGAGGATGGAGAGTGCTCGGGGTGAGGATGGAGAGTGTTCGGGGTGAGGAAGGAGAATGTTCCGCGTGAGGATGGAGAGTGTTCGGAGTGAGGATGGAGAGTTTTCGGTGTGAGGAAGCAGAGTGTTCGGAGTAGTGATGGAGAGTGTTCGGGTTGAGGATGAACAGTGTTCGGGGTGAGAATGGAGAGTGTTCAGGGTGTGGATGGACAATGTTCAGTGTGAGGATGGGGAGTGTTTAGAGTGAGGATGGGGAGTGTTCGGAGGGAGGATGGACAGTGTTTGGAAATAGGATGGAGAGTTTTCGGAGTGAGGATGCAAAGTGTTTGGAGTGAGGATGCAGAGTGTTTCGAGTGAGGATGCAGAGTGTTTGGAGTGAGGATGGAGAGTGTTTGGAGTGAGGATGGAGTGTTTGGAGTGAGGATGGAGAGTGTTTGGAGTGAGGATGCAGAGTGTTTGGAGTGAGGATGGAGAGTGTTTGGAGTGAGGATGGAGAGTGTTTGGACTGAGGATGGAGAGTGCTCGGGGTGAGGATGGATAGTGTTCGGAGTGAGGATGGAGATTGTTCGGAGTGAGGATGGAGAGTGTTCGGGGTGAGGATGGAGAGTGTTCGGAGTGAGGATGGAGAGTGTTCGGAGTGAGGATGGAGAGTGTTCGGGGTGAGGATGGAGAGTGTTCGGGGTGAGGATGGAGAGTGTTCGGGGTGAGGATGGAGAGTGTTTGGAGTGAGGATGGAGAGTCTTCGGAGTGAGGATGGAGAGTGTTCAGAGTGAGGATGGAGAGTGTTCGGGGTGAGGATGGAGAGTGTTCGAAGTGAGGATGGAGAGTGTTCGTGGTGAGGATGAAGAGTGTTTGGAGTGAGGATGGAGAGTGTTCAGAGTGAGGATGGAGAGTGTTCGGGGTGAGGATGGAGAGTGTTCGAAGTGAGGATGGAGAGTGTTCGTGGTGAGGATGAAGAGTGTTTGGAGTGAGGATGGAGAGTGTTCGAAGTGAGGATGGAGAGTGTTTGAGACTGAGGATGGAGAGTGTTCGGAGTGTGGATGGAGAGTGTTTGGACTGTGGATGGAGAGTGTTCGTGGTGAGGATGAAGAGTATTTGGACTGAGGATGGAGAGTGTTCGTGGTGAGGATGGAGAGTTTTCGGGATGAGATTGGAGAGTGTTCGGGGTGAGGATGGAGAGTGTTCGGGGTGAGGATGGAGAGTGTTCAGAGTGAGGATGGAGAGTGTTCGGGATGAGGATGCAGAGTGTTCGGGGTGAGGATGGAGAGTGTTCGGAGTGAGGATGGAGAGTGTTTGGGGTGACGATGGAGAGTGTTCGGGGTGAGGATGGAGAGTGTTCGGGGTGAGGAAGGAGAATGTTCCGCGTGAGGATGGAGAGTGTTCGGAGTGAGGATGGAGAGTTTTCGATGTGAGGAAGCAGAGTGTTCGGAGTAGTGATGGAGAGTGTTCGGGTTGAGGATGAACAGTGTTCGGGGTGAGGATGGAGAGTGTTCGGGGTGAGGATGGAGAGTGTTCGGGGTGAGGATGGAGAGTGTTCGGGGTGAGGATGGAGAGCGTTCGGGGTGAGGATGAAGAGTGTTGGGAGTGAGGATGGAGAGTGTTCGGAGTGAGGATGGAGAGTGTTCGGGGTGAGAATGGAGACTTTTCGGTGTGAGGAAGGAGAGTGTTCGGAGTGAGGATGGAGAGTGTTCGGAGTGAGGATGGACATTGTTCGGAGTGAGGATGGAGAGTGTTCGGAGTGAGGATGGAGATTGTTCGGAGTGAGGATGGAGAGTGTTCGGAGTGAGGATGGCGAGTGTTCGGAGTGAGGATGGAGAGTGTCCGGAGTGAGGATGGAGAGTGTCCGGAGTGAGGTTGGAGAGTGTTTGGAGTGAGGATGGAGAGTGTTCGGAGTGAGGTTGGAGAGTGTTCGGAGTGAGGTTGGAGAATATTCGGGGTGAGGATGGAGAGTGTCCGGGGAGAGGCTGGAGAGTGTCCGGAGTGAGGATGGAGAGTGCTCGGGGTGTGGATGGAGAGTGTTCAGAATGAGGATGGAGAGTGTTCGGGGTGAGGATGGAGAGTGCTCGGAATGAGGATGGAGAGTTTTCGCGGTGAGAATGGAGAGTGTTCAGAATGAGGCTGGAGAGTGTCCGGAGTGAGGATGGAGAGTGTCCGGAGTGAGGATGGAGAGTGTCCGGAGTGAGGATGGAGAGTGTTCGGAGTGAGGATCGAGAGTGTTCGGAGAGAAAATGGTGAGTGTTCGGGCTGAGGATGGACAGTGTTCGGGCTGAGAATGGTGAGTGTTCGGGGTGTGGATGGACAGTGTTCAGTGTGAGGATGGACAGTGTTTAGAGTGAGGATGGGGAGTGTTCGGAGGGAGGATGGACAGTGTTTGGAAATAGGATGGAGAGTTTTCGGAGTGAGGATGCAAAGTGTTTCGAGTGAGGATGCAGAGTGTTTGGAGTGAGGATGGAGAGTGTTTCGAGTGAGGATGCAGAGTGTTTGGAGTGAGGATGGAGAGTGTTTGGAGTGAGGATGGAGAGTGTTTGGAGTGAGGATGGAGAGTGTTTGGAGTGAGGATGGAGAGTGTTTGGAGTGAGGATGCAGAGTGTTTGGAGTGAGGATGGAGAGTGTTTGGAGTGAGGATGGAGCGTGTTTGGATTGAGGATGGAGAGTGCTCGGGGTGAGGATGGATAGTGTTCGGAGTGAGGATGGAGATTGTTCATGGTGAGGATGGAGAGTGTTCGGGGTGAGGATGGAGAGTGTTCGAAGTGAAGATGGAGAGTGTTCGGGGTGAGGATGGAGAGTGTTCGAAGTGAGGATGGAGAGTGTTCGTGGTGAGGATGAAGAGTGTTCGGGGTGAGGATGGAGAGTGTTCGAAGTGAGGATGGAGAGTGTTCGTGGTGAGGATGAAGAGTGTTTGGAGTGAGGATGGAGAGTGTTCAGAGTGAGGATGGAGACTGTTCGGAGTGAGGATGGAGAGTGTTCGGGGTGAGGATGGAGAGTGTTCGGGGTGAGGATGGAGAGTGTTCGATGTGAGGATGGAGAGCGTTCGTGGTGAGGATGAAGAGTGTTTGGAGTGAGGATGGAGAGTGTTCGGAGTGAGGATGGATAGTGTTCGGGGTGAGGATGGAGAGTGTTTGGAGTGAGGATGGAGAGTGTTTGGGGTGAGGATGGAGAGTGTTCGGGGTGAGGATGGAGACTGTTCGGATTGAGGATGGAGAGTGTTCGGGGTGAGGATGGAGAGTGTTCGAAGTGAGGATGGAGAGTGTTTGAGATTGAGGATGGAGAGTGTTCGGGGTGAAGATGGAGAGCGTTCAAGGGTGAGGGTGGAGCGTGCTCGGAATGAGGATGGAGAGTTTTTGGAGTGAGGATGGAGTGTGTTCAGAGTGAGGATGGAGAGTGTTCGGAGTGAGGATGGAGAGTGTTCAGGGTGAGGATGGAGAGTGCTCGGAATGAGGATGGAGAGTGTTCATGGTGAGGATGGAGAGTTTTCGATGTGAGGAAGCAGAGTGTTCGGAGTAGTGATGGAGAGTGTTCGGGTTGAGGATGAACAGTGTTCGGGGTGAGGATGGAGAGTGTTCGGGGTGAGAATGGAGAGTTTTCGGGGTGAGGATGGAGAGCGTTCGGGGTGAGAATGAAGAGTGTTGGGAGTGAGGATGGAGAGTGTTCGGAGTGAGGATGGAGAGTGTTCGGGGTGAGAATGGAGACTTTTCGGTGTGAGGAAGGAGAGTGTTCGGAGTGAGGATGGAGAGTGTTCGGAGTGAGGATGGACATTGTTCGGAGTGAGGATGGAGAGTGTTCGGAGTGAGGATGGAGATTGTTCGGAGTGAGGATGGAGAGTGTTCGGAGTGAGGATGGAGAGTGTTCGGAGTGAGGATGGAGAGTGTCCGGAGTGAGGATGGAGAGTGTCCGGAGTGAGGTTGGAGAGTGTTTGGAGTGAGGATGGAGAGTGTTCGGAGTGAGGTTGGAGAGTGTTCGGAGTGAGGTTGGAGAATATTCGGGGTGAGGATGGAGAGTGTCCGGGGAGAGGCTGGAGAGTGTCCGGAGTGAGGATGGAGAGTGCTCGGGGTGTGGATGGAGAGTGTTCAGAATGAGGATGGAGAGTGTTCGGGGTGAGGATGGAGAGTGCTCGGAATGAGGATGGAGAGTTTTCGCGGTGAGAATGGAGAGTGTTCAGAATGAGGATGGAGAGTGTCCGGAGTGAGGATGGAGAGTGTCCGGAGTGAGGATGGAGAGTGTTCGGAGTGAGGATCGAGAGTGTTCGGAGAGAAAATGGTGAGTGTTCGGGCTGAGGATGGACAGTGTTCGGGCTGAGAATGGTGAGTGTTCGGGGTGTGGATGGACAATGTTCAGTGTGAGGATGGACAGTGTTTAGAGTGAGGATGGGGAGTGTTCGGAGGGAGGATGGACAGTGTTTGTAAATAGGATGGAGAGTTTTCGGAGTGAGGATGCAAAGTGTTTCGAGTGAGGATGCAGAGTGTTTGGAGTGAGGATGGAGAGTGTTTCGAGTGAGGATGCAGAGTGTTTGGAGTGAGGATGGAGAGTGTTTGGAGTGAGGATGGAGAGTGTTTGGAGTGAGGATGGAGAGTGTTTGGAGTGAGGATGGAGAGTGTTTGGAGTGAGGATGCAGAGTGTTTGGAGTGAGGATGGAGAGTGTTTGGAGTGAGGATGGAGCGTGTTTGGATTGAGGATGGAGAGTGCTCGGGGTGAGGATGCAGCGTGTTCAGAATGAGGATGGAGAGTGTTCAGAGTGAGGATGGAGAGTGTTCGGGGAGAGGATGGAGAGTGTTCGGGTTGAGGATGGAGAGTGTTCGGGGTGAGGATGGAGAGTGTTCGAAGTGAGGATGGAGAGTGTTCGTGGTGAGGATGAAGAGTGTTCGGGGTGAGGATGGAGAGTGTTCGAATTGAGGATGGAGAGTGTTCGTGGTGAGGATGAAGAGTGTTTGCAGTGAGGATGGAGAGTGTTCAGAGTGAGGATGGAGACTGTTCGGAGTGAGGATGGAGAGTGTTCGGGGTGAGGATGGAGAGTGTTCGGGGTGAGGATGGAGAGTGTTCGGAGTGAGGATGGAGAGTGTTCGGGGTGAGGATGGAGAGTGTTTGGAGTGAGGATGGAGAGTGTTTGGAGTGGGGATGGAGAGTGTTCAGAGTGAGGATGGAGACTGTTCGGATTGAGGATGGAGAGTGTTCGGGGTGAGGATGGAGAGTGTTCGAAGTGAGGATGGAGAGTGTTTGAGATTGAGGATGGAGAGTGTTCGGGGTGAAGATGGAGAGCGTTCAAGGGTGAGGGTGGAGCGTGCTCGGAATGAGGATGGAGAGTGTTTGGAGTGAGGATGGAGAGTGTTCAGAGTGAGGATGGAGAGTGTTCGGAGTGAGGATGGAGAGTGTTCAGGGTGAGGATGGAGAGTGCTCGGAATGAGGATGGAGAGTGTTCATGGTGAGGATGGAGAGTGTTCGGGGTGAGGATGGAGAGTGTTCGGAGTGAGGATGGAGAGTGTTCGGAGTGAGGATGGATAGTGTTCGGGGTGAGAATGGTGAGTGTTCGGGGTGTGGATGTACAGTGTTCAGTGTGAGGATGGGGAGTGTTTAGAGTGAGGATGGGGAGTGTTCGGAGGGTGGATGGACAGTGTTTGGAAATAGGATGGAGAGTTTTCGGAGTGAGGATGCAAAGTGTTTGGAGTGAGGATGCAGAGTGTTTCGAGTGAGGATGCAGAGTGTTTGGAGTGAGGATGGAGAGTGTTTGGAGTGAGGATGGAGAGTGTTTGGAGTGAGGATGGAGAGTGTTTGGAGTGAGGATGCAGAGTGTTTGGAGTGAGGATGGAGAGTGTTTGGAGTGAGGATGGAGAGTGTTTGGACTGAGGATGGAGAGTGCTCGGGGTGAGGATGGATAGTGTTCGGAGTGAGGATGGAGATTGTTCGGAGTGAGGATGGAGAGTGTTCGGGGTGAGGATGGAGAGTGTTCGGAGTGAGGATGGAGAGTGTTCGGAGTGAGGATGGAGATTGTTCGGAGTGAGGATGGAGAGTGTTCGGAGTGAGGATGGAGAGTGTTCGGAGTGAGGATGGAGAGTGTCCGGAGTGAGGATGGAGAGTGTCCGGAGTGAGGTTGGAGAGTGTTTGGAGTGAGGATGGAGAGTGTTCGGAGTGAGGTTGGAGAGTGTTCGGAGTGAGGTTGGAGAATATTCGGGGTGAGGATGGAGAGTGTCCGGGGAGAGGCTGGAGAGTGTCCGGAGTGAGGATGGAGAGTGCTCGGGGTGTGGATGGAGAGTGTTCAGAATGAGGATGGAGAGTGTTCGGGGTGAGGATGGAGAGTGCTCGGAATGAGGATGGAGAGTTTTCGCGGTGAGAATGGAGAGTGTTCAGAATGAGGATGGAGAGTGTCCGGAGTGAGGATGGAGAGTGTCCGGAGTGAGGATGGAGAGTGTTCGGAGTGAGGATCGAGAGTGTTCGGAGAGAAAATGGTGAGTGTTCGGGCTGAGGATGGACAGTGTTCGGGCTGAGAATGGTGAGTGTTCGGGGTGTGGATGGACAATGTTCAGTGTGAGGATGGACAGTGTTTAGAGTGAGGATGGGGAGTGTTCGGAGGGAGGATGGACAGTGTTTGTAAATAGGATGGAGAGTTTTCGGAGTGAGGATGCAAAGTGTTTCGAGTGAGGATGCAGAGTGTTTGGAGTGAGGATGGAGAGTGTTTCGAGTGAGGATGCAGAGTGTTTGGAGTGAGGATGGAGAGTGTTTGGAGTGAGGATGGAGAGTGTTTGGAGTGAGGATGGAGAGTGTTTGGAGTGAGGATGGAGAGTGTTTGGAGTGAGGATGCAGAGTGTTTGGAGTGAGGATGGAGAGTGTTTGGAGTGAGGATGGAGCGTGTTTGGATTGAGGATGGAGAGTGCTCGGGGTGAGGATGGATAGTGTTAGGAGTGAGGATGGAGATTGTTCGGGGTGAGGATGGAGAGTGTTCGGGGTGAGGATGGAGAGTGTTCGAAGTGAGGATGGAGAGTGTTCGGGGTGAGGATGGAGAGTGTTCGAAGTGAGGATGGAGAGTGTTCGTGGTGAGGATGAAGAGTGTTCGGGGTGAGGATGGAGAGTGTTCGAAGTGAGGATGGAGAGTGTTCGTGGTGAGGATGAAGAGTGTTTGGAGTGAGGATGGAGAGTGTTCAGAGTGAGGATGGAGACTGTTCGGAGTGAGGATGGAGAGTGTTCGGGGTGAGGATGGAGAGTGTTCGGGGTGAGGATGGAGAGTGTTCGGAGTGAGGATGGAGAGTGTTCGGGGTGAGGATGGAGAGTGTTTGGAGTGAGGATGGAGAGTGTTTGGAGTGGGGATGGAGAGTGTTCAGAGTGAGGATGGAGACTGTTCGGATTGAGGATGGAGAGTGTTCGGGGTGAGGATGGAGAGTGTTCGAAGTGAGGATGGAGAGTGTTTGAGATTGAGGATGGAGAGTGTTCGGGGTGAAGATGGAGAGCGTTCAAGGGTGAGGGTGGAGCGTGCTCGGAATGAGGATGGAGAGTTTTTGGAGTGAGGATGGAGAGTGTTCAGAGTGAGGATGGAGAGTGTTCGGAGTGAGGATGGAGAGTGTTCAGGGTGAGGATGGAGAGTGCTCGGAATGAGGATGGAGAGTGTTCATGGTGAGGATGGAGAGTGTTCGGGGTGAGGATGGAGAGTGTTCGGAGTGAGGATGGAGAGTGTTCGGAGTGAGGATGGATAGTGTTCGGGGTGAGAATGGTGAGTGTTCGGGGTGTGGATGTACAGTGTTCAGTGTGAGGATGGGGAGTGTTTAGAGTGAGGATGGGGAGTGTTCGGAGGGTGGATGGACAGTGTTTGGAAATAGGATGGAGAGTTTTCGGAGTGAGGATGCAAAGTGTTTGGAGTGAGGATGCAGAGTGTTTCGAGTGAGGATGCAGAGTGTTTGGAGTGAGGATGGAGAGTGTTTGGAGTGAGGATGGAGAGTGTTTGGAGTGAGGATGGAGAGTGTTTGGAGTGAGGATGCAGAGTGTTTGGAGTGAGGATGGAGAGTGTTTGGAGTGAGGATGGAGAGTGTTTGGACTGAGGATGGAGAGTGCTCGGGGTGAGGATGGATAGTGTTCGGAGTGAGGATGGAGATTGTTCGGAGTGAGGATGGAGAGTGTTCGGGGTGAGGATGGAGAGTGTTCGGAGTGAGGATGGAGAGTGTTCGGAGTGAGGATGGAGAGTGTTCGGGGTGAGGATGGAGAGTGTTCGGGGTGAGGATGGAGAGTGTTCGGGGTGAGGATGGAGAGTGTTTGGAGTGAGGATGGAGAGTCTTCGGAGTGAGGATGGAGAATGTTCAGAGTGAGGATGGAGAGTGTTCGGGGTGAGGATGGAGAGTGTTCGAAGTGAGGATGGAGAGTGTTCGTGGTGAGGATGAAGAGTGTTTGGAGTGAGGATTGAGAGTGTTCAGAGTGAGGATGGAGAGTGTTCGGGGTGAGGATGGAGAGTGTTCGGGGTGAGGATGGAGAGTGTTCGTGGTGAGGATGAAGAGTGTTTGGAGTGAGGGTGGAGAGTGTTCGAAGTGAGGATGGAGAGTGTTTGAGACTGAGGATGGAGAGTGTTCGGAGTGAGGATGGAGAGTGTTTGGACTGTGGATGGAGAGTGTTCGTGGTGAGGATGAAGAGTATTTGGAGTGAGGATGGAGAGTGTTCGTGGTGAGGATGGAGAGTTTTCGGGATGAGATTGGAGAGTGTTCGGGGTGAGGATGGAGAGTGTTCGGGGTGAGGATGGAGAGTGTTCAGAGTGAGGATGGAGAGTGTTCGGGATGAGGATGCAGAGTGTTCGGGGTGAGGATGGAGAGTGTTCGGAGTGAGGATGGAGAGTGTTTGGGGTGACGATTGAGAGTGTTCGGGGTGAGGATGGAGAGTGTTCGGGGTGAGGAAGGAGAATGTTCCGCGTGAGGATGGAGACTGTTCGGAGTGAGGATGGAGAGTTTTCGGTGTGAGGAAGCTGAGTGTTCGGAGTAGTGATGGAGAGTGTTCGGGTTGAGGATGAACAGTGTTCGGGGTGAGGATGGAGAGTGTTCGGGGTGAGGATGGAGAGTGTTCGGGGTGAGGATGGAGAGTGTTCGGGGTGAGGATGGAGAGCGTTCGGGGTGAGGATGAAGAGTGTTGGGAGTGAGGATGGAGAGTGTTCGGAGTGAGGATGGAGAGTGTTTGGAGTGAGGATGCAGAGTGTTTGGAGTGAGGATGGAGAGTGTTTGGAGTGAGGATGGAGAGTGTTTGGACTGAGGATGGAGAGTGCTCGGGGTGAGGATGGATAGTGTTCGGAGTGAGGATGGAGATTGTTCGGTGTGAGGATGGAGAGTGTTCGGGGTGAGGATGGAGAGTGTTCGGAGTGAGGATGGAGAGTGTTCGGAGTGAGGATGGAGAGTGTTCGGGGTGAGGATGGAGAGTGTTCGGGGTGAGGATGGAGAGTGTTCGGGATGAGGATGGAGAGTGTTTGGAGTGAGGATGGAGAGTCTTCGGAGTGAGGATGGAGAGTGTTCAGAGTGAGGATGGAGAGTGTTCGGGGTGAGGATGGAGAGTGTTCGAAGTGAGGATGGAGAGTGTTCGTGGTGAGGGTGAAGAGTGTTTGGAGTGAGGATGGAGAGTGTTCGGAGTGAGGATGGAGAGTGTTCGGAGTGAGGATGGAGAGTGTACGGGGTGAGGATGGAGAGTGTTCGGGGTGAGGATAAAGAGTGTTTGGAGTGAGGATGGAGAGTGTTCGGAGTGAGGATGGAGAGTGTTCGGGGTGAGGATGGAGCGCGGTTCGAAGTGAGGATGGAGAGTGTTCGTGGTGAGGATGGAGAGTGTTTGGAGTGAGGATGGAGAGTGTTTGGAGTGGGGATGGAGAGTGTTCAGAGTGAGGATGGAGACTGTTCGGATTGAGGATGGAGAGTGTTCGGGGTGAGGATGGAGAGTGTTCGAAGTGAGGATGGAGAGTGTTTGAGATTGAGGATGGAGAGTGTTCGGGGTGAAGATGGAGAGCGTTCAAGGGTGAGGATGGAGCGTGCTCGGAATGAGGATGGAGAGTTTTTGGAGTGAGGATGGAGAGTGTTCAGAGTGAGGATGGAGAGTGTTCGGAGTGAGGATGGAGAGTGTTCAGGGTGAGGATGGAGAGTGCTCGGAATGAGGATGGAGAGTGTTCATGGTGAGGATGGAGAGTGTTCGGGGTGAGGATGGAGAGTGTTCGGAGTGTGGATGGAGAGTGTTCGGAGTGAGGATGGATAGTGTTCGGGGTGAGAATGGTGAGTGTTCGGGGTGTGGATGGACAGTGTTCAGTGTGAGGATGGGGAGTGTTTAGAGTGAGGATGGGGAGTGTTCGGAGGGAGGATGGACAGTGTTTGGAAATAGGATGCAGAGTGTTTCGAGTGAGGATGCAGAGTGTTTGGAGTGAGGATGGAGAGTGTTTGGAGTGAGGATGGAGAGTGTTTGGAGTGAGGATGGAGAGTGTTTGGAGTGAGGATGGAGAGTGTTTGGAGTGAGGATGGAGAGTGTTTGGAGTGAGGATGCAGAGTGTTTGGAGTGAGGATGGAGAGTGTTTGGAGTGAGGATGGAGCGTGTTTGGACTGAGGATGGAGAGTGCTCGGGGTGAGGATGGATAGTGTTCGGAGTGACGATGGAGATTGTTCGGAGTGAGGATGGAGAGTGTTCGGGGTGAGGATGGAGAGTGTTCGGAGTGAGGATGGAGAGTGTTCGGGGTGAGGATGGAGAGTGTTCGGGGTGAGGATGGAGAGTGTTTGGAGTGAGGATGGAGAGTCTTCGGAGTGAGGATGGAGAGTGTTCGGGTTGAGGATGGAGAGTGTTCGAAGTGAGGATGGAGAGTGTTCGTGGTGAGGATGAAGAGTGTTTGGAGTGAGGATGGAGAGTTTTCGAAGTGAGGATGGAGAGTGTTTGAGACTGAGGATGGAGAGTGTTCGGAGTGAGGATGGAGAGTGTTTGGACTGTGGATGGAGAGTGTTCGTGGTGAGGTTGAAGAGTATTTGGAGTGAGGATGGAGAGTGTTCGTGGTGAGGATGGAGAGTTTTCGGGATGAGATTGGAGAGTGTTCGGGGTGAGGATGGAGAGTGTTCGGGGTGAGGATGGAGAGTGTTCAGAGTGAGGATGGAGAGTGTTCGGGATGAGGATGGAGAGTGTTCGGAGTGAGGATGGAGAGTGTTTGGGGTGACGATGGAGAGTGTTCGGGGTGAGGATGGAGAGTGTTCGGGGTGAGGATGGAGAGTGTTCGGGGTGAGGATGGAGAGTGTTCGGGGTGAGGATGGAGAGTGTTCGGAGTGAGGATGGAGAGTGTTTGGGGTGACGATGGAGAGTGTTCGGGGTGAGGATGGAGAGTGTTCGGGGTGAGGAAGGAGAATGTTCCGCGTGAGGATGGAGAGTGTTCGGAGTGAGGATGGAGAGTTTTCGGTGTGAGGAAGCAGAGTGTTCGGAGTGAGGATGGAGAGTATTCGGGTTGAGGATGAACAGTGCTCGGGGTGAGGATGGAGAGTGCTCGGGGTGAGGATGGAGAGTGTTCGGGGTGAGGAAGGAGAATGTTCCGCGTGAGGATGGAGAGTGTTCGGAGTGAGGATGGAGAGTTTTCGGAGTAGTGATGGAGAGTGTTCGGGTTGAGGATGAACAGTGTTCGGGGTGAGAATGGAGAGTGTTTGGACTGAGGATGGAGAGTGTTTGGGGTGTGGATGGAGAGTGTTCGGGGTGAGGATGGAGAGTGTTCGGGGTGAGGATGGAGAGTGTTCGGGGTGAGGATGGAGAGTGTTCGGGGCGAGGATGGAGAGTGTTCGGGGTGAGGATGGAGAGTGTTCGGGGTGAGGATGGAGAGTGTTCGGAGTGAGGATGGAGAGTGTACGGGGTGAGGATGGAGAGCGTTCGGAGAGAGGATGGAGAGTGTTCGAAGTGAGGATGGAGAGTGTTTGAGATTGAGGATGCAGAGTGTTCGGGGTGAAGATGGAGAGCGTTCAAGGGTGAGGGTGGAGCGTGCTCGGAATGAGGATGGAGAGTTTTTGGAGTGAGGATGGAGAGTGTTCAGAGTGAGGATGGAGAATGTTCGGAGTGAGGATGGAGAGTGTTCGGAGTGAGGATGGAGAGTGTTCGGGGTGAGGATGGAGAGTGTTCGAGCTGTGGATGGAGAGTGTTCGGGCTGAGGATGTAGAGTGTTCGGGCTGAGGATGGAGAGTGTTCGGGCTGAGGATGTAGAGTGTTCGGGCTGAGGATGCAGAGTGTTCGGGCGGAGGATGGAGAGTGTTCGGGGTGAGGATGGAGAGTGTTTGGGCTGAGGCTGCAGAGTGTTCGTGGTGAGGATGGGAGTTTTCAGAGTGAGGATGGAGAGTGTTCGGGGTGAGGATGGAGAGTGTTCGGGGTGAGGATGGAGAGTGTTCGGGGTGAGGATGGAGAGTTTTCAGAGTGAGGATGGAGAGTGTTCGGGGTGAGGATGGAGAGATTTCAGAGTGAGGATGGAGAGTGTTCGGGGTGAGGATGCAGAGTGTTCGGGGTGAGGATGGAGAGTGTTCGGAGTGTGGATGGAGAGTGTTCAGAAAGAGGATGGAGAGTGTTCGGGGTGAGGAGGGAGTGTGTTCGGAGTGAGGATGAAGAGTGTTGGGAGTGAGAATGAAGAGTGTTGAGAGTGAGGATGGAGGGTGTTCGGGGTGAGGATGGAGAGAGTTCGGGGTGAGGATGGAGAGTTTTCAGACTGAGGATGGAGAGTGTTCGGGGTGAGGAGGGAGTGTGTTCGGGGTGAGGATGGAGAGTGTTCGGAGTGAGGATGAAGAGTGTTGGGAGTGAGGATGAAGAGTGTTCAGAGTGAGGATGGAGAGTGTTCGGGGTGAGGATGGAGAGTGTTCGGGGTGAGGATGGAGAGTGTTCGGAGTGAGGATGGAGAGTGTTCGGGGTGAGGATGGAGAGTGTTCGGGGTGAGGATGCAGAGTGTTCGGGGTGAGGATGGAGAGTGTTCGGAGTGTGGATGGAGAGTGTTCAGAAAGAGGATGGAGAGTGTTCGGGGTGAGGAGGGAGTGTGTTCGGAGTGAGGATGAAGAGTGTTGGGAGTGAGGATGAAGAGTGTTGAGAGTGAGGATGGAGAGTGTTCGTAGTGAGGATGAAGAGTGTTGGGAGTGAGGATGAAGAGTGTTCAGAGTGAGGATGAAGAGTGTTGGGAGTGAGGATGGAGAGTGTTTGGACTGAGGATGGAGAGTGTTCGTGGTGAGGATGAAGAGTGTTCGGGCTGAGGATGAAGAGTGTTCGGAGTGAGGATGGAGAGTGTTCGGGCTGAGGATGAAGAGTGTTCGGAGTGAGGATGGTGAGTGTTCGGGATGAGGATGGAGAGTGTTTGGGGTGAGAATGGAGAGTCTTTGGAGTGAGGATGGAGAGGTTTCGTGGTGAGGATGGAGAGCTTTCGGGATGAGATTGGAGAGTGTTCGGAGTGAGGATGGCGAGTGTTCGGGATGAGGATGGAGAGTGTTCGGGGTGAGGATGGAGAGTGTCCGGAGTGAGGATGGAGAGTGTTCGGTGTGAGGATGGAGTTTGTTCGGGGTGAGGATGGAGAGTGTTCGGAGTGAGGATGGAGAGTGTTCGGAGTGAGGATGCAGCGTGTTCAGAATGAGGATGGAGAGTGTTTGGAGTTAAGAAGGAGAGTGTTCGGAGTGAGGATGGAGAGTGTTCGGAGTGAGGATGGAGAGCGTTCAAGGGTGAGGGTGGAGCGTGCTCGGAATGAGGATGGAGAGTTTTTGGAGTGAGGATGGAGAGTGTTCAGAGTGAGGATGGAGAATGTTCGGAGTGAGGATGGAGAGTGTTCAGGGTGAGGATGGAGAGTGCTCGGAATGAGGATGGAGAGTGTTCATGGTGAGGATGGAGAGTGTTCGGGGTGAGGATGGAGAGTGTTCGGAGTGAGGATGGAGAGTGTTCTGGGTGAGGATGGAGAGTGTTCGGGGTGAGGATGGAGAGTGTTCGGGCTGAGGATGTAGAGTGTTCGGGCTGAGGATGGAGAGTGTTCGGGCTGAGGATGGAGAGTGTTCGGGGTGAGGATGTAGAGTGTTCGGGCTGAGGATGTAGAGTGTTCGGGCTGAGGATGTAGAGTGTTCGGGCTGAGGATGGAGAGTGTTCGGGCTGAGGATGCAGAGTGTTCGTGGTGAGGATGGAGAGTTTTCAGAGTGAGGATGGAGAGTGTTCGAGCTGTGGATGGAGAGTGTTCGGGCTGAGGATGTAGAGTGTTCGGGCTGAGGATGGAGAGTGTTCGGGCTGAGGATGTAGAGTGTTCGGGCTGAGGATGCACAGTGTTCGGGGTGAGGATGGAGAGTGTTCGGGGTGAGGATGGAGAGTGTTCGGGGTGAGGATGGAGAGTGTTCGGGGTGAGGATGGAGAGTGTTCGGGGTGAGGATGGAGAGTGTTCGGGGTGAGGATGGAGAGTGTTCGGGGTGAGGATGGAGAGTGTTTGGGCTGAGGCTGCAGAGTGTTCGTGGTGAGGATGGAGAGATTTCAGAGTGAGGATGGAGAGTGTTCGGGGTGAGGATGGAGAGTGTTCGGGGTGAGGATGGAGAGTGTTCGGGGTGAGGATGGAGAGTTTTCAGAGTGAGGATGGAGAGTGTTCGGGGTGAGGATGGAGAGTTTTCAGAGTGAGGATGGAGAGTGTTCGGGGTGAGGATGGAGAGTGTTCGTGGTGAGGATGGAGAGTTTTCAGAGTGAGGATGGAGAGTGTTCAGAGTGAGGATGGAGAGTGTTCGGAGTGAGGATGGAGAGTGTTCGGGGTGAGGATGGAGAGTGTTCGGGGTGAGGATGGAGAGTGTTCGGGGTGAGGATGGAGAGTGTTCGGGGTGAGGATGCAGAGTGTTCGGGGTGAGGATGGAGAGTGTTCGGAGTGTGGATGGAGAGTGTTCAGAAAGAGGATGGAGAGTGTTCGGGGTGAGGAGGGAGTGTGTTCGGAGTGAGGATGAAGAGTGTTGGGAGTGAGGATGAAGAGTGTTGAGAGTGAGGATGGAGGGTGTTCGGGGTGAGGATGGAGAGAGTTCGGGGTGAGGATGGAGAGTTTTCAGACTGAGGATGGAGAGTGTTCGGGGTGAGGAGGGAGTGTGTTCGGGGTGAGGATGGAGAGTGTTCGGAGTGAGGATGAAGAGTGTTGGGAGTGAGGATGAAGTGTGTTCAGAGTGAGGATGGAGAGTGTTCGGGGTGAGGATGGAGAGTGTTCGGGGTGAGGATGGAGAGTGTTCGGGGTGAGGATGGAGAGTGTTCGGAGTGAGGATGGAGAGTGTTCGGGGTGAGGATGGAGAGTGTTCGGGGTGAGGATGCAGAGTGTTCGGGGTGAGGATGGAGAGTGTTCGGAGTGTGGATGGAGAGTGTTCAGAAAGAGGATGGAGAGTGTTCGGGGTGAGGAGGGAGTGTGTTCGGAGTGAGGATGAAGAGTGTTGGGAGTGAGGATGAAGAGTGTTGAGAGTGAGGATGGAGAGTGTTCGTAGTGAGGATGAAGAGTGTTGGGAGTGAGGATGAAGAGTGTTCAGAGTGAGGATGAAGAGTGTTGGGAGTGAGGATGGAGAGTGTTTGGACTGAGGATGGAGAGTGTTCGTGGTGAGGATGAAGAGTGTTCGGGCTGAGGATGAAGAGTGTTCGGAGTGAGGATGGAGAGTGTTCGGGCTGAGGATGAAGAGTGTTCGGAGTGAGGATGGTGAGTGTTCGGGATGAGGATGGAGAGTGTTTGGGGTGAGAATGGAGAGTCTTTGGAGTGAGGATGGAGAGTTTCGTGGTGAGGATGGAGAGCTTTCGGGATGAGATTGGAGAGTGTTCGGGGTCAGCATGGAGAGTGTTCGGAGTGAGGATGGAGAGTGTTCGGGATGAGGATGGAGAGTGTTCGGGGTGAGGATGGAGAGTGTCCGGAGTGAGGATGGAGAGTGTTCGGTGTGAGGATGGAGTTTGTTCGGGGTGAGGATGGAGAGTGTTCGGAGTGAGGATGGAGAGTGTTCGGAGTGAGGATGCAGCGTGTTCAGAATGAGGATGGAGAGTGTTTGGAGTGAAGATGGAGAGTGTTCGGAGTGAGGATGGAGAGTGTTCGGAGTGAGGATGGAGAGCGTTCGGTCAGAGGATGGAGCGTGTTCGAAGTGAGGATGGAGAGTGTTTGAGATTGAGGATGCAGAGTGTTCGGGGTGAAGATGGAGAGCGTTCAAGGGTGAGGGTGGAGCGTGCTCGGAATGAGGATGGAGAGTTTTTGGAGTGAGGATGGAGAGTGTTCAGAGTGAGGATGGAGAATGTTCGGAGTGAGGATGGAGAGTGTTCAGGGTGAGGATGGAGAGTGCTCGGAATGAGGATGGAGAGTGTTCATGGTGAGGATGGAGAGTGTTCGGGGTGAGGATGGAGAGTGTTCGGAGTGAGGATGGAGCGTGTTCGGAGTGAGGATGGAGAGTGTTCTGGGTGAGGATGGAGAGTGTTCGGGGTGAGGATGGAGAGTGTTCGGGCTGAGGATGTAGAGTGTTCGGGCTGAGGATGGAGAGTGTTCGGGCTGAGGATGTAGAGTGTTCGGGCTGAGGATGGAGAGTGTTCGGGCTGAGGATGCAGAGTGTTCGTGGTGAGGATGGAGAGTTTTCAGAGTGAGGATGGAGAGTGTTCGGGGTGAGGATGGAGAGTGTTCGGGGTGAGGATGGAGAGTGTTCGGGGTGAGGATGGAGAGTGTTCGGGGTGAGGATGGAGAGTGTTCGGGGTGAGGATGCAGAGTGTTCGGGGTGAGGATGCAGAGTGTTCGGGGTGAGGATGGAGAGTGTTCGGAGTGTGGATGGAGAGTGTTCAGAAAGAGGATGGAGAGTGTTCGGGGTGAGGAGGGAGTGTGTTCGGAGTGAGGATGAAGAGTGTTGGGAGTGAGGATGAAGAGTGTTGAGAGTGAGGATGGAGAGTGTTCGGGGTGAGGATGGAGAGAGTTCGGGGTGAGGATGGAGTGTTTTCAGAGTGAGGATGGAGAGTGTTCGGGGTGAGGAGGGATTGTGTTCGGGGTGAGGATGGAGAGTGTTCAGAGTGAGGATGAAGAGTGTTGGGAGTGAGGATGAAGAGTGTTGAGAGTGAGGATGGACAGTGTTCGGGGTGAGGATGGACAGAGTTCGGGGTGAGGATCGAGAGTGTTCAGAGTGAGGATGAAGAGTGTTGGGAGTGAGGATGGAGTGTGTTTGGGGTGAGGATCGAGAATGTTCAGAGTGAGGATGAAGAGTGTTGGGAGTGAGGATGGAGAGTGTTTGGAGTGAGGATGGAGAGTGTTCGTGGTGAGGATGAAGAGTGTTGGGAGTGAGGATGAAGAGTGTTCAGAGTGAGGATGAAGAGTGTTTGGAGTGAGGATGGAGAGTGTTTGGACTGAGGATGGAGAGTGTTCGTGGTGAGGATGAAGAGTGTTTGGAGTGAGGATGGAGAGTGTTCGTGGTGAGGATGGAGAGTTTTCGGGATGAGATTGGAGAGTGTTCGGGGTGAGGATGGAGAGTGTTCAGAAAGAGGATGGAGAGTGTTCGGGGTGAGGAGGGAGTGTGTTCGGAGTGAGGTTGAAGAGTGTTGGGAGTGAGGATGAAGAGTGTTGAGAGTGAGGATGGAGAGTGTTCGTAGTGAGGATGAAGAGTGTTGGGAGTGAGGATGAAGAGTGTTCAGAGTGAGGATGAAGAGTGTTGGGAGTGAGGATGGAGAGTGTTTGGACTGAGGATGGAGAGTGTTCGTGGTGAGGATGAAGAGTGTTCGGGCTGAGGATGAAGAGTGTTCGGAGTGAGGATGGAGAGTGTTCGGGCTGAGGATGAAGAGTGTTCGGAGTGAGGATGGTGAGTGTTCGGGATGAGGATGGAGAGTGTTTGGGGTGAGAATGGAGAGTCTTTGGAATGAGGATGGAGAGTGTTCGTGGTGAGGATGGAGAGCTTTCGGGATGAGATTGGAGAGTGTTCGGGGTCAGCATGGAGAGTGTTCGGAGTGAGGATGGAGAGTGTTCGGGATGAGGATGGAGAGTGTTCGGGGTGAGGATGGAGAGTGTCCGGAGTGAGGATGGAGAGTGTTCGGTCTGAGGATGGAGTTTGTTCGGGGTGAGGATGGAGAGTGTTCGGAGTGAGGATGGAGAGTGTTCGGAGTGAGGATGCAGCGTGTTCAGAATGAGGATGGAGAGTGTTTGGAGTGAAGATGGAGAGTGTTCGGAGTGAGGATGGAGAGTGTTCGGAGTGAGGATGGAGAGCGTTCGGTGAGAGGATGGAGAGTGTTCGAAGTGAGGATGGAGATTGTTTGAGATTGAGGATGCAGAGTGTTCGGGGTGAAGATGGAGAGCGTTCAAGGGTGAGGGTGGAGCGTGCTCGGAATGAGGATGGAGAGTTTTTGGAGTGAGGATGGAGAGTGTTCAGAGTGAGGATGGAGAATGTTCGGAGTGAGGATGGAGAGTGTTCAGGGTGAGGATGGAGAGTGCTCGGAATGAGGATGGAGAGTGTTCATGGTGAGGATGCAGAGTGTTCGTGGTGAGGATGGAGAGTGTTCGGGCTGAGGATGGAGAGTGTTCGGGCTGAGGATGCAGAGTGTTCGTGGTGAGGATGGAGAGTTTTCAGAGTGAGGATGGAGAGTGTTCGGGGTGAGGATGGAGAGTGTTCGGGTTGAGGATGGAGAATGTTCGGGCTGAGGATGGAGAGTGTTCGGGTTGAGGATGGAGAGTGTTTGGAGTGAGGATGGAGAGTGTTTGGAGTGAGGATGCAGAGTGTTTGGAGTGAGGATGGAGAGTGTTTGGAGTGAGGATGGAGCGTGTTTGGATTGAGGATGGAGAGTGCTCGGGGTGAGGATGGATAGTGTTCGGAGTGAGGATGGAGATTGTTCGGAGTGAGGATGGAGAGTGTTCGGGGTGAGGATGGAGAGTGTTCGGGGTTAGGATGGAGAGTGTTTGGAGTGAGGATGGAGAGTGTTCGGAGTGAGGATGTCGAGTGTTCAGGATGAGGATGGAGAGTGTTCGAAGTGAGGATGGAGAGTGTTCGTGGTGAGGATGAAGAGTGTTTGGAGTGAGGATGGAGAGTGTTCAGAGTGAGGATGGAGAGTGTTCGGGGTGAGGATGGAGAGTGTTCGAAGTGAGGATGGAGAGTGTTTGAGATTGAGGATGGAGAGTGTTCGGGGTGAAGATGGAGAGCGTTCAAGGGTGAGGGTGGAGTGTGCTCGGAATGAGGATGGAGAGTTTTTGGAGTGAGGATGGAGAGTGTTCAGAGTGAGGATGGAGAGTGTTCGGAGTGAGGATGGAGAGTGTTCAGGGTGAGGATGGAGAGTGCTCTGAATGAGGATGGAGAGTGTTCATGGTGAGGATGGAGAGTGTTCGGGGTGAGGATGGAGAGTGTTCGGGGTGAGGATCGAGAGTGTTCAGAGTGAGGATGAAGACTGTTGGGAGTGAGGATGGAGTGTGTTTGGGGTGAGGATCGAGAGTGTTCAGAGTGAGGATGAAGAGTGTTGGGAGTGAGGATGGAGAATGTTTGGAGTGAGGATTGAGAGTGTTCGTGGTGAGGATGAAGAGTGTTGGGAGTGAGGATGAAGAGTGTTCAGAGTGAGGATGAATAGTGTTGGGAGTGAGGATGGAGAGTGTTTGGACTGAGGATGGAGAGTGTTCGTGGTGAGGATGAAGAGTGTTTGGAGTGAGGATGGAGAGTGTTCGTGGTGAGGATGGAGAGTTTTCGGGATGAGATTGGAGAGTGTTCGGGGTGAGGATGGAGAGTGTTCGGAGTGAGGATGGAGAGTGTTCGGGATGAGGATGGAGAGTGTTCGGGCTGAGGATGGAGAGTGTTCGGGCTGAGGATGTAGAGTGTTCGGGCTGAGGATGGAGAGTGTTCGGGCTGAGGATGCAGAGTGTTCGTGGTGAGGATGGAGAGTTTTCAGAGTGAGGATGGAGAGTGTTCGGGGTGAGGATGGAGAGTGTTCGGGGTGAGGATGGAGAGTGTTCGGGGTGAGGATGGAGAGTGTTCGGGGTGAGGATGGAGAGTGTTCGGGGTGAGGATGCAGAGTGTTCGGGGTGAGGATGCAGAGTGTTCGGGGTGTGGATGGAGAGTGTTCAGAAAGAGGATGGAGAGTGTTCGGGGTGAGGAGGGAGTGTGTTCGGAGTTAGGATGAAGAGTGTTGGGAGTGAGGATGAAGAGTGTTGAGAGTGAGGATGGAGAGTGTTCGGGGTGAGGATGGAGAGAGTTCGGGGTGAGGATGGAGAGTTTTCAGAGTGAGGATGGAGAGTGTTCGGGGTGAGGAGGGATTGTGTTCGGGGTGAGGATGGAGAGTGTTCGGAGTGAGGATGAAGAGTGTTGGGAGTGAGGATGAAGAGTGTTGAGAGTGAGGATGGACAGTGTTCGGGGTGAGGATGGAGAGAGTTCGGGGTGAGGATCGAGAGTGTTCAGAGTGAGGATGAAGAGTGTTGGGAGTGAGGATGGAGTGTGTTTGGGGTGAGGATCGAGAATGTTCAGAGTGAGGATGAAGAGTGTTGGGAGTGAGGATGGAGAGTGTTTGGAGTGAGGATGGAGAGTGTTCGTGGTGAGGATGAAGAGTGTTGGGAGTGAGGATGAAGAGTGTTCAGAGTGAGGATGAAGAGTGTTTGGAGTGAGGATGGAGAGTGTTTGGACTGAGGATGGAGAGTGTTCGTGGTGAGGATGAACAGTGTTTGGAGTGAGGATGGAGAGTGTTCGTGGTGAGGATGGAGAGTTTTCGGGATGAGATTGGAGAGTGTTCGGGATGAGGATGGAGAGTGTTCAGAAAGAGGATGGAGAGTGTTCGGGGTGAGGAGGGAGTGTGTTCGGAGTGAGGATGAAGAGTGTTGGGAGTGAGGATGAAGAGTGTTGAGAGTGAGGATGGAGAGTGTTCGTAGTGAGGATGAAGAGTGTTGGGAGTGAGGATGAAGAGTGTTCAGAGTGAGGATGAAGAGTGTTGGGAGTGAGGATGGAGAGTGTTTGGACTGAGGATGGAGAGTGTTCGTGGTGAGGATGAAGAGTGTTCGGGCTGAGGATGAAGAGTGTTCGGAGTGAGGATGGAGAGTGTTCGGGCTGAGGATGAAGAGTGTTCGGAGTGAGGATGGTGAGTGTTCGGGATGAGGATGGAGAGTGTTTGGGGTGAGAATGGAGAGTCTTTGGAGTGAGGATGGAGAGTGTTCGTGGTGAGGATGGAGAGCTTTCGGGATGAGATTGGAGAGTGTTCGGGGTCAGCATGGAGAGTGTTCGGAGTGAGGATGGAGAGTGTTCGGGATGAGGATGGAGAGTGTTCGGGGTGAGGATGGAGAGTGTCCGGAGTGAGGATGGAGAGTGTTCGGTCTGAGGATGGAGTTTGTTCGGGGTGAGGATGGAGAGTGTTCGGAGTGAGGATGGAGAGTGTTCGGAGTGAGGATGGAGAGTGTTCGGAGTGAGGATGGAGAGTGTTTGGAGTGAGGATGGAGAGCGTTCGGTGAGCGGATGGAGAGTGTTCGAAGTGAGGATGGAGATTGTTTGAGATTGAGGATGCAGAGTGTTCGGGGTGAAGATGGAGAGCGTTCAAGGGTGAGGGTGGAGCGTGCTCGGAATGAGGATGGAGAGTTTTTGGAGTGAGGATGGAGAGTGTTCAGAGTGAGGATGGAGAATGTTCGGAGTGAGGATGGAGAGTGTTCAGGGTGAGGATGGAGAGTGCTCGGAATGAGGATGGAGAGTGTTCATGGTGCGGATGGAGAGTGTTCGGGGTGAGGATGGAGAGTGTTCGGAGTGAGGATGGAGAGTGTTCGGAGTGAGGATGGAGAGTGTTCTGGGTGAGGATGGAGAGTGTTCGGGGTGAGGATGGAGAGTGTTCGGGCTGAGGATGGAGAGTGTTCGGGCTGAGGACGGAGATTGTTCGGGCTGAGGATGTAGAGTGCTCGGGCTGAGGATGGAGAGTGTTCGGGCTGAGGATGCAGAGTGTTCGTGGTGAGGATGGAGAGTTTTCAGAGTGAGGATGCAGAGCGTTCGGGGTGAGGATGGAGAGTGTTCATGGTGAGGATGGAGAGTGTTTGGGGTGAGGATGGAGAGTGTTCGGGGTGAGGATGGAGAGTGTTCGGGGTGAGGATGGAGAGTGTTCGGGGTGAGGATGCAGAGTGTTCGGGGTGAGGATGGAGAGTGTTCGGAGTGTGGATGGAGAGTGTTCAGAAAGAGGATGGAGAGTGTTCGGGGTGAGGAGGGAGTGTGTTCGGAGTGAGGATGAAGAGTGTTGGGAGTGAGGATGAAGAGTGTTGAGAGTGAGGATGGAGAGTGTTCGGGGTGAGGATGGAGAGAGTTCGGGGTGAGGATGGAGAGTTTTCAGAGTGAGGATGGAGAGTGTTCGGGGTGAGGAGGGATTGTGTTCGGGGTGAGGATGGAGAGTGTTCAGAGTGAGGATGAAGAGTGTTGGGAGTGAGGATGAAGAGTGTTGAGAGTGAGGATGGACAGTGTTCGGGGTGAGGATGGAGAGAGTTCGGGGTGAGGATCGAGAGTGTTCAGAGTGAGGCTGAAGAGTGTTGGGAGTGAGGATGGAGTGTGTTTGGGGTGAGGATCGAGAATGTTCAGAGTGAGGATGAAGAGTGTTGGGAGTGAGGATGGAGAGTGTTTGGAGTGAGGATGGAGAGTGTTCGTGGTGAGGATGAAGAGTGTTGGGAGTGAGGATGAAGAGTGTTCAGAGTGAGGATGAAGAGTGTTGGGAGTGAGGATGGAGAGTGTTTGGACTGAGGATGGAGAGTGTTCGGGGTGAGGATGGAGAGTGTCCGGAGTGAGGATGGAGAGTGTTCGGTCTGAGGATGGAGTTTGTTCGGGGTGAGGATGGAGAGTGTTCGGAGTGAGGATGGAGAGTGTTCGGAGTGAGGATGGAGAGTGTTCGGAGTGAGGATGGAGAGTGTTCGGAGTGAGGATGGAGAGCGTTCGGTGAGCGGATGGAGAGTGTTCGAAGTGAGGATGGAGATTGTTTGAGATTGAGGATGCAGAGTGTTCGGGGTGAAGATGGAGAGCGTTCAAGGGTGAGGGTGGAGCGTGCTCGGAATGAGGATGGAGAGTTTTTGGAGTGAGGATGGAGAGTGTTCAGAGTGAGGATGGAGAATGTTCGGAGTGAGGATGGAGAGTGTTCAGGGTGAGGATGGAGAGTGCTCGGAATGAGGATGGAGAGTGTTCATGGTGAGGATGGAGAGTGTTCGGGGTGAGGATGGAGAGTGTTCGGAGTGAGGATGGAGAGTGTTCGGAGTGAGGATGGAGAGTGTTCTGGGTGAGGATGGAGAGTGTTCGGGGTGAGGATGGAGAGTGTTCGGGCTGAGGATGGAGAGTGTTCGGGCTGAGGACGGAGATTGTTCGGGCTGAGGATGTAGAGTGTTCGGGCTGAGGATGGAGAGTGTTCGGGCTGAGGATGCAGAGTGTTCGTGGTGAGGATGGAGAGTTTTCAGAGTGAGGATGCAGAGCGTTCGGGGTGAGGATGGAGAGTGTTCATGGTGAGGATGGAGAGTGTTCGGGGTGAGGATGGAGAGTGTTCGGGGTGAGGATGGAGAGTGTTCGGGGTGAGGATGGAGAGTGTTCGGGGTGAGGATGGAGAGTGTTCGGGGTGAGGATGCAGAGTGTTCGGGGTGAGGATGCAGAGTGTTCGGGGTGAGGATGGAGAGTGTTCGGAGTGTGGATGGAGAGTGTTCAGAAAGAGGATGGAGAGTGTTCGGGGTGAGGAGGGAGTGTGTTCGGAGTGAGGATGAAGAGTGTTGGGAGTGAGGATGAAGAGTGTTGAGAGTGAGGATGGAGAGTGTTCGGGGTGAGGATGGAGAGAGTTCGGGGTGAGGATGGAGAGTTTTCAGAGTGAGGATGGAGAGTGTTCGGGGTGAGGAGGGATTGTGTTCGGGGTGAGGATGGAGAGTGTTCGGAGTGAGGATGAAGAGTGTTGGGAGTGAGGATGAAGAGTGTTGAGAGTGAGGATGGAGAGTGTTCGTAGTGAGGATGAAGTGTGTTGGGAGTGAGGATGAAGAGTGTTCAGAGTGAGGATGAAGAGTGTTGGGAGTGAGGATGGAGAGTGTTTGGACTGAGGATGGAGAGTGTTCGTGGTGAGGATGAAGAGTGTTCGGGCTGAGGATGAAGAGTGTTCGGAGTGAGGATGGAGAGTGTTCGGGCTGAGGATGAAGAGTGTTCGGAGTGAGGATGGTGAGTGTTCGGGATGAGGATGGAGAGTGTTTGGGGTGAGACTGGAGAGTCTTTGGAGTGAGGATGGAAAGTGTTCGTGGTGAGGATGGAGAGCTTTCGGGACGAGATTGGAGAGTGTTCGGGGTCAGCATGGAGAGTGTTCGGAGTGAGGATGGAGAGTGTTCGGGATGAGGATGGAGAGTGTTCGGGGTGAGGATGGAGAGTGTCCGGAGTGAGGATGGAGAGTGTTCGGTGTGAGGATGGAGTTTGTTCGGGGTGAGGATGGAGAGTGTTCGGAGTGAGGATGGAGAGTGTTCGGAGTGAGGATGCAGCGTGTTCAGAATGAGGATGGAGAGTGTTTGGAGTGAAGATGGAGAGTGTTCGGAGTGAGGATGGAGAGTGTTCGGAGTGAGGATGGAGAGCGTTCGGTGAGAGGATGGAGAGTGTTCGAAGTGAGGATGGAGATTGTTTGAGATTGAGGATGCAGAGTGTTCGGGGTGAAGATGGAGAGCGTTCAAGGGTGAGGGTGGAGCGTGCTCGGAATGAGGATGGAGAGTTTTTGGAGTGAGGATGGAGAGTGTTCAGAGTGAGGATGGAGAATGTTCGGAGTGAGGATGGAGAGTGTTCAGGGTGAGGATGGAGAGTGCTCGGAATGGGGATGGAGAGTGTTCATGGTGAGGATGGAGAGTGTTCGGGGTGAGGATGGAGAGTGTTCGGAGTGAGGATGGAGAGTGTTCGGAGTGAGGATGGAGTGTGTTCGGAGTGAGGATGGAGAGTGTTCTGGGTGAGGATGGAGAGTGTTCGGGGTGAGGATGGAGAGTGTTCGGGCTGAGGATGGAGAGTGTTCGGGCTGAGGACGGAGATTGTTCGGGCTGAGGATGTAGAGTGTTCGGGCTGAGGATGCAGAGCGTTCGGGGTGAGGATGGAGAGTGTTCATGGTGAGGATGGAGAGTGTTCGGGGTGAGGATGGAGAGTGTTCGGGGTGAGGATGGAGAGTGTTCGGGGTGAGGATGGAGAGTGTTCGGGGTGAGGATGGAGAGTGTTCGGGGTGAGGATGCAGAGTGTTCGGGGTGAGGATGCAGAGTGTTCGGGGTGAGGATGGAGAGTGTTCGGAGTGTGGATGGAGAGTGTTCAGAAAGAGGATGGAGAGTGTTCGGGGTGAGGAGGGAGTGTGTTCGGAGTGAGGATGAAGAGTGTTGGGAGTGAGGATGAAGAGTGTTGAGAGTGAGGATGGAGAGTGTTCGGGGTGAGGATGGAGAGAGTTCGGGGTGAGGATGGAGAGTTTTCAGAGTGAGGATGGAGAGTGTTCGGGGTGAGGAGGGATTGTGTTCGGGGTGAGGTTGGAGAGTGTTCAGAGTGAGGATGAAGAGTGTTGGGAGTGAGGATGAAGAGTGTTGAGAGTGAGGATGGACAGTGTTCGGGGTGAGGATGGAGAGAGTTCGGGGTGAGGATCGAGAGTGTTCAGAGTGAGGCTGAAGAGTGTTGGGAGTGAGGATGGAGTGTGTTTGGGGTGAGGATCGAGAATGTTCAGAGTGAGGATGAAGAGTGTTGGGAGTGAGGATGGAGAGTGTTTGGAGTGAGGATGGAGAGTGTTCGTGGTGAGGATGAAGAGTGTTGGGAGTGAGGATGAAGAGTGTTCAGAGTGAGGATGAAGAGTGTTGGGAGTGAGGATGGAGAGTGTTTGGACTGAGGATGGAGAGTGCTCGTGGTGAGGATGAAGAGTGTTTGGAGTGAGGATGGAGAGTGTTCGTGGTGAGGATGGAGAGTTTTCGGGATGAGATTGGAGAGTGTTCGGGGTGAGGATGGAGAGTGTTCGGAGTGAGGATGGAGAGTGTTCGGGATGAGGATGGAGAGTGTTCGGGGTGAGGAGGGAGAGTGTTCGGGGTGAGGATAGAGAGTGTTCGGAGTGAGGATGGAGAGTGTTCGGAGTGAGGACGGAGAGTGTTTGGGGTGAGGATGGAGAGTGTTCGGGGTGAGGATGGAGAGTCTTCGGGGTGAGGAAGGAGAATATTCCGCGTGAGGATGGAGAGTGTTCGGAGTGAGGATGGAGAGTTTTCGGTGTGAGGAAGCAGAGTGTTCGGAGTAGTGATGGAGAGTGTTCGGGTTGAGGATGAACAGTGTTCGGGGTGAGGATGGAGAGTGTTCGGGTTGAGGATGGAGTGTGTTCGGGCTGAGGATGGAGAGTGTTCGGGTTGAGGATGGAGAGTGTTTGGAGTGAGGATGGAGAGTGTTTGGAGTGAGGATGCAGAGTGTTTGGAGTGAGGATGGAGAGTGTTTGGAGTGAGGATGGAGCGTGTTTGGATTGAGGATGGAGAGTGCTCGGGGTGAGGATGGATAGTGTTCGGAGTGAGGATGGAGATTGTTCGGAGTGAGGATGGAGAGTGTTCGGGGTGAGGATGGAGAGTGTTCGGGGTTAGGATGGAGAGTGTTTGGAGTGAGGATGGAGAGTGTTCGGAGTGAGGATGTCGAGTGATCAGGATGAGGATGGAGAGTGTTCGAAGTGAGGATGGAGAGTGTTCGTGGTGAGGATGAAGAGTGTTTAGAGTGAGGATGGAGAGTGTTCAGAGTGAGGATGGAGAGTGTTCGGGGTGAGGATGGAGAGTGTTCGAAGTGAGGATGGAGAGTGTTTGAGATTGAGGATGGAGAGTGTTCGGGGTGAAGATGGAGAGCGTTCAAGGGTCAGGGTGGAGCGTGCTCGGAATGAGGATGGAGAGTTTTTGGAGTGAGGATGGAGAGTTTTCAGAGTGAGGATGGAGAGTGTTCGGAGTGAGGATGGAGAGTGTTCAGGGTGAGGATGGAGAGTGCTCGGAATGAGGATGGAGAGTGTTCATGGTGAGGATGGAGAGTGTTCGGGGTGAGGATGGAGAGTGTTCGGGGTGAGGATCGAGAGTGTTCAGAGTGAGGATGAAGACTGTTGGGAGTGAGGATGGAGTGTGTTTGGGGTGAGGATCGAGAGTGTTCAGAGTGAGGATGAAGAGTGTTGGGAGTGAGGATGGAGAATGTTTGGAGTGAGGATTGAGAGTGTTCGTGGTGAGGATGAAGAGTGTTGGGAGTGAGGATGAAGAGTGTTCAGAGTGAGGATGAATAGTGTTGGGAGTGAGGATGGAGAGTGTTTGGACTGAGGATGGAGAGTGTTCGTGGTGAGGATGAAGAGTGTTTGGAGTGAGGATGGAGAGTGTTCGTGGTGAGGATGGAGAGTTTTCGGGATGAGATTGGAGAGTGTTCGGGGTGAGGATGGAGAGTGTTCGGAGTGAGGATGGAGAGTCTTCGGGGTGAGGAAGGAGAATGTTCCGTGTGAGGATGGAGAGTGTTCGGACTGAGGATGGAGAGTGTTCGGGTTGAGGATGAAGAGTGTTGGGAGTGAGGATGAAGAGTGTTGAGAGTGAGGATGGAGAGTTTTCGGGGTGAGGATGGAGAGAGTTCAGGGTGAGGATGGAGAGTTTTCAGAGTGAGGATGGAGAGTGTTCGGGGTGAGGAGGGAGTGTGTTCGGGGTGAGGATGGAGAGAGTTCGGGGTGAGGAAGGAGAGTGTTCGGGGTGAGGATCGAGAGTGTTCAAAGTGAGGATGGAGAGTGTTCGGGGTGAGGAAGGAGAGTGTTCGGGGTGAGGATCGAGAGTGTTCAGAGTGAGGATGAAGAGTGTTGGGAGTGAGGATGGAGTGTGTTCGGGGTGAGGATCGAGAGTGTTGAGAGTGAGGATGAAGAGTGTTGCGAGTGAGGATGGAGAATGTTTGGAGTGAGGATGGAGAGTGTTCGTGGTGAGGATCAAGAGTGTTGGGAGTGAGGATGAAGTGTGTTCAGAGTGAGGATGAAGAGTGTTGGGAGTGACGATGGAGAGTGTTTGGACTGAGGATGGAGAGTGTTCGTGGTGAGGATGAAGAGTGTTTGGAGTGAGGATGGAGAGTGTTCGTGGTGAGGATGGAGAGTTTTCGGGATGAGATTGGAGAGTGTTCGGGGTGAGGATGGAGAGTGTTCGGAGTGAGGATGGAGAGTGTTCGGGATGAGGATGGAGAGTGTTCGGGGTGAGGATGGAGAGTGTTCGGAGTGAGGATGGAGAGTGTTTGGGATGGCGATGGAGAGTGTTCGGGGCGAGGATGGAGAGTCTTCGGGGTGAGGATGGAGAGTCTTCGGGGTGAGGAAGGAGAATGTTCCGCGTGAGGATGGAGAGTGTTCGGAGTGAGGATGGAGAGTTTTCGGTGTGAGGAAGCAGAGTGTTCGGAGTAGTGATGGAGAGTGTTCGGGTTGAGGATGAACAGTGTTCGGGGTGGGGATGGAGAGTGTTCGGGTTGAGGATGGAGAGTGTTCGGGGTGAGGATGAAGAGTGTTCGGGGTGAGGATCGAGAGTGTTCAGAGTGAGGATGGAGAGTGTTCGGGGTGTGGAAGGAGAGTTTTCGGGGTGAGGATCGAGAGTGTTCAGAGTGAGGATGAAGAGTGTTGGGAGTGAGGATGGAGAGTGTTCAGAGTGAGGATGAAGAGTGTTGGGAGTGAGGATGGAGAGTGTTTGGAGTGAGGATGGAGAGTGTTCGTGGTGAGGATGAAGAGTGTTGGGAGTGAGGATGAAGAGTGTTCAGAGTGAGGATGAAGAGTGTTGGGAGTGAGGATGGAGAGTGTTTGGACTGAGGATGGAGAGTGTTCGTGGTGAGGATGAAGATTGTTTGGAGTGAGGATGGAGAGTGTTCGTGGTGAGGATGGAGAGTTTTCGGGATGAGATTGGAGAGTGTTCGGGGTGAGGATGGAGAGTGTTCGGAGTGAGGATGGAGAGTGTTCGGGATGAGGATGGAGAGTGTTCGGGGTGAGGATGGAGAGTGTTCGGAGTGAGGATGGAGAGTGTTTGGGGTGACGATGGAGAGTGTTCGGGGTGAGGATGGAGAGTGTTCGGAGTGAGGATGGAGAGTCTTCGGGGTGAGGAAGGAGAATGTTCCGCGTGAGGATGGAGAGTTTTCGGTGTGAGGATGGGGAGTGTTCGGGGTGAGGATGGAGAGTGTTCGGAGTGAGGATGGAGAGTGTTTGGGGTGACGATGGAGAGTGTTCGGGGTGACGATGGAGAGTGTTCGGGGTGAGGATGGAGAGTGTTTGGGCTGAGGCTGCAGAGTGTTCGTGGTGAGGATGGAGAGATTTCAGAGTGAGGATGGAGAGTGTTCGGGGTGAGGATGGAGAGTGTTCGGGGTGAGGATGGAGAGTGTTCGGGGTGAGGATGGAGAGTGTTCAGAGTGAGGATGGAGAGTGTTCGGGATGAGGATGGAGAGTGTTCGGGGTGAGGATGGAGAGTGTTCGGAGTGAGGATGGAGAGTGTTTGGGGTGACGATGGAGAGTGTTCGGGGTGAGGATGGAGAGTGTTCGGAGTGAGGATGGAGAGTCTTCGGGGTAAGGAAGGAGAATGTTCCGCGTGAGGATGGAGAGTTTTCGGTGTGAGGATGGGGAGTGTTCGGGGTGAGGATGGAGAGTGTTCGGAGTGAGGATGGAGAGTGTTTGGGGTGACGATGGAGAGTGTTCGGGGTGACGATGGAGAGTGTTCGGGGTGAGGATGGAGAGTGTTCGGAGTGAGGATGGAGAGTTTTCGGTGTGAGGAAGCAGAGTGTTCGGAGTAGTGATGGAGAGTGTTCGGGTTGAGGATGAACAGTGTTCGGGGTGAGGATGGAGAGTGTTCGGGTTGAGGATGGAGAGTGTTCGGGGTGAGGATGGAGAGTGTTCGGGGTGAGGATGGAGAGTGTTCGGGGTGAGGATGGAGAGTGTTCGGGGTGAGGATGGAGAGTGTTCGGGGTGAGGATGGAGAGTGTTCGGAGTGAGGATGCAGAGTGTTCGGGGTGAGGATGGAGAGTGTTCGGGGTGAGGATGGAGAGTGTTCGGGTTTGAGGATGCAGAGTGTTCGGGGTGAGGATGGAGAGTGTTCGGGGTGAGGATGGAGAGTGTTCGGAATGAGGATGGAGAGTGTTCGGGGTGAGGATGGAGAGTGTTCGGGGTGAGGATGGAGAATGTTCGGATTGAGGATGGAGAGTGTTCGGAGTGAGGATGGAGACTGTTCGGAGTGAGGATAGAGAGCGTTCGGAGAGAGAATGGAGAGTGTTCGAAGTGAGGATGGAGAGTGTTTGAGATTGAGGAAGGAGAGTGTTCGGGGTGAAGATGGAGAGCGTTCAAGGGTGAGGTTGGAGCGTGCTCGGAATGAGGATGGAGACTTTTTGGAGTGAGGATGGAGAGTGTTCTGAGTGAGGATGGAGAATGTTCGGAGTGAGGATGGAGAGTGTTCAGGGTGAGGATGGAGAGTGCTCGGAGTGTGGATGGAGAGTGTTCAGAAAGAGGATGGAGAGTGTTCGGGGTGAGGAGGGAGTGTGTGCGGAGTGAGGATGGAGAGTGTTCGGGGTGAGGATGGAGAGAGTTCGGGGTGAGGATGGAGAGTTTTCAGAGTGAGGATGGAGAGTGTTCGGGGTTAGGATGGAGAGTTTTCAGAGTGAGGATGGAGAGTGTTCGGGGTGAGGATGGAGAGTGTTCGTAGTGAGGATGAAGAGTGTTGGGAGTGAGGATGAAGAGTGTTGAGAGTGAGGATGGAGAGTGTTCGGGGTGAGGATGGAGAGAGTTCGGGGTGAGGATCGAGAGTGTTCAGAGTGAGGATGAAGACTGTTGGGAGTGAGGATGGAGTGTGTTCGGGGTGAGGATCGAGAGTGTTCAGAGTGAGGATGAAGAGTGTTGGGAGTGAGGATGGAGAATGTTTGGAGTGAGGATTGAGAGTGTTCGTGGTGAGGATGAAGAGTGTTGGGAGTGAGGATGAAGAGTGTTCAGAGTGAGGATGAAGAGTGTTGGGAGTGAGGATGGAGAGTGTTTGGACTGAGGATGGAGAGTGTTCGTGGTGAGGATGAAGAGTGTTTGGAGTGAGGATGGAGAGTGTTCGTGGTGAGGATGGAGAGTTTTCGGGATGAGATTGGAGAGTGTTCGGGGTGAGGATGGAGCGTGTTCGGAGTGAGGATGGAGAGTGTTCGGGGTGAGGATGGAGAGTGTTCGGGGTGAGGATGGAGAGTGTTCGGAGTGAGGATGGAGAGTGTTCGGGATGAGGATGGAGAGTGTTCGGAGTGAGGATGGAGAGTTTTTGGAGTTAGGATGGAGAGTCTTCGGGGTGAGGAAGGAGAATGTTCCATGTGAGGATGGAGAGTGTTCGGACTGAGGATGGAGAGTGTTTGGGTTGAGGATGGAGAGTGTTCGGGGTGAGGATGGAGAGTGTTTGGGGTGTGGATGGAGAGTGTTCAGGGTGAGGATGGAGAGTGTTCGGAGTGAGGATGGAGAGTGTTCGGGATGAGGATGGAGAGTGTTCGGAGTGAGGATGGAGAGTTTTTGGAGTTAGGATGGAGACTCTTCGGGGTGAGGAAGGAGAATGTTCCGTGTGAGGATGGAGAGTGTTCGGACTGAGGATGGAGAGTGTTTGGGTTGAGGATGGAGAGTGTTCGGGTTGAGGATGGAGAGTGTTCGGGGTGAGGATGGAGAGTGTTCGGAGTGAGGATGGAGAGTGTTTGGGGTGTGGATGGAGAATGTTCGAGGTGAGGATGGAGAGTGTTCGGGGTGAGGATGGAGAGTATTCGGGGTGAGGATGGAGAGTGTTCGGAGTGAGGATGGAGAGTGTTCGGAGTGAGGATGGAGAGTGCTCGGGGTGAGGATGCAGCGTGTTCAGAATGAGGATGGAGAGTGTTCAGAGTGAGGATGGAGAGTGTTTGGGGAGAGGATGGAGAGTGTTCGGGTTGAGGATGGAGAGTGTTCGGGGTGAGGATGGAGAGTGTTCGGGGTGAGGATGGAGAGTTTTCGGGGTGAGGATGGAGAGTGTTCGGGGTGAGGATGGAGTTTGTTCGGGGTGAGGATGGAGAGTGTTCGGAGTGAGGATGGAGAGTGTTCGGAGTGAGGATGGAGAGTGTTCGGGGTGAGGATGCAGCGTGTTCAGAATGAGGATGGAGAGTGTTCGGAGTGAGGATGGAGAGTGTTCGAAGTGAGGATGGAGAGTGTTCGGGGTGAAGATGGAGAGCGTTCAAGGGTGAGGGTGGAGCGTGCTCGGAATGAGGATGGAGTGTTTTTGGAGTGAGGATGGAGAGTGTTCAGGGTGAGGATGAAGAGTGTTCGGGGTGAGGATGAAGAGTGTTGGGAGTGAGGATGAAGAGTGTTGAGAGTGAGGATGGAGAGTGTTCGGGGTGAGGATGGAGAGAGTTCGGGGTGAGGATGGAGAGTGTTCAGAGTGAGGATGAAGAGTGTTGGGAGTGAGGATGGAGTGTGTTTGGGGTGAGGATGGAGAGTGTTCAGAGTGAGGATGAAGAGTGTTGGGAGTGAGGATGGAGAGTGTTTGGAGTGAGGATGGAGAGTGTTCGTGGTGAGGATGAAGAGTGTTGGGAGTGAGGATGAAGAGTGTTCAGAGTGAGGATGAAGAGTGTTGGGAGTGAGGATGGAGAGTGTTTGGACTGAGAATGGTGAGTGTTCGTGCTGAGGATGAAGAGTGTTTGGAGTGAGGATGGAGAGTGTTCGTGGTGAGGATGGAGAGTGTTTGGAGTGAGGATGGAGAGTGTTCGTGGGAGGATGGAGAGTTTTCGGGATGAGATTGGAGAGTGTTCGGGGTGAGGATGGAGACTGTTCGGAGTGAGGATGGAGAGTGTTCGGGGTGAGGATGGAGAGTGTTCGGAGTGAGGATGGAGAGTGTTCGGGGTGAGGATGGAGAGTGTTCGGGGTGACGATGGAGAGTTTTCGGGGTGAGGATGGAGAGTCTTCGGGGTGAGGAAGGAGAATGTTCCGCGTGAGGATGGAGAGTGTTCGGAGTGAGGATGGAGAGTGTTCGGAGTGAGGATGCAGAGTGTTCGGGGTGAGGATGGAGAGTGTTCGGGGTGAGGATGGAGAGTGTTCGGGTTTGAGGATGCAGAGTGTTCGGGGTGAGGATGGAGAGTGTTCGGGGTGAGGATGGAGAGTGTTCGGAATGAGGATGGAGAGTGTTCGGGGTGAGGATGGAGAGTGTTCGGGGTGAGGATGGAGAATGTTCGGTTTGAGGATGGAGAGTGTTCGGAGTGAGGATGGAGACTGTTCGGAGTGAGGATAGAGAGCGTTCGGAGAGAGAATGGAGAGTGTTCGAAGTGAGGATGGAGAGTGTTTGATATTGAGGAAGGAGAGTGTTCGGGGTGAAGATGGAGAGCGTTCAAGGGTGAGGTTGGAGCGTGCTCGGAATGAGGATGGAGACTTTTTGGAGTGAGGATGGAGAGTGTTCTGAGTGAGGATGGAGAATGTTCGGAGTGAGGATGGAGAGCGTTCAGGGTGAGGATGGAGAGTGCTCGGAGTGTGGATGGAGAGTGTTCAGAAAGAGGATGGAGAGTGTTCGGGGTGAGGAGGGAGTGTGTGCGGAGTGAGGATGGAGAGTGTTCGGGGTGAGGATGGAGAGAGTTCGGGGTGAGGATGGAGAGTTTTCAGAGTGAGGATGGAGAGTGTTCGGGGTTAGGATGGAGAGTTTTCAGAGTGAGGATGGAGAGTGTTCGGGGTGAGGATGGAGAGTGTTCGTAGTGAGGATGAAGAGTGTTGGGAGTGAGGATGAAGAGTGTTGAGAGTGAGGATGGAGAGTGTTCGGGGTGAGGATGGAGAGAGTTCGGGGTGAGGATCGAGAGTGTTCAGAGTGAGGATGAAGACTGTTGGGAGTGAGGATGGAGTGTGTTCGGGGTGAGGATCGAGAGTGTTCAGAGTGAGGATGAAGAGTGTTGGGAGTGAGGATGGAGAATGTTTGGAGTGAGGATTGAGAGTGTTCGTGGTGAGGATGAAGAGTGTTGGGAGTGAGGATGAAGAGTGTTCAGAGTGAGGATGAAGAGTGTTGGGAGTGAGGATGGAGAGTGTTTGGACTGAGGATGGAGAGTGTTCGTGGTGAGGATGAAGAGTGTTTGGAGTGAGGATGGAGAGTGTTCGTGGTGAGGATGGAGAGTTTTCGGGATGAGATTGGAGAGTGTTCGGGGTGAGGATGGAGCGTGTTCGGAGTGAGGATGGAGAGTGTTCGGGGTGAGGATGGAGAGTGTTCGGGGTGAGGATGGAGAGTGTTCGGAGTGAGGATGGAGAGTGTTCGGGATGAGGATGGAGAGTGTTCGGAGTGAGGATGGAGAGTTTTTGGAGTTAGGATGGAGAGTCTTCGGGGTGAGGAAGGAGAATGTTCCATGTGAGGATGGAGAGTGTTCGGACTGAGGATGGAGAGTGTTTGGGTTGAGGATGGAGAGTGTTCGGGGTGAGGATGGAGAGTGTTTGGGGTGTGGATGGAGAGTGTTCAGGGTGAGGATGGAGAGTGTTCGGAGTGAGGATGGAGAGTGTTCGGGATGAGGATGGAGAGTGTTCGGAGTGAGGATGGAGAGTTTTTGGAGTTAGGATGGAGACTCTTCGGGGTGAGGAAGGAGAATGTTCCGTGTGAGGATGGAGAGTGTTCGGACTGAGGATGGAGAGTGTTTGGGTTGAGGATGAAGAGTGTTCGGGTTGAGGATGGAGAGTGTTCGGGGTGAGGATGGAGAGTGTTCGGAGTGAGGATGGAGAGTGTTTGGGGTGTGGATGGAGAATGTTCGAGGTGAGGATGGAGAGTGTTCGGGGTGAGGATGGAGAGTGTTCGGGGTGAGGATGGAGAGTGTTCGGAGTGAGGATGGAGAGTGTTCGGAGTGAGGATGGAGAGTGCTCGGGGTGAGGATGCAGCGTGTTCAGAATGAGGATGGAGAGTGTTCAGAGTGAGGATGGAGAGTGTTCGGGGAGAGGATGGAGAGTGTTCGGGTTGAGGATGGAGAGTGTTCGGGGTGAGGATGGAGAGTGTTCGGGGTGAGGATGGAGAGTTTTCGGGGTGAGGATGGAGAGTGTTCGGGGTGAGGATGGAGTTTGTTCGGGGTGAGGATGGAGAGTGTTCGGAGTGAGGATGGAGAGTGTTCGGAGTGAGGATGGAGAGTGTTCGGGGTGAGGATGCAGCGTGTTCAGAATGAGGATGGAGAGTGTTCGGAGTGAGGATGGAGAGTGTTCGGAGTGAGGATGGAGAGCGTTCGGAGAGAGGATGGAGAGTGTTCGAAGTGAGGATGGAGAGTGTTCGGGGTGAAGATGGAGAGCGTTCAAGGGTGAGGGTGGAGCGTGCTCGGAATGAGGATGGAGTGTTTTTGGAGTGAGGATGGAGAGTGTTCAGGGTGAGGATGGAGAGTGTTCGGAGTGAGGATGAAGAGTGTTGGGAGTGAGGATGAAGAGTGTTGAGAGTGAGGATGGAGAGTGTTCGGGGTGAGGATGGAGAGAGTTCGGGGTGAGGATGGAGAGTGTTCAGAGTGAGGATGAAGAGTGTTGGGAGTGAGGATGGAGTGTGTTTGGGGTGAGGATGGAGAGTGTTCAGAGTGAGGATGAAGAGTGTTGGGAGTGAGGATGGAGAGTGTTTGGAGTGAGGATGGAGAGTGTTCGTGGTGAGGATGAAGAGTGTTGGGAGTGAGGATGAAGAGTGTTCAGAGTGAGGATGAAGAGTGTTGGGAGTGAGGATGGAGAGTGTTTGGACTGAGAATGGTGAGTGTTCGTGCTGAGGATGAAGAGTGTTTGGAGTGAGGATGGAGAGTGTTCGTGGTGAGGATGGAGAGTGTTTGGAGTGAGGATGGAGAGTGTTCGTGGGAGGATGGAGAGTTTTCGGGATGAGATTGGAGAGTGTTCGGGGTGAGGATGGAGAGTGTTCGGAGTGAGGATGGAGAGTGTTCGGGGTGAGGATGGAGAGTGTTCGGAGTGAGGATGGAGAGTGTTCGGGGTGAGGATGGAGAGTGTTCGGGGTGACGATGGAGAGTTTTCGGGGTGAGGATGGAGAGTCTTCGGGGTGAGGAAGGAGAATGTTCCGCGTGAGGATGGAGAGTGTTCGGAGTGAGGATGGAGAGTGTTCGGTGTGAGGATGGAGAGTTTTCGGTGTGAGGAAGCAGAGTGTTCGGAGTAGTGATGGAGAGTGTTCGGGTTGAGGATGAACAGTGTTCGGGGTGAGGATGGAGAGTGTTCGGGGTGAGGATGGAGAGTGTTTGGGGTGTGGATGGAGAATGTTCGAGGTGAGGATGGAGACTGTTCGGGGTGAGGATGGAGAGTATTTGGGGTGAGGATGGAGAGTGTTCGGAGTGAGGATGGAGAGAGTTTGGAGTGAGGATGGAGAGTGTTCGGACTGAGGATGGAGAGTGTTCGGAGTGAGGATGGAGAGTGTCCGGAGTGAGGATGGAGAGTGTTCGGAGTGAGAATGGAGAGTGTTCGGAGTGAGGATGGAGAGTTTCGGGATGAGATTGGAGAGTGTTTGGACTGAGGATGGAGAGTGTTCGTGGTGAGGATGAAGAGTGTTTGGAGTGAGGATGGAGCGTGTTCGTGGTGAGGATGGAGAGTTTTCGGGATGAGATTGGAGAGTGTTCGGGGTGAGGATGGAGAGTGTTCGGAGTGAGGATAGAGAGTGTTCGGGGTGAGGATGGAGAGTGTTCGGGGTGAGGATGGAGAGTGTTCGGAGTGAGGATGGAGAGTGTTCGGGATGAGGATGGAGAGTGTTCGGAGTGAGGATGGAGAGTTTTTGGAGTTAGGATGGAGAGTCTTCGGGGTGAGGAAGGAGAATGTTCCGTGTGAGGATGGAGAGTGTTCGGACTGAGGATGGAGAGTGTTCGGGTTGAGGATGGAGAGTGTTCGGGGTGAGGATGGAGAGTGTTTGGGGTGTGGATGGAGAGTGTTCAGGGTGAGGATGGAGAGTGTTCGGAGTGAGGATGGAGAGTGTTCGGGATGAGGATGGAGAGTGTTCGGAGTGAGGATGGAGAGTTTTTGGAGTTAGGATGGAGAGTCTTCGGGGTGAGGAAGGAGAATGTTCCGTGTGAGGATGGAGAGTGTTCGGAGTGAGGATGGAGAATGTTCGAGGTGAGGATGGAGAGTGTTCGGGGTGAGGATGGAGAGTGTTCGGGGTGAGGATTGAGAGTGTCCGGAGTGAGGATGGAGTTTGTTCGGGGTGAGGATGGAGAGTGTTCGGAGTGAGGATGGAGAGTGTTCGGAGTGAGGATGGAGAGTGCTCGGGGTGAGGATGCAGCGTGTTCAGAATGAGGATGGAGAGTGTTCAGAGTGAGGATGGAGAGTGTTCGGGGTGAGGATGGAGAGTGTTCGGGTTGAGGATGGAGAGTGTTCGGGGTGAGGATGGAGAGTGTTCGGGGTGAGGATGGAGAGTTTTCGGGGTGAGGATGGAGAGTGTTCGTGGTGAGGATGAAGAGTGTTTAGAGTGAGGATGGAGAGTGTTCAGAGTGAGGATGGAGAGTGTTCGGGGTGAGGATGGAGAGTGTTCGAAGTGAGGATGGAGAGTGTTTGAGATTGAGGATGGAGAGTGTTCGGGGTGAAGATGGAGAGCGTTCAAGGGTGAGGGTGGAGCGTGCTCGGAATGAGGATGGAGAGTTTTTGGAGTGAGGATGGAGAGTTTTCAGAGTGAGGATGGAGAGTGTTCGGAGTGAGGATGGAGAGTGTTCAGGGTGAGGATGGAGAGTGCTCGGAATGAGGATGGAGAGTGTTCATGGTGAGGATGGAGAGTGTTCGGGGTGAGGATGGAGAGTGTTCGGGGTGAGGATCGAGAGTGTTCAGAGTGAGGATGAAGACTGTTGGGAGTGAGGATGGAGTGTGTTTGGGGTGAGGATCGAGAGTGTTCAGAGTGAGGATGAAGAGTGTTGGGAGTGAGGATGGAGAATGTTTGGAGTGAGGATTGAGAGTGTTCGTGGTGAGGATGAAGAGTGTTGGGAGTGAGGATGAAGAGTGTTCAGAGTGAGGATGAATAGTGTTGGGAGTGAGGATGGAGAGTGTTTGGACTGAGGATGGAGAGTGTTCGTGGTGAGGATGAAGAGTGTTTGGAGTGAGGATGGAGAGTGTTCGTGGTGAGGATGGAGAGTTTTCGGGATGAGATTGGAGAGTGTTCGGGGTGAGGATGGAGAGTGTTCGGAGTGAGGATGGAGAGTCTTCGGGGTGAGGAAGGAGAATGTTCCGTGTGATGATGGAGAGTGTTCGGACTGAGGATGGAGAGTGTTCGGGTTGAGGATGAAGAGTGTTGGGAGTGAGGATGAAGAGTGTTGAGAGTGAGGATGGAGAGTTTTCGGGGTGAGGATGGAGAGAGTTCAGGGTGAGGATGGAGAGTTTTCAGAGTGAGGATGGAGAGTGTTCGGGGTGAGGATGGAGTGTGTTCGGGGTGAGGATGGAGAGAGTTCGGGGTGAGGAAGGAGAGTGTTCGGGGTGAGGATCGAGAGTGTTCAAAGTGAGGATGGAGAGTGTTCGGGGTGAGGAAGGAGAGTGTTCGGGGTGAGGATCGAGAGTGTTCAGAGTGAGGATGAAGAGTGTTGGGAGTGAGGATGGAGTGTGTTCGGGGTGAGGATCGAGAGTGTTGAGAGTGAGGATGAAGAGTGTTGCGAGTGAGGATGGAGAATGTTTGGAGTGAGGATGGAGAGTGTTCGTGGTGAGGATCAAGAGTGTTGGGAGTGAGGATGAAGTGTGTTCAGAGTGAGGATGAAGAGTGTTGGGAGTGACGATGGAGAGTGTTTGGACTGAGGATGGAGAGTGTTCGTGGTGAGGATGAAGAGTGTTTGGAGTGAGGATGGAGAGTGTTCGTGGTGAGGATGGAGAGTTTTCGGGATGAGATTGGAGAGTGTTCGGGGTGAGGATGGAGAGTGTTCGGAGTGAGGATGGAGAGTGTTCGGGATGAGGATGGAGAGTGTTCGGGGTGAGGATGGAGAGTGTTCGGAGTGAGGATGGAGAGTGTTTGGGATGGCGATGGAGAGTGTTCGGGGTGAGGATGGAGAGTCTTCGGGGTGAGGATGGAGAGTCTTCGGGGTGAGGAAGGAGAATGTTCCGCGTGAGGATGGAGAGTGTTCGGAGTGAGGATGGAGAGTTTTCGGTGTGAGGAAGCAGAGTGTTCGGAGTAGTGATGGAGAGTGTTCGGGTTGAGGATGAACAGTGTTCGGGGTGGGGATGGAGAGTGTTCGGGTTGAGGATGGAGAGTGTTCGGGGTGAGGATGAAGAGTGTTCGGGGTGAGGATCGAGAGTGCTCAGAGTGAGGATGGAGAGTGTTCGGGGTGTGGAAGGAGAGTTTTCGGGGTGAGGATCGAGAGTGTTCAGAGTGAGGATGAAGAGTGTTGGGAGTGAGGATGGAGAGTGTTCAGAGTGAGGATGAAGAGTGTTGGGAGTGAGGATGGAGAGTGTTTGGAGTGAGGATGGAGAGTGTTCGTGGTGAGGATGAAGAGTGTTGGGAGTGAGGATGAAGAGTGTTCAGAGTGAGGATGAAGAGTGTTGGGAGTGAGGATGGAGAGTGTTTGGACTGAGGATGGAGAGTGTTCGTGGTGAGGATGAAGATTGTTTGGAGTGAGGATGGAGAGTGTTCGTGGTGAGGATGGAGAGTTTTCGGGATGAGATTGGAGAGTGTTCGGGGTGAGGATGGAGAGTGTTCGGAGTGAGGATGGAGAGTGTTCGGGATGAGGATGGAGAGTGTTCGGGGTGAGGATGGAGAGTGTTCGGAGTGAGGATGGAGAGTGTTTGGGGTGACGATGGAGAGTGTTCGGGGTGAGGATGGAGAGTGTTCGGAGTGAGGATGGAGAGTCTTCGGGGTGAGGAAGGAGAATGTTCCGCGTGAGGATGGAGAGTTTTCGGTGTGAGGATGGAGAGTGTTCGGGGTGAGGATGGAGAGTGTTCGGAGTGAGGATGGAGAGTGTTTGGGGTGACGATGGAGAGTGTTCGGGGTGACGATGGAGAGTGTTCGGGGTGAGGATGGAGAGTGTTCGGAGTGAGGATGGAGAGTTTTCGGTGTGAGGAAGCAGAGTGTTCGGAGTAGTGATGGAGAGTGTTCGGGTTGAGGATGGAGAGTGTTCGGGGTGAGGATGGAGAGTGTTCGGGTTGAGGATGGAGAGTGTTCGGGGTGAGGATGGAGAGTGTTCGGGGTGAGGATGGAGAGTGTTCGGGGTGAGGATGGAGAGTGTTCGGGGTGAGGATGGAGAGTGTTCGGGGTGAGGATGGAGAGTGTTCGGAGTGAGGATGCAGAGTGTTCGGGGTGAGGATGGAGAGTGTTCGGGGTGAGGATGGAGAGTGTTCGGGGTGAGGATGCAGAGTGTTCGGAGTGAGGATGGAGAGTGTTCGGGGTGAGGATGGAGAGTGTTCGGAATGAGGATGGAGAGTGTTCGGGGTGAGGATGGAGAGTGTTCGGGGTGAGGATGGAGAATGTTCGGTTTGAGGATGGAGAGTGTTCGGAGTGAGGATGGAGACTGTTCGGAGTGAGGATGGAGAGCGTTCGGAGAGAGAATGGAGAGTGTTCGAAGTGAGGATGGAGAGTGTTTGAGATTGAGGAAGGAGAGTGTTCGGGGTGAAGATGGAGAGCGTTCAAGGGTGAGGTTGGAGCGTGCTCGGAATGAGGATGGAGACTTTTTGGAGTGAGGATGGAGAGTGTTCTGAGTGAGGATGGAGAATGTTCGGAGTGAGGATGGAGAGTGTTCAGGGTGAGGATGGAGAGTGTTCGGGGTGAGGATGGAGAGTGTTCGGGGTGAGGATGCAGAGTGTTCGGGGTGAGGATGGAGAGTGTTCGGAGTGTGGATGGAGAGTGTTCAGAAAGAGGATGGAGAGTGTTCGGGGTGAGGAGGGAGTGTGTGCGGAGTGAGGATGGAGAGTGTTCGGGGTGAGGATGGAGAGAGTTCGGGGTGAGGATGGAGAGTTTTCAGAGTGAGGATGGAGAGTGTTCGGGGTTAGGATGGAGAGTTTTCAGAGTGAGGATGGAGAGTGTTCAGGGTGAGGATGGAGAGTGTTCGTAGTGAGGATGAAGAGTGTTGGGAGTGAGGATGAAGAGTGTTGAGAGTGCGGATGGAGAGTGTTCGGGGTGAGGATGGAGAGAGTTCGGGGTGAGGATCGAGAGTGTTCAGAGTGAGGATGAAGACTGTTGGGAGTGAGGATGGAGTGTGTTCGGGGTGAGGATCGAGAGTGTTCAGAGTGAGGATGAAGAGTGTTGGGAGTGAGGATGGAGAATGTTTGGAGTGAGGATTGAGAGTGTTCGTGGTGAGGATGAAGAGTGTTGGGAGTGAGGATGAAGAGTGTTCAGAGTGAGGATGAAGAGTGTTGGGAGTGAGGATGGAGAGTGTTTGGACTGAGGATGGAGAGTGTTCGTGGTGAGGATGAAGAGTGTTTGGAGTGAGGATGGAGAGTGTTCGTGGTGAGGATGGAGAGTTTTCGGGATGAGATTGGACAGTGTTCGGGGTGAGGATGGAGCGTGTTCGGAGTGAGGATGGAGAGTGTTCGGGTTGAGGATGGAGAGTGTTCGGAGTGAGGATGGAGAGTGTTCGGGATGAGGATGGAGAGTGTTCGGAGTGAGGATGGAGAGTTTTTGGAGTTAGGATGGAGAGTCTTCGGGGTGAGGAAGGAGAATGTTCCATGTGAGGATGGAGAGTGTTCGGACTGAGGATGGAGAGTGTTTGGGTTGAGGATGGAGAGTGTTCGGGGTGAGGATGGAGAGTGTTTGGGGTGTGGATGGAGAGTGTTCAGGGTGAGGATGGAGAGTGTTCGGAGTGAGGATGGAGAGTGTTCGGGATGAGGATGGAGAGTGTTCGGAGTGAGGATGGAGAGTTTTTGGAGTTAGGATGGAGACTCTTCGGGGTGAGGAAGGAGAATGTTCCGTGTGAGGATGGAGAGTGTTCGGACTGAGGATGGAGAGTGTTTGGGTTGAGGATGAAGAGTGTTCGGGTTGAGGATGGAGAGTGTTCGGGGTGAGGATGGAGAGTGTTCGGAGTGAGGATGGAGAGTGTTTGGGGTGTGGATGGAGAATGTTCGAGGTGAGGATGGAGAGTGTTCGGGGTGAGGATGGAGAGTGTTCGGGGTGAGGATGGAGAGTGTTCGGAGTGAGGATGGAGAGTGTTCGGAGTGAGGATGGAGAGTGTTCGGGTTGAGGATGGAGAGTGTTCGGGGTGAGGATGGAGAGTGTTCGGGGTGAGGATGGAGAGTTTTCGGGGTGAGGATGGAGAGTGTTCGGGGTGAGGATGGAGTTTGTTCGGGGTGAGGATGGAGAGTGTTCGGAGTGAGGATGGAGAGTGTTCGGAGTGAGGATGGAGAGTGTTCGGGGTGAGGATGCAGCGTGTTCAGAATGAGGATGGAGAGTGTTCGGAGTGAGGATGGAGAGTGTTCGGAGTGAGGATGGAGAGCGTTCGGAGAGAGGATGGAGAGTGTTCGAAGTGAGGATGGAGAGTGTTCGGGGTGAAGATGGAGAGCGTTCAAGGGTGAGGGTGGAGCGTGCTCGGAATGAGGATGGAGTGTTTTTGGAGTGAGGATGGAGAGTGTTCAGGGTGAGGATGGAGAGTGTTCGGGGTGAGGATGAAGAGTGTTGGGAGTGAGGATGAAGAGTGTTGAGAGTGAGGATGGAGAGTGTTCGGGGTGAGGATGGAGAGAGTTCGGGGTGAGGATGGAGAGTGTTCAGAGTGAGGATGAAGAGTGTTGGGAGTGAGGATGGAGTGTGTTTGGGGTGAGGATGGAGAGTGTTCAGAGTGAGGATGAAGAGTGTTGGGAGTGAGGATGGAGAGTGTTTGGAGTGAGGATGGAGAGTGTTCGTGGTGAGGATGAAGAGTGTTGGGAGTGAGGATGAAGAGTGTTCAGAGTGAGGATGAAGAGTGTTGGGAGTGAGGATGGAGAGTGTTTGGACTGAGAATGGTGAGTGTTCGTGCTGAGGATGAAGAGTGTTTGGAGTGAGGATGGAGAGTGTTCGTGGTGAGGATGGAGAGTGTTTGGAGTGAGGATGGAGAGTGTTCGTGGGAGGATGGAGAGTTTTCGGGATGAGATTGGAGAGTGTTCGGGGTGAGGATGGAGAGTGTTCGGAGTGAGGATGGAGAGTGTTCGGGGTGAGGATGGAGAGTGTTCGGAGTGAGGATGGAGAGTGTTCGGGGTGAGGATGGAGAGTGTTCGGGGTGAGGATGGAGAGTGTTCGGGGTGACGATGGAGAGTTTTCGGGGTGAGGATGGAGAGTCTTCGGGGTGAGGAAGGAGAATGTTCCGCGTGAGGATGGAGAGTGTTCGGAGTGAGGATGGAGAGTGTTCGGTGTGAGGATGGAGAGTTTTCGGTGTGAGGAAGCAGAGTGTTCGGAGTAGTGATGGAGAGTGTTCGGGTTGAGGATGAACAGTGTTCGGGGTGAGGATGGAGAGTGTTCGGGGTGAGGATGGAGAGTGTTTGGGGTGTGGATGGAGAATGTTCGAGGTGAGGATGGAGACTGTTCGGGGTGAGGATGGAGAGTATTTGGGGTGAGGATGGAGAGTGTTCGGAGTGAGGATGGAGAGAGTTTGGAGTGAGGATGGAGAGTGTTCGGACTGAGGATGGAGAGTGTTCGGAGTGAGGATGGAGAGTGTCCGGAGTGAGGATGGAGAGTGTTCGGAGTGAGAATGGAGAGTGTTCGGAGTGAGGATGGAGAGTTTCGGGATGAGATTGGAGAGTGTTTGGACTGAGGATGGAGAGTGTTCGTGGTGAGGATGAAGAGTGTTTGGAGTGAGGATGGAGCGTGTTCGTGGTGAGGATGGAGAGTTTTCGGGATGAGATTGGAGAGTGTTCGGGGTGAGGATGGAGAGTGTTCGGAGTGAGGATAGAGAGTGTTCGGGGTGAGGATGGAGAGTGTTCGGGGTGAGGATGGAGAGTGTTCGGAGTGAGGATGGAGAGTGTTCGGGATGAGGATGGAGAGTGTTCGGAGTGAGGATGGAGAGTTTTTGGAGTTAGGATGGAGAGTCTTCGGGGTGAGGAAGGAGAATGTTCCGTGTGAGGATGGAGAGTGTTCGGACTGAGGATGGAGAGTGTTCGGGTTGAGGATGGAGAGTGTTCGGGGTGAGGATGGAGAGTGTTTGGGGTGTGGATGGAGAGTGTTCAGGGTGAGGATGGAGAGTGTTCGGAGTTAGGATGGAGAGTGTTCGGGATGAGGATGGAGAGTGTTCGGAGTGAGGATGGAGAGTTTTTGGAGTTAGGATGGAGAGTCTTCGGGGTGAGGAAGGAGAATGTTCCGTGTGAGGATGGAGAGTGTTCGGAGTGAGGATGGAGAGTGTTCGGGGTGAGGATGGAGAGTGTTTGGGGTGTGGATGGAGAATGTTCGAGGTGAGGATGGAGAGTGTTCGGGGTGAGGATGGAGAGTGTTCGGGGTGAGGATTGAGAGTGTCCGGAGTGAGGATGGAGTTTGTTCGGGGTGAGGATGGAGAGTGTTCGGAGTGAGGATGGAGAGTGTTCGGAGTGAGGATGGAGAGTGCTCGGGGTGAGGATGCAGCGTGTTCAGAATGAGGATGGAGAGTGTTCAGAGTGAGGATGGAGAGTGTTCGGGGTGAGGATGGAGAGTGTTCGGGTTGAGGATGGAGAGTGTTCGGGGTGAGGATGGAGAGTGTTCGGGGTGAGGATGGAGAGTTTTCGGGGTGAGGATGGAGAGTGTTCGGGGTGAGGATGGAGTTTGTTCGGGGTGAGGATGGAGAGTGTTCGGAGTGAGGATGGAGAGTGTTCGGAGTGAGGATGGAGAGTGTTCGGGGTGAGGATGCAGCGTGTTCAGAATGAGAATGGAGAGTGTTCGGAGTGAGGATGGAGAGTGTTCGGAGTGAGGATGGAGAGCGTTCGGAGAGAGGATGGAGAGTGTTCGAAGTGAGGATGGAGAGTGTTCGGGGTGAAGATGGAGAGCGTTCAAGGGTGAGGCTGGAGCGTGCTCGGAATCAGGATGGAGAGTTTTTGGAGTGAGGATGGAGAGTGTTCAGGGTGAGAAACGAGAGTGTTCGGGCTGAGGATGGAGAGTGTTCGGGCTGAGGATGTAGAGTGTTCGGGCTGAGGATGGACAGTGTTCGGGCTGAGGATGGAGTGTGTTCGGGGTGAGGATGGAGAGTTTTCAGAGTGAGGATGGAGAGTGTTCGGGGTGAGGATGGAGAGTGTTCGGGGTGAGGATGCAGAGTGTTCGGGGTGAGGATGGAGAGTGTTCGGAGTGTGGATGGAGAGTGTTCAGAAAGAGTTTGGAGAGTGTTCGGGTGAGGAAGGAGTGTGTTCGGAGTGAGGATGAAGAGTGTTGGGAGTGAGGATGAAGAGTTTTGAGAGTGAGGATGGAGAGTGTTCGGTGTGAGGATGGAGAGAGTTCGGGGTGAGGATGGAGAGTTTTCAGAGTGAGGATGGAGAGTGTTCGGGGTGAGGAGGGAGTGTGTTCGGGGTGAGGATGGAGAGTGTTCGGAGTGAAGATGAAGAGTGTTGGGAGTGAGGATGAAGAGTGTTGAGAGTGAGGATGGAGAGTGTTTGGGGTGAGGATGGAGAGAGTTCGGGGTGAGGATGGAGAGTGTTCAGAGTGAGGATGAAGAGTGTTGGGAGTGAGGATGGAGTGTGTTCGGGGTGAGGATGGAGAGTGTTCAGAGTGAGGATGAAGAGTGTTGGGAGTGAGGATGGAGATGTTTGGAGTGAGGATGGAGAGTGTTCGTGGTGAGGATGAAGAGTGTTGGGAGTGAGGATGAAGAGTGTTCAGAGCGAGGATGAAGAGTGTTGGGAGTGAGGATGGAGAGTGTTTGGATTGAGGATGGTGAGTGTTCGTGGTGAGGATGAAGAGTGTTTGGAGTGAGGATGGAGAGTGTTCGTGGTGAGGATGGAGAGTGTTTGGAGTGAGGATGGAGAGTGTTCGTGGTGAGGATGGAGAGTTTTCGGGATGAGATTGGAGAGTGTTCGGGGTGAGGATGGAGAGTGTTCGGAGTGAGGATGGAGAGTGTTCGGGGTGAGGATGGAGAGTGTTCGGAGTGAGGATGGATAGTGTTCGGGGTGAGGATGGAGAGTGTTCGGGGTGAGGATGGAGAGTGTTCGGGGTGACGATGGAGAGTTTTCGGGGTGAGGATGGAGAGTCTTCGGGGTGAGGAAGGAGAATGTTCCGCGTGAGGATGGAGAGTGTTCGGGGTGAGGATGGAGAGTGTCCGGAGTGAGGATGGAGAGTGTTCGGAGTGAGGATGGAGAGTGTTCGGAGTGAGGATGGAGAGTGTTCGGAGTGAGGATGGAGAGTTTCGGGATGAGATTGGAGAGTGTTCGGGGTGAGGATGGAGAGTGTTCGGAGTGAGGATGGAGAGTGTTCGGGATGAGGATGGAGAGTGTTCGGGGTGAGGATGGAGAGTGTTCGGAGTGAGGATGGAGAGTGTTTGGGGTGACGATGGAGAGTGTTCGGGGTGAGGATGGAGAGTGTTCGGAGTGAGGATGGAGAGTCTTCGGGGTGAGGAAGGAGAATGTTCCGCGTGAGGATGGAGAGTGTTCGGTTTGAGGATGGAGAGTTTTCGGTGTGAGGAAGCAGAGTGTTCGGAGTAGTGATGGAGAGTGTTCGGGTTGAGGATGAACAGTGTTCGGGGTGAGGATGGAGAGTGTTCGTGTTGAGGATGGAGAGTGTTCGGAGTGAGGGTGGAGAGTGTTCGGGGTGAGGATGGAGAGTGTTCGGGGTGAGGATGGAGAGTGTTCGGGGTGAGGATGGAGAGTGTTCGGGGTGAGGATGGAGAGTGTTCGGAGTGAGGATGCAGAGTGTTCGGGGTGAGGATGGAGAGTGTTCGGGGTGAGGATGGAGAGTCTTCGGGGTGAGGATGCAGAGTGTTCGGGGTGAGGATGGAGAGTGTTCGGGGTGAGGATGGAGAGTGTTCGGGGTGAGGATGGAGACTGTTCGGAATGAGGATGGAGAGTGTTCGGGGTGAGGATGGAGAGTGTTCGGGGTGAGGATGGAGAATGTTCGGTTTGAGGATGGAGAGTGTTCGGAGTGAGCATGGAGACTGTTCGGAGTGAGGATGGAGAGCGTTCGGAGAGAGAATGGAGAGTGTTTGAAGTGAGGATGGAGAGTGTTTGAGATTGAGGAAGGAGAGTGTTCGGGGTGAAGATGGAGAGCTTTGAAGGGTGTGGTTGGAGCGTGCTCGGAATGAGGATGGAGAGTTTTTGGAGTGAGGATGGAGAGTGTTCTGAGTGAGGATGGAGAATGTTCGGAGTGAGGATGGAGAGTGTTCAGGGTGAGGATGGAGAGTGCTCGGAATGAGGATGGAGAGTGTTCATGGTGAGTATGGAGAGTGTTCGGGGTGAGAATGGAGAGTGTTCGGAGTGAGGATGGAGAGTGTTCGGAGTGAGGATGGAGAGTGTTCGGGGTGAGGATGGAGAGCGTTCGGAGTGAGGATGGAGAGTGTTCGGGGTGAGGATGGAGAGTGTTCGAGCGGTGGATGGAGAGTGTTCGGGCTGAGGATGTAGAGTGTTCGGGCTGAGGATGGAGAGTGTTCGGGCTGAGGATGTAGAGTGTTCGGGCTGAGGATGGAGAGTGTTCGGGCTGAGGATGCAGAGTGTTCGTGGTGAGGATGGAGAGTTTTCAGAGTGAGGATGGAGAGTGTTCGGGGTGAGGATGGAGAGTGTTTGGGGTGAGGATGGAGAGTGTTCGGAGTGAGGATGGAGAGAGTTTGGAGTGAGGATGGAGAGTGTTCGGACTGAGGATGGAGAGTGTTCGGAGTGAGGATGGAGAGTGTCCGGAGTGAGGATGGAGAGTGTTCGGAGTGAGGATGGAGAGTGTTCGGAGTGAGGATGGAGAGTGTTCGGAGTGAGGATGGAGAGTTTTCGGGATGAGATTGGAGAGTGTTCGGGGTGAGGATGGAGAGTGTTCGGAGTGAGGATGGAGAGTGTTCGGGATGAGGATGGAGAGTGTTCGGGGTGAGGATGGAGAGTGTTCGGAGTGAGGATGGAGAGTGTTTGGGGTGACGATGGAGAGTGTTCGGGGTGAGGATGGAGAGTGTTCGGAGTGAGGATGGAGAGTCTTCGGGGTGAGGAAGGAGAATGTTCCGCGTGAGGATGGAGAGTGTTCGGTTTGAGGATGGAGAGTTTTCGGTGTGAGGAAGCAGAGTGTTCGGAGTAGTGATGGAGAGTGTTCGGGTTGAGGATGAACAGTGTTCGGGGTGAGGATGGAGAGTGTTCGGGTTGAGGATGGAGAGTGTTCGGGGTGAGGATGGAGAGTGTTCGGAGTGAGGATGGAGACTGTTCGGGGTGAGGATGGAGAGTGTTCGGGGTGAGGATGGAGAGTGTTCGGGCTGAGGATGGAGAGTGTTCGGGCTGAGGATGTAGAGTGTTCGGAGTGAGGATGGAGAGTGTTCGGAGTGAGGATGGAGAGTGTTCGAGCTGTGGATGGAGAGTGTTCGGGCTGAGGATGGAGAGTGTTCGGGCTGAGGATGCAGAGTGTTCGGGGTGAGGATGGAGAGTTTTCAGAGTGAGGATGGAGAGTTTTCGGGATGAGATTGGAGAGTGTTCGGGGTGAGGATGGAGAGTGTTCGGAGTGAGGATGGAGAGTGTTCGGGATGAGGATGGAGAGTGTTCGGGGTGAGGATGGAGAGTGTTCGGAGTGAGGATGGAGAGTGTTTGGGGTGACGATGGAGAGTGTTCGGGGTGAGGATGGAGAGTGTTCGGAGTGAGGATGGAGAGTCTTCGGGGTGAGGAAGGAGAATGTTCCGCGTGAGGATGGAGAGTGTTCGGTTTGAGGATGGAGAGTTTTCGGTGTGAGGAAGCAGAGTGTTCGGAGTAGTGATGGAGAGTGTTCAGGTTGAGGATGAACAGTGTTCGGGGTGAGGATGGAGAGTGTTCGGGGTGAGGATGGAGAGTGTTCGGGTTGAGGATGGAGAGTGTTCGGGGTGAGGATGGAGAGTGTTCGGAGTGAGGATGGAGACTGTTCGGGGTGAGGATGGAGAGTGTTCGAGCTGTGGATGGAGAGTGTTCGGGCTGAGGATGGAGAGTGTTCGGGCTGAGGATGTAGAGTGTTTGGGCTGAGGATGCAGAGTGTTCGGGGTGAGGATGGAGAGTTTTCAGAGTGAGGATGGAGAGTGTTCGGGCTGAGGATGGAGAGTGTTCGGGGTGAGGATGGAGAGTGTTCGGGGTGAGGATGCAGAGTGTTCGGGGTGAGGATGGAGAGTGTTCGGAGTGTGGATGGAGAGTGTTCAGAAAGAGAATGGAGAGTGTTCGGGGTGAGGAGGGAGTGTGTTCGGAGTGAGGATGAAGAGTGTTGGGACTGAGGATGAAGAGTGTTGAGAGTGAGGATGGATAGTGTTCGGGGTGAGGATGGAGAGAGTTCGGGGTGAGGATGGAGAGTGTTCAGAGTGAGGATGGAGAGTGTTCGGGATGAGGAGGGAGTGTGTTCGGGGTGAGGATGGAGAGTGTTCGGAGTGAGGATGAAGAGTGTTGGGAGTGAGGATGAAGAGTGTTGAGAGTGAGGATGGAGAGTGTTCGGGGTGAGGATGGAGAGAGTTCGGGGTGAGGATGGAGAGTGTTCAGAGTGAGGATGAAGAGTGTTGGGAGTGAGGATGGAGAGTGTTTGGAGTGAGGACGGTGAGTGTTCGTGGTGAGGATGAAGAGTGTTGGGAGTGAGGATGAAGAGTGTTCAGAGTGAGGATGAAGAGTGTTGGGAGTGAGGATGGAGAGTGTTTGGACTGAGGATGGAGAGTGTTCATGGTGAGGATGAAGAGTGTTTGGAGTGAGGATGGAGAGTGTTCGGGGTGAGGATGGAGAGTGTTCGGGGTGAGGATGGAGAGTGTTCGGGGTCAGGATGGAGAGCATTCGGAGTGAGGATGGAGAGTGTTCGGGGTGAGGATGGAGAGTGTTCAAGCGGTGGATGGAGAGTGTTCGGGCTGAGGATGTAGAGTGTTCGGGCTGAGGATGGAGAGTGTTCGGGCTGAGGATGTAGAGTGCTCGGGCTGAGGATGGACAGTGTTCGGGCTGAGGATGGATAGTGTTCGGGGTGAGGATGGAGAGTTTTCAGAGTGAGGATGGAGAGTGTTCGGGGTGAGGATGGAGAGTGTTCGGGGTGAGGATGGAGAGTGTTCGGGGTGAGGATGGAGAGTGTTCAGAATGAGGATGCAGAGTGTTCGGGGTGAGGATGGAGAGTGTTCGGAGTGTGGATGGAGAGTGTTCAGAAAGAGGATGGAGAGTGTTCGGGGTGAGGAAGGAGTGTGTTCGGAGTGAGGATGAAGAGTGTTGGGAGTGAGGATGAAGAGTGTTGAGAGTGAGGATGGAGAGTGTTCGGTGTGAGGATGGAGAGAGTTCGGGGTGAGGATGGAGAGATTTCAGAGTGAGGATGGAGAGTGTTCGGGGTGAGGAGGGAGTGTGTTCGGGTTGAGGATGGAGAGTGTTCGGAGTGAGGATGAAGAGTGTTGGGAGTGAGGATGAAGAGTGTTGAGAGTGAGGATGGAGAGTGTTCGGGGTGAGGATGGAGAGAGTTCGGGGTGAGGATGGAGAGTGTTCAGAGTGAGGATGAAGAGTGTTGGGAGTGAGGATGGAGTGTGTTCGGGGTGAGGATGGAGAGTGTTCAGAGTGAGGATGAAGAGTGTTGGGAGTGAGGATGGAGAGTGTTTGGAGTGAGGATGGAGAGTGTTCGTGGTGAGGATGAAGAGTGTTGGGAGTGAGGATGAAGAGTGTTCAGAGCGAGGATGAAGAGTGTTGGGAGTGAGGATGGAGAGTGTTTGGATTGAGGATGGTGAGTGTTCGTGGTGAGGATGAAGAGTGTTTGGAGTGAGGATGGAGAGTGTTCGTGGTGAGGATGGAGAGTGTTTGGAGTGAGGATGGAGAGTGTTCGTGGTGAGGATGGAGAGTTTTCGGGATGAGATTGGAGAATGTTCGGGGTGAGGATGGAGAGTGTTCGGAGTGAGGATGGAGAGTGTTCGGGGTGAGGATGGAGAGTGTTCGGGGTGAGGATGGAGAGTGTTCGGGGTGAGGATGGAGAGTGTTCGGAGTGAGGATGGATAGTGTTCGGGGTGAGGATGGAGAGTGTTCGGGGTGAGGATGGAGAGTGTTCGGGGTGACGATGGAGAGTTTTCGGGGTGAGGATGGAGAGTCTTCGGGGTGAGGAAGGAGAATGTTCCGCGTGAGGATGGAGAGTGTTCGGAGTGAGGATGGAGAGTGTTCGGTGTGAGGATGGAGAGTTTTCGGTGTGAGGAAGCAGAGTGTTCGGAGTAGTGATGGAGAGTGTTCGGGTTGAGGATGAACAGTGTTCGGGGTGAGGATGGAGAGTGTTCGGGGTGAGGATGGAGAGTGTTTGGGGTGTGGATGGAGAACGTTCGAGGTGAGGATGGAGAGTGTTCGGGGTGAGGATGGAGAGTGTTTGGAGTGAGGATGGAGAGTGTTCGGGGTGAGGATGGAGAGTATTTGGGGTGAGGATGGAGAGTGTTCGGAGTGAGGATGGAGAGAGTTTGGAGTGAGGATGGAGAGTGTTCGGACTGAGGATGTAGAGTGTTCGGAGTGAGGATGGAGAGTGTCCGGAGTGAGGATGGAGAGTGTTCGGAGTGAGGATGGAGAGTGTTCGGAGTGAGGATGGAGAGTGTTCGGAGTGAGGATGGAGAGTTTCGGGATGAGATTGGAGAGTGTTCGGGGTGAGGATGGAGAGTGTTCGGAGTGAGGATGGAGAGTGTTCGGGATGAGGATGGAGAGTGTTCGGGGTGAGGATGGAGAGTGTTCGGAGTGAGGATGGAGAGTGTTTGGGGTGACGATGGAGAGTGTTCGGGGTGAGGATGGAGAGTGTTCGGAGTGAGGATGGAGAGTCTTCGGGGTGAGGAAGGAGAATTTCCGCGTGAGGATGGAGAGTGTTCGGTTTGAGGATGGAGAGTTTTCGGTGTGAGGAAGCAGAGTGTTCGGAGTAGTGATGGAGAGTGTTCGGGTTGAGGATGAACAGTGTTCGGGGTGAGGATGGAGAGTGTTCGTGTTGAGGATGGAGAGTGTTCGGAGTGAGGATGGAGAGTGTTCGGGGTGAGGATGGAGAGTGTTCGGAGTGAGGATGCAGAGTGTTCGGGGTGAGGATGGAGAGTGTTCGGGGTGAGGATGGAGAGTCTTCGGGGTGAGGATGCAGAGTGTTCGGGGTGAGGATGGAGAGTGTTCGGGGTGAGGATGGAGAGTGTTCGGGGTGAGGATGGAGACTGTTCGGAATGAGGATGGAGAGTGTTCGGGGTGAGGATGGAGAGTGTTCGGGGTGAGGATGGAGAATGTTCGGTTTGAGGATGGAGAGTGTTCGGAGTGAGGATGGAGCCTGTTCGGAGTGAGGATGGAGAGCGTTCGGAGTGAGGATGGAGAGTGTTCGGAGTGAGGATGGAGAGTGTTCGGGGTGAAGATGGAGAGCGTTGAAGGGTGAGGTTGGAGCGTGCTCGGAATGAGGATGGAGAGTTTTTGGAGTGAGGATGGAGAGTGTTCTGAGTGAGGATGGAGAATGTTCGGAGTGAGGATGGAGAGTGTTCAGGGTGAGGATGGAGAGTGCTCGGAATGAGGATGGAGAGTGTTCATGGTGAGGATGGAGAGTGTTTGGAGTGAGGATGGAGAGTGTTCGGAGTGAGGATGGAGAGTGTTCAGAGTGAGGATGGAGAGTGTTCGGAGTGAGGATGGAGAGTGTTCGGAGTGAGGATGGAGAGTGTTCGGGGTGAGGATGGAGAGCGTTCGGAGTGAGGATGGAGAGTGTTCGGGGTGAGGATGGAGAGTGTTCGAGCGGTGGATGGAGAGTGTTCGGGCTGACGATGTAGAGTGTTCGGGCTGAGGATGGAGAGTGTTCGGGCTGAGGATGTGGAGTGTTCGGGCTGAGGATGGAGAGTGTTCGGGCTGAGGATGCAGAGTGTTCGTGGTGAGGATGGAGAGTTTTCAGAGTGACGATGGAGAGTGTTCGGGGTGAGGATGGAGAGTGTTTGGGGTGAGGATGGAGAGTGTTCGGAGTGAGGATGGAGAGAGTTTGGAGTGAGGATGGAGAGTGTTCGGACTGAGGATGGAGAGTGTTCGGAGTGAGGATGGAGAGTGTCCGGAGTGAGGATGGAGAGTGTTCGGAGTGAGGATGGAGAGTGTTCGGAGTGAGGATGGAGAGTGTTCGGAGTGAGGATGGAGAGTTTTCGGGATGAGATTGGAGAGTGTTCGGGGTGAGGATGGAGAGTGTTCGGAGTGAGGATGGAGAGTGTTCGGGATGAGGATGGAGAGTGTTCGGGGTGAGGATGGAGAGTGTTCGGAGCGAGGATGGAGAGTGTTTGGGGTGACGATGGAGAGTGTTCGGGGTGAGGATGGAGAGTGTTCGGAGTGAGGATGGAGAGTCTTCGGGGTGAGGAAGGAGAATGTTCCGCGTGAGGATGGAGAGTGTTCGGTTTGAGGATGGAGAGTTTTCGGTGTGAGGAAGCAGAGTGTTCGGAGTAGTGATGGAGAGTGTTCGGGTTGAGGATGAACAGTGTTCGGGGTGAGGATGGAGAGTGTTCGGGTTGAGGATGGAGAGTGTTCGGGGTGAGGATGGAGAGTGTTCGGAGTGAGGATGGAGACTGTTCGGGGTGAGGATGGAGAGTGTTCGAGCTGTGGATGGAGAGTGTTCGGGCTGAGGATGGAGAGTGTTCGGGCTGAGGATGCAGAGTGTTCGGGGTGAGGATGGAGAGTTTTCAGAGTGAGGATGGAGAGTGTTCGGGCTGAGGATGGAGAGTGTTCGGGGTGAGGATGGAGAGTGTTCGGGGTGAGGATGCAGAGTGTTCGGGGTGAGGATGGAGAGTGTTCGGAGTGTGGATGGAGAGTGTTCAGAAAGAGGATGGAGAGTGTTCGGGGTGAGGAGGGAGTGTGTTCGGAGTGAGGATGAAGAGTGTTGGGACTGAGGATGAAGAGTGTTGAGAGTGAGGATGGATAGTGTTCGGGGTGAGGATGGAGAGAGTTCGGGGTGAGGATGGAGAGTTTTCAGAGTGAGGATGGAGAGTGTTCGGGATGAGGAGGAAGTGTGTTCGGGGTGAGGATGGAGAGTGTTCGGAGTGAGGATGAAGAGTGTTGGGAGTGAGGATGAAGAGTGTTGAGAGTGAGGATGGAGAGTGTTCGGGGTGAGGATGGAGAGAGTTCGGGGTGAGGATGGAGAGTGTTCAGAGTGAGGATGAAGAGTGTTGGGAGTGAGGATGGAGAGTGTTTGGAGTGAGGACGGTGAGTGTTCGTGGTGAGGATGAAGAGTGTTGGGAGTGAGGATGAAGAGTGTTCAGAGTGAGGATGAAGAGTGTTGGGAGTGAGGATGGAGAGTGTTTGGACTGAGGATGGAGAGTGTTCGTGGTGAGGATGAAGAGTGTTTGGAGTGAGGATGGAGAGTGTTCGGGGTGAGGATGGAGAGTGTTCAGAGTGAGGATGGAGAGTGTTCGGGGTGAGGATGGAGAGTGTTCGGGGTCAGGATGGAGAGCGTTCGGAGTGAGGATGGAGAGTGTTCGGGGTGAGGATGGAGAGTGTTCGAGCGGTGGATGGAGAGTGTTCAGGCTGAGGATGTAGAGTGTTCGGGCTGAGGATGGAGAGTGTTCGGGCTGAGGATGTAGAGTGTTCGGGCTGAGGATGGAGAGTGTTCGGGCTGAGGATGCAGAGTGTTCGTGGTGAGGATGGAGAGTTTTCAGAGTGAGGATGGAGAGTGTTCGGGGTGAGGATGGAGAGTGTTCGGGGTGAGGATGGAGACTGTTCGGGGTGAGGATGCAGAGTGTTCGGGGTGAGGATGGAGAGTGTTTGGGGTGAGGATGGAGAGTGTTCGGAGTGAGGATGGAGAGAGTTTGGAGTGAGGATGGAGAGTGTTCGGACTGAGGATGGAGAGTGTTCGGAGTGAGGATGGAGAGTGTCCGGAGTGAGGATGGAGAGTGTTCGGAGTGAGGATGGAGAGTGTTCGGAGTGAGGATGGAGAGTGTTCGGAGTGAGGATGGAGAGTTTTCGGGATGAGATTGGAGAGTGTTCGGGGTGAGGATGGAGAGTGTTCGGAGTGAGGATGGAGAGTGTTCGGGATGAGGATGGAGAGTGTTCGGGGTGAGGATGGAGAGTGTTCGGAGTGAGGATGGAGAGTGTTTGGGGTGACGATGGAGAGTGTTCGGGGTGAGGATGGAGAGTGTTCGGAGTGAGGATGGAGAGTCTTCGGGGTGAGGAAGGAGAATGTTCCGCGTGAGGATGGACAGTGTTCGGTTTGAGGATGGAGAGTTTTCGGTGTGAGGAAGCAGAGTGTTCGGAGTAGTGATGGAGAGTGTTCGGGTTGAGGATGAACAGTGTTCGGGGTGAGGATGGAGAGTGTTCGGGTTGAGGATGGAGAGTGTTCGGGGTGAGGATGGAGAGTGTTCGGAGTGAGGATGGAGACTGTTCGGGGTGAGGATGGAGAGTGTTCGAGCTGTGGATGGAGAGTGTTCGGGCTGAGGATGGAGAGTGTTCGGGCTGAGGATGTAGAGTGTTCGGGGTGAGGATGGAGAGTGTTCGGGCTGAGGATGCAGAGTGTTCGGGGTGAGGATGGAGAGTTTTCAGAGTGAGGATGGAGAGTATTCGAAGTGAGGATGGAGAGTGTTCGGGGTGAGGATGGAGAGTGTTCGGGGTGAGGATGCAGAGTGTTCGGGGTGAGGATGGAGAGTGTTCGGAGTGTGGATGGAGAGTGTTCAGAAAGAGGATGGAGAGTGTTCGGGGTGAGGAGGGAGTGTGTTCGGAGTGAGGATGAAGAGTGTTGGGACTGAGGATGAAGAGTGTTGAGAGTGAGGATGGAGAGTGTTCGGGGTGAGGATGGAGAGAGTTCGGGGTGAGGATGGAGAGTTTTCAGAGTGAGGATGGAGAGTGTTCGGGGTGAGGAGGGAGTGTGTTCGGGGTGAGGATGGAGAGTGTTCGGAGTGAGGATGAAGAGTGTTGGGAGTGAGGATGAAGAGTGTTGAGAGTGAGGATGGAGAGTGTTCGGGGTGAGGATGGAGAGAGTTCGGGGTGAGGATGGAGAGTTTTCAGAGTGAGGATGAAGAGCGTTGGGAGTGAGGATGGAGAGTGTTTGGAGTGAGGACGGTGAGTGTTCGTGGTGAGGATGAAGAGTGTTGGGAGTGAGGATGAAGAGTGTTCAGAGTGAGGATGAAGAGTGTTGGGAGTGAGGATGGAGAGTGTTTGGAGTGAGGATGGAGAGTGTTCGGGGTGAGGATGGAGAGTGTTCGGGGTGAGGATGGAGAGTGTTCGGGGTCAGGATGGAGAGCGTTCGGAGTGAGGATGGAGAGTGTTCGGGGTGAGGATGGAGAGTGTTCGAGCGGTGGATGGAGAGTGTTCGGGCTGAGGATGTAGAGTGTTCGGGCTGAGGATGGAGAGTGTTCGGGCTGAGGATGGAGAGTTTTCAGAGTGAGGATGGAGAGTGTTCGGGGTGAGGATGGAGAGTGTTCGGGGTGAGGATGGAGAGTGTTCGGGGTGAGGATGCAGAGTGTTCGGGGTGAGGATGGAGAGTGTTTGGGGTGAGGATGGAGAGTGTTCGGAGTGAGGATGGAGACAGTTTGGAGTGAGGATGGAGAGTGTTCGGACTGAGGATGGAGAGTGTTCGGAGTGAGGATGGAGAGTGTCCGGAGTGAGGATGGAGAGTGTTCGGAGTCAGGATGGAGAGTGTTCGGAGTGAGGATGGAGAGTGTTCGGAGTGAGGATGGAGAGTTTTCGGGATGAGATTGGAGAGTGTTCGGGGTGAGGATGGAGAGTGTTCGGAGTGAGGATGGAGAGTGTTCGGGATGAGGATGGAGAGTGTTCGGGGTGAGGATGGAGAGTGTTCGGAGTGAGGATGGAGAGTGTTTGGGGTGACGATGGAGAGTGTTCGGGGTGAGGATGGAGAGTGTTCGGAGTGAGGATGGAGAGTCTTCGGGGTGAGGAAGGAGATTGTTCCGCGTGAGGATGGAGAGTGTTCGGTTTGAGGATGGAGAGTTTTCGGTGTGAGGAAGCAGAGTGTTCGGAGTAGTGATGGAGAGTGTTCGGGGTGAGGATGGAGAGTGTTCGGGTTGAGGATGGAGAGTGTTCGGGGTGAGGATGGAGAGTGTTCGGAGTGAGGATGGAGACTGTTCGGGGTGAGGATGGAGAGTGTTCGAGCTGTGGATGGAGAGTGTTCGGGCTGAGGATGGAGAGTGTTCGGGCTGAGGATGTAGAGTGTTTGGGCTGAGGATGGAGAGTGTTCGGGCTGAGGATGCAGAGTGTTCGGGGTGAGGATGGAGAGTTTTCAGAGTGAGGATGGAGAGTGTTCGGGGTGAGATTGGAGAGTGTTCGGGTTGAGGATGGAGAGTGTTCGGGGTGAGGATGGAGAGTGTTCGGGGTGAGGATGCAGAGTGTTCGGGGTGAGGATGGAGAGTGTTCGGAGTGTGGATGGAGAGTGTTCAGAAAGAGGATGGAGAGTGTTCGGGGTGAGGAGGGAGTGTGTTCGCAGTGAGGATGAAGAGTGTTGGGACTGAGGATGAAGAGTGTTGAGAGTGAGGATGGAGAGTGTTCGGGGTGAGGATGGAGAGAGTTCGGGGTGAGGATGGAGAGTTTTCAGAGTGAGGATGGAGAGTGTTCGGGGTGAGGAAGGAGTGTGTTCGGGGTGAGGATGGAGAGTGTTCGGAGTGAGGATGAAGAGTGTTGGGAGTGAGGATGAAGAGTGTTGAGAGTGAGGATGGAGAGTGTTCGGGGTGAGGATGGATAGAGTTCGGGGTGAGGATGGAGAGTGTTCAGAGTGAGGATGAAGAGTGTTGGGAGTGAGGATGGAGAGTGTTTGGAGTGAGGACGGTGAGTGTTCGTGGTGAGGATGAAGAGTGTTGGGAGTGAGGATGAAGAGTGTTCAGAGTGAGGATGAAGAGTGTTGGGAGTGAGGATGGAGAGTGTTTGGACTGAGGATGGAGAGTGTTCGTGGTGAGGATGAAGAGTGTTTGGAGTGAGGATGGAGAGTGTTCGGGGTGAGGATGGAGAGTGTTCGGGGTGAGGATGGAGAGTGTTCGGGGTGAGGATGCAGAGTGTTCGGGGTGAGGATGGAGAGTGTTTGGGGTGAGGATGGAGAGTGTTCGGAGTGAGGATGGAGAGAGTTTGGAGTGAGGATGGAGAGTGTTCGGACTGAGGATGGAGAGTGTTCGGACTGAGGATGGAGAGTGTCCGGAGTAAGGATGGAGAGTGTTCGGAGTTAGGATGGAGAGTGTTCGGAGTGAGGATGGAGAGTGTTCGGAGTGAGGATGGAGAGTGTTCGGAGTGAGGATGGAGAGTTTTCGGGATGAGATTGGAGAGTGTTCGGGGTGAGGATGGAGAGTGTTCGGAGTGAGGATGGAGAGTGTTCGGGATGAGGATGGAGAGTGTGCGGGGTGAGGATGGAGAGTGTTCGGAGTGAGGATGGAGAGTGTTTGGGGTGACGATGGAGAGTGTTCGGGGTGAGGATGGAGAGTGTTCGGAGTGAGGATGGAGAGTCTTCGCGGTGAGGAAGGAGAATGTTCCGCGTGAGGATGGAGAGTGTTCGGTTTGAGGATGGAGAGTTTTCGGTGTGAGGAAGCAGAGTGTTCGGAGTAGTGATGGAGAGTGTTCGGGTTGAGGATGAACAGTGTTCGGGGTGAGGATGGAGAGTGTTCGGGTTGAGGATGGAGAGTGTTCGGGGTGAGGATGGAGAGTGTTCGGAGTGAGGATGGAGACTGTTCGGGGTGAGGATGGAGAGTGTTCGAGCTGTGGATGGAGAGTGTTCGGGCTGAGGATGGAGAGTGTTCGGGCTGAGGAGGTAGAGTGTTTGGGCTGAGGATGGAGAGTGTTCGGGCTGAGGATGCAGAGTGTTCGGGGTGAGGATGGAGAGTTTTCAGAGTGAGGATGGAGAGTGTTCGGGCTGAGGATGGAGAGTGTTCGGGGAAAGGATGGAGAGTGTTCGGGGTGAGGATGCAGAGTGTTCGGGGTGAGGATGGAGAGTGTTCGGAGTGTGGATGGAGAGTGTTCAGAAAGAGGATGGAGAGTGTTCAGGGTGAGGAGGGAGTGTGTTCGGAGTGAGGATGAAGAGTGTTGGGACTGAGGATGAAGAGTGTTGAGAGTGAGGATGGAGAGTGTTCGGGGTGAGGATGGAGAGAGTTCGGGGTGAGGATGGAGAGTTTTCAGAGTGAGGATGGAGAGTGTTCGGGGTGAGGAGGGAGTGTGTTCGGGGTGAGGATGGAGAGTGTTCGGAGTGAGGATGAAGAGTGTTGGGAGTGAGGATGAAGAGTGTTGAGAGTGAGGATGGAGAGTGTTTGGAGTGAGGACGGTGAGTGTTCGTGGTGAGGATGAAGAGTGTTGGGAGTGAGGATGAAGAGTGTTCAGAGTGAGGATGAAGAGTGTTGGGAGTGAGGATGGAGAGTGTTTGGACTGAGGATGGAGAGTGTTCGTGGTGAGGATGAAGAGTGTTTGGAGTGAGGATGGAGAGTGTTCGTGGTGATGATGGAGAGTTTTCTGGATGAGATTGGAGAGTGTTCGGGGTGATGATGGAGAGCGTTCGGAGTGAGGATGGAGAGTGTTCGGGATGAGGATGGAGAGTGTTCGGGGTGAGGATGGAGAGTGTTCGGAGTGAGGATGGAGAGTGTTTGGGGTGACGATGGAGAGTGTTCGGAGTGAGGATGGAGAGTGTTCGGAGTGAGGATGGAGAGTGTTCGGTGTGAGGATGGAGAGTGTTCGGGGTGACGATGGAGAGTGTTCGGGGTGAGGATGGAGAGTGTTCGGGGTGAGGATGTAGAATCTTCGGGGTGAGGAAGGAGAATGTTCCGCGTGAGGATGGAGAGTGTTCGGAGCGAGGATGTGGAGTCTTCGGGGTGAGGATGGAGATTGTTCGGAGTGAGGATGGAGAGTGTTCGGAGTGAGGATGGAGAGTGTTTGGGGTGACGATGGAGAGTGTTCGGGGTGAGGATGGAGAGTCTTCGGGGTGAGGAAGGAGAATGTTCCGCGTGAGGATGGAGAGTGTTCGGAGTGAGGATGGAGAGTGTTCGGTGTGAGGAAGCAGAGTGTTCGGAGTAGTGATGGAGAGTGTTCGGGTTGAGGATGAACATTGTTCGGGGTGAGGATGGAGAGTGTTCGGGTTGAGGATGGAGAGTGTTCGGGGTGAGGATGGAGAGTGTTCGGGGTGAGGATGGAGAGTGTTCGGGGTGAGGATGGAGAGTGTTCGGGGTGAGGATGGAGAGTGTCCGGAGTGAGGATGTAGAGTGTTCGGTGTGAGGATGGAGTTTGTTCGGGGTGAGGATGGAGAGTGTTCGGGGTGAGGATGGAGAGTGTTCGGACTGAGGATGGAGAGTGTTCGGGGTGAGGATGCAGCGTGTTCAGAATGAGGATGGAGAGTGTTCGGAGTGAGGATGGAGATCGTTCGGAGAGAGGATGGAGAGTGTTCGAAGTGAGGATGGAGAGTGTTTGAGATTGAGGATGCAGAGTGTTCGTGGTGAAGATGGAGAGCGTTCAAGGGTGAGGTTGGAGCGTGCTCGGAATGAGGATGGAGAGTTTTTGGAGTGAGGATGGAGAATGTTCAGAGTGAGGATGGAGACTGTTCGGAGTGAGGATGGAGAGTGTTCAGGGTGAGGTTGGAGAGTGTTCGGGCTGAGGATGGAGAGTGTTCGGGCTGAGGATGTAGAGTGTTCGGGCTGAGGATGGAGAGTGTTCGGGCTGAGGATGCAGAGTGTTCGGGGTGAGGATGGAGAGTTTTCAGAGTGAGGATGGAGAGTGTTCGGGGTGAGGATGGAGAGTGTTCGGGGTGAGGATGGAGAGTGTTCGGGGTGAGGATGCAGAGTGTTCGGGGTGAGGATGGAGAGTGTTCGGAGTGTGGATGGAGAGTGTTCGGGGTGAGGATGGAGTGTGTTCGGAGTGAGGATGAAGAGTGTTGGGGTGAGGATGAAGTGTGTTGAGAGTGAGGATGGAGAGTGTTCGGGGTGAGGATGGAGAGAGTTCAGGGTGAGGATGGAGAGTTTTCAGAGTGAGGATGGAGAGTGTTCGGGGTGAGGAGGGAGTGTGTTCGGGGTGAGGATGGAGAGAGTTCGGGGTGAGGAAGGAGAGTGTTCGGGGTGAGGATCGAGAGTGTTCAGAGTGAGGATGAAGAGTGTTGGGAGTGAGGATGGAGTGTGTTCGGGGTGAGGATCGAGACTGTTGAGAGTGAGGATGAAGAGTGTTGGGAGTGAGGATGGAGAGTGTTTGGAGTGAGGATGGAGAGTGTTCGTGGTGAGGATCAAGAGTGTTGGGAGTGAGGATGAAGTGTGTTCAGAGTGAGGATGAAGAGTGTTGGGAGTGAGGATGGAGAGTGTTTGGACTGAGGATGGAGAGTGTTCGTGGTGAGGATGAAGAGTGTTTGGAGTGAGGATGGAGAGTGTTCATGGTGAGGATGGAGAGTTTTCGGGATGAGATTGGAGAGTGTTCGGGGTGAGGATGGAGATTGTTCGGAGTGAGGATGGAGAGTGTTCGGGATGAGGATGGAGAGTGTTCGGGGTGAGGATGGAGAGTGTTCGGAGTGAGGATGGAGAGTGTTTGGGGTGGCGATGGAGAGTGTTCGGGGTGAGGATGGAGAGTCTTCGGGGTGAGGATGGAGAGTCTTCGGGGTGAGGAAGGAGAATGTTCCGCGTGAGGATGGAGAGTGTTCGGAGTGAGGATGGAGAGTTTTCGGTGTGAGGAAGCAGAGTGTTCGGAGTAGTGATGGAGAGTGTTCGGGTTGAGGATGAACAGTGTTCGGGGTGAGGATGGAGAGTGTTCGGGTTGAGGATGGAGAGTGTTCGGGGTGAGAATGGAGAGTGTTCGGGGTGAGGATCGAGAGTGTTCAGAGTGAGGATGGAGAGTGTTCGGGGTGAGGATGGAGAGCGTTTGGACTGAGGATGGAGAGTGTTCGTGGTGAGGATGAAGATTGTTTGGAGTGAGGATGGAGAGTCTTCGTGGTGAGGATGGAAAGTTTTCGGGATGAGATTGGAGAGTGTTCGGGGTGAGGATGGAGAGTGTTCGGAGTGAGGATGGAGAGTGTTCGGGATGAGGATGGAGAGTGTTCGGGGTGAGGATGGAGAGTGTTCGGAGTGAGGATGGAGAGTGTTTGGGGTGACGATGGAGAGTGTTCGGGGTGAGGATGGAGAGTGTTCGGAGTGAGGATGGAGAGTCTTCGGGGTGAGGAAGGAGAATGTTCCGCGTGAGGATGGAGAGTTTTCGGTGTGAGGATGGAGAGTGTTCGGGGTGAGGATGGAGAGTGTTCGGAGTGAGGATGGAGAGTGTTTGGAGTGACGATGGAGAGTGTTCGGGCTGACGATGGAGAGTGTTCGGGGTGAGGATGGAGAGTGTTCGGAGTGAGGATGGAGAGTTTTCGGTGTGAGGAAGCAGAGTGTTCGGAGTAGTGATGGAGAGTGTTCGGGTGGAGGATGAACAGTGTTCGGGGTGAGGATGGAGAGTGTTCGGGTTGAGGATGGAGAGTGTTCGGGGTGAGGATGGAGAGTGTTTGGGGTGAGGATGGAGAGTGTTCGGGGTGAGGATGGAGAGTGTTCGGGGTGAGGATGGAGAGTGTTCGGGGTGAGGATGGAGAGTGTTCGGGGTGAGGATGCAGAGTGTTCGGGGTGAGGATGGAGAGTGTTCGGGGTGAGGATGGAGAGTGTTCGGAATGAGGATGGAGAGTGTTCGGGGTGAGGATGGAGAGTGTTCGGGGTGAGGATGGAGAATGTTCGGTTTGAGGATGGAGAGTGTTCGGAGTGAGGATGGAGACTGTTTGGAGTGAGGATGGAGAGCTTTCGGAGAGAGAATGGAGAGTGTTCGAAGTGAGGATGGAGAGTGCTTGAGATTGAGGAAGGAGAGTGTTCGGGGTGAAGATGGAAAGCGTTCAAGGGTGAGGTTGGAGCGTGCTCGGAATGAGGATGGAGACTTTTTGGAGTGAGGATGGAGAGTGTTCTGAGTGAGGATGGAGAATGTTCGGAGTGAGGATGGAGAGTGTTCAGGGTGAGGATGGAGAGTGCTCGGAATGAGGATGGAGAGTGTTCATGGTGAGGATGGAGAGTGTTCGGGGTGAGGATGGAGAGTGTTCGGAGTGAGGATGAAGAGTGTTCGGAGTGAGGATGGAGAGTGTTCGGAGTGAGGATGGAGAGTGTTCGGGGTGAGGATGGAGAGTGTTCGGGGTGAGGATGGAGAGTGTTCGGGGTGAGGATGGAGAGTGTTCGGGGTGAGGATGCAGAGTGTTCGGGGTGAGGATGGAGAGTGTTCGGAGTGTGGATGGAGAGTGTTCAGAAAGAGGATGGAGAGTGTTCGGGGTGAGGAGGGAGTGTGTTCGGAGTGAGGATGAAGAGTGTTGGGAGTGAGGATGAAGAGTGTTGAGAGTGAGGATGGAGAGTGTTCGGGGTGAGGATGGAGACTGTTCGGGGTGAGGATGGAGAGAGTTCGGGGTGAGGATGGAGAGTTTTCAGAGTGTGGATGGAGAGTGTTCGGGGTGAGGATGGAGAGTTTTCAGAGTGAGGATGGAGAGTGTTCGGGTTGAGGAGGGAGTGTGTTCGGGGTGAGGATGGAGAGTGTTCGGAGTGAGGATGAAGAGTGTTGGGAGTGAGGATGAAGAGTGTTGAGAGTGAGGATGGAGAGTGTTCGGGGTGAGATGGAGAGAGTTCGGGGTGAGGATCGAGAGCGTTCAGAGTGAGGATGAAGACTGTTGGGAGTGAGGATGGAGTGTGTTCGGGGTGAGGATCGAGAGTGTTCAGAGTGAGGATGAAGAGTGTTGGGAGTGAGGATGGAGAATGTTTGGAGTGAGGATTGAGAGTGTTCGTGGTGAGGATGAAGAGTGTTGGGAGTGAGGATGAAGAGTGTTCAGAGTGAGGATGAAGAGTGTTGGGAGTGAGGATGGAGAGTGTTTGGACTGAGGATGGAGAGTGTTCGTGGTGAGGAAGGAGAATGTTCCGTGTGAGGATGGAGAGTGTTCGGACTGAGGATGGAGAGTGTTCGGGTTGAGGATGGAGAGTGTTCGGGGTGAGGATGGAGAGTGTTTGGGGTGTGGATGGAGAATGTTCGAGGTGAGGATGGAGAGTGTTCGGGGTGAGGATGGAGAGTGTTCGGGGTGAGGATGGAGAGTGTCCGGAGTGAGGATGGAGAGTGTTCGGTGTGAGGATGGAGTTTGTTCGGGGTGAGGATGGAGAGTGTTCGGGGTGAGGATGGAGAGTGTTCGGACTGAGGATGGAGAGTGTTCGGGGTGAGGATGCAGCGTGTTCAGAATGAGGATGGAGAGTGTTCGGAGTGAGGATGGAGAGCGTTCGGAGAGAGGATGGAGAGTGTTCGAAGTGAGGATGGAGAGTGTTTGAGATTGAGGATGCAGAGTGTTCGGGGTGAAGATGGAGAGCGTTCAAGGGTGAGGGTGGAGCGTGCTCGGAATGAGGATGGAGAGTTTTTGGAGTGAGGATGGAGAGTGTTCAGAGTGAGGATGGAGACTGTTCGGAGTGAGGATGGAGAGTGTTCAGGGTGAGGTTGGAGAGTGTTCGGGCTGAGGATGGAGAGTGTTCGGGCTGAGGATGTAGAGTGTTCGGGCTGAGGATGGAGAGTGTTCGGGCTGAGGATGCAGAGTGTTCGGGGTGAGGATGGAGAGTTTTCAGAGTGAGGATGGAGAGTGTTCGGGGTGAGGATGGAGAGTGTTCGGGGTGAGGATGGAGAGTGTTCGGGGTGAGGATGCAGAGTGTTCGGGGTGAGGATGGAGAGTGTTCGGAGTGTGGATGGAGAGTGTTCGGGGTGAGGATGGAGTGTGTTCGGAGTGAGGATGAAGAGTGTTGGGGTGAGGATGAAGTGTGTTGAGAGTGAGGATGGAGAGTGTTCGGGGTGAGGATGGAGAGAGTTCAGGGTGAGGATGGAGAGTTTTCAGAGTGAGGATGGAGAGTGTTCGGGGTGAGGAGGGAGTGTGTTCGGGGTGAGGATGGAGAGAGTTCGGGGTGAGGAAGGAGAGTGTTCGGGGTGAGGATCGAGAGTGTTCAGAGTGAGGATGAAGAGTGTTGGGAGTGAGGATGGAGTGTGTTCGGGGTGAGGATCGAGACTGTTGAGAGTGAGGATGAAGAGTGTTGGGAGTGAGGATGGAGAGTGTTTGGAGTGAGGATGGAGAGTGTTCGTGGTGAGGATCAAGAGTGTTGGGAGTGAGGATGAAGTGTGTTCAGAGTGAGGATGAAGAGTGTTGGGAGTGAGGATGGAGAGTGTTTGGACTGAGGATGGAGAGTGTTCGTGGTGAGGATGAAGAGTGTTTGGAGTGAGGATGGAGAGTGTTCATGGTGAGGATGGAGAGTTTTCGGGATGAGATTGGAGAGTGTTCGGGGTGAGGATGGAGATTGTTCGGAGTGAGGATGGAGAGTGTTCGGGATGAGGATGGAGAGTGTTCGGGGTGAGGATGGAGAGTGTTCGGAGTGAGGATGGAGAGTGTTTGGGGTGGCGATGGAGAGTGTTCGGGGTGAGGATGGAGAGTCTTCGGGGTGAGGATGGAGAGTCTTCGGGGTGAGGAAGGAGAATGTTCCGCGTGAGGATGGAGAGTGTTCGGAGTGAGGATGGAGAGTTTTCGGTGTGAGGAAGCAGAGTGTTCGGAGTAGTGATGGAGAGTGTTCGGGTTGAGGATGAACAGTGTTCGGGGTGAGGATGGAGAGTGTTCGGGTTGAGGATGGAGAGTGTTCGGGGTGAGAATGGAGAGTGTTCGGGGTGAGGATCGAGAGTGTTCAGAGTGAGGATGGAGAGTGTTCGGGGTGAGGATGGAGAGCGTTTGGACTGAGGATGGAGAGTGTTCGTGGTGAGGATGAAGATTGTTTGGAGTGAGGATGGAGAGTCTTCGTGGTGAGGATGGAAAGTTTTCGGGATGAGATTGGAGAGTGTTCGGGGTGAGGATGGAGAGTGTTCGGAGTGAGGATGGAGAGTGTTCGGGATGAGGATGGAGAGTGTTCGGGGTGAGGATGGAGAGTGTTCGGAGTGAGGATGGAGAGTGTTTGGGGTGACGATGGAGAGTGTTCGGGGTGAGGATGGAGAGTGTTCGGAGTGAGGATGGAGAGTCTTCGGGGTGAGGAAGGAGAATGTTCCGCGTGAGGATGGAGAGTTTTCGGTGTGAGGATGGAGAGTGTTCGGGGTGAGGATGGAGAGTGTTCGGAGTGAGGATGGAGAGTGTTTGGAGTGACGATGGAGAGTGTTCGGGCTGACGATGGAGAGTGTTCGGAGTGAGGATGGAGAGTGTTCGGAGTGAGGATGGAGAGTTTTCGGTGTGAGGAAGCAGAGTGTTCGGAGTAGTGATGGAGAGTGTTCGGGTGGAGGATGAACAGTGTTCGGGTTGAGGATGGAGAGTGTTCGGGGTGAGGATGGAGAGTGTTCGGGGTGAGGATGGAGAGTGTTCGGGGTGAGGATGGAGAGTGTTCGGGGTGAGGATGGAGAGTGTTCGGGGTGAGGATGGAGAGTGTTCGGGGTGAGGATGCAGAGTGTTCGGGGTGAGGATGGAGAGTGTTCGGGGTGAGGATGGAGAGTGTTCGGAATGAGGATGGAGAGTGTTCGGGGTGAGGATGGAGAGTGTTCGGGGTGAGGATGGAGAATGTTCGGTTTGAGGATGGAGAGTGTTCGGAGTGAGGATGGAGACTGTTTGGAGTGAGGATGGAGAGCTTTCGGAGAGAGAATGGAGAGTGTTCGAAGTGAGGATGGAGAGTGCTTGAGATTGAGGAAGGAGAGTGTTCGGGGTGAAGATGGAAAGCGTTCAAGGGTGAGGTTGGAGCGTGCTCGGAATGAGGATGGAGACTTTTTGGAGTGAGGATGGAGAGTGTTCTGAGTGAGGATGGAGAATGTTCGGAGTGAGGATGGAGAGTGTTCAGGGTGAGGATGGAGAGTGCTCGGAATGAGGATGGAGAGTGTTCATGGTGAGGATGGAGAGTGTTCGGGGTGAGGATGGAGAGTGTTCGGAGTGAGGATGAAGAGTGTTCGGAGTGAGGATGGAGAGTGTTCGGAGTGAGGATGGAGAGTGTTCGGGGTGAGGATGGAGAGTGTTCGGGGTGAGGATGGAGAGTGTTCGGGGTGAGGATGGAGAGTGTTCGGGGTGAGGATGGAGAGTGTTCGGAGTGTGGATGGAGAGTGTTCAGAAAGAGGATGGAGAGTGTTCGGGGTGAGGAGGGAGTGTGTTCGGAGTGAGGATGAAGAGTGTTGGGAGTGAGGATGAAGAGTGTTGAGAGTGAGGATGGAGAGTGTTCGGGGTGAGGATGGAGACTGTTCGGGGTGAGGATGGAGAGAGTTCGGGGGTGAGGATGGAGAGTTTTCAGAGTGTGGATGGAGAGTGTTCGGGGTGAGGATGGAGAGTTTTCAGAGTGAGGATGGAGAGTGTTCGGGTTGAGGAGGGAGTGTGTTCGGGGTGAGGATGGAGAGTGTTCGGAGTGAGGATGAAGAGTGTTGGGAGTGAGGATGAAGAGTGTTGAGAGTGAGGATGGAGAGTGTTCGGGGTGAGATGGAGAGAGTTCGGGGTGAGGATCGAGAGCGTTCAGAGTGAGGATGAAGACTGTTGGGAGTGAGGATGGAGTGTGTTCGGGGTGAGGATCGAGAGTGTTCAGAGTGAGGATGAAGAGTGTTGGGAGTGAGGATGGAGAATGTTTGGAGTGAGGATTGAGAGTGTTCGTGGTGAGGATGAAGAGTGTTGGGAGTGAGGATGAAGAGTGTTCAGAGTGAGGATGAAGAGTGTTGGGAGTGAGGATGGAGAGTGTTTGGACTGAGGATGGAGAGTGTTCGTGGTGAGGAAGGAGAATGTTCCGTGTGAGGATGGAGAGTGTTCGGACTGAGGATGGAGAGTGTTCGGGTTGAGGATGGAGAGTGTTCGGGGTGAGGATGGAGAGTGTTTGGGGTGTGGATGGAGAATGTTCGAGGTGAGGATGGAGAGTGTTCGGGGTGAGGATGGAGAGTGTTCGGGGTGAGGATGGAGAGTGTCCGGAGTGAGGATGGAGAGTGTTCGGTGTGAGGATGGAGTTTGTTCGGGGTGAGGATGGAGAGTGTTCGGGGTGAGGATGGAGAGTGTTCGGACTGAGGATGGAGAGTGTTCGGGGTGAGGATGCAGCGTGTTCAGAATGAGGATGGAGAGTGTTCGGAGTGAGGATGGAGAGCGTTCGGAGAGAGGATGGAGAGTGTTCGAAGTGAGGATGGAGAGTGTTTGAGATTGAGGATGCAGAGTGTTCGGGGTGAAGATGGAGAGCGTTCAAGGGTGAGGGTGGAGCGTGCTCGGAATGAGGATGGAGAGTTTTTGGAGTGAGGATGGAGAGTGTTCAGAGTGAGGATGGAGACTGTTCGGAGTGAGGATGGAGAGTGTTCAGGGTGAGGTTGGAGAGTGTTCGGGCTGAGGATGGAGAGTGTTCGGGCTGAGGATGTAGAGTGTTCGGGCTGAGGATGGAGCGTGTTCGGGCTGAGGATGCAGAGTGTTCGGGGTGAGGATGGAGAGTTTTCAGAGTGAGGATGGAGAGTGTTCGGGGTGAGGATGGAGAGTGTTCGGGGTGAGGATGGAGAGTGTTCGGGGTGAGGATGCAGAGTGTTCGGGGTGAGGATGGAGAGTGTTCGGAGTGTGGATGGAGAGTGTTCGGGGTGAGGATGGAGTGTGTTCGGAGTGAGGATGAAGAGTGTTGGGGTGAGGATGAAGAGTGTTGAGAGTGAGGATGGAGAGTGTTCGGGGTGAGGATGGAGAGAGTTCAGGGTGAGGATGGAGAGTTTTCAGAGTGAGGATGGAGAGTGTTCGGGGTGAGGAGGGAGTGTGTTCGGGGTGAGGATGGAGAGAGTTCGGGGTGAGGAAGGAGAGTGTTCGGGGTGAGGATCGAGAGTGTTCAGAGTGAGGATGAAGAGTGTTGGGAGTGAGGATGGAGTGTGTTCGGGGTGAGGATCGAGACTGTTGAGAGTGAGGATGAAGAGTGTTGGGAGTGAGGATGGAGAGTGTTTGGAGTGAGGATGGAGAGTGTTCGTGGTGAGGATCAAGAGTGTTGGGAGTGAGGATGAAGTGTGTTCAGAGTGAGGATGAAGAGTGTTGGGAGTGAGGATGGAGAGTGTTTGGACTGAGGATGGAGAGTGTTCGTGGTGAGGATGAAGAGTGTTTGGAGTGAGGATGGAGAGTGTTCATGGTGAGGATGGAGAGTTTTCGGGATGAGATTGGAGAGTGTTCGGGGTGAGGATGGAGATTGTTCGGAGTGAGGATGGAGAGTGTTCGGGATGAGGATGGAGAGTGTTCGGGGTGAGGATGGAGAGTGTTCGGAGTGAGGATGGAGAGTGTTTGGGGTGGCGATGGAGAGTGTTCGGGGTGAGGATGGAGAGTCTTCGGGGTGAGGATGGAGAGTCTTCGGGGTGAGGAAGGAGAATGTTCCGCGTGAGGATGGAGAGTGTTCGGAGTGAGGATGGAGAGTTTTCGGTGTGAGGAAGCAGAGTGTTCGGAGTAGTGATGGAGAGTGTTCGGGTTGAGGATGAACAGTGTTCGGGGTGAGGATGGAGAGTGTTCGGGTTGAGGATGGAGAGTGTTCGGGGTGAGGATGGAGAGTGTTCGGGGTGAGGATCGAGAGTGTTCAGAGTGAGGATGGAGAGTGTTCGGGGTGAGGATGGAGAGCGTTTGGACTGAGGATGGAGAGTGTTCGTGGTGAGGATGAAGATTGTTTGGAGTGAGGATGGAGAGTCTTCGTGGTGAGGATGGAAAGTTTTCGGGATGAGATTGGAGAGTGTTCGGGGTGAGGATGGAGAGTGTTCGGAGTGAGGATGGAGAGTGTTCGGGATGAGGATGGAGAGTGTTCGGGGTGAGGATGGAGAGTGTTCGGAGTGAGGATGGAGAGTGTTTGGGGTGACGATGGAGAGTGTTCGGGGTGAGGATGGAGAGTGTTCGGAGTGAGGATGGAGAGTCTTCGGGGTGAGGAAGGAGAATGTTCCGCGTGAGGATGGAGAGTTTTCGGTGTGAGGATGGAGAGTGTTCGGGGTGAGGATGGAGAGTGTTCGGAGTGAGGATGGAGAGTGTTTGGAGTGACGATGGAGAGTGTTCGGGCTGACGATGGAGAGTGTTCGGGGTGAGGATGGAGAGTGTTCGGAGTGAGGATGGAGAGTTTTCGGTGTGAGGAAGCAGAGTGTTCGGAGTAGTGATGGAGAGTGTTCGGGTGGAGGATGAACAGTGTTCGGGGTGAGGATGGAGAGTGTTCGGGTTGAGGATGGAGAGTGTTCGGGGTGAGGATGGAGAGTGTTTGGGGTGAGGATGGAGAGTGTTCGGGGTGAGGATGGAGAGTGTGCGGGGTGAGGATGGAGAGTGTTCGGGGTGAGGATGGAGAGTGTTCGGAGTGAGGATGCAGAGCGTTCGGGGTGAGGATGGAGAGTGTTCGGGGTGAGGATGCAGAGTGTTCGGGGTGAGGATGGAGAGTGTTCGGGGTGAGGATGGAGAGTGTTCGGAATGAGGATGGAGAGTGTTCGGGGTGAGGATGGAGAGTGTTCGGGGTGAGGATGGAGAATGTTCGGTTTGAGGATGGAGAGTGTTCGGAGTGAGGATGGAGACTGTTTGGAGTGAGGATGGAGAGCTTTCGGAGAGAGAATGGAGAGTGTTCGAAGTGAGGATGGAGAGTGTTTGAGATTGAGGAAGGAGAGTGTTCGGGGTGAAGATGGAAAGCGTTCAAGGGTGAGGTTGGAGCGTGCTCGGAATGAGGATGGAGACTTTTTGGAGTGAGGATGGAGAGTGTTCTGAGTGAGGATGGAGAATGTTCGGAGTGAGGATGGAGAGTGTTCAGGGTGAGGATGGAGAGTGCTCGGAATGAGGATGGAGAGTGTTCATGGTGAGGATGGAGAGTGTTCGGGGTGAGGATGGAGAGTGTTCGGAGTGAGGATGAAGAGTGTTCGGAGTGAGGATGGAGAGTGTTCGGAGTGAGGATGGAGAGTGTTCGGGGTGAGGATGGAGAGTGTTCGGGGTGAGGATGGAGAGTGTTCGGGGTGAGGATGGAGAGTGTTCGGGGTGAGGATGCAGAGTGTTCGGGGTGAGGATGGAGAGTGTTCGGAGTGTGGATGGAGAGTGTTCAGAAAGAGGATGGAGAGTGTTCGGGGTGAGGAGGGAGTGTGTTCGGAGTGAGGATGAAGAGTGTTGGGAGTGAGGATGAAGAGTGTTGAGAGTGAGGATGGAGAGTGTTCGGGGTGAGGATGGAGACTGTTCGGGGTGAGGATGGAGAGAGTTCGGGGTGAGGATGGAGAGTTTTCAGAGTGTGGATGGAGAGTGTTCGGGGTGAGGATGGAGAGTTTTCAGAGTGAGGATGGAGAGTGTTCGGGTTGAGGAGGGAGTGTGTTCGGGGTGAGGATGGAGAGTGTTCGGAGTGAGGATGAAGAGTGTTGGGAGTGAGGATGAAGAGTGTTGAGAGTGAGGATGGAGAGTGTTCGGGGTGAGATGGAGAGAGTTCGGGGTGAGGATCGAGAGCGTTCAGAGTGAGGATGAAGACTGTTGGGAGTGAGGATGGAGTGTGTTCGGGGTGAGGATCGAGAGTGTTCAGAGTGAGGATGAAGAGTGTTGGGAGTGAGGATGGAGAATGTTTGGAGTGAGGATTGAGAGTGTTCGTGGTGAGGATGAAGAGTGTTGGGAGTGAGGATGAAGAGTGTTCAGAGTGAGGATGAAGAGTGTTGGGAGTGAGGATGGAGAGTGTTTGGACTGAGGATGGAGAGTGTTCGTGGTGAGGAAGGAGAATGTTCCGTGTGAGGATGGAGAGTGTTCGGACTGAGGATGGAGAGTGTTCGGGTTGAGGATGGAGAGTGTTCGGGGTGAGGATGGAGAGTGTTTGGGGTGTGGATGGAGAATGTTCGAGGTGAGGATGGAGAGTGTTCGGGGTGAGGATGGAGAGTGTTCGGGGTGAGGATGGAGAGTGTCCGGAGTGAGGATGGAGAGTGTTCGGTGTGAGGATGGAGTTTGTTCGGGGTGAGGATGGAGAGTGTTCGGGGTGAGGATGGAGAGTGTTCGGACTGAGGATGGAGAGTGTTCGGGGTGAGGATGCAGCGTGTTCAGAATGAGGATGGAGAGTGTTCGGAGTGAGGATGGAGAGCGTTCGGAGAGAGGATGGAGAGTGTTCGAAGTGAGGATGGAGAGTGTTTGAGATTGAGGATGCAGAGTGTTCGGGGTGAAGATGGAGAGCGTTCAAGGGTGAGGGTGGAGCGTGCTCGGAATGAGGATGGAGAGTTTTTGGAGTGAGGATGGAGAGTGTTCAGAGTGAGGATGGAGACTGTTCGGAGTGAGGATGGAGAGTGTTCAGGGTGAGGTTGGAGAGTGTTCGGGCTGAGGATGGAGAGTGTTCGGGCTGAGGATGTAGAGTGTTCGGGCTGAGGATGGAGAGTGTTCGGGCTGAGGATGCAGAGTGTTCGGGGTGAGGATGGAGAGTATTCAGAGTGAGGATGGAGAGTGTTCGGGGTGAGGATGGAGAGTGTTCGGGGTGAGGATGGAGAGTGTTCGGGGTGAGGATGCAGAGTGTTCGGGGTGAGGATGGAGAGTGTTCGGAGTGTGGATGGAGAGTGTTCGGGGTGAGGATGGAGTGTGTTCGGAGTGAGGATGAAGAGTGTTGGGGTGAGGATGAAGAGTGTTGAGAGTGAGGATGGAGAGTGTTCGGGGTGAGGATGGAGAGAGTTCAGGGTGAGGATGGAGAGTTTTCAGAGTGAGGATGGAGAGTGTTCGGGGTGAGGAGGGAGTGTGTTCGGGGTGAGGATGGAGAGAGTTCGGGGTGAGGAAGGAGAGTGTTCGGGGTGAGGATCGAGAGTGTTCAGAGTGAGGATGAAGAGTGTTGGGAGTGAGGATGGAGTGTGTTCGGGGTGAGGATCGAGACTGTTGAGAGTGAGGATGAAGAGTGTTGGGAGTGAGGATGGAGAGTGTTTGGAGTGAGGATGGAGAGTGTTCGTGGTGAGGATCAAGAGTGTTGGGAGTGAGGATGAAGTGTGTTCAGAGTGAGGATGAAGAGTGTTGGGAGTGAGGATGGAGAGTGTTTGGACTGAGGATGGAGAGTGTTCGTGGTGAGGATGAAGAGTGTTTGGAGTGAGGATGGAGAGTGTTCATGGTGAGGATGGAGAGTTTTCGGGATGAGATTGGAGAGTGTTCGGGGTGAGGATGGAGATTGTTCGGAGTGAGGATGGAGAGTGTTCGGGATGAGGATGGAGAGTGTTCGGGGTGAGGATGGAGAGTGTTCGGAGTGAGGATGGAGAGTGTTTGGGGTGGCGATGGAGAGTGTTCGGGGTGAGGATGGAGAGTCTTCGGGGTGAGGATGGAGAGTCTTCGGGGTGAGGAAGGAGAATGTTCCGCGTGAGGATGGAGAGTGTTCGGAGTGAGGATGGAGAGTTTTCGGTGTGAGGAAGCAGAGTGTTCGGAGTAGTGATGGAGAGTGTTCGGGTTGAGGATGAACAGTGTTCGGGGTGAGGATGGAGAGTGTTCGGGTTGAGGATGGAGAGTGTTCGGGGTGAGGATGGAGAGTGTTCGGGGTGAGGATCGAGAGTGTTCAGAGTGAGGATGGAGAGTGTTCGGGGTGAGGATGGAGAGCGTTTGGACTGAGGATGGAGAGTGTTCGTGGTGAGGATGAAGATTGTTTGGAGTGAGGATGGAGAGTCTTCGTGGTGAGGATGGAAAGTTTTCGGGATGAGATTGGAGAGTGTTCGGGGTGAGGATGGAGAGTGTTCGGAGTGAGGATGGAGAGTGTTCGGGATGAGGATGGAGAGTGTTCGGGGTGAGGATGGAGAGTGTTCGGAGTGAGGATGGAGAGTGTTTGGGGTGACGATGGAGAGTGTTCGGGGTGAGGATGGAGAGTGTTCGGAGTGAGGATGGAGAGTCTTCGGGGTGAGGAAGGAGAATGTTCCGCGTGAGGATGGAGAGTTTTCGGTGTGAGGATGGAGAGTGTTCGGGGTGAGGATGGAGAGTGTTCGGAGTGAGGATGGAGAGTGTTTGGAGTGACGATGGAGAGTGTTCGGGCTGACGATGGAGAGTGTTCGGGGTGAGGATGGAGAGTGTTCGGAGTGAGGATGGAGAGTTTTCGGTGTGAGGAAGCAGAGTGTTCGGAGTAGTGATGGAGAGTGTTCGGGTGGAGGATGAACAGTGTTCGGGGTGAGGATGGAGAGTGTTCGGGTTGAGGATGGAGAGTGTTCGGGGTGAGGATGGAGAGTGTTTGGGGTGAGGATGGAGAGTGTTCGGGGTGAGGATGGAGAGTGTTCGGGGTGAGGATGGAGAGTGTTCGGGGTGAGGATGGAGAGTGTTCGGAGTGAGGATGCAGAGCGTTCGTGGTGAGGATGGAGAGTGTTCGGGGTGAGGATGCAGAGTGTTCGGGGTGAGGATGGAGAGTGTTCGGGGTGAGGATGGAGAGTGTTCGGAATGAGGATGGAGAGTGTTCGGGGTGAGGATGGAGAGTGTTCGGGGTGAGGATGGAGAATGTTCGGTTTGAGGATGGAGAGTGTTCGGAGTGAGGATGGAGACTGTTTGGAGTGAGGATGGAGAGCTTTCGGAAAGAGAATGGAGAGTGTTCGAAGTGAGGATGGAGAGTGTTTGAGATTGAGGAAGGAGAGTGTTCGGGGTGAAGATGGAAAGCGTTCAAGGGTGAGGTTGGAGCGTGCTCGGAATGAGGATGGAGACTTTTTGGAGTGAGGATGGAGAGTGTTCTGAGTGAGGATGGAGAATGTTCGGAGTGAGGATGGAGAGTGTTCAGGGTGAGGATGGAGAGTGCTCGGAATGAGGATGGAGAGTGTTCATGGTGAGGATGGAGAGTGTTCGGGGTGAGGATGGAGAGTGTTCGGAGTGAGGATGAAGAGTGTTCGGAGTGAGGATGGAGAGTGTTCGGAGTGAGGATGGAGAGTGTTCGGGGTGAGGATGGAGAGTGTTCGGGGTGAGGATGGAGAGTGTTCGGGGTGAGGATGGAGAGTGTTCGGGGTGAGGATGCAGAGTGTTCGGGGTGAGGATGGAGAGTGTTCGGAGTGTGGATGGAGAGTGTTCAGAAAGAGGATGGAGAGTGTTCGGGGTGAGGAGGGAGTGTGTTCGGAGTGAGGATGAAGAGTGTTGGGAGTGAGGATGAAGAGTGTTGAGAGTGAGGATGGAGAGTGTTCGGGGTGAGGATGGAGACTGTTCGGGGTGAGGATGGAGAGAGTTCGGGGTGAGGATGGAGAGTTTTCAGAGTGTGGATGGAGAGTGTTCGGGGTGAGGATGGAGAGTTTTCAGAGTGAGGATGGAGAGTGTTCGGGTTGAGGAGGGAGTGTGTTCGGGGTGAGGATGGAGAGTGTTCGGAGTGAGGATGAAGAGTGTTGGGAGTGAGGATGAAGAGTGTTGAGAGTGAGGATGGAGAGTGTTCGGGGTGAGATGGAGAGAGTTCGGGGTGAGGATCGAGAGCGTTCAGAGTGAGGATGAAGACTGTTGGGAGTGAGGATGGAGTGTGTTCGGGGTGAGGATCGAGAGTGTTCAGAGTGAGGATGAAGAGTGTTGGGAGTGAGGATGGAGAATGTTTGGAGTGAGGATTGAGAGTGTTCGTGGTGAGGATGAAGAGTGTTGGGAGTGAGGATGAAGAGTGTTCAGAGTGAGGATGAAGAGTGTTGGGAGTGAGGATGGAGAGTGTTTGGACTGAGGATGGAGAGTGTTCGTGGTGAGGATGAAGAGTGTTTGGAGTGAGGATGGAGAGTGTTCGTGGTGAGGATGGAGAGTTTTCGGGATGAGATTGGAGAGTGTTCGGGGTGAGGATGGAGAGTGTTCGGAGTGAGGATGGAGAGTGTTCGGGATGAGGATGGAGAGTGTTCGGAGTGAGGATGGAGAGTTTTTGGAATTAGGATGGTGAGTCTTCGGGGTGAGGAAGGAGAATGTTCCGTGTGAGGATGGAGAGTGTTCGGACTGAGGATAGAGAGTGTTCGGGTTGAGGATGGAGAGTGTTCGGGGTGAGGATGGAGAGTGTTTGGGGTGTGGATGGAGAATGTTCGAGGTGAGGATGGAGAGTGTTCGGGGTGAGGATGGAGAGTGTTCGGGGTGAGGATGGAGAGTGTTCGGGGTGAGGATGGAGAGAGTCCGGAGTGAGGATGGAGTTTGTTCGGGGTGAGGATGGAGAGTGTTCGGAGTGAGGATGGAGAGTGTTAGGAGTGAGGATGGAGAGTGCTCGGGGTGAGGATGCAGCGTGTTCAGAATGAGGATGGAGAGTGTTCAGAGTGAGGATGGAGAGTGTTCGGGGAGAGGATGGAGAGTGTTCGGGTTGAGGATGGAGAGTGTTCGGGGTGAGGATGGAGAGTGTTCGGGGTGAGGATGGAGAGTTTTCGGGGTGAGGATGGAGAGCGTTCGGGGTGAGGATGGAGTTTGTTCGGGGTGAGGATGGAGAGTGTTCGGAGTGAGGATGGAGAGTGTTCGGAGTGAGGATGGAGAGTGTTCGGGGTGAGGATGCAGCGTGTTCAGAATGAGGATGGAGAGTGTTCGGAGTGAGGATGGAGAGTGTTCGGAGTGAGGATGGAGAGCGTTCGGAGAGAGGATGGAGAGTGTTCGAAGTGAGGATGGAGAGTGTTCGGGGTGAAGATGGAGAGCGTTCAAGGGTGAGGGTGGAGCGTGCTCGGAATGAGGATGGAGAGTTTTTGGAGTGAGAATGGAGAGTGTTCAGGGTGAGGATGGAGAGTGTTCGGGGTGAGGATGGACAGTGTTCGGAGTGAGGATGGAGAGTGTTTGGAGTGAGGATGGAGAGTGTTCGGGGTGAGAATGGAGAGTGTTCGGGCTGAGGATGGAGAGTGTTCGGGCTGAGGATGTAGAGTGTTCGGGGTGAGGATGGAGAGTTTTCAGAGTGAGGATGGAGAGTGTTCGGGGTGAGGCTGGAGAGTGTTCGGGGTGAGGATGCAGAGTGTTCGGGGTGAGGATGGAGAGTGTTCGGAGTGTGGATGGAGAGTGTTCAGAAAGAGGATGGAGAGTGTTCGGGGTGAGGAAGGAGTGCGTTCGGAGTGAGGATGAAGAGTGTTGGGAGTGAGGATGAAGAGTGTTGAGAGTGAGGATGGAGAGTGTTCGGGGTGAGGATGGAGAGAGTTCGGGGTGAGGATGGAGAGTTTTCAGAGTGAGGATGGAGAGTTTTCGGGGTGAGGAGGGAGTGTGTTCGGGGTGAGGATGGAGAGTGTTCGGAGTGAGGATGAAGAGTGTTGGGAGTGAGGATGAAGAGTGTTGAGAGTGAGGATGGAGAGTGTTCGGGGTGAGGATGGAGAGAGTTCGGGGTGAGGATGGAGAGTGTTCAGAGTGAGGATGAAGAGTGTTGGGAGTGAGGATGGAGTGTGTTCGGGGTGAGGATGGAGAGTGTTCAGAGTGAGGATGAAGAGTGTTGGGAGTGAGGATGGAGAGTGTTTGGAGTGAGGATGGAGAGTGTTCGTGGTGAGGATGAAGAGTGTTGGGAGTGAGGATGAATAGTGTTCAGAGTGAGGATGAAGAGTGTTCGGAGTGAGGATGGAGAGTGTTCGGAGTGAGGATGGAGAGTGTTCGGAGTGAGGATGGAGAGTTTTAGGGATGAGATTGGAGAGTGTTCGGGGTGAGGATGGAGAGTGTTCGGAGTGAGGATGGAGAGTGTTCGGGATGAGGATGGAGAGTGTTCGGGGTGAGGATGGAGAGTGTTCGGAGTGAGGATGGAGAGTGGTTGGGGTGACGATGGAGAGTGTTCGGGATGAGGATGGAGAGTGTTCGGAGTGAGGATGGAGAGTCTTCGGGGTGAGGAAGGAGAATGTTCCGCGTGAGGATGGAGAGTGTTCGGTTTGAGGATGGAGAGTTTTCGGTGTGAGGAAGCAGAGTGTTCGGAGTAGTGATGGAGAGTGTTCGGGTTGAGGATTAACAGTGTTCGGGTTGAGGATGGAGAGTGTTCGGGTTGAGGATGGAGAGTGTTCGGGGTGTGGATGGAGAGTGTTCGGGGTGAGGATGGAGAGTCTTCGGGGTGAGGATGCAGAGTGTTCGGGGTGAGGATGGAGAGTGTTCGGGGTGAGGATGGAGAGTGTTCGGGGTGAGGATGGAGACTGTTCGGAATGAGGGTGGAGAGTGTTCGGGGTGAGGATGGAGAGTGTTCGGGGTGAGGATGGAGAATGTTCGGTTTGAGGATGGAGAGTGTTCGGAGTGAGGATGGAGACTGTTCGGAGTGAGGATGGAGAGCGTTCGGAGAGAGAATGGAGAGTGTTCGAAGTGAGGATGGAGAGTGTTTGAGATTGAGGAAGGAGAGTGTTCGGGGTGAAGATGGAGAGCGTTCAAGGGTGAGGTTGGAGCGTGCTCGGAATGAGGATGGAGAGTGTTCAGGGTGAGGATGGAGAGTGCTCGGAATGAGGATGGAGAGTGTTCATGGTGAGGATGGAGAGTGTTCGGGGTGAGGATGGAGAGTGTTCGGAGTGAGGATGGAGAGTGTTCGGAGTGAGGATGGAGAGTGTTCGGGGTGAGGATGGAGAGTGTTCGAGCTGTGGATGGAGAGTGTTCGGGCTGAGGATGTAGAGTGTTCGGGCTGAGGATGGAGAGTGCTCGGGCTGAGGATGTAGAGTGTTCGGGCTGAGGATGGAGAGTGTTCGGGCTGAGGATGCAGAGTGTTCGTGGTGAGGATGGAGAGTTTTCAGAGTGAGGATGGAGAGTGTTCGGGGTGAGGATGGAGAGTGTTCGGGGTGAGGATGGAGAGTGTTCGGGGTGAGGATGCAGAGTGTTCGGGGTGAGGATGGAGAGTGTTCGGAGTGTGGATGGAGAGTGTTCAGAAAGAGGATGGAGAGTGTACGGGGTGAGGAGGGAGTGTGTTCGGAGTGAGGATGAAGAGTGTTGGGAGTGAGGATGAAGAGTGTTGAGAGTGAGGATGGAGAGTGTTCGGGGTGAGGATGGAGAGTGTTCGGGGTGAGGATGGAGAGAGTTCGGGGTGAGGATGGAGAGTTTTCAGAGTGAGGATGGAGAGTGTTCGGGGTGAGGATGGAGAGTTTTCAGAGTGAGGATGGAGAGTGTTCGGGGTGAGGAGGGAGTGTGTTCGGGGTGAGGATGGAGAGTGTTCGGAGTGAGGATGAAGAGTGTTGGGAGTGAGGATGAAGAGTGTTGAGAGTGAGGATGGAGAGTGTTCGGGGTGAGGATGGAGAGAGTTCGGGGTGAGGATCGAGAGTGTTCAGAGTGAGGATGAAGACTGTTGGGAGTGAGGATGGAGTGTGTTCGGGGTGAGGGTCGAGAGTGTTCAGAGTGAGGATGAAGAGTGTTGGGAGTGAGGATGGAGAATGTTTGGAGTGAGGATTGAGAGTGTTCGTGGTGAGGATGAAGAGTGTTGGGAGTGAGGATGAAGAGTGTTCAGAGTGAGGATGAAGAGTGTTGGGAGTGAGGATGGAGAGTGGACTGAGGATGGAGAGTGTTCGTGGTGAGGATGAAGAGTGTTTGGAGTGAGGATGGAGAGTGTTCGTGGTGAGGATGGAGAGTTTTCGGGATGAGATTGGAGAGTGTTCGGGGTGAGGATGGAGAGTGTTCGGAGTGAGGATGGAGAGTGTTCGGAGTGAGGATGGAGAGTGTTCGGTGTGAGAATGGAGAGTGTTCGGGGTGAGGATGGAGAGTGTTCGGGTGAGGATGGAGAGTGTTCGGAGTGAGGATGGAGAGTTTTTGGAGTTAGGATGGAGAGTCTTCGGGGTGAGGAAGGAGAATGTTCCGTGTGAGGATGGAGAGTGTTCGGACTGAGGATGTAGAGTGTTTGGGTTGAGGATGGAGAGTGTTCGGGGTGAGGATGGAGAGTGTTTGGGGTGTGGATGGAGAATGTTCGAGGTGAGGATGGAGAGTGTTCGGGGTGAGGATGGAGAGTGATCGGGGTGAGGATGGAGAGTGTTCGGGGTGAGGATGGAGAGTGTCCGGAGTGAGGATGGAGTTTGTTCGGGGTGAGGATGGAGAGTGTTCGGAGTGAGGATGGAGAGTGTTCGGAGTGAGGATGGAGAGTGCTCGGGGTGAGGATGCAGCGTGTTCAGAATGAGGATGGAGAGTGTTCAGAGTGAGGATGGAGAGTGTTCAGGGAGAGGATGGAGAGTGTTCGGGATGAGGATGGAGAGTGTTCCGGGTGAGGATGGAGAGTGTTCGGGGTGAGGATGGAGAGTTTTCGGGGTGAGGATGGAGAGTGTTCGGGGTGAGGATGGAGTTTGTTCGGGGTGAGGATGGAGAGTGTTCTGAGTGAGGATGGAGAGTGTTCGGAGTGAGGATGGAGAGTGTTCGGGGTGAGGATGCAGCGTGTTCAGAATTAGGATGGAGAGTGTTCGGAGTGAGGATGGAGAGTGTTCGGAGTGAGGATGGAGAGCGTTCGGAGAGAGGATGGAGAGTGTTCGAAGTGAGGATGGAGAGTGTTCGGGGTGAAGATGGAGAGCGTTCAAGGGTGAGGGTGGAGCGTGCTCGGAATGAGGATGGAGAGTTTTTGGAGTGAGGATGGAGAGTGTTCGGGGTGAAGATGGAGAGCGTTCAAGGGTGAGGGTGGAGCGTGCTCGGAATGAGGATGGAGAGTTTTTGGAGTGAGGATGGAGAGTGTTCAGGGTGAGGATGGAGAGTGTTCGGGGTGAGGATGGAGAGTGTTCGGAGTGAGGATGGAGAGTGTTCGGAGTGAGGATGGAGAGTGTTCGGGGTGAGAATGGAGAGTGTTCGGGCTGAGGATGGAGAGTGTTCGGGCTGAGGATGTAGAGTGTTCGGGCTGAGGATGGAGAGTGTTCGGTCTGAGGATGCAGAGTGTTCGGGCTGAGGATGCAGAGTGTTCGGGGTGAGGATGGAGAGTTTTCAGAGTGAGGATGGAGAGTGTTCGGGGTGAGGATGGAGAGTGTTCGGCGTGAGGATGCAGAGTGTTCGGGGTGAGGATGGAGAGTGTTCGGAGTGTGGATGGAGAGTGTTCAGAAAGAGGATGGAGAGTGTTCGGGGTGAGGAAGGAGTGTGTTCGGAGTGAGGATGAAGAGTGTTGGGAGTGAGGATGAAGAGTGTTGAGAGTGAGGATGGAGAGTGTTCGGGGTGAGGATGGAGAGAGTTCGGGGTGAGGATGGAGAGTTTTCAGAGTGAGGATGGAGAGTGTTCGGGGTGAGGAGGGAGTGTGTTCGGGGTGCGGATGGAGAGTGTTCGGAGTGAGGATGAAGAGTGTTGGGAGTGAGGATGAAGAGTGTTGAGAGTGAGGATGGAGAGTGTTCGGGGTGAGGATGGAGGGAGTTCGGGGTGAGGATGGAGAGTGTTCAGAGTGAGGATGAAGAGTGTTGGGAGTGAGGATGGAGTGTGTTCGGGGTGAGGATGGAGAGTGTTCAGAGTGAGGATGAAGAGTGTTGGGAGTGAGGATGGAGAGTTTTTGGACTGAGGATGGAGAGTGTTCGTGGTGAGGATGAAGAGTGTTGGGAGTGAGGATGAAGAGTGTTCAGAGTGAGGATGAAGAGTGTTGGGAGTGAGGATGGAGAGTGTTTGGAGTGAGGATGGAGAGTGTTCGGAGTGAGGATGGAGAGTGTTCGTGGTGAGGATGGAGAGTGTTTGGAGTGAGGATGGAGAGTGTTCGTGGTGAGGATGGAGAGTTTTCGGGATGAGATTGGAGAGTGTTCGGGGTGAGGATGGAGAGTGTTCGGAGTGAGGATGGAGAGTGTTCGGGGTGAGGATGGAGAGTGTTCGGAGTGAGGATGGACAGTGTTTGGGGTGACGATGGAGAGTGTTCGGGGTGAGGATGGAGAGTCTTCGGGGTGAGGAAGGAGAATGTTCCGCGTGAGGATGGAGAGTGTTCGGAGTGAGGATGGAGAGTTTTCGGTGTGAGGAAGCAGAGTGTTCGTAGTAGTGATGGAGAGTGTTCGGGTTGAGGATGAACAGTGTTCGGGGTGAGGATGGAGAGTGTTCGGGGTGAGGATGGAGAGTGTTTGGGGTGTGGATGGAGAATGTTCGAGGTGAGGATGGAGAGTGTTTGGGGTGAGGATGGAGAGTGTTCGGGGTGAGGATGGAGAGTGTTTGGGGTGAGGATGGAGAGTGTTCGGAATGAGGATGGAGAGAGTTTGGAGTGAGGATGGAGAGTGTTCGGAGTGAGGATGGAGAGTGTTCGGACTGAGGATGGAGAGTGTTTGGACTGAGGATGGAGAGTGTTCGGAGTGAGGATGGAGAGTGTCCGGAGTGAGGATGGAGAGTGTTCGGAGTGAGGATGGAGAGTGTTCAGAGTGAGGATGGAGAGTGTTCGGAGTGAGGATGGAGAGTGTTAGGAGTGAGGATGGAGAGTGTTTGGAGTGAGGATGGAGAGTTTTTGGAGTGAGGATGGAGAGTGTTCAGAGTGAGGATGGAGAGTGTTTGGAGTGAGGATGGAGAGTGTTCGGAGTGAGGATGGAGAGTGTTTGGAGTGAGGATGGAGAGTGTTTGGAGTGAGGATGGAGAGTTTTTGGAGTGAGGATGGAGTGTTTTTGGACTGAATATGGAGCATTTTTGGACTGAGGATGGAGAGTGTTCGGCATGAGTATGCAGAGTGTTCAGGGTGAAGATGGAGAGCGTTCAGGGGTGAGGGTGGAGAGTGCTCGGAATGAGGATGGAGAGTTTTTGGAGTGAGGATGGAGAGTGTTCAGAGTCCGGATGCAGAGTGTTCGGAGTGAGGATGGAGAGTTTATGGAGTGAGGATGGAGAGTGTCCGGAGTGAGGATGGAGAGTGTTCGGAATGAGGATGGAGAGTGCTCGGAATGACGATGGACAGTGTTCATGGTGAGGATGGAGAGTGTTCGGGGTGAGGATGGAGAGTTTTCGGGGTGAGGATGGAGAGTGTTCGGAGTGAGGATGGAGAGTGTTCGGCGTGAGGATGGAGAGTGTTCGGGGTGATGATGGAGAGTGTTCAGAGTGCGGATGCAGAGTGTTCGGAGTGAGGATGGAGAGTTTTCGGAGTGAGGATGGAGAGTGTTTGGATTGAGGATGGAGAGTGTTCAGGGTGAAGATGGAGAGCGTTCAGGGGTGAGGGTGGAGAGTGCTCGGAATGAGGATGGAGAGTTTTTGGAGTGAGGATGGAGAGTGTTCAGAGTCCGGATGCAGAGTGTTCGGAGTGAGGATGGAGAGTTTATGGAGTGAGGATGGAGAGTGTTCGGAGTGAGGATGGAGAGTGTTCGGAATGAGGATGGAGAGTGCTCAGAATGACGATGGACAGTGTTCATGGTGAGGATGGAGAGTGTTCGGGGTGAGGATGGAGAGCGTTCGGGGTGAGGATGGAGAGTGTTCGGAGTGAGGATGGAGAGTGTTCGGCGTGAGGATGGAGAGTGTTCGGGGTGATGATGGATACTGTTCAGAGTGCGGATGCAGAGTGTTCGGAGTGAGGATGGAGAGTTTTCGGAGTGAGGATGGAGAGTGTTCGGAGTGAGGATGGAGAGTGTTCGGGGTGAGGATGCAGCGTGTTCAGAATGAGGATGGAGAGTGTTCGGAGTGAGGATGGAGAGTGTTCGGAGTGAGGATGGAGAGCGTTCGGAGAGAGGATGGAGAGTGTTCGAAGTGAGGATGGAGAGTGTTTGAGATTGAGGATGGAGAGTGTTTGGGGTGAAGATGGAGAGCGTTCAAGGGTGAGGGTGGAGCGTGCTCGGAATGAGGATGGAGAGTTTTTGGAGTGAGGATGGAGAGTGTTCAGAGTGAGGATGGAGAGTGTTCGGAGTGAGGATGGAGAGTGTTCAGGGTGAGGATGGAGAGTGCTCGGAATGAGGATGGAGAGTGTTCATGGTGAGGATGGAGAGTGTTCGGGGTGAGGATGGAGAGTGTTCGGAGTGAGGATGGAGAGTGTTCGGAGTGAGGATGGAGGGTGTTCGGGGTGAGAATGGAGAGTGTTCGGGCTGAGGATGGAGAGTGTTCGGGCTGAGGATGTAGAGTGTTCGGGCTGAGGATGGAGAGTGTTCGGGCTGAGGATGCAGAATGTTCGGGGTGAGGATGGAGAGTTTTCAGAGTGAGGATGGAGAGTGTTCGGGGTGAGGATGGAGAGTGTTCGGGGTGAGGATGGAGAGTGTTCGGGGTGAGGATGCAGAGTGTTCGGGGTGAGGATGGAGAGTGTTCGGAGTGTGGATGGAGAGTGTTCTGAAAGAGGATGGAGAGTGTTCGGGGTGAGGAGGGAGTGTGTTCGGAGTGAGGATGGAGAGTGTTGGGAGTGAGGATGAAGAGTGTTGAGAGTGAGGATGGAGAGTCTTCGGGGTGAGGATGGAGAGAGTTCAGGGTGAGGATGGAGAGTTTTCAGAGTGAGGATGGAGAGTGTTCGGGGTGAGGAGGGAGTGTGTTCGGGGTGAGGATGGAGAGTGTTCGGAGAGAGGATGAAGAGTGTTGGGAGTGAGGATGAAGAGTGTGAGAGTGAGGATGAAGAGTGTTGGGAGTGAGGATGGAGTGTGTTCGGGGTGAGGATCGAGAGTGTTCAGAGTGAGGATGAAGAGCGTTGGGAGTAAGGATGGAGAGTGTTTGGAGTGAGGATGGAGAGTGTTCGTGGTGAGGATGAAGAGTGTTGGTTTGAGGATCGACAGTGTTCAGAGTGAGGATGAAGAGTGTTGGGAGTAAGGATGGAGAGTGTTTGGAGTGAGGATGGAGAGTGTTCGTGGTGAGGATGAAGAGTGTTGGGAGTGAGGATGAAGAGTGTTCAGAGTGAGGATGAAGAGTGTTGGGAGTGAGGATGGAGAGTGTTTGGACTGAGGATGGAGAGTGTTCGTGGTGAGGATGAAGAGTGTTTGGAGTGAGGATGGAGAGTGTTCGTGGTGAGGATGGAGAGTGTTCAGAGTGAGGATGGAGAGCGTTCGGGGTGAGGATGGAGAGTGTTCGGGGTGAGGATGGAGAGTGTTCGGAGTGAGGATGGAGAGTGTTCGGGGTGAGGATGGAGAGTGTTCGGGGTGAGGATGGAGAGTGTTCGGGGTGAGGATGGAGAGTGTTCGGAGTGAGGATGGAGAGTGTTCGGGATGAGGATGGAGAGTGTTCGGGGTGAGGATGGAGAGTGTTCGGAGTGAGGATAGAGAGTGTTTGGGGTGACGATGGAGAGTGTTCGGGGTGAGGATGGAGAGTCTTCGGGGTGAGGAAGGAGAATATTCCGCGTGAGGATGGAGAGTGTTCGGAGTGAGGATGGAGAGTTTTCGGTGTGAGGAAGCAGAGTGTTCGGAGTAGTGATGGAGAGTGTTCGGGTTGAGGATGAACAGTGTTCGGGGTGAGGATGGAGAGTGTTCGGGGTGAGGATTCAGAGTGTTCGGAGTGAGGATGGAGAGTGTTCGGAGTGAGGATGGAGAGTGTTCGAAGTGAGGATGGAGAGTGTTCGGGGTGAGGATGGAGTGTGTTCGGGGTGAGGATGGAGTGTGTTCAGAGTGAGGATGGAGATTGTTCGGAGTGAGGATGGAGAGTGCTCGGGGTGAGGATGGAGTTTGTTCGGGGTGAGGATGGAGAGTGTTCGGAGTGAGGATGGAGAGTGTTCGGGGTGAGGATGGAGAGTGTTCGGGGTGAGGATGGAGAGTCTTCGGAGTGAGGATGGAGAGTGTTTGGGGTGACGATGGACATTGTTCGGGGTGAGGATGGAGAGTCTTCGGGGTGAGGAAGGAGAATATTCCGCGTGAGGATGGAGAGTGTTCGGAGTGAGGATGGAGCGTTTTCGGTGTGAGGAAGCAGAGTGTTCGTAGTAGTGATGGAGAGTGTTCAGGTTGAGGATGAACAGTGTTCGGGGTGATGATGGAGAGTGTTCGGGGTGAGGATGGAGAGTGCTCGGGGTGAGGATGGAGATTGTTCGGAGTGAGGATGGAGAGTGTTCGGAGTGAGGATGGAGAGTGTTCGGAGTGAGGATGAAGAGTGTTGGGAGTGAGGATGGAGAGTGTTTGGAGTGAGGATGGAGAGTGTTCGGAGTGAGGATGGAGAGTGTTCGTGGTGAGGATGGAGAGTGTTTGGAGTGAGGATGGAGAGTGTTCGTGTTGAGGATGGAGAGTTTTCGGGATGAGATTGGAGAGTGTTCGGGGTGAGGATGGAGAGTGTTCGGAGTGAGGATGGAGAGTGTTCGGGGTGAGGATGGAGAGTGTTCGGAGTGAGGATGGACAGTGTTTGGGGTGACGATGGAGAGTGTTCGGGGTGAGGATGGAGAGTCTTCGGGGTGAGGAAGGAGAATGTTCCGCGTGAGGATGGAGAGTGTTCGGAGTGAGGATGGAGAGTTTTCGGTGTGAGGAAGCAGAGTGTTCGTAGTAGTGATGGAGAGTGTTCGGGTTGAGGATGAACAGTGTTCGGGGTGAGGATGGAGAGTGTTCGGGGTGAGGATGGAGAGTGTTTGGGGTGTGGATGGAGAATGTTCGAGGTGAGGATGGAGAGTGTTTGGGGTGAGGATGGAGAGTGTTCGGAGTGAGGATGGAGAGTGTTTGGGGTGTGGATGGAGAATGTTCGAGGTGAGGATGGAGAGTGTTTGGGGTGAGGATGGAGAGTGTTCAGGGTGAGGATGGAGAGTGTTTGGGGTGAGGATGGAGAGTGTTCGGAATGAGGATGGAGAGAGTTTGGAGTGAGGATGGAGAGTGTTCGGAGTGAGGATGGAGAGTGTTCGGACTGAGGATGGAGAGTGTTTGGACTGAGGATGGAGAGTGTTCGGAGTGAGGATGGAGAGTGTCCGGAGTGAGGATGGAGAGTGTTCGGAGTGAGGATGGAGAGTGTTCAGAGTGAGGATGGAGAGTGTTCGGAGTGAGGATGGAGAGTGTTAGGAGTGAGGATGGAGAGTGTTTGGAGTGAGGATGGAGAGTTTTTGGAGTGAGGATGGAGAGTGTTCAGAGTGAGGATGGAGAGTGTTTGGAGTGAGGATGGAGAGTGTTCGGAGTGAGGATGGAGAGTGTTTGGAGTGAGGATGGAGAGTGTTTGGAGTGAGGATGGAGAGTTTTTGGAGTGAGGATGGAGTGTTTTTGTACTGAATATGGAGCATTTTTGGACTGAGGATGGAGAGTGTTCGGCATGAGTATGCAGAGTGTTCAGGGTGAAGATGGAGAGCGTTCAGGGGTGAGGGTGGAGAGTGCTCGGAATGAGGATGGAGAGTTTTTGGAGTGAGGATGGAGAGTGTTCAGAGTCCGGATGCAGAGTGTTCGGAGTGAGGATGGAGAGTTTATGGAGTGAGGATGGAGAGTGTCCGGAGTGAGGATGGAGAGTGTTCGGAATGAGGATGGAGAGTGCTCGGAATGACGATGGACAGTGTTCATGGTGAGGATGGAGAGTGTTCGGGGTGAGGATGGAGAGTTTTCGGGGTGAGGATGGAGAGTGTTCGGAGTGAGGATGGAGAGTGTTCGGCGTGAGGATGGAGAGTGTTCGGGGTGATGATGGAGAGTGTTCAGAGTGCGGATGCAGAGTGTTCGGAGTGAGGATGGAGAGTTTTCGGAGTGAGGATGGAGAGTGTTTGGATTGAGGATGGAGAGTGTTCAGGGTGAAGATGGAGAGCGTTCAGGGGTGAGGGTGGAGAGTGCTCGGAATGAGGATGGAGAGTTTTTGGAGTGAGGATGGAGAGTGTTCAGAGTCCGGATGCAGAGTGTTCGGAGTGAGGATGGAGAGTTTATGGAGTGAGGATGGAGAGTGTTCGGAGTGAGGATGGAGAGTGTTCGGAATGAGGATGGAGAGTGCTCAGAATGACGATGGACAGTGTTCATGGTGAGGATGGAGAGTGTTCGGGGTGAGGATGGAGAGCGTTCGGGGTGAGGATGGAGAGTGTTCGGAGTGAGGATGGAGAGTGTTCGGCGTGAGGATGGAGAGTGTTCGGGGTGATGATGGATACTGTTCAGAGTGCGGATGCAGAGTGTTCAGAGTGAGGATGGAGAGTTTTCGGAGTGAGGATGGAGAGTGTTCGGAGTGAGGATGGAGAGTGTTCGGGGTGAGGATGCAGCGTGTTCAGAATGAGGATGGAGAGTGTTCGGAGAGAGGATGGAGAGTGTTCGGAGTGAGGATGGAGAGCGTTCGGAGAGAGGATGGAGAGTGTTCGAAGTGAGGATGGAGAGTGTTTGAGATTGAGGATGGAGAGTGTTCGGGGTGAAGATGGAGAGCGTTCAAGGGTGAGGGTGGAGCGTGCTCGGAATGAGGATGGAGAGTTTTTGGAGTGAGGATGGAGAGTGTTCAGAGTGAGGATGGAGAGTGTTCGGAGTGAGGATGGAGAGTGTTCAGGGTGAGGATGGAGAGTGCTCGGAATGAGGATGGAGAGTGTTCATGGTGAGGATGGAGAGTGTTCGGGGTGAGGATGGAGAGTGTTCGGAGTGAGGATGGAGAGTGTTCGGAGTGAAGATGGAGAGTGTTCGGGGTGAGAATGGAGAGTGTTCGGGCTGAGGATGGAGAGTGTTCGGGCTGAGGATGTAGAGTGTTCGGGCTGAGGATGGAGAGTGTTCGGGCTGAGGATGCAGAATGTTCGGGGTGAGGATGGAGAGTTTTCAGAGTGAGGATGGAGAGTGTTCGGGGTGAGGATGGAGAGTGTTCGGGGTGAGGATGGAGAGTGTTCGGGGTGAGGATGCAGAGTGTTCGGGGTGAGGATGGAGAGTGTTCGGAGTGTGGATGGAGAGTGTTCTGAAAGAGGATGGAGAGTGTTCGGGGTGAGGAGGGAGTGTGTTCGGAGTGAGGATGGAGAGTGTTGGGAGTGAGGATGAAGAGTGTTGAGAGTGAGGATGGAGAGTCTTCGGGGTGAGGATGGAGAGAGTTCAGGGTGAGGATGGAGAGTTTTCAGAGTGAGGATGGAGAGTGTTCGGGGTGAGGAGGGAGTGTGTTCGGGGTGAGGATGGAGAGTGTTCGGAGAGAGGATGAAGAGTGTTGGGAGTGAGGATGAAGAGTGTGAGAGTGAGGATGAAGAGTGTTGGGAGTGAGGATGGAGTGTGTTCGGGGTGAGGATCGAGAGTGTTCAGAGTGAGGATGAAGAGCGTTGGGAGTAAGGATGGAGAGTGTTTGGAGTGAGGATGGAGAGTGTTCGTGGTGAGGATGAAGAGTGTTGGGAGTGAGGATCGACAGTGTTCAGAGTGAGGATGAAGAGTGTTGGGAGTGAGGATGGAGAGTGTTTGGAGTGAGGATGGAGAGTGTTCGTGGTGAGGATGAAGAGTGTTGGGAGTGAGGATGAAGAGTGTTCAGAGTGAGGATGAAGAGTGTTGGGAGTGAGGATGGAGAGTGTTTGGACTGAGGATGGAGAGTGTTCGTGGTGAGGATGAAGAGTGTTTGGAGTGAAGATGGAGAGTGTTCGTGGTGAGGATGGAGAGTGTTCAGAGTGAGGATGGAGAGCGTTCGGGGTGAGGATGGAGAGTGTTCGGGGTGAGGATGGAGAGTGTTCGGAGTGAGGATGGAGAGTGTTCGGGGTGAGGATGGAGAGTGTTCGGGGTGAGGATGGAGAGTGTTCGGGGTGAGGATGGAGAGTGTTCGGAGTGAGGATGGAGAGTGTTCGGGATGAGGATGGAGAGTGTTCGGGGTGTGGATGGAGAGTGTTCGGAGTGAGGATAGAGAGTGTTTGGGGTGACGATGGAGAGTGTTCGGGGTGAGGATGGAGAGTCTTCGGGGTGAGGAAGGAGAATATTCCGCGTGAGGATGGAGAGTGTTCGGAGTGAGGATGGAGAGTTTTCGGTGTGAGGAAGCAGAGTGTTCGAAGTAGTGATGGAGAGTGTTCGGGTTGAGGATGAACAGTGTTCGGGGTGAGGATGGAGAGTGTTCGGGGTGAGGATTCAGAGTGTTCGGAGTGAGGATGGAGAGTGTTCGGAGTGAGGATGGAGAGTGTTCGAAGTGAGGATGGAGAGTGTTCGGGGTGAGGATGGAGAGTGTTCGGGGTGAGGATGGAGAGTGTTCAGAGTGAGGATGGAGATTGTTCGGAGTGAGGATGGAGAGTGCTCGGGGTGAGGATGGAGTTTGTTCGGGGTGAGGATGGAGAGTGTTCGGAGTGAGGATGGAGAGTGTTCGGGGTGAGGATGGAGAGTGTTCGGGGTGAGGATGGAGAGTCTTCGGAGTGAGGATGGAGAGTGTTTGGGGTGACGATGGAGAGTGTTCAGGGTGAGGATGGAGAGTCTTCGGGGTGAGGAAGGAGAATATTCCGCGTGAGGATGGAGAGTGTTCGGAGTGAGGATGGAGAGTTTTCGGTGTGAGGAAGCAGAGTGTTCGTAGTAGTGATGGAGAGTGTTCAGGTTGAGGATGAACAGTGTTCGGGGTGAGGATGGAGAGTGTTCGGGGTGAGGATGGAGAGTGTTCGGGGTGAGGATGGAGATTGTTCGGAGTGAGGATGGAGAGTGTTCGGAGTGAGGATGGAGAGTGTTCGGAGTGAGGATGGAGATTGTTCGGAGTGAGGATGGAGAGTGCTCGGGGTGAGGATGGAGTTTGTTCGGGGTGAGGATGGAGAGTGTTCGGAGTGAGGATGGAGAGTGTTCGGGGTGAGGATGAAGACTGTTCGGGGTGAGGATGGAGAGTATTCGGGGTGAGGATGGAGAGTGTTCGGAGTGAAGATGGAGAGTGTTCGGAGTCAGGATGGAGAGTGTTCGGAGTGAGGATGGAGAGTGTTCGGGGTGAGGATGGAGAGCGTTCGGAGTGAGGATGGAGAGTGTTCGGGGTGAGGATGCAGCGTGTTCAGAATGAGGATGGAGAGTGTTCGGAGTGAGGATGGAGAGTGTTCGGAGAGAGGATGGAGAGCGTTTGGAGTGAGGATGGAGAGTGTTCAGAGTGCGGATACAGAGTGTTCGGAGTGAGGATGGAGAGTTTTCGGAGTGAGGATGGAGAGTGTTCGGGGAGAGGATAGAGAGTGTTCGGGGTGAGGATGGAAAGTGTTCGGGGTGAGGATGGAGAGAGTTCGGGGTGAGGATGGAGAGTGTTCGGGGTGAGGATGGAGAGTGTTCGGGGTGAGGATGCAGAGTGTTCAGGGTGAGGATGGAGAGTGTTCAGAGTGAGGATGGAGAGTGTCCGGGGTCAGGCAGGAGAGTGTTCGGGGTGCGGATGGTGACTGTTCAGAGTGAGGATGGAGAGCGTTCGGGGTGAGGATGAAGATTGTTGGGAGAGAGGATGGAGAGTGTTTGGAGTGAGGATGGAGAGTGTTTGGAGTGAGGATGGAGAGTGTTCGTGGTCAGGATGAAGAGTGTTGGGAGTGAGGATGAAGAGTGTTCAGAGTGAGGATGAAGAGTGTTGGGAGTGAGGATGGAGAGTGTTCGGACTGAGGATGGAGAGTGTTCGTGGTGAGGATGAAGAGTGTTTGGAGTGAGGATGGAGAGTGTTCGTGGTGAGGATGGAGAGTGTTCGGGGTGAGGATGGAGAGTGTTCGGGGTGAGGATGGAGAGTGTTCGGAGTGAGGATGGAGAGTGTTCGGGGTGAGGATGGAGAGTGTTCGGGGTGAGGATGGAGAGTGCTCGGGGTGAGGATGGAGAGTGTTCGGGGTGAGGATGGAGAGTTTTCGGGGTGAGGATGGAGAGTGTTCGGGGTGAGGATGGAGAGTGTTCGGGGTGAGGATGCAGAGTGTTCGGGGTGAGGATGGAGAGTGTTCGGGGTGAGGATGGAGAGTGTTCGGGGTGAGGATGGAGAGTGTTCGGAGTGAGGATGGAGAGTGTTCGGGATGAGGATGGAGAGTGTTCGGGGTGAGGATGGAGAGTGTTCGGAGTGAGGATGGAGAGTGTTTGGGGTGACGATGGAGAGTGTTCGGGGTGAGGATGGAGAGTCTTCGGGGTGAGGAAGGAGAATATTCCGCGTGAGGATGGAGAGTGTTCGGAGTGAGGATGGAGAGTTTTCGGTGTGAGGAAGCAGAGTGTTCGGAGTAGTGATGGAGAGTGTTCGGGTTGAGGATGAACAGTGTTCGGGGTGAGGATGGAGAGTGTTCGGGGTGAGGATTCAGAGTGTTCGGAGTGAGGATGGAGAGTGTTCGGAGTGAGGATGGAGAGTGTTCGAAGTGAGGATGGAGAGTGTTCGGCGTGAGGATGGAGAGTGTTCGGGGTGAGGATGGAGAGTGTTCGGAGTGAGGATGGAGATTGTTCGGAGTGAGGATGGAGAGTGCTCGGGGTGAGAATGGAGTTTGTTCGGGGTGAGGATGGAGAGTGTTCGGACTGAGGATGGAGAGTGTTCGGGGTGAGGTTGGAGAGTGTTCGGGGTGAGGATGGAGTTTGTTCGGGGTGAGGATGGAGAGTGTTCGGACTGAGGATGGAGAGTGTTCGGGGTGAGGTTGGAGAGTGTTCGGGGTGAGGATGGAGAGTCTTCGGAGTGAGGATGGAGAGTGTTTGGGGTGACGATGGAGAGTGTTCGGGGTGAGGATGGAGAGTCTTCGGGGTGAGGAGGGAGAATATTCCGCGTGAGGATGGAAAGTGTTCGGAGTGAGGATGGAGAGTTTTCGGTGTGAGGAAGCAGAGTTTTCGGAGTAGTGATGGAGAGTGTTCGGGTTGAGGATGAACAGTGTTCGGGGTGAGGATGGAGAGTGTTCGGGGTGAGGATGGAGAGTGTTCGGGGTGAGGATGGAGATTGTTCGGAGTGAGGATGGAGAGTGTTCGGAGTGAGGATGGAGAGTGTTCGGGGTGAGGATGGAGAGTGTTCGGGGTGAGGATGGAGAGTGTTCGGGGTGAGGATGGAGATTGTTCGGAGTGAGGATGGAGAGTGTTCGGAGTGAGGATGGAGAGTGCTCGGGGTGAGGATGGAGAGTGTTCGGGGTGAGGATGAAGACTATTCGGGGTGAGGATGGAGAGTGTTCGGGGTGAGGATGGAGAGTTTTCGGAGTGAGGATGGAGAGTGTTCGGAGTGAGGATGGAGAGTGTTCGGGGTGAGGATGGAGAGTGTTCGGGGTGAGGATGCAGCGTGTTCAGAATGAGGATGGAGAGTGTTCGGAGTGAGGATGGAGAGTGTTCGGAGTGAGGATGCAGAGTGTTCGGAGGGAGGATGCAGAGTGTTTGGAGTGAGGATGCAGAGTGTTTGGATTGAGGATGGAGAGTGTTCAGGGTGAAGATGGAGAGCGTTCAGGGTTGAGGGTGGAGAGTGTTTGGAGTGAGGATGGAGAGTGTTTGGAGTGAGGATGGAGAGTGTTTGGAGTGAGGATGGAGAGTGTTTGGAGTGAGGATGGAGAGTTTATGGAGTGAGGATGGAGAGTGTTCGGAGTGAGGATGGAGAGTGTTCGGAGTGAGGATGGAGAGTGTTTGGAGTGAGGATGGAGAGTGTTTGGAGTGAGGATGGAGAGTTTTTGGAGTGAGGATGGAGAGTGTTCAGAGTGCGGATGCAGAGTGTTCGGAGTGAGGATGGAGAGTTTATGGAGTGAGGAAGGAGTGTTTTCGGAGTGAGGATGGAGAGTGTTCAGAATGAGGATGGAGAGTGCTCGGAATGACGATGGAGAGTGTTCGGGGTGAGGATGGAGAGTGTTCGGAGTGAGGATGGAGAGTGTTCAGAGTGCGGATGCAGAGTGTTCGGAGAGAGGATGGAGAGTTTTCGGAGTGAGGATGGAGAGTATTCGGGGAGAGGATAGAGTGTGTTCGGGGTGAGGATGGAGAGTTTTCGGAGTGAGGATGGAGAGTGTTCGGGGAGAGGATAGAGAGTGTTCGGGGTGAGGATGGAGAGTGTTCGGGGAGAGGATAGAGAATGTTCGGGGTGAGGATGGAGAGTGTTCGGGGTGAGGATGGAGAGTGTTCGGGGTGAGGATGGAGAGTGTTCGGGGTGAGGATGCAGAGTGTTCAGGGTGAGGATGGAGAGTGTTCAGAGTGAGGATGGAGAGTGTCCGGGGTCAGGCAGGAGAGTGTTCGGGGTGCAGATGGTGACTGTTCAGAGTGAGGATGGAGAGCGTTCGTGGTGAGGATGAAGAGTGTTGGGAGTGAGGATCGAGAGTGTTCAGAATGAGGATGAAGGGTGTTGGGAGTAAGGATGGGGAGTGTTTGGAGTGAGGATGGAGAGTGTTCGTGGTGAGGATGAAGAGTGTTGGGAGTGAGGATGAAGAGTGTTCAGAGTGAGGATGAAGAGTGTTGGGAGTGAGGATGGAGAGTGTTTGGACTGAGGATGGAGAGTGTTCGTGGTGAGGATGAAGAGTGTTTGGAGTGAGGATGGAGAGCGTTCGGGGTGAGGATGGAGAGTGTTCGGGGTGAGGATGGAGAGTGTTCGGAGTGAGGATGGAGAGTGTTCGGACTGAGGATGGAGAGTGTTCGTGGTGAGGATGAAGAGTGTTTGGAGTGAGGATGGAGAGTGTTCGTGGTGAGGATGGAGAGTGTTCAGAGTGAGGATGGAGAGCGTTCGGGGTGAGGATGGAGAGTGTTCGGGGTGAGGATGGAGAGTGTTCGGAGTGAGGATGGAGAGTGTTCGGGGTGAGGATGGAGAGTGTTCGGGGTGAGGATGGAGAGTGCTCGGGGTGAGGATGGAGAGTGTTCGGGGTGAGGATGGAGAGTGTTCGGGGTGAGGATGGAGAGTGTTCGGGGTGAGGATGGAGAGTGTTCGGGGTGAGGATGCAGAGTGTTCGGGGTGAGGATGGAGAGTGTTCGGGGTGAGGATGGAGAGTGTTCGGGGTGAGGATGGAGAGTGTTCGGAGTGAGGATGGAGAGTGTTCGGGATGAGGATGGAGAGTGTTCGGGGTGAGGATGGAGAGTGTTCGGAGTGAGGATGGAGAGTGTTTGGGGTGACGATGGAGAGTGTTCGGGGTGAGGATGGAGAGTCTTCGGGGTGAGGAAGGAGAATATTCCGCGTGAGGATGGAGAGTGTTCGGAGTGAGGATGGAGAGTTTTCGGTGTGAGGAAGCAGAGTGTTCGGAGTAGTGATGGAGAGTGTTCGGGTTGAGGATGAACAGTGTTCGGGGTGAGGATGGAGAGTGTTCGGGGTGAGGATTCAGAGTGTTCGGAGTGAGGATGGAGAGTGTTCGGAGTGAGGATGGAGAGTGTTCGAAGTGAGGATGGAGAGTGTTCGGCGTGAGGATGGAGAGTGTTCGGGGTGAGGATGGAGAGTGTTCGGAGTGAGGATGGAGATTGTTCGGAGTGAGGATGGAGAGTGCTCGGGGTGAGGATGGAGTTTGTTCGGGTGAGGATGGAGAGTGTTCGGACTGAGGATGGAGAGTGTTCGGGGTGAGGTTGGAGAGTGTTCGGGGTGAGGATGGAGAGTCTTCGGAGTGAGGATGGAGAGTGTTTGGGGTGACGATGGAGAGTGTTCGGGGTGAGGATGGAGAGTCTTCGGGGTGAGGAGGGAGAATATTCCGCGTGAGGATGGAAAGTGTTCGGAGTGAGGATGGAGAGTTTTCGGTGTGAGGAAGCAGTGTTTTCGGAGTAGTGATGGAGAGTGTTCGGGTTGAGGATGAACAGTGTTCGGGGTGAGGATGGAGAGTGTTCGGGGTGAGGATGGAGAGTGTTCGGGGTGAGGATGGAGATTGTTCGGAGTGAGGATGGAGATTGTTCGGAGTGAGGATGGAGAGTGTTCGGGGTGAGGATGGAGAGTGTTCGGGGTGAGGATGGAGAGTGTTCGGGGTGAGGATGGAGAGTGTTCGGAGTGAGGATGGAGATTGTTCGGAGTGAGGATGGAGAGTGCTCGGGGTGAGGATGGAGAGTGTTCGGGGTGAGGATGAAGACTATTCGGGGTGAGGATGGAGAGTGTTCGGGGTGAGGATGGAGAGTTTTCGGAGTGAGGATGGAGAGTGTTCGGAGTGAGGATGGAGAGTGTTCGGAGTGAGGATGGAGAGTGTTCGGGGTGAGGATGGAGAGTGTTCGGGGTGAGGATGCAGCGTGTTCAGAATGAGGATGGAGAGTGTTCGGAGTGAGGATGGAGAGTGTTCGGAGTGAGGATGCAGAGTGTTCGGAGGGAGGATGCAGAGTGTTTGGAGTGAGGATGCAGAGTGTTTGGATTGAGGATGGAGAGTGTTCAGGGTGAAGATGGAGAGCGTTCAGGGTTGAGGGTGGAGAGTGTTTGGAGTGAGGATGGAGAGTGTTTGGAGTGAGGATGAAGAGTGTTTGGAGTGAGGATGGAGAGTTTTTGGAGTGAGGATGGAGAGTTTTTGGAGTGAGGATGGAGAGTGTTCGGAGTGAGGATGGAGAGTGTTCGGAGTGAGGATGGAGAGTGTTTGGAGTGAGGATGGAGAGTGTTTGGAGTGAGGATGGAGAGTTTTTGGAGTGAGGATGCAGAATGTTCGGAGGGAGGATGCAGAGTGTTTGGAGTGAGGATGCAGAGTGTTTGGATTGAGGATGGAGAGTGTTCAGGGTGAAGATGGAGAGCGTTCAGGGGTGAGGGTGGAGAGTGCTCGGAATGAGGATGGAGAGTTTTTGGAGTGAGGATGGAGAGTGTTCAGAGTGCGGATGCAGAGTGTTCGGAGTGAGGATGGAGAGTTTATGGAGTGAGGAAGGAGTGTTTTCGGAGTGAGGATGGAGAGTGTTCAGAATGAGGATGGAGAGTGCTCGGAATGACGATGGAGAGTGTTCGGGGTGAGGATGGAGAGTGTTCGGAGTGAGGATGGAGAGTGTTCAGAGTGCGGATGCAGAGTGTTCGGAGAGAGGATGGAGAGTTTTCGGAGTGAGGATGGAGAGTGTTCGGGGAGAGGATAGAGAGTGTTCGGGGTGAGGATGGAGAGTTTTCGGAGTGAGGATGGAGAGTGTTCGGGGAGAGGATAGAGAGTGTTCGGGGTGAGGATGGAGAGTGTTCGGGGAGAGGATAGAGAGTGTTCGGGGTGAGGATGGAGAGTGTTCGGGGTGAGGATGGAGAGTGTTCGGGGTGAGGATGGAGAGTGTTCGGGGTGAGGATGCAGAGTGTTCAGGGTGAGGATGGAGAGTGTTCAGAGTGAGGATGGAGAGTGTCCGGGGTCAGGCAGGAGAGTGTTCGGGGTGCGGATGGTGACTGTTCAGAGTGAGGATGGAGAGCGTTCGTGGTGAGGATGAAGAGTGTTGGGAGTGAGGATCGAGAGTGTTCAGAATGAGGATGAAGAGTGTTGGGAGTAAGGATGGGGAGTGTTTGGAGTGAGGATGGAGAGTGTTCGTGGTGAGGATGAAGAGTGTTGGGAGTGAGGATGAAGAGTGTTCAGAGTGAGGATGAAGAGTGTTGGGAGTGAGGATGGAGAGTGTTTGGACTGAGGATGGAGAGTGTTCGTGGTGAGGATGAAGAGTGTTTGGAGTGAGGATGGAGAGCGTTCGGGGTGAGGATGGAGAGTGTTCGGGGTGAGGATGGAGAGTGTTCGGAGTGAGGATGGAGAGTGTTCGGGGTGAGGATGGAGAGTGTTCGGGGTGAGGATGGAGAGTGTTCGGAGTGAGGATGGAGAGTGTTCGGGATGAGGATGGAGAGTGTTCGGGGTGAGGATGGAGAGTGTTCGGAGTGAGGATGGAGAGTGTTTGGGGTGACGATGGAGAGTGTTCGGGGTGAGGATGGAGAGTCTTCGGGGTGAGGAAGGAGAATATTCCGCGTGAGGATGGAGAGTGTTCGGAGTGAGGATGGAGAGTTTTCGGTGTGAGGAAGCAGAGTGTTCGGAGTAGTGATGGAGAGTGTTCGGGTTGAGGATGAACAGTGTTCGGGGTGAGGATGGAGAGTGTTCGGGGTGAGGATTCAGAGTGTTCGGAGTGAGGATGGAGAGTGTTCGGAGTGAGGATGGAGAGTGTTCGAAGTGAGGATGGAGAGTGTTCGGGGTGAGGATGGAGAGTGTTCGGGGTGAGGATGGAGAGTGTTCGGAGTGAGGATGGAGATTGTTCGGAGTGAGGATGGAGAGTGCTCGGGGTGAGGATGGAGTTTGTTCGGGGTGAGGATGGAGAGTGTTCGGAGTGAGGATGGAGAGTGTTCTGGGTGAGGATGGAGAGTGTTCGGGGTGAGGATGCAGCGTGTTCAGAATGAGGATGGAGAGTGTTCGGAGTGAGGATGGAGAGTGTTCGGAGTGAGGATGCAGAGTGTTCGGAGGGAGGATGCAGAGTGTTTGGAGTGAGGATGCAGAGTGTTTGGATTGAGGATGGAGAGTGTTCAGGGTGAAGATGGAGAGCGTTCAGGGTTGAGGGTGGAGAGTGTTTGGAGTGAGGATGGAGAGTGTTTGGAGTGAGGATGGAGAGTGTTTGGAGTGAGGATGGAGAGTGTTTGGAGTGAGGATGGAGAGTTTTTGGAGTGAGGATGGAGAGTGTTCGGAGTGAGGATGGAGAGTGTTCGGAGTGAGGATGGAGAGTGTTTGGAGTGAGGATGGAGAGTGTTTGGAGTGAGGATGGAGAGTTTTTGGAGTGAGGATGCAGAATGTTCGGAGGGAGGATGCAGAGTGTTTGGAGTGAGGATGCAGAGTGTTTGGATTGAGGATGGAGAGTGTTCAGGGTGAAGATGGAGAGCGTTCAGGGGTGAGGGTGGAGAGTGCTCGGAATGAGGATGGAGAGTTTTTGGAGTGAGGATGGAGAGTGTTCAGAGTGCGGATGCAGAGTGTTCGGAGTGAGGATGGAGAGTTTATGGAGTGAGGAAGGAGTGTTTTCGGAGTGAGGATGGAGAGTGTTCAGAATGAGGATGGAGAGTGCTCGGAATGACGATGGAGAGTGTTCGGGGTGAGGATGGAGAGTGTTCGGAGTGAGGATGGAGAGTGTTCAGAGTGCGGATGCAGAGTGTTCGGAGAGAGGATGGAGAGTTTTCGGAGTGAGGATGGAGAGTGTTCGGGGAGAGGATAGAGAGTGTTCGGGGTGAGGATGGAGAGTTTTCGGAGTGAGGATGGAGAGTGTTCGGGGAGAGGATAGAGAGTGTTCGGGGTGAGGATGGAGAGTGTTCGGGGAGAGGATAGAGAGTGTTCGGGGTGAGGATGGAGAGTGTTCGGGGTGAGGATGGAGAGTGTTCGGGGTGAGGATGGAGAGTGTTCGGGGTGAGGATGCAGAGTGTTCAGGGTGAGGATGGAGAGTGTTCAGAGTGAGGATGGAGAGTGTCCGGGGTCAGGCAGGAGAGTGTTCGGGGTGCGGATGGTGACTGTTCAGAGTGAGGATGGAGAGCGTTCGTGGTGAGGATGAAGAGTGTTGGGAGTGAGGATCGAGAGTGTTCAGAATGAGGATGAAGAGTGTTGGGAGTAAGGATGGGGAGTGTTTGGAGTGAGGATGGAGAGTGTTCGTGGTGAGGATGAAGAGTGTTGGGAGTGAGGATGAAGAGTGTTCAGAGTGAGGATGAAGAGTGTTGGGAGTGAGGATGGAGAGTGTTTGGACTGAGGATGGAGAGTGTTCGTGGTGAGGATGAAGAGTGTTTGGAGTGAGGATGGAGAGCGTTCGGGGTGAGGATGGAGAGTGTTCGGGGTGAGGATGGAGAGTGTTCGGAGTGAGGATGGAGAGTGTTCGGGGTGAGGATGGAGAGTGTTCGGGGTGAGGATGGAGAGTGTTCGGAGTGAGGATGGAGAGTGTTCGGGATGAGGATGGAGAGTGTTCGGGGTGAGGATGGAGAGTGTTCGGAGTGAGGATGGAGAGTGTTTGGGGTGACGATGGAGAGTGTTCGGGGTGAGGATGGAGAGTCTTCGGGGTGAGGAAGGAGAATATTCCGCGTGAGGATGGAGAGTGTTCGGAGTGAGGATGGAGAGTTTTCGGTGTGAGGAAGCAGAGTGTTCGGAGTAGTGATGGAGAGTGTTCGGGTTGAGGATGAACAGTGTTCGGGGTGAGGATGGAGAGTGTTCGGGGTGAGGATTCAGAGTGTTCGGAGTGAGGATGGAGAGTGTTCGGAGTGAGGATGGAGAGTGTTCGAAGTGAGGATGGAGAGTGTTCGGGGTGAGGATGGAGAGTGTTCGGGGTGAGGATGGAGAGTGTTCGGAGTGAGGATGGAGATTGTTCGGAGTGAGGATGGAGAGTGCTCGGGGTGAGGATGGAGTTTGTTCGGGGTGAGGATGGAGAGTGTTCGGAGTGAGGATGGAGAGTGTTCTGGGTGAGGATGGAGAGTGTTCGGGGTGAGGATGGAGAGTCTTCGGAGTGAGGATGGAGAGTGTTTGGGGTGACGATGGAGAGTGTTCGGGGTGAGGATGGAGAGTCTTCGGGGTGAGGAAGGAGAATATTCCGCGTGAGGATGGAGAGTGTTCGGAGTGAGGATGGAGAGTTTTCGGTGTGAGGAAGCAGAGTGTTCGGAGTAGTGATGGAGAGTGTTCAGGTTGAGGATGAACAGTGTTCGGGGTGAGGATGGAGAGTGTTCGGGGTGAGGATGGAGAGTGTTCGGGGTGAGGATGGAGAGTGTTCGGGGTGAGGATGGAGATTGTTCGGAGTGAGGATGGAGAGTGTTCGGAGTGAGGATGGAGAGTGTTTGGGGTGAGGATGGAGAGTGTTCGGGTTGAGGATGGAGAGTGTTCGGGGTGAGGATGGAGAGTGTTCGGAGTGAGGATGGAGATTGTTCGGAGTGAGGATGGAGAGTGCTCGGGGTGAGGATGGAGTTTGTTCGGGGTGAGGATGGAGAGTGTTCGGAGTGAGGATGGAGAGTGTTCGGGGTGAGGATGAAGACTGTTCGGGGTGAGGATGGAGAGTGTTCGCGGTGAAGATGGAGAGTGTTCGGAGTGAAGATGGAGAGTGTTCGGAGTCAGGATGGAGAGTGTTCGGAGTGAGGATGGAGAGTGTTCGGGGTGAGGATGGAGAGCCTTCGGAGTGAGGATGGAGAGTGTTCGGGGTGAGGATGCAGCGTGTTCAGAATGAGGATGGAGAGTGTTCGGAGTGAGGATGGAGAGTGTTCAGAGTGAGGATGGAGAGTGTTCGGAGAGAGGATGGAGAGCGTTTGGAGTGAGGATGGAGCGCGTTCGGAGTGAGGATGGAGAGTGTTCGGAGTGAGGATGGAGAGTGTTCGGACTGAGGATGGAGAGTGTTCGTGGTGAGGATGAAGAGTGTTTGGAGTGAGGATGGAGAGTGTTCGTGGTGAGGATGGAGAGTGTTCAGAGTGAGGATGGAGAGCGTTCGGGGTGAGGATGGAGAGTGTTCGGGGTGAGGATGGAGAGTTTTCGGAGTGAGGATGGAGAGTGTTCGGGGTGAGGATGGAGAGTGTTCGGGGTGAGGATGGAGAGTGCTCGGGGTGAGGATGGAGAGTGTTCGGGGTGAGGATGGAGAGTGTTCGGGGTGAGGATGGAGAGTGTTCGGGGTGAGGATGGAGAGTGTTCGGGGTGAGGATGCAGAGTGTTCGGGGTGAGGATGGAGAGTGTTCGGGGTGAGGATGGAGAGTGTTCGGGGTGAGGATGGAGAGTGTTCGGAGTGAGGATGGAGAGTGTTCGGGATGAGGATGGAGAGTGTTCGGGGTGAGGATGGAGAGTGTTCGGAGTGAGGATGGAGAGTGTTTGGGGTGACGATGGAGAGTGTTCGGGGTGAGGATGGAGAGTCTTCGGGGTGAGGAAGGAGAATATTCCGCGTGAGGATGGAGAGTGTTCGGAGTGAGGATGGAGAGTTTTCGGTGTGAGGAAGCAGAGTGTTCGGAGTAGTGATGGAGAGTGTTCGGGTTGAGGATGAACAGTGTTCGGGGTGAGGATGGAGAGTGTTCGGGGTGTGGATTCAGAGTGTTCGGAGTGAGGATGGAGAGTGTTCGGAGTGAGGATGGAGAGTGTTCGAAGTGAGGATGGAGAGTGTTCGGCGTGAGGATGGAGAGTGTTCGGGGTGAGGATGGAGAGTGTTCGGAGTGAGGATGGAGATTGTTCGGAGTGAGGATGGAGAGTGCTCGGGGTGAGGATGGAGTTTGTTCGGGGTGAGGATGGAGAGTGTTCGGACTGAGGATGGAGAGTGTTCGGGGTGAGGTTGGAGAGTGTTCGGGGTGAGGATGGAGAGTCTTCGGAGTGAGGATGGAGAGTGTTTGGGGTGACGATGGAGAGTGTTCGGGGTGAGGATGGAGAGTCTTCGGGGTGAGGAGGGAGAATATTCCGCGTGAGGATGGAAAGTGTTCGGAGTGAGGATGGAGAGTTTTCGGTGTGAGGAAGCAGAGTTTTCGGAGTAGTGATGGAGAGTGTTCGGGTTGAGGATGAACAGTGTTCGGGGTGAGGATGGAGAGTGTTCGGGGTGAGGATGGAGAGTGTTCGGGGTGAGGATGGAGATTGTTCGGAGTGAGGATGGAGAGTGTTCGGAGTGAGGATGGAGAGTGTTCGGGGTGAGGATGGAGAGTGTTCGGGGTGAGGATGGAGAGTGTTCGGGGTGAGGATGGAGAGTGTTCGGAGTGAGGATGGAGATTGTTCGGAGTGAGGATGGAGAGTGCTCGGGGTGAGGATGGAGAGTGTTCGGGGTGAGGATGAAGACTATTCGGGGTGAGGATGGAGAGTGTTCGGGGTGAGGATGGAGAGTTTTCGGAGTGAGGATGGAGAGTGTTCGGAGTGAGGATGGAGAGTGTTCGGAGTGAGGATGGAGAGTGTTCGGGGTGAGGATGGAGAGTGTTCGGGGTGAGGATGCAGCGTGTTCAGAATGAGGATGGAGAGTGTTCGGAGTGAGGATGGAGAGTGTTCGGAGTGAGGATGCAGAGTGTTCGGAGGGAGGATGCAGAGTGTTTGGAGTGAGGATGCAGAGTGTTTGGATTGAGGATGGAGAGTGTTCAGGGTGAAGATGGAGAGCGTTCAGGGTTGAGGGTGGAGAGTGTTTGGAGTGAGGATGGAGAGTGTTTGGAGTGAGGATGGAGAGTGTTTGGAGTGAGGATGGAGAGTGTTTGGAGTGAGGATGGAGAGTTTTTGGAGTGAGGATGGAGAGTGTTCGGAGTGAGGATGGAGAGTGTTCGGAGTGAGGATGGAGAGTGTTTGGAGTGAGGATGGAGAGTGTTTGGAATGAGGATGGAGAGTTTTTGGAGTGAGGATGGAGTGTTTTTGGACTGAATATGGAGCATTTTCGGAGTGAGGATGGAGAGTGTTCGGAGTGAGGATGCAGAATGTTCGGAGGGAGGATGCAGAGTGTTTGGAGTGAGGATGCAGAGTGTTTGGATTGAGGATGGAGAGTGTTCAGGGTGAAGATGGAGAGCGTTCAGGGGTGAGGGTGGAGAGTGCTCGGAATGAGGATGGAGAGTTTTTGGAGTGAGGATGGAGAGTGTTCAGAGTGCGGATGCAGAGTGTTCGGAGTGAGGATGGAGAGTTTATGGAGTGAGGAAGGAGTGTTTTCGGAGTGAGGATGGAGAGTGTTCAGAATGAGGATGGAGAGTGCTCGGAATGACGATGGAGAGTGTTCGGGGTGAGGATGGAGAGTGTTCGGAGTGAGGATGGAGAGTGTTCAGAGTGCGGATGCAGAGTGTTCGGAGAGAGGATGGAGAGTTTTCGGAGTGAGGATGGAGAGTGTTCGGGGAGAGGATAGAGAGTGTTCGGGGTGAGGATGGAGAGTTTTCGGAGTGAGGATGGAGAGTGTTCGGGGAGAGGATAGAGAGTGTTCGGGGTGAGGATGGAGAGTGTTCGGGGAGAGGATAGAGAGTGTTCGGGGTGAGGATGGAGAGTGTTCGGGGTGAGGATGGAGAGTGTTCGGGGTGAGGATGGAGAGTGTTCGGGGTGAGGATGCAGAGTGTTCAGGGTGAGGATGGAGAGTGTTCAGAGTGAGGATGGAGAGTGTCCGGGGTCAGGCAGGAGAGTGTTCGGGGTGCGGATGGTGACTGTTCAGAGTGAGGATGGAGAGCGTTCGTGGTGAGGATGAAGAGTGTTGGGAGTGAGGATCGAGAGTGTTCAGAATGAGGATGAAGAGTGTTGGGAGTAAGGATGGGGAGTGTTTGGAGTGAGGATGGAGAGTGTTCGTGGTGAGGATGAAGAGTGTTGGGAGTGAGGATGAAGAGTGTTCAGAGTGAGGATGAAGAGTGTTGGGAGTGAGGATGGAGAGTGTTTGGACTGAGGATGGAGAGTGTTCGTGGTGAGGATGAAGAGTGTTTGGAGTGAGGATGGAGAGCGTTCGGGGTGAGGATGGAGAGTGTTCGGGGTGAGGATGGAGAGTGTTCGGAGTGAGGATGGAGAGTGTTCGGGGTGAGGATGGAGAGTGTTCGGGGTGAGGATGGAGAGTGTTCGGAGTGAGGATGGAGAGTGTTCGGGATGAGGATGGAGAGTGTTCGGGGTGAGGATGGAGAGTGTTCGGAGTGAGGATGGAGAGTGTTTGGGGTGACGATGGAGAGTGTTCGGGGTGAGGATGGAGAGTCTTCGGGGTGAGGAAGGAGAATATTCCGCGTGAGGATGGAGAGTGTTCGGAGTGAGGATGGAGAGTTTTCGGTGTGAGGAAGCAGAGTGTTCGGAGTAGTGATGGAGAGTGTTCGGGTTGAGGATGAACAGTGTTCGGGGTGAGGATGGAGAGTGTTCGGGGTGAGGATTCAGAGTGTTCGGAGTGAGGATGGAGAGTGTTCGGAGTGAGGATGGAGAGTGTTCGAAGTGAGGATGGAGAGTGTTCGGGGTGAGGATGGAGAGTGTTCGGGGTGAGGATGGAGAGTGTTCGGAGTGAGGATGGAGATTGTTCGGAGTGAGGATGGAGAGTGCTCGGGGTGAGGATGGAGTTTGTTCGGGGTGAGGATGGAGAGTGTTCGGAGTGAGGATGGAGAGTGTTCTGGGTGAGGATGGAGAGTGTTCGGGGTGAGGATGGAGAGTCTTCGGAGTGAGGATGGAGAGTGTTTGGGGTGACGATGGAGAGTGTTCGGGGTGAGGATGGAGAGTCTTCGGGGTGAGGAAGGAGAATATTCCGCGTGAGGATGGAGAGTGTTCGGAGTGAGGATGGAGAGTTTTCGGTGTGAGGAAGCAGAGTGTTCGGAGTAGTGATGGAGAGTGTTCAGGTTGAGGATGAACAGTGTTCGGGGTGAGGATGGAGAGTGTTCGGGGTGAGGATGGAGAGTGTTCGGGGTGAGGATGGAGAGTGTTCGGGGTGAGGATGGAGATTGTTCGGAGTGAGGATGTAGAGTGTTCGGAGTGAGGATGGAGAGTGTTTGGGGTGAGGATGGAGAGTGTTCGGGTTGAGGATGGAGAGTGTTCGGGGTGAGGATGGAGAGTGTTCGGAGTGAGGATGGAGATTGTTCGGAGTGAGGATGGAGAGTGCTCGGGGTGAGGATGGAGTTTGTTCGGGGTGAGGATGGAGAGTGTTCGGAGTGAGGATGGAGAGTGTTCGGGGTGAGGATGAAGACTGTTCGGGGTGAGGATGGAGAGTGTTCGCGGTGAAGATGGAGAGTGTTCGGAGTGAAGATGGAGAGTGTTCGGAGTCAGGATGGAGAGTGTTCGGAGTGAGGATGGAGAGTGTTCGGGGTGAGGATGGAGAGCGTTCGGAGTGAGGATGAAGAGTGTTCGGCGTGAGGATGCAGCGTGTTCAGAATGAGGATGGAGAGTGTTCGGAGTGAGGATGGAGAGTGTTCAGAGTGAGGATGGAGAGTGTTCGGAGAGAGGATGGAGAGCGTTTGGAGTGAGGATGGAGCGCGTTCGGAGTGAGGATGGAGAGTGTTCGGAGTGACGATGGAGAGTGTTCGGAGTGAGGATGGAGAGTGTTCGGAGTGAGGATGGAGAGTGTTTGGAGTGAGGATGGAGAGTGTTTGGAGTGAGGATGGAGAGTTTTTGGAGTGAGGATGGAGAGTGTTCGGAGTGAGGATGGAGAGTGTTTGGAGTGAGAAAGGAGAGTGTTTGCAGTGAGGATGGAGAGTGTTTGGAGTGAGGATGGAGAGTTTTTGGAGTGAGGATGGAGTGTTTTTGGACTGAATATGGAGCATTTTCGGAGTGAGGATGGAGAGTGTTCGGAGTGAGGATGCAGAGTGTTCGGAGGGAGGATGCAGAGTGTTTGGAGTGAGGATGCAGAGTGTTTGGATTGAGGATGGAGAGTGTTCAGGGTGAAGATGGAGAGAGTTCAGGGTTGAGGGTGGAGAGTGCTCGGAATGAGGATGGAGAGTTTTTGGAGTGAGGATGGAGAGTGTTCAGAGTCCGGATGCAGAGTGTTCGGAGTGAGGATGGAGAGTTTATGGAGTGAGGAAGGAGTGTTTTCGGAGTGAGGATGGAGAGTGTTCGGAATGAGGATGGAGAGTGCTCGGAATGACGATGGAGAGTGTTCGGGGTGAGGATGGAGAGTGTTCGGAGTGAGGATGGAGAGTGCTCGGAGTGAGGATGGAGAGTGTTCAGAGTGCGGATACAGAGTGTTCGGAGTGAGGATGGAGAGTTTTCGGAGTGAGGATGGAGAGTGCTCGGGGAGAGGATAGAGAGTGTTCGGGGTGAGGATGGAGAGTGTTCGGGGTGAGGATGGAGAGAGTTCGGGGTGAGGATGGAGAGTGTTCGGGGTGAGGATGGAGAGTGTTCGGGGTGAGGATGAAGAGTGTTCAGGGTGAGGATGGAGAGTGTTCAGAGTGAGGATGGAGAGTGTCCGGGGTCAGGCAGGAGACTGTTCGGGGTGCGGATGGTGACTGTTCAGAGTGAGGATGGAGAGCGTTCGGGGTGAGGATGAAGATTGTTGGGAGTGAGGATGGAGAGTGTTTGGAGTGAGGATGGAGAGTGTTTGGAGTGAGGATGGAGAGTTTTTGGAGTGAGGATGGAGAGTGTTCGGAGTGAGGATGGAGAGTGTTCGGAGTGAGGATGGAGAGTGTTTGGAGTGAGGATGGAGAGTGTTTGGAGTGAGGATGGAGAGTGTTTGGAGTGAGGATGGAGAGTTTTTGGAGTGAGGATGGAGTGTTTTTGGACTGAATATGGAGCATTTTCGGAGTGAGGATGGAGAGTGTTCAGAGTGAGGATGCAGAATGTTCGGAGGGAGGATGCAGAGTGTTTGGAGTGAGGATGCACAGTGTTTGGATTGAGGATGGAGAGTGTTCAGGGTGAAGATGGAGAGCGTTCAGGGGTGAGGGTGGAGAGTGCTCGGAATGAGGATGGAGAGTTTTTGGAGTGAGGATGGAGAGTGTTCAGAGTGCGGATGCAGAGTGTTCGGAGTGAGGATGGAGAGTTTATGGAGTGAGGAAGGAGTGTTTTCGGAGTGAGGATGGAGAGTGTTCAGAATGAGGATGGAGAGTGCTCGGAATGACGATGGAGAGTGTTCGGGGTGAGGATGGAGAGTGTTCGGAGTGAGGATGGAGAGTGTTCAGAGTGCGGATGCAGAGTGTTCGGAGAGAGGATGGAGAGTTTTCGGAGTGAGGATGGAGAGTGTTCGGGGAGAGGATAGAGAGTGTTCGGGGTGAGGATGGAGAGTTTTCGGAGTGAGGATGGAGAGTGTTCGGGGAGAGGATAGAGAGTGTTCGGGGTGAGGATGGAGAGTGTTCGGGGAGAGGATAGAGAGTGTTCGGGGTGAGGATGGAGAGTGTTCGGGGTGAGGATGGAGAGTGTTCGGGGTGAGGATGGAGAGTGTTCGGGGTGAGGATGCAGAGTGTTCAGGGTGAGGATGGAGAGTGTTCAGAGTGAGGATGGAGAGTGTCCGGGGTCAGGCAGGAGAGTGTTCGGGGTGCGGATGGTGACTGTTCAGAGTGAGGATGGAGAGCGTTCGGGGTGAGGATGAAGATTGTTGGGAGTGAGGATGGAGAGTGTTCGGAGTGAGGATGGAGAGTGTTCGGGGTGAGGATGGAGAGAGTTCGGGGTGTGGATGGAGAGTGTTCGGGGTGAGGAAGGAGAGTGTTCGGGGTGAGAATGGAGAGTTTTCGATGTGAGGAAGGAGAGTTTTCGGAGTGAGGATGGAGAGTGTTCGGAGTCAGGATGGAGAGTGTTCGGAGTGAGGATGGAGATTGTTCGGAGTGAGGATGGAGAGTGTTCGGAGTCTGGATGGAGAGTGTTCGGAGTGAGGATGGAGAGTGTTCGGAGTGAGGATGGAGAGTGTCCGGAGTGAGGATGGAGAGTGCTCGGGGTGAGGATGGAGTTTGTTCGGGGTGAGGATGGAGAGTGTTCGGAGTGAGGATGGAGAGTGTTCTGGGTGAGGATGGAGAGTGTTCGGGGTGAGGATGGAGAGTCTTCGGAGTGAGGATGGAGAGTGTTTGGGGTGACGATGGAGACTGTTCGGGGTGAGGATGGAGAGTCTTCGGGGTGAGGAAGGAGAATATTCCGCGTGAGGATGGAGAGTGTTCGGAGTGAGGATGGAGAGTTTTCGGTGTGAGGAAGCAGAGTGTTCGGAGTAGTGATGGAGAGTGTTCGGGTTGAGGATGAACAGTGTTCGGGGTGAGGATGGAGAGTGTTTGGAGTGAGGATGGAGAGTGTTTGGAGTGAGGATGGAGAGTGTTCGGGATGAGGATGGAGAGTGTTCGGGGTGAGGATGGAGAGTGTTCGGAGTGAGGATGGAGAGTGTTTGGGGTGACGATGGAGAGTGTTCGGGGTGAGGATGGAGAGTCTTCGGGGTGAGGAAGGAGAATATTCCGCGTGAGGATGGAGAGTGTTCGGAGTGAGGATGGAGAGTTTTCGGTGTGAGGAAGCAGAGTGTTCGGAGTAGTGATGGAGAGTGTTCGGGTTGAGGATGAACAGTGTTCGGGGTGAGGATGGAGAGTGTTCGGGGTGTGGATTCAGAGTGTTCGGAGTGAGGATGGAGAGTGTTCGGAGTGAGGATGGAGAGTGTTCGAAGTGAGGATGGAGAGTGTTCGGCGTGAGGATGGAGAGTGTTCGGGGTGAGGATGGAGAGTGTTCGGAGTTAGGATGGAGATTGTTCGGAGTGAGGATGGAGAGTGCTCGGGGTGAGGATGGAGTTTGTTCGGGGTGAGGATGGAGAGTGTTCGGACTGAGGATGGAGAGTGTTCGGGGTGAGGTTGGAGAGTGTTCGGGGTGAGGATGGAGAGTCTTCGGAGTGAGGATGGAGAGTGTTTGGGGTGACGATGGAGAGTGTTCGGGGTGAGGATGGAGAGTCTTCGGGGTGAGGAGGGAGAATATTCCGCGTGAGGATGGAAAGTGTTCGGAGTGAGGATGGAGAGTTTTCGGTGTGAGGAAGCAGAGTTTTCGGAGTAGTGATGGAGAGTGTTCGGGTTGAGGATGAACAGTGTTCGGGGTGAGGATGGAGAGTGTTCGGGGTGAGGATGGAGAGTGTTCGGGGTGAGGATGGAGATTTTTCGGAGTGAGGATGGAGAGTGTTCGGAGTGAGGATGGAGAGTGTTCGGGGTGAGGATGGAGAGTGTTCGGGGTGAGGATGGAGAGTGTTCGGGGTGAGGATGGAGAGTGTTCGGAGTGAGGATGGAGATTGTTCGGAGTGAGGATGGAGAGTGCTCGGGGTGAGGATGGAGAGTGTTCGGGGTGAGGATGAAGACTATTCGGGGTGAGGATGGAGAGTGTTCGGGGTGAGGATGGAGAGTTTTCGGAGTGAGGATGGAGAGTGTTCGGAGTGAGGATGGAGAGTGTTCGGAGTGAGGATGGAGAGTGTTCGGGGTGAGGATGGAGAGTGTTCGGGGTGAGGATGCAGCGTGTTCAGAATGAGGATGGAGAGTGTTCGGAGTGAGGATGGAGAGTGTTCGGAGTGAGGATGCAGAGTGTTCGGAGGGAGGATGCAGAGTGTTTGGAGTGAGGATGCAGAGTGTTTGGATTGAGGATGGAGAGTGTTCAGGGTGAAGATGGAGAGCGTTCAGGGTTGAGGGTGGAGAGTGTTTGGAGTGAGGATGGAGAGTGTTTGGAGTGAGGATGGAGAGTGTTTGGAGTGAGGATGGAGAGTGTTTGGAGTGAGGATGGAGAGTTTTTGGAGTGAGGATGGAGAGTGTTCGGAGTGAGGATGGAGAGTGTTCGGAGTGAGGATGGAGAGTGTTTGGAGTGAGGATGGAGAGTGTTTGGAATGAGGATGGAGAGTTTTTGGAGTGAGGATGGAGTGTTTTTGGACTGAATATGGAGCATTTTCGGAGTGAGGATGGAGAGTGTTCGGAGTGAGGATGCAGAATGTTCGGAGGGAGGATGCAGAGTGTTTGGAGTGAGGATGCAGAGTGTTTGGATTGAGGATGGAGAGTGTTCAGGGTGAAGATGGAGAGCGTTCAGGGGTGAGGGTGGAGAGTGCTCGGAATGAGGATGGAGAGTTTTTGGAGTGAGGATGGAGAGTGTTCAGAGTGCGGATGCAGAGTGTTCGGAGTGAGGATGGAGAGTTTATGGAGTGAGGAAGGAGTGTTTTCGGAGTGAGGATGGAGAGTGTTCAGAATGAGGATGGAGAGTGCTCGGAATGACGATGGAGAGTGTTCGGGGTGAGGATGGAGAGTGTTCGGAGTGAGGATGGAGAGTGTTCAGAGTGCGGATGCAGAGTGTTCGGAGAGAGGATGGAGAGTTTTCGGAGTGAGGATGGAGAGTGTTCGGGGAGAGGATAGAGAGTGTTCGGGGTGAGGATGGAGAGTTTTCGGAGTGAGGATGGAGAGTGTTCGGGGAGAGGATAGAGAGTGTTCGGGGTGAGGATGGAGAGTGTTCGGGGAGAGGATAGAGAGTGTTCGGGGTGAGGATGGAGAGTGTTCGGGGTGAGGATGGAGAGTGTTCGGGGTGAGGATGGAGAGTGTTCGGGGTGAGGATGCAGAGTGTTCAGGGTGAGGATGGAGAGTGTTCAGAGTGAGGATGGAGAGTGTCCGGGGTCAGGCAGGAGAGTGTTCGGGGTGCGGATGGTGACTGTTCAGAGTGAGGATGGAGAGCGTTCGTGGTGAGGATGAAGAGTGTTGGGAGTGAGGATCGAGAGTGTTCAGAATGAGGATGAAGAGTGTTGGGAGTAAGGATGGGGAGTGTTTGGAGTGAGGATGGAGAGTGTTCGTGGTGAGGATGAAGAGTGTTGGGAGTGAGGATGAAGAGTGTTCAGAGTGAGGATGAAGAGTGTTGGGAGTGAGGATGGAGAGTGTTTGGACTGAGGATGGAGAGTGTTCGTGGTGAGGATGAAGAGTGTTTGGAGTGAGGATGGAGAGCGTTCGGGGTGAGGATGGAGAGTGTTCGGGGTGAGGATGGAGAGTGTTCGGAGTGAGGATGGAGAGTGTTCGGGGTGAGGATGGAGAGTGTTCGGGGTGAGGATGGAGAGTGTTCGGAGTGAGGATGGAGAGTGTTCGGGATGAGGATGGAGAGTGTTCGGGGTGAGGATGGAGAGTGTTCGGAGTGAGGATGGAGAGTGTTTGGGGTGACGATGGAGAGTGTTCGGGGTGAGGATGGAGAGTCTTCGGGGTGAGGAAGGAGAATATTCCGCGTGAGGATGGAGAGTGTTCGGAGTGAGGATGGAGAGTTTTCGGTGTGAGGAAGCAGAGTGTTCGGAGTAGTGATGGAGAGTGTTCGGGTTGAGGATGAACAGTGTTCGGGGTGAGGATGGAGAGTGTTCGGGGTGAGGATTCAGAGTGTTCGGAGTGAGGATGGAGAGTGTTCGGAGTGAGGATGGAGAGTGTTCGAAGTGAGGATGGAGAGTGTTCGGGGTGAGGATGGAGAGTGTTCGGGGTGAGGATGGAGATTGTTCGGAGTGAGGATGGAGAGTGCTCGGGGTGAGGATGGAGTTTGTTCGGGGTGAGGATGGAGAGTGTTCGGAGTGAGGATGGAGAGTGTTCTGGGTGAGGATGGAGAGTGTTCGGGGTGAGGATGGAGAGTCTTCGGAGTGAGGATGGAGAGTGTTTGGGGTGACGATGGAGAGTGTTCGGGGTGAGGATGGAGAGTCTTCGGGGTGAGGAAGGAGAATATTCCGCGTGAGGATGGAGAGTGTTCGGAGTGAGGATGGAGAGTTTTCGGTGTGAGGAAGCAGAGTGTTCGGAGTAGTGATGGAGAGTGTTCAGGTTGAGGATGAACAGTGTTCGGGGTGAGGATGGAGAGTGTTCGGGGTGAGGATGGAGAGTGTTCGGGGTGAGGATGGAGAGTGTTCGGGGTGAGGATGGAGATTGTTCGGAGTGAGGATGTAGAGTGTTCGGAGTGAGGATGGAGAGTGTTTGGGGTGAGGATGGAGAGTGTTCGGGTTGAGGATGGAGAGTGTTCGGGGTGAGGATGGAGAGTGTTCGGAGTGAGGATGGAGATTGTTCGGAGTGAGGATGGAGAGTGCTCGGGGTGAGGATGGAGTTTGTTCGGGGTGAGGATGGAGAGTGTTCGGAGTGAGGATGGAGAGTGTTCGGGGTGAGGATGAAGACTGTTCGGGGTGAGGATGGAGAGTGTTCGCGGTGAAGATGGAGAGTGTTCGGAGTGAAGATGGAGAGTGTTCGGAGTCAGGATGGAGAGTGTTCGGAGTGAGGATGGAGAGTGTTCGGGGTGAGGATGGAGAGCGTTCGGAGTGAGGATGAAGAGTGTTCGGCGTGAGGATGCAGCGTGTTCAGAATGAGGATGGAGAGTGTTCGGAGTGAGGATGGAGAGTGTTCAGAGTGAGGATGGAGAGTGTTCGGAGAGAGGATGGAGAGCGTTTGGAGTGAGGATGGAGAGTGCTCGGGGTGAGGATGGAGAGTGTTCGGGGTGAGGATGAAGACTATTCGGGGTGAGGATGGAGAGTGTTCGGGGTGAGGATGGAGAGTTTTCGGAGTGAGGATGGAGAGTGTTCGGAGTGAGGATGGAGAGTGTTCGGAGTGAGGATGGAGAGTGTTCGGGGTGAGGATGGAGAGTGTTCGGGGTGAGGATGCAGCGTGTTCAGAATGAGGATGGAGAGTGTTCGGAGTGAGGATGGAGAGTGTTCGGAGTGAGGATGCAGAGTGTTCGGAGGGAGGATGCAGAGTGTTTGGAGTGAGGATGCAGAGTGTTTGGATTGAGGATGGAGAGTGTTCAGGGTGAAGATGGAGAGCGTTCAGGGTTGAGGGTGGAGAGTGTTTGGAGTGAGGATGGAGAGTGTTTGGAGTGAGGATGGAGAGTGTTTGGAGTGAGGATGGAGAGTGTTTGGAGTGAGGATGGAGAGTTTTTGGAGTGAGGATGGAGAGTGTTCGGAGTGAGGATGGAGAGTGTTCGGAGTGAGGATGGAGAGTGTTTGGAGTGAGGATGGAGAGTGTTTGGAATGAGGATGGAGAGTTTTTGGAGTGAGGATGGAGTGTTTTTGGACTGAATATGGAGCATTTTCGGAGTGAGGATGGAGAGTGTTCGGAGTGAGGATGCAGAATGTTCGGAGGGAGGATGCAGAGTGTTTGGAGTGAGGATGCAGAGTGTTTGGATTGAGGATGGAGAGTGTTCAGGGTGAAGATGGAGAGCGTTCAGGGGTGAGGGTGGAGAGTGCTCGGAATGAGGATGGAGAGTTTTTGGAGTGAGGATGGAGAGTGTTCAGAGTGCGGATGCAGAGTGTTCGGAGTGAGGATGGAGAGTTTATGGAGTGAGGAAGGAGTGTTTTCGGAGTGAGGATGGAGAGTGTTCAGAATGAGGATGGAGAGTGCTCGGAATGACGATGGAGAGTGTTCGGGGTGAGGATGGAGAGTGTTCGGAGTGAGGATGGAGAGTGTTCAGAGTGCGGATGCAGAGTGTTCGGAGAGAGGATGGAGAGTTTTCGGAGTGAGGATGGAGAGTGTTCGGGGAGAGGATAGAGAGTGTTCGGGGTGAGGATGGAGAGTTTTCGGAGTGAGGATGGAGAGTGTTCGGGGAGAGGATAGAGAGTGTTCGGGGTGAGGATGGAGAGTGTTCGGGGAGAGGATAGAGAGTGTTCGGGGTGAGGATGGAGAGTGTTCGGGGTGAGGATGGAGAGTGTTCGGGGTGAGGATGGAGAGTGTTCGGGGTGAGGATGCAGAGTGTTCAGGGTGAGGATGGAGAGTGTTCAGAGTGAGGATGGAGAGTGTCCGGGGTCAGGCAGGAGAGTGTTCGGGGTGCGGATGGTGACTGTTCAGAGTGAGGATGGAGAGCGTTCGTGGTGAGGATGAAGAGTGTTGGGAGTGAGGATCGAGAGTGTTCAGAATGAGGATGAAGAGTGTTGGGAGTAAGGATGGGGAGTGTTTGGAGTGAGGATGGAGAGTGTTCGTGGTGAGGATGAAGAGTGTTGGGAGTGAGGATGAAGAGTGTTCAGAGTGAGGATGAAGAGTGTTGGGAGTGAGGATGGAGAGTGTTTGGACTGAGGATGGAGAGTGTTCGTGGTGAGGATGAAGAGTGTTTGGAGTGAGGATGGAGAGCGTTCGGGGTGAGGATGGAGAGTGTTCGGGGTGAGGATGGAGAGTGTTCGGAGTGAGGATGGAGAGTGTTCGGGGTGAGGATGGAGAGTGTTCGGGGTGAGGATGGAGAGTGTTCGGAGTGAGGATGGAGAGTGTTCGGGATGAGGATGGAGAGTGTTCGGGGTGAGGATGGAGAGTGTTCGGAGTGAGGATGGAGAGTGTTTGGGGTGACGATGGAGAGTGTTCGGGGTGAGGATGGAGAGTCTTCGGGGTGAGGAAGGAGAATATTCCGCGTGAGGATGGAGAGTGTTCGGAGTGAGGATGGAGAGTTTTCGGTGTGAGGAAGCAGAGTGTTCGGAGTAGTGATGGAGAGTGTTCGGGTTGAGGATGAACAGTGTTCGGGGTGAGGATGGAGAGTGTTCGGGGTGAGGATTCAGAGTGTTCGGAGTGAGGATGGAGAGTGTTCGGAGTGAGGATGGAGAGTGTTCGAAGTGAGGATGGAGAGTGTTCGGGGTGAGGATGGAGAGTGTTCGGGGTGAGGATGGAGATTGTTCGGAGTGAGGATGGAGAGTGCTCGGGGTGAGGATGGAGTTTGTTCGGGGTGAGGATGGAGAGTGTTCGGAGTGAGGATGGAGAGTGTTCTGGGTGAGGATGGAGAGTGTTCGGGGTGAGGATGGAGAGTCTTCGGAGTGAGGATGGAGAGTGTTTGGGGTGACGATGGAGAGTGTTCGGGGTGAGGATGGAGAGTCTTCGGGGTGAGGAAGGAGAATATTCCGCGTGAGGATGGAGAGTGTTCGGAGTGAGGATGGAGAGTTTTCGGTGTGAGGAAGCAGAGTGTTCGGAGTAGTGATGGAGAGTGTTCAGGTTGAGGATGAACAGTGTTCGGGGTGAGGATGGAGAGTGTTCGGGGTGAGGATGGAGAGTGTTCGGGGTGAGGATGGAGAGTGTTCGGGGTGAGGATGGAGATTGTTCGGAGTGAGGATGTAGAGTGTTCGGAGTGAGGATGGAGAGTGTTTGGGGTGAGGATGGAGAGTGTTCGGGTTGAGGATGGAGAGTGTTCGGGGTGAGGATGGAGAGTGTTCGGAGTGAGGATGGAGATTGTTCGGAGTGAGGATGGAGAGTGCTCGGGGTGAGGATGGAGTTTGTTCGGGGTGAGGATGGAGAGTGTTCGGAGTGAGGATGGAGAGTGTTCGGGGTGAGGATGAAGACTGTTCGGGGTGAGGATGGAGAGTGTTCGCGGTGAAGATGGAGAGTGTTCGGAGTGAAGATGGAGAGTGTTCGGAGTCAGGATGGAGAGTGTTCGGAGTGAGGATGGAGAGTGTTCGGGGTGAGGATGGAGAGCGTTCGGAGTGAGGATGAAGAGTGTTCGGCGTGAGGATGCAGCGTGTTCAGAATGAGGATGGAGAGTGTTCGGAGTGAGGATGGAGAGTGTTCAGAGTGAGGATGGAGAGTGTTCGGAGAGAGGATGGAGAGCGTTTGGAGTGAGGATGGAGCGCGTTCGGAGTGAGGATGGAGAGTGTTCGGAGTGACGATGGAGAGTGTTCGGAGTGAGGATGGAGAGTGTTTGGAGTGAGGATGGAGAGTGTTTGGAGTGAGGATGGAGAGTTTTTGGAGTGAGGATGGAGAGTGTTCGGAGTGAGGATGGAGAGTGTTTGGAGTGAGAAAGGAGAGTGTTTGCAGTGAGGATGGAGAGTGTTTGGAGTGAGGATGGAGAGTTTTTGGAGTGAGGATGGAGTGTTTTTGGACTGAATATGGAGCATTTTCGGAGTGAGGATGGAGAGTGTTCGGAGTGAGGATGGAGAGTGTTTGGAGTGAGAAAGGAGAGTGTTTGCAGTGAGGATGGAGAGTGTTTGGAGTGAGGATGGAGAGTTTTTGGAGTGAGGATGGAGTGTTTTTGGACTGAATATGGAGCATTTTCGGAGTGAGGATGGAGAGTGTTCGGAGTGAGGATGCAGAGTGTTCGGAGGGAGGATGCAGAGTGTTTGGAGTGAGGATGCAGAGTGTTTGGATTGAGGATGGAGAGTGTTCAGGGTGAAGATGGAGAGAGTTCAGGGTTGAGGGTGGAGAGTGCTCCGAATGAGGATGGAGAGTTTTTGGAGTGAGGATGGAGAGTGTTCAGAGTCCGGATGCAGAGTGTTCGGAGTGAGGATGGAGAGTTTATGGAGTGAGGAAGGAGTGTTTTCGGAGTGAGGATGGAGAGTGTTCGGAATGAGGATGGAGAGTGCTCGGAATGACGATGGAGAGTGTTCGGGGTGAGGATGGAGAGTGTTCGGAGTGAGGATGGAGAGTGCTCGGAGTGAGGATGGAGAGTGTTCAGAGTGCGGATACAGAGTGTTCGGAGTGAGGATGGAGAGTTTTCGGAGTGAGGATGGAGAGTGCTCGGGGAGAGGATAGAGAGTGTTCGGGGTGAGGATGGAGAGTGTTCGGGGTGAGGATGGAGAGAGTTCGGGGTGAGGATGGAGAGTGTTCGGGGTGAGGATGGAGAGTGTTCGGGGTGAGGATGAAGAGTGTTCAGGGTGAGGATGGAGAGTGTTCAGAGTGAGGATGGAGAGTGTCCGGGGTCAGGCAGGAGACTGTTCGGGGTGCGGATGGTGACTGTTCAGAGTGAGGATGGAGAGCGTTCGGGGTGAGGATGAAGATTGTTGGGAGTGAGGATGGAGAGTGTTTGGAGTGAGGATGGAGAGTGTTTGGAGTGAGGATGGAGAGTTTTTGGAGTGAGGATGGAGAGTGTTCGGAGTGAGGATGGAGAGTGTTCGGAGTGAGGATGGAGAGTGTTTGGAGTGAGGATGGAGAGTGTTTGGAGTGAGGATGGAGAGTGTTTGGAGTGAGGATGGAGAGTTTTTGGAGTGAGGATGGAGTGTTTTTGGACTGAATATGGAGCATTTTCGGAGTGAGGATGGAGAGTGTTCGGAGTGAGGATGCAGAATGTTCGGAGGGAGGATGCAGAGTGTTTGGAGTGAGGATGCACAGTGTTTGGATTGAGGATGGAGAGTGTTCAGGGTGAAGATGGAGAGCGTTCAGGGGTGAGGGTGGAGAGTGCTCGGAATGAGGATGGAGAGTTTTTGGAGTGAGGATGGAGAGTGTTCAGAGTCCGGATGCAGAGTGTTCGGAGTGAGGATGGAGAGTTTATGGAGTGAGGAAGGAGTGTTTTCGGAGTGAGGATGGAGAGTGTTCAGAATGAGGATGGAGAGTGCTCGGAATGACGATGGAGAGTGTTCGGGGTGAGGATGGAGAGTGTTTGGAGTGAGGATGGAGAGTGTTTGGAGTGAGGATGGAGAGTGTTTGGAGTGAGGATGGAGAGTTTTTGGAGTGAGGATGGAGTGTTTTTGGACTGAATATGGAGCATTTTCGGAGTGAGGATGGAGAGTGTTCGGAGTGAGGATGCAGAATGTTCGGAGGGAGGATGCAGAGTGTTTGGAGTGAGGATGCACAGTGTTTGGATTGAGGATGGAGAGTGTTCAGGGTGAAGATGGAGAGCGTTCAGGGGTGAGGGTGGAGAGTGCTCGGAATGAGGATGGAGAGTTTTTGGAGTGAGGATGGAGAGTGTTCAGAGTCCGGATGCAGAGTGTTCGGAGTGAGGATGGAGAGTTTATGGAGTGAGGAAGGAGTGTTTTCGGAGTGAGGATGGAGAGTGTTCAGAATGAGGATGGAGAGTGCTCGGAATGACGATGGAGAGTGTTCGGGGTGAGGATGGAGAGTGTTTGGAGTGAGGATGCAGAGTGTTTGGAGTGAGGATGGAGAGTTTTTGGAGTGAGGATGGAGAGTGTTCGGAGTGAGGATGGAGAGTGTTTGGAGTGAGAAAGGAGAGTGTTTGCAGTGAGGATGGAGAGTGTTTGGAGTGAGGATGGAGAGTTTTTGGAGTGAGGATGGAGTGTTTTTGGACTGAATATGGAGCATTTTCGGAGTGAGGATGGAGAGTGTTCGGAGTGAGGATGCAGAGTGTTCGGAGGGAGGATGCAGAGTGTTTGGAGTGAGGATGCAGAGTGTTTGGATTGAGGATGGAGAGTGTTCAGGGTGAAGATGGAGAGAGTTCAGGGTTGAGGGTGGAGAGTGCTCGGAATGAGGATGGAGAGTTTTTGGAGTGAGGATGGAGAGTGTTCAGAGTCCGGATGCAGAGTGTTCGGAGTGAGGATGGAGAGTTTATGGAGTGAGGAAGGAGTGTTTTCGGAGTGAGGATGGAGAGTGTTCGGAATGAGGATGGAGAGTGCTCGGAATGACGATGGAGAGTGTTCGGGGTGAGGATGGAGAGTGTTCGGAGTGAGGATGGAGAGTGCTCGGAGTGAGGATGGAGAGTGTTCAGAGTGCGGATACAGAGTGTTCGGAGTGAGGATGGAGAGTTTTCGGAGTGAGGATGGAGAGTGCTCGGGGAGAGGATAGAGAGTGTTCGGGGTGAGGATGGAGAGTGTTCGGGGTGAGGATGGAGAGAGTTCGGGGTGAGGATGGAGAGTGTTCGGGGTGAGGATGGAGAGTGTTCGGGGTGAGGATGAAGAGTGTTCAGGGTGAGGATGGAGAGTGTTCAGAGTGAGGATGGAGAGTGTCCGGGGTCAGGCAGGAGACTGTTCGGGGTGCGGATGGTGACTGTTCAGAGTGAGGATGGAGAGCGTTCGGGGTGAGGATGAAGATTGTTGGGAGTGAGGATGGAGAGTGTTTGGAGTGAGGATGGAGAGTGTTTGGAGTGAGGATGGAGAGTTTTTGGAGTGAGGATGGAGAGTGTTCGGAGTGAGGATGGAGAGTGTTCGGAGTGAGGATGGAGAGTGTTTGGAGTGAGGATGGAGAGTGTTTGGAGTGAGGATGGAGAGTGTTTGGAGTGAGGATGGAGAGTTTTTGGAGTGAGGATGGAGTGTTTTTGGACTGAATATGGAGCATTTTCGGAGTGAGGATGGAGAGTGTTCGGAGTGAGGATGCAGAATGTTCGGAGGGAGGATGCAGAGTGTTTGGAGTGAGGATGCACAGTGTTTGGATTGAGGATGGAGAGTGTTCAGGGTGAAGATGGAGAGCGTTCAGGGGTGAGGGTGGAGAGTGCTCGGAATGAGGATGGAGAGTTTTTGGAGTGAGGATGGAGAGTGTTCAGAGTCCGGATGCAGAGTGTTCGGAGTGAGGATGGAGAGTTTATGGAGTGAGGAAGGAGTGTTTTCGGAGTGAGGATGGAGAGTGTTCAGAATGAGGATGGAGAGTGCTCGGAATGACGATGGAGAGTGTTCGGGGTGAGGATGGAGAGTGTTCGGAGTGAGGATGGAGAGTGTTCAGAGTGCGGATGCAGAGTGTTCGGAGAGAGGATGGAGAGTTTTCGGAGTGAGGATGGAGAGTGTTCGGGGAGAGGATAGAGAGTGTTCGGGGTGAGGATGGAGAGTTTTCGGAGTGAGGATGGAGAGTGTTCGGGGAGAGGATAGAGAGTGTTCGGGGTGAGGATGGAGAGTGTTCGGGGAGAGGATAGAGAGTGTTCGGGGTGAGGATGGAGAGTGTTCGGGGTGAGGATGGAGAGTGTTCGGGGTGAGGATGGAGAGTGTTCGGGGTGAGGATGCAGAGTGTTCAGGGTGAGGATGGAGAGTGTTCAGAGTGAGGATGGAGAGTGTCCGGGGTCAGGCAGGAGAGTGTTCGGGGTGCGGATGGTGACTGTTCAGAGTGAGGATGGAGAGCGTTCGGGGTGAGGATGAAGATTGTTGGGAGTGAGGATGGAGAGTGTTCGGAGTGAGGATGGAGAGTGTTCGGGGTGAGGATGGAGAGAGTTCGGGGTGTGGATGGAGAGTGTTCGGGGTGAGGAAGGAGAGTGTTCGGGGTGAGAATGGAGAGTTTTCGATGTGAGGAAGGAGAGTTTTCGGAGTGAGGATGGAGAGTGTTCGGAGTCAGGATGGAGAGTGTTCGGAGTGAGGATGGAGATTGTTCGGAGTGAGGATGGAGAGTGTTCGGAGTCTGGATGGAGAGTGTTCGGAGTGAGGATGGAGAGTGTTCGGAGTGAGGATGGAGAGTGTCCGGAGTGAGGATGGAGAGTGCTCGGGGTGAGGATGGAGTTTGTTCGGGGTGAGGATGGAGAGTGTTCGGAGTGAGGATGGAGAGTGTTCTGGGTGAGGATGGAGAGTGTTCGGGGTGAGGATGGAGAGTCTTCGGAGTGAGGATGGAGAGTGTTTGGGGTGACGATGGAGACTGTTCGGGGTGAGGATGGAGAGTCTTCGGGGTGAGGAAGGAGAATATTCCGCGTGAGGATGGAGAGTGTTCGGAGTGAGGATGGAGAGTTTTCGGTGTGAGGAAGCAGAGTGTTCGGAGTAGTGATGGAGAGTGTTCGGGTTGAGGATGAACAGTGTTCGGGGTGAGGATGGAGAGTGTTCGGGGTGAGGATGGAGAGTGTTCGGGGTGAGGATGGAGAGTGTTCGGGGTGAGGATGGAGATTGTTCGGAGTGAGGATGGAGAGTGTTCGGAGTGAGGATGGAGAGTGTTTGGGGTGAGGATGGAGAGTGTTCGGGTTGAGGATGGAGAGTGTTCGGGGTGAGGATGGAGAGTGTTCGGAGTGAGGATGGAGATTGTTCGGAGTGAGGATGGAGAGTGTTCGGGGTGAGGATGGAGTTTGTTCGGGGTGAGGATGGAGAGTGTTCGGAGTGAGGATGGAGAGTGTTCGGGGTGAGGATGAAGACTGTTCGGGGTGAGGATGGAGAGTGTTCGCGGTGAGGATGGAGAGTGTTTGGAGTGAAGATGGAGAGTGTTCGGAGTCAGGATGGAGAGTGTTCGGAGTGAGGATGGAGAGTGTTCGGGGTGAGGATGGAGAGCGTTCGGAGTGAGGATGGAGAGTGTTCGGGGTGAGGATGCAGCGTGTTCAGAATGAGGATGGAGAGTGTTCGGAGTGAGGATGGAGAGTGTTCAGAGTGAGGATGGAGAGTGTTCGGAGAGAGGATGGAGAGCGTTTGGAGTGAGGATGGAGCGCGTTCGGAGTGAGGATGGAGAGTGTTCGGAGTGAGGATGGAGAGTGTTTGGAGTGAGGATGGAGAGTGTTTGGAGTGAGGATGGAGAGTTTTTGGAGTGAGGATGGAGAGTGTTCGGAGTGAGGATGGAGAGTGTTTGGAGTGAGGAAGGAGCGTGTTTGCAGTGAGGATGGAGAGTGTTTGGAGTGAGGATGGAGAGTTTTTGGAGTGAGGATGGAGTGTTTTTGGACTGAATATGGAGCATTTTCGGAGTGAGGATGGAGAGTGTTCGGAGTGAGGATGCAGAGTGTTCGGAGGGAGGATGCAGAGTGTTTGGAGTGAGGATGGAGAGTGTTCGGACTGAGGATGGAGAGTGTTCGTGGTGAGGATGAAGAGTGTTTGGAGTGAGGATGGAGAGTGCTCGTGGTGAGGATGGAGAGCGTTCAGAGTGAGGATGGAGAGCGTTCGGGGTGAGGATGGAGAGTGTTCGGGGTGAGGATGGAGAGTGTTCGGAGTGAGGATGGAGAGTGTTCGGGGTGAGGATGGAGAGTGTTCGGGGTGAGGATGGAGAGTGCTCGGGGTGAGGATGGAGAGTGTTCGGGGTGAGGATGGAGAGTGTTCGGGGTGAGGATGGAGAGTGTTCGGGGTGAGGATGGAGAGTGTTCGGGGTGAATATGCAGAGTGTTCGGGGTGAGGATGGAGAGTGTTCGGGGTGAGGATGGAGAGTGTTCGGGGTGAGGATGGAGAGTGTTCGGAGTGAGGATGGAGAGTGTTCGGGATGAGGATGGAGAGTGTTCGGGGTGAGGATGGAGAGTGTTCGGAGTGAGGATGGAGAGTGTTTGGGGTGACGATGGAGAGTGTTCGGGGTGAGGATGGAGAGTCTTCGGGGTGAGGAAGGAGAATATTCCGCGTGAGGATGGAGAGTGTTCGGAGTGAGGATGGAGAGTTTTCGGTGTGAGGAAGCAGAGTGTTCGGAGTAGTGATGGAGAGTGTTCGGGTTGAGGATGAACAGTGTTCGGGGTGAGGATGGAGAGTGTTCGGGGTGTGGATTCAGAGTGTTCGGAGTGAGGATGGAGAGTGTTCGGAGTGAGGATGGAGAGTGTTCGAAGTGAGGATGGAGAGTGTTCGGCGTGAGGATGGAGAGTGTTCGGGGTGAGGATGGAGAGTGTTCGGAGTGAGGATGGAGATTGTTCGGAGTGAGGATGGAGAGTGCTCGGGGTGAGGATGGAGTTTGTTCGGGGTGAGGATGGAGAGTGTTCGGACTGAGGATGGAGAGTGTTCGGGGTGAGGTTGGAGAGTGTTCGGGGTGAGGATGGAGAGTCTTCGGAGTGAGGATGGAGAGTGTTTGGGGTGACGATGGAGAGTGTTCGGGGTGAGGATGGAGAGTCTTCGGGGTGAGGAGGGAGAATATTCCGCGTGAGGATGGAAAGTGTTCGGAGTGAGGATGGAGAGTTTTCGGTGTGAGGAAGCAGAGTTTTCGGAGTAGTGATGGAGAGTGTTCGGGTTGAGGATGAACAGTGTTCGGGGTGAGGATGGAGAGTGTTCGGGGTGAGGATGGAGAGTGTTCGGGGTGAGGATGGAGATTGTTCGGAGTGAGGATGGAGAGTGTTCGGAGTGAGGATGGAGAGTGTTCGGGGTGAGGATGGAGAGTGTTCGGGGTGAGGATGGAGAGTGTTCGGGGTGAGGATGGAGAGTGTTCGGAGTGAGGATGGAGATTGTTCGGAGTGAGGATGGAGAGTGCTCGGGGTGAGGATGGAGAGTGTTCGGGGTGAGGATGAAGACTATTCGGGGTGAGGATGGAGAGTGTTCGGGGTGAGGATGGAGAGTTTTCGGAGTGAGGATGGAGAGTGTTCGGAGTGAGGATGGAGAGTGTTCGGAGTGAGGATGGAGAGTGTTCGGGGTGAGGATGGAGAGTGTTCGGGGTGAGGATGCAGCGTGTTCAGAATGAGGATGGAGAGTGTTCGGAGTGAGGATGGAGAGTGTTCGGAGTGAGGATGCAGAGTGTTCGGAGGGAGGATGCAGAGTGTTTGGAGTGAGGATGCAGAGTGTTTGGATTGAGGATGGAGAGTGTTCAGGGTGAAGATGGAGAGCGTTCAGGGTTGAGGGTGGAGAGTGTTTGGAGTGAGGATGGAGAGTGTTTGGAGTGAGGATGGAGAGTGTTTGGAGTGAGGATGGAGAGTGTTTGGAGTGAGGATGGAGAGTTTTTGGAGTGAGGATGGAGAGTGTTCGGAGTGAGGATGGAGAGTGTTCGGAGTGAGGATGGAGAGTGTTTGGAGTGAGGATGGAGAGTGTTTGGAGTGAGGATGGAGAGTTTTTGGAGTGAGGATGGAGTGTTTTTGGACTGAATATGGAGCATTTTCGGAGTGAGGATGGAGAGTGTTCGGAGTGAGGATGCAGAATGTTCGGAGGGAGGATGCAGAGTGTTTGGAGTGAGGATGCAGAGTGTTTGGATTGAGGATGGAGAGTGTTCAGGGTGAAGATGGAGAGCGTTCAGGGGTGAGGGTGGAGAGTGCTCGGAATGAGGATGGAGAGTTTTTGGAGTGAGGATGGAGAGTGTTCAGAGTGCGGATGCAGAGTGTTCGGAGTGAGGATGGAGAGTTTATGGAGTGAGGAAGGAGTGTTTTCGGAGTGAGGATGGAGAGTGTTCAGAATGAGGATGGAGAGTGCTCGGAATGACGCTGGAGAGTGTTCGGGGTGAGGATGGAGAGTGTTCGGAGTGAGGATGGAGAGTGTTCAGAGTGCGGATGCAGAGTGTTCGGAGAGAGGATGGAGAGTTTTCGGAGTGAGGATGGAGAGTGTTCGGGGAGAGGATAGAGAGTGTTCGGGGTGAGGATGGAGAGTTTTCGGAGTGAGGATGGAGAGTGTTCGGGGAGAGGATAGAGAGTGTTCGGGGTGAGGATGGAGAGTGTTCGGGGAGAGGATAGAGAGTGTTCGGGGTGAGGATGGAGAGTGTTCGGGGTGAGGATGGAGAGTGTTCGGGGTGAGGATGGAGAGTGTTCGGGGTGAGGATGCAGAGTGTTCAGGGTGAGGATGGAGAGTGTTCAGAGTGAGGATGGAGAGTGTCCGGGGTCAGGCAGGAGAGTGTTCGGGGTGCGGATGGTGACTGTTCAGAGTGAGGATGGAGAGCGTTCGTGGTGAGGATGAAGAGTGTTGGGAGTGAGGATCGAGAGTGTTCAGAATGAGGATGAAGAGTGTTGGGAGTAAGGATGGGGAGTGTTTGGAGTGAGGATGGAGAGTGTTCGTGGTGAGGATGAAGAGTGTTGGGAGTGAGGATGAAGAGTGTTCAGAGTGAGGATGAAGAGTGTTGGGAGTGAGGATGGAGAGTGTTTGGACTGAGGATGGAGAGTGTTCGTGGTGAGGATGAAGAGTGTTTGGAGTGAGGATGGAGAGCGTTCGGGGTGAGGATGGAGAGTGTTCGGGGTGAGGATGGAGAGTGTTCGGAGTGAGGATGGAGAGTGTTCGGGGTGAGGATGGAGAGTGTTCGGGGTGAGGATGGAGAGTGTTCGGAGTGAGGATGGAGAGTGTTCGGGATGAGGATGGAGAGTGTTCGGGGTGAGGATGGAGAGTGTTCGGAGTGAGGATGGAGAGTGTTTGGGGTGACGATGGAGAGTGTTCGGGGTGAGGATGGAGAGTCTTCGGGGTGAGGAAGGAGAATATTCCGCGTGAGGATGGAGAGTGTTCGGAGTGAGGATGGAGAGTTTTCGGTGTGAGGAAGCAGAGTGTTCGGAGTAGTGATGGAGAGTGTTCGGGTTGAGGATGAACAGTGTTCGGGGTGAGGATGGAGAGTGTTCGGGGTGAGGATTCAGAGTGTTCGGAGTGAGGATGGAGAGTGTTCGGAGTGAGGATGGAGAGTGTTCGAAGTGAGGATGGAGAGTGTTCGAGGTGAGGATGGAGAGTGTTCGGGGTGAGGATGGAGAGTGTTCGGAGTGAGGATGGAGATTGTTCGGAGTGAGGATGGAGAGTGCTCGGGGTGAGGATGGAGTTTGTTCGGGGTGAGGATGGAGAGTGTTCGGAGTGAGGATGGAGAGTGTTCTGGGTGAGGATGGAGAGTGTTCGGGGTGAGGATGGAGAGTCTTCGGAGTGAGGATGGAGAGTGTTTGGGGTGACGATGGAGAGTGTTCGGGGTGAGGATGGAGAGTCTTCGGGGTGAGGAAGGAGAATATTCCGCGTGAGGATGGAGAGTGTTCGGAGTGAGGATGGAGAGTTTTCGGTGTGAGGAAGCAGAGTGTTCGGAGTAGTGATGGAGAGTGTTCAGGTTGAGGATGAACAGTGTTCGGGGTGAGGATGGAGAGTGTTCGGGGTGAGGATGGAGAGTGTTCGGGGTGAGGATGGAGAGTGTTCGGGGTGAGGATGGAGATTGTTCGGAGTGAGGATGGAGAGTGTTCGGAGTGAGGATGGAGAGTGTTTGGGGTGAGGATGGAGAGTGTTCGGGTTGAGGATGGAGAGTGTTCGGGGTGAGGATGGAGAGTGTTCGGAGTGAGGATGGAGATTGTTCGGAGTGAGGATGGAGAGTGCTCGGGGTGAGGATGGAGTTTGTTCGGGGTGAGGATGGAGAGTGTTCGGAGTGAGGATGGAGAGTGTTCGGGGTGAGGATGAAGACTGTTCGGGGTGAGGATGGAGAGTGTTCGCGGTGAAGATGGAGAGTGTTCGGAGTGAAGATGGAGAGTGTTCGGAGTCAGGATGGAGAGTGTTCGGAGTGAGGATGGAGAGTGTTCGGGGTGAGGATGGAGAGTGTTCGGAGTGAGGATGGAGAGTGTTTGGGGTGACGATGGAGAGTGTTCGGGGTGAGGATGGAGAGTCTTCGGGGTGAGGAAGGAGAATATTCCGCGTGAGGATGGAGAGTGTTCGGAGTGAGGATGGAGAGTTTTCGGTGTGAGGAAGCAGAGTGTTCGGAGTAGTGATGGAGAGTGTTCGGGTTGAGGATGAACAGTGTTCGGGGTGAGGATGGAGAGTGTTCGGGGTGAGGATTCAGAGTGTTCGGAGTGAGGATGGAGAGTGTTCGGAGTGAGGATGGAGAGTGTTCGAAGTGAGGATGGAGAGTGTTCGGGGTGAGGATGGAGAGTGTTCGGGGTGAGGATGGAGAGTGTTCGGAGTGAGGATGGAGATTGTTCGGAGTGAGGATGGAGAGTGCTCGGGGTGAGGATGGAGTTTGTTCGGGGTGAGGATGGAGAGTGTTCGGAGTGAGGATGGAGAGTGTTCTGGGTGAGGATGGAGAGTGTTCGGGGTGAGGATGGAGAGTCTTCGGAGTGAGGATGGAGAGTGTTTGGGGTGACGATGGAGAGTGTTCGGGGTGAGGATGGAGAGTCTTCGGGGTGAGGAAGGAGAATATTCCGCGTGAGGATGGAGAGTGTTCGGAGTGAGGATGGAGAGTTTTCGGTGTGAGGAAGCAGAGTGTTCGGAGTAGTGATGGAGAGTGTTCAGGTTGAGGATGAACAGTGTTCGGGGTGAGGATGGAGAGTGTTCGGGGTGAGGATGGAGAGTGTTCGGGGTGAGGATGGAGAGTATTCGGGGTGAGGATGGAGATTGTTCGGAGTGAGGATGTAGAGTGTTCGGAGTGAGGATGGAGAGTGTTCGGAGTGAGGATGGAGAGTGTTCGGGGTGAGGATGAAGACTGTTCGGGGTGAGGATGGAGAGTGTTCGCGGTGAAGATGGAGAGTGTTCGGAGTGAAGATGGAGAGTGTTCGGAGTCAGGATGGAGAGTGTTCGGAGTGAGGATGGAGAGTGTTCGGGGTGAGGATGGAGAGCGTTCGGAGTGAGGATGGAGAGTGTTCGGCGTGAGGATGCAGCGTGTTCAGAATGAGGATGGAGAGTGTTCGGAGTGAGGATGGAGAGTGTTCAGAGTGAGGATGGAGAGTGTTCGGAGAGAGGATGGAGAGCGTTTGGAGTGAGGATGGAGCGCGTTCGGAGTGAGGATGGAGAGTGTTCGGAGTGACGATGGAGAGTGTTCGGAGTGAGGATGGAGAGTGTTCGGAGTGAGGATGGAGAGTGTTCTGGGTGAGGATGGAGAGTGTTCGGGGTGAGGATGGAGAGTCTTCGGAGTGAGGATGGAGAGTGTTTGGGGTGACGATGGAGAGTGTTCGGGGTGAGGATGGAGAGTCTTCGGGGTGAGGAAGGAGAATATTCCGCGTGAGGATGGAGAGTGTTCGGAGTGAGGATGGAGAGTTTTCGGTGTGAGGAAGCAGAGTGTTCGGAGTAGTGATGGAGAGTGTTCAGGTTGAGGATGAACAGTGTTCGGGGTGAGGATGGAGAGTGTTCGGGGTGAGGATGGAGAGTGTTCGGGGTGAGGATTGAGAGTGTTCGGGGTGAGGATGGAGATTGTTCGGAGTGAGGATGTAGAGTGTTCGGAGTGAGGATGGAGAGTGTTCGGGGTGAGGATGAAGACTGTTCGGGGTGAGGATGGAGAGTGTTCGCGGTGAAGATGGAGAGTGTTCGGAGTGAAGATGGAGAGTGTTCGGAGTCAGGATGGAGAGTGTTCGGAGTGAGGATGGAGAGTGTTCGGGGTGAGGATGGAGAGCGTTCGGAGTGAGGATGGAGAGTGTTCGGCGTGAGGATGCAGCGTGTTCAGAATGAGGATGGAGAGTGTTCGGAGTGAGGATGGAGAGTGTTCAGAGTGAGGATGGAGAGTGTTCGGAGAGAGGATGGAGAGCGTTTGGAGTGAGGATGGAGCGCGTTCGGAGTGAGGATGGAGAGTGTTCGGAGTGACGATGGAGAGTGTTCGGAGTGAGGATGGAGAGTGTTCGGAGTGAGGATGGAGAGTGTTTGGAGTGAGGATGGAGAGTGTTTGGAGTGAGGATGGAGAGTTTTTGGAGTGAGGATGGAGAGTGTTCGGAGTGAAAATGGAGAGTGTTTGGAGTGAGAAAGGAGAGTGTTTGCAGTGAGGATGGAGAGTGTTTGGAGTGAGGATGGAGAGTTTTTGGAGTGAGGATGGAGTGTTTTTGGACTGAATATGGAGCATTTTCGGAGTGAGGATGGAGAGTGTTCGGAGTGAGGATGGAGAGTGTTCTGGGTGAGGATGGAGAGTGTTCGGGGTGAGGATGGAGAGTCTTCGGAGTGAGGATGGAGAGTGTTTGGGGTGACGATGGAGAGTGTTCGGGGTGAGGATGGAGAGTCTTCGGGGTGAGGAAGGAGAATATTCCGCGTGAGGATGGAGAGTGTTCGGAGTGAGGATGGAGAGTTTTCGGTGTGAGGAAGCAGAGTGTTCGGAGTAGTGATGGAGAGTGTTCAGGTTGAGGATGAACAGTGTTCGGGGTGAGGATGGAGAGTGTTCGGGGTGAGGATGGAGAGTGTTCGGGGTGAGGATGGAGAGTGTTCGGGGTGAGGATGGAGATTGTTCGGAGTGAGGATGGAGAGTGTTCGGAGTGAGGATGGAGAGTGTTTGGGGTGAGGATGGAGAGTGTTCGGGTTGAGGATGGAGAGTGTTCGGGGTGAGGATGGAGAGTGTTCGGAGTGAGGATGGAGATTGTTCGGAGTGAGGATGGAGAGTGCTCGGGGTGAGGATGGAGTTTGTTCGGGGTGAGGATGGAGAGTGTTCGGAGTGAGGATGCAGAGTGTTCGGGGTGAGGATGAAGACTGTTCGGGGTGAGGATGGAGAGTGTTCGCGGTGAAGATGGAGAGTGTTCGGAGTGAAGATGGAGAGTGTTCGGAGTCAGGATGGAGAGTGTTCGGAGTGAGGATGGAGAGTGTTCGGGGTGAGGATGGAGAGTGTTCGGAGTGAGGATGGAGAGTGTTTGGGGTGACGATGGAGAGTGTTCGGGGTGAGGATGGAGAGTCTTCGGGGTGAGGAAGGAGAATATTCCGCGTGAGGATGGAGAGTGTTCGGAGTGAGGATGGAGAGTTTTCGGTGTGAGGAAGCAGAGTGTTCGGAGTAGTGATGGAGAGTGTTCGGGTTGAGGATGAACAGTGTTCGGGGTGAGGATGGAGAGTGTTCGGGGTGAGGATTCAGAGTGTTCGGAGTGAGGATGGAGAGTGTTCGGAGTGAGGATGGAGAGTGTTCGAAGTGAGGATGGAGAGTGTTCGGGGTGAGGATGGAGAGTGTTCGGGGTGAGGATGGAGAGTGTTCGGAGTGAGGATGGAGATTGTTCGGAGTGAGGATGGAGAGTGCTCGGGGTGAGGATGGAGTTTGTTCGGGGTGAGGATGGAGAGTGTTCGGAGTGAGGATGGAGAGTGTTCTGGGTGAGGATGGAGAGTGTTCGGGGTGAGGATGGAGAGTCTTCGGAGTGAGGATGGAGAGTGTTTGGGGTGACGATGGAGAGTGTTCGGGGTGAGGATGGAGAGTCTTCGGGGTGAGGAAGGAGAATATTCCGCGTGAGGATGGAGAGTGTTCGGAGTGAGGATGGAGAGTTTTCGGTGTGAGGAAGCAGAGTGTTCGGAGTAGTGATGGAGAGTGTTCAGGTTGAGGATGAACAGTGTTCGGGGTGAGGATGGAGAGTGTTCGGGGTGAGGATGGAGAGTGTTCGGGGTGAGGATGGAGAGTGTTCGGGGTGAGGATGGAGATTGTTCGGAGTGAGGATGTAGAGTGTTCGGAGTGAGGATGGAGAGTGTTTGGGGTGAGGATGGAGAGTGTTCGGGTTGAGGATGGAGAGTGTTCGGGGTGAGGATGGAGAGTGTTCGGAGTGAGGATGGAGAATGTTCGGAGTGAGGATGGAGAGTGCTCGGGGTGAGGATGGAGTTTGTTCGGGGTGAGGATGGAGAGTGTTCGGAGTGAGGATGGAGAGTGTTCGGGGTGAGGATGAAGACTGTTCGGGGTGAGGATGGAGAGTGTTCGCGGTGAAGATGGAGAGTGTTCGGAGTGAAGATGGAGAGTGTTCGGAGTCAGGATGGAGAGTGTTCGGAGTGAGGATGGAGAGTGTTCGGGGTGAGGATGGAGAGCGTTCGGAGTGAGGATGGAGAGTGTTCGGCGTGAGGATGCAGCGTGTTCAGAATGAGGATGGAGAGTGTTCGGAGTGAGGATGGAGAGTGTTCAGAGTGAGGATGGAGAGTGTTCGGAGAGAGGATGGAGAGCGTTTGGAGTGAGGATGGAGCGCGTTCGGAGTGAGGATGGAGAGTGTTCGGAGTGACGATGGAGAGTGTTCGGAGTGAGGATGGAGAGTGTTCGGAGTGAGGATGGAGAGTGTTTGGAGTGAGGATGGAGAGTGTTTGGAGTGAGGATGGAGAGTTTTTGGAGTGAGGATGGAGAGTGTTCGGAGTGAGGATGGAGAGTGTTTGGAGTGAGAAAGGAGAGTGTTTGCAGTGAGGATGGAGAGTGTTTGGAGTGAGGATGGAGAGTTTTTGGAGTGAGGATGGAGTGTTTTTGGACTGAATATGGAGCATTTTCGGAGTGAGGATGGAGAGTGTTCGGAGTGAGGATGCAGAGTGTTCGGAGGGAGGATGCAGAGTGTTTGGAGTGAGGATGCAGAGTGTTTGGATTGAGGATGGAGAGTGTTCAGGGTGAAGATGGAGAGAGTTCAGGGTTGAGGGTGGAGAGTGCTCGGAATGAGGATGGAGAGTTTTTGGAGTGAGGATGGAGAGTGTTCAGAGTCCGGATGCAGAGTGTTCGGAGTGAGGATGGAGAGTTTATGGAGTGAGGAAGGAGTGTTTTCGGAGTGAGGATGGAGAGTGTTCGGAATGAGGATGGAGAGTGCTCGGAATGACGATGGAGAGTGTTCGGGGTGAGGATGGAGAGTGTTCGGAGTGAGGATGGAGAGTGCTCGGAGTGAGGATGGAGAGTGTTCAGAGTGCGGATACAGAGTGTTCGGAGTGAGGATGGAGAGTTTTCGGAGTGAGGATGGAGAGTGCTCGGGGAGAGGATAGAGAGTGTTCGGGGTGAGGATGGAGAGTGTTCGGGGTGAGGATGGAGAGAGTTCGGGGTGAGGATGGAGAGTGTTCGGGGTGAGGATGGAGAGTGTTCGGGGTGAGGATGAAGAGTGTTCAGGGTGAGGATGGAGAGTGTTCAGAGTGAGGATGGAGAGTGTCCGGGGTCAGGCAGGAGACTGTTCGGGGTGCGGATGGTGACTGTTCAGAGTGAGGATGGAGAGCGTTCGGGGTGAGGATGAAGATTGTTGGGAGTGAGGATGGAGAGTGTTTGGAGTGAGGATGGAGAGTGTTTGGAGTGAGGATGGAGAGTTTTCGGAGTGAGGATGGAGAGTGTTCGGAGTGAGGATGGAGAGTGTTCGGAGTGAGGATGGAGAGTGTTTGGAGTGAGGATGGAGAGTGTTTGGAGTGAGGATGGAGAGTTTTTGGAGTGAGGATGGAGTGTTTTTGGACTGAATATGGAGCATTTTCGGAGTGAGGATGGAGAGTGTTCGGAGTGAGGATGCAGAATGTTCGGAGGGAGGATGCAGAGTGTTTGGAGTGAGGATGCACAGTGTTTGGATTGAGGATGGAGAGTGTTCAGGGTGAAGATGGAGAGCGTTCAGGGGTGAGGGTGGAGAGTGCTCGGAATGAGGATGGAGAGTTTTTGGAGTGAGGATGGAGAGTGTTCAGAGTCCGGATGCAGAGTGTTCGGAGTGAGGATGGAGAGTTTATGGAGTGAGGAAGGAGTGTTTTCGGAGTGAGGATGGAGAGTGTTCAGAATGAGGATGGAGAGTGCTCGGAATGACGATGGAGAGTGTTCGGGGTGAGGATGGAGAGTGTTCGGAGTGAGGATGGAGAGTGTTCAGAGTGCGGATGCAGAGTGTTCGGAGAGAGGATGGAGAGTTTTCGGAGTGAGGATGGAGAGTGTTCGGGGAGAGGATAGAGAGTGTTCGGGGTGAGGATGGAGAGTTTTCGGAGTGAGGATGGAGATTGTTCGGGGAGAGGATAGAGAGTGTTCGGGGTGAGGATGGAGAGTGTTCGGGGAGAGGATAGAGAGTGTTCGGGGTGAGGATGGAGAGTGTTCGGGGTGAGGATGGAGAGTGTTCGGGGTGAGGATGGAGAGTGTTCGGGGTGAGGATGCAGAGTGTTCAGGGTGAGGATGGAGAGTGTTCAGAGTGAGGATGGAGAGTGTCCGGGGTCAGGCAGGAGAGTGTTCGGGGTGCGGATGGTGACTGTTCAGAGTGAGGATGGAGAGCGTTCGGGGTGAGGATGAAGATTGTTGGGAGTGAGGATGGAGAGTGTTCGGAGTGAGGATGGAGAGTGTTCGGGGTGAGGATGGAGAGAGTTCGGGGTGTGGATGGAGAGTGTTCGGGGTGAGGAAGGAGAGTGTTCGGGGTGAGAATGGAGAGTTTTCGATGTGAGGAAGGAGAGTTTTCGGAGTGAGGATGGAGAGTGTTCGGAGTCAGGATGGAGAGTGTTCGGAGTGAGGATGGAGATTGTTCGGAGTGAGGATGGAGAGTGTTCGGAGTCTGGATGGAGAGTGTTCGGAGTGAGGATGGAGAGTGTTCGGAGTGAGGATGGAGAGTGTCCGGAGTGAGGATGGAGAGTGCTCGGGGTGAGGATGGAGTTTGTTCGGGGTGAGGATGGAGAGTGTTCGGAGTGAGGATGGAGAGTGTTCTGGGTGAGGATGGAGAGTGTTCGGGGTGAGGATGGAGAGTCTTCGGAGTGAGGATGGAGAGTGTTTGGGGTGACGATGGAGACTGTTCGGGGTGAGGATGGAGAGTCTTCGGGGTGAGGAAGGAGAATATTCCGCGTGAGGATGGAGAGTGTTCGGAGTGAGGATGGAGAGTTTTCGGTGTGAGGAAGCAGAGTGTTCGGAGTAGTGATGGAGAGTGTTCGGGTTGAGGATGAACAGTGTTCGGGGTGAGGATGGAGAGTGTTCGGGGTGAGGATGGAGATTGTTCGGAGTGAGGATGGAGAGTGTTCGGAGTGAGGATGGAGAGTGTTTGGGGTGAGGATGGAGAGTGTTCGGGTTGAGGATGGAGAGTGTTCGGGGTGAGGATGGAGAGTGTTCGGAGTGAGGATGGAGATTGTTCGGAGTGAGGATGGAGAGTGCTCGGGGTGAGGATGGAGTTTGTTCGGGGTGAGGATGGAGAGTGTTCGGAGTGAGGATGGAGAGTGTTCGGGGTGAGGATGAAGACTGTTCGGGGTGAGGATGGAGAGTGTTCGCGGTGAGGATGGAGAGTGTTTGGAGTGAAGATGGAGAGTGTTCGGAGTCAGGATGGAGAGTGTTCGGAGTGAGGATGGAGAGTGTTCGGGGTGAGGATGGAGAGCGTTCGGAGTGAGGATGGAGAGTTTTCGGGGTGAGGATGCAGCGTGTTCAGAATGAGGATGGAGAGTGTTCGGAGTGAGGATGGAGAGTGTTCAGAGTGAGGATGGAGAGTGTTCGGAGAGAGGATGGAGAGCGTTTGGAGTGAGGATGGAGCGCGTTCGGAGTGAGGATGGAGAGTGTTCGGAGTGACGATGGAGAGTGTTCGGAGTGAGGATGGAGAGTGTTCGGAGTGAGGATGGAGAGTGTTTGGAGTGAGGATGGAGAGTGTTTGGAGTGAGGATGGAGAGTTTTTGGAGTGAGGATGGAGAGTGTTCGGAGTGAGGATGGAGAGTGTTTGGAGTGAGGAAGGAGCGTGTTTGCAGTGAGGATGGAGAGTGTTTGGAGTGAGGATGGAGAGTTTTTGGAGTGAGGATGGAGTGTTTTTGGACTGAATATGGAGCATTTTCGGAGTGAGGATGGAGAGTGTTCGGAGTGAGGATGCAGAGTGTTCGGAGGGAGGATGCAGAGTGTTTGGAGTGAGGATGGAGAGTGTTCGGACTGAGGATGGAGAGTGTTCGTGGTGAGGATGAAGAGTGTTTGGAGTGAGGATGGAGAGTGTTCGTGGTGAGGATGGAGAGTGTTCAGAGTGAGGATGGAGAGCGTTCGGGGTGAGGATGGAGAGTGTTCGGGGTGAGGATGGAGAGTGTTCGGAGTGAGGATGGAGAGTGTTCGGGGTGAGGATGGAGAGTGTTCGGGGTGAGGATGGAGAGTGCTCGGGGTGAGGATGGAGAGTGTTCGGGGTGAGGATGGAGAGTGTTCGGGGTGAGGATGGAGAGTGTTCGGGGTGAGGATGGAGAGTGTTCGGGGTGAGGATGCAGAGTGTTCGGGGTGAGGATGGAGAGTGTTCGGGGTGAGGATGGAGAGTGTTCGGGGTGAGGATGGAGAGTGTTCGGAGTGAGGATGGAGAGTGTTCGGGATGAGGATGGAGAGTGTTCGGGGTGAGGATGGAGAGTGTTCGGAGTGAGGATGGAGAGTGTTTGGGGTGACGATGGAGAGTGTTCGGGGTGAGGATGGAGAGTCTTCGGGGTGAGGAAGGAGAATATTCCGCGTGAGGATGGAGAGTGTTCGGAGTGAGGATGGAGAGTTTTCGGTGTGAGGATGCAGAGTGTTCGGAGTAGTGATGGAGAGTGTTCGGGTTGAGGATGAACAGTGTTCGGGGTGAGGATGGAGAGTGTTCGGGGTGTGGATTCAGAGTGTTCGGAGTGAGGATGGAGAGTGTTCGGAGTGAGGATGGAGAGTGTTCGAAGTGAGGATGGAGAGTGTTCGGCGTGAGGATGGAGAGTGTTCGGGGTGAGGATGGAGAGTGTTCGGAGTGAGGATGGAGATTGTTCGGAGTGAGGATGGAGAGTGCTCGGGGTGAGGATGGAGTTTGTTCGGGGTGAGGATGGAGAGTGTTCGGACTGAGGATGGAGAGTGTTCGGGGTGAGGTTGGAGAGTGTTCGGGGTGAGGATGGAGAGTCTTCGGAGTGAGGATGGAGAGTGTTTGGGGTGACGATGGAGAGTGTTCGGGGTGAGGATGGAGAGTCTTCGGGGTGAGGAGGGAGAATATTCCGCGTGAGGATGGAAAGTGTTCGGAGTGAGGATGGAGAGTTTTCGGTGTGAGGAAGCAGAGTTTTCGGAGTAGTGATGGAGAGTGTTCGGGTTGAGGATGAACAGTGTTCGGGGTGAGGATGGAGATTGTTCGGAGTGAGGATGGAGAGTGTTCGGAGTGAGGATGGAGAGTGTTCGGGGTGAGGATGGAGAGTGTTCGGGGTGAGGATGGAGAGTGTTCGGGGTGAGGATGGAGAGTGTTCGGAGTGAGGATGGAGATTGTTCGGAGTGAGGATGGAGAGTGCTCGGGGTGTGGATGGAGAGTGTTCGGGGTGAGGATGAAGACTATTCGGGGTGAGGATGGAGAGTGTTCGGGGTGAGGATGGAGAGTTTTCGGAGTGAGGATGGAGAGTGTTCGGAGTGAGGATGGAGAGTGTTCGGAGTGAGGATGGAGAGTGTTCGGGGTGAGGATGGAGAGTGTTCGGGGTGAGGATGCAGCGTGTTCAGAATGAGGATGGAGAGTGTTCGGAGTGAGGATGGAGAGTGTTCGGAGTGAGGATGCAGAGTGTTCGGAGGGAGGATGCAGAGTGTTTGGAGTGAGGATGCAGAGTGTTTGGATTGAGGATGGAGAGTGTTCAGGGTGAAGATGGAGAGCGTTCAGGGTTGAGGGTGGAGAGTGTTTGGAGTGAGGATGGAGAGTGTTTGGAGTGAGGATGGAGAGTGTTTGGAGTGAGGATGGAGAGTGTTTGGAGTGAGGATGGAGAGTTTTTGGAGTGAGGATGGAGAGTGTTCGGAGTGAGGATGGAGAGTGTTCGGAGTGAGGATGGAGAGTGTTTGGAGTGAGGATGGAGAGTGTTTGGAGTGAGGATGGAGAGTTTTTGGAGTGAGGATGGAGTCTTTTTGGACTGAATATGGAGCATTTTCGGAGTGAGGATGGAGAGTGTTCGGAGTGAGGATGCAGAATGTTCGGAGGGAGGATGCAGAGTGTTTGGAGTGAGGATGCAGAGTGTTTGGATTGAGGATGGAGAGTGTTCAGGGTGAAGATGGAGAGCGTTCAGGGGTGAGGGTGGAGAGTGCTCGGAATGAGGATGGAGAGTTTTTGGAGTGAGGATGGAGAGTGTTCAGAGTGCGGATGCAGAGTGTTCGGAGTGAGGATGGAGAGTTTATGGAGTGAGGAAGGAGTGTTTTCGGAGTGAGGATGGAGAGTGTTCAGAATGAGGATGGAGAGTGCTCGGAATGACGATGGAGAGTGTTCGGGGTGAGGATGGAGAGTGTTCGGAGTGAGGATGGAGAGTGTTCAGAGTGCGGATGCAGAGTGTTCGGAGAGAGGATGGAGAGTTTTCGGAGTGAGGATGGAGAGTGTTCGGGGAGAGGATAGAGAGTGTTCGGGGTGAGGATGGAGAGTTTTCGGAGTGAGGATGGAGAGTGTTCGGGGAGAGGATAGAGAGTGTTCGGGGTGAGGATGGAGAGTGTTCGGGGAGAGGATAGAGAGTGTTCGGGGTGAGGATGGAGAGTGTTCGGGGTGAGGATGGAGAGTGTTCGGGGTGAGGATGGAGAGTGTTCGGGGTGAGGATGCAGAGTGTTCAGGGTGAGGATGGAGAGTGTTCAGAGTGAGGATGGAGAGTGTCCGGGGTCAGGCAGGAGAGTGTTCGGGGTGCGGATGGTGACTGTTCAGAGTGAGGATGGAGAGCGTTCGTGGTGAGGATGAAGAGTGTTGGGAGTGAGGATCGAGAGTGTTCAGAATGAGGATGAAGAGTGTTGGGAGTAAGGATGGGGAGTGTTTGGAGTGAGGATGGAGAGTGTTCGTGGTGAGGATGAAGAGTGTTGGGAGTGAGGATGAAGAGTGTTCAGAGTGAGGATGAAGAGTGTTGGGAGTGAGGATGGAGAGTGTTTGGACTGAGGATGGAGAGTGTTCGTGGTGAGGATGAAGAGTGTTTGGAGTGAGGATGGAGAGCGTTCGGGGTGAGGATGGAGAGTGTTCGGGGTGAGGATGGAGAGTGTTCGGAGTGAGGATGGAGAGTGTTCGGGGTGAGGATGGAGAGTGTTCGGGGTGAGGATGGAGAGTGTTCGGAGTGAGGATGGAGAGTGTTCGGGATGAGGATGGAGAGTGTTCGGGGTGAGGATGGAGAGTGTTCGGAGTGAGGATGGAGAGTGTTTGGGGTGACGATGGAGAGTGTTCGGGGTGAGGATGGAGAGTCTTCGGGGTGAGGAAGGAGAATATTCCGCGTGAGGATGGAGAGTGTTCGGAGTGAGGATGGAGAGTTTTCGGTGTGAGGAAGCAGAGTGTTCGGAGTAGTGATGGAGAGTGTTCGGGTTGAGGATGAACAGTGTTCGGGGTGAGGATGGAGAGTGTTCGGGGTGAGGATTCAGAGTGTTCGGAGTGAGGATGGAGAGTGTTCGGAGTGAGGATGGAGAGTGTTCGAAGTGAGGATGGAGAGTGTTCGGGGTGAGGATGGAGAGTGTTCGGGGTGAGGATGGAGAGTGTTCGGAGTGAGGATGGAGATTGTTCGGAGTGAGGATGGAGAGTGCTCGGGGTGAGGATGGAGTTTGTTCGGGGTGAGGATGGAGAGTGTTCGGAGTGAGGATGGAGAGTGTTCTGGGTGAGGATGGAGAGTGTTCGGGGTGAGGATGGAGAGTCTTCGGAGTGAGGATGGAGAGTGTTTGGGGTGACGATGGAGAGTGTTCGGGGTGAGGATGGAGAGTCTTCGGGGTGAGGAAGGAGAATATTCCGCGTGAGGATGGAGAGTGTTCGGAGTGAGGATGGAGAGTTTTCGGTGTGAGGAAGCAGAGTGTTCGGAGTAGTGATGGAGAGTGTTCAGGTTGAGGATGAACAGTGTTCGGGGTGAGGATGGAGAGTGTTCGGGGTGAGGATGGAGAGTGTTCGGGGTGAGGATGGAGAGTGTTCGGGGTGAGGATGGAGATTGTTCGGAGTGAGGATGGAGAGTGTTCGGAGTGAGGATGGAGAGTGTTTGGGGTGAGGATGGAGAGTGTTCGGGTTGAGGATGGAGAGTGTTCGGGGTGAGGATGGAGAGTGTTCGGAGTGAGGATGGAGATTGTTCGGAGTGAGGATGGAGAGTGCTCGGGGTGAGGATGGAGTTTGTTCGGGGTGAGGATGGAGAGTGTTCGGAGTGAGGATGGAGAGTGTTCGGGGTGAGGTTGAAGACTGTTCGGGGTGAGGATGGAGAGTGTTCGCGGTGAAGATGGAGAGTGTTCGGAGTGAAGATGGAGAGTGTTCGGAGTCAGGATGGAGAGTGTTCGGAGTGAGGATGGAGAGTGTTCGGGGTGAGGATGGAGAGCGTTCGGAGTGAGGATGGAGAGTGTTCGGGGTGAGGATGCAGCGTGTTCAGAGTGAGGATGGAGAGTGTTCGGAGAGAGGATGGAGAGCGTTTGGAGTGAGGATGGAGCGCGTTCGGAGTGAGGATGGAGAGTGTTCGGAGTGACGATGGAGAGTGTTCGGAGTGAGGATGGAGAGTGTTCGGAGTGAGGATGGAGAGTGTTTGGAGTGAGGATGGAGAGTGTTTGGAGTGAGGATGGAGAGTTTTTTGGAGTGAGGATGGAGAGTGTTCGGAGTGAGGATGGAGAGTGTTTGGAGTGAGAAAGGAGAGTGTTTGCAGTGAGGATGGAGAGTGTTTGGAGTGAGGATGGAGAGTTTTTGGAGTGAGGATGGAGTGTTTTTGGACTGAATATGGAGCATTTTCGGAGTGAGGATGGAGAGTGTTCGGAGTGAGGATGCAGAGTGTTCGGAGGGAGGATGCAGAGTGTTTGGAGTGAGGATGCAGAGTGTTTGGATTGAGGATGGAGAGTGTTCAGGGTGAAGATGGAGAGAGTTCAGGGTTGAGGGTGGAGAGTGCTCGGAATGAGGATGGAGAGTTTTTGGAGTGAGGATGGAGAGTGTTCAGAGTCCGGATGCAGAGTGTTCGGAGTGAGGATGGAGAGTTTATGGAGTGAGGAAGAGTGTTTTCGGAGTGAGGATGGAGAGTGTTCGGAATGAGGATGGAGAGTGCTCGGAATGACGATGGAGAGTGTTCGGGGTGAGGATGGAGAGTGTTCGGAGTGAGGATGGAGAGTGCTCGGAGTGAGGATGGAGAGTGTTCAGAGTGCGGATACAGAGTGTTCGGAGTGAGGATGGAGAGTTTTCGGAGTGAGGATGGAGAGTGCTCGGGGAGAGGATAGAGAGTGTTCGGGGTGAGGATGGAGAGTGTTCGGGGTGAGGATGGAGAGAGTTCGGGGGTGAGGATGGAGAGTGTTCGGGGTGAGGATGGAGAGTGTTCGGGGTGAGGATGAAGAGTGTTCAGGGTGAGGATGGAGAGTGTTCAGAGTGAGGATGGAGAGTGTCCGGGGTCAGGCAGGAGACTGTTCGGGGTGCGGATGGTGACTGTTCAGAGTGAGGTTGGAGAGCGTTCGGGGTGAGGATGAAGATTGTTGGGAGTGAGGATGGAGAGTGTTTGGAGTGAGGATGGAGAGTGTTTGGAGTGAGGATGGAGAGTTTTTGGAGTGAGGATGGAGAGTGTTCGAGTGAGGATGGAGAGTGTTCGGAGTGAGGATGGAGAGTGTTTGGAGTGAGGATGGAGAGTGTTTGGAGTGAGGATGGAGAGTTTGTGGAGTGAGGATGGAGTGTTTTTGGACTGAATATGGAGCATTTTCGGAATGAGGATGGAGAGTGTTCGGAGTGAGGATGCAGAATGTTCGGAGGGAGGATGCAGAGTGTTTGGAGTGAGGATGCACAGTGTTTGGATTGAGGATGGAGAGTGTTCAGGGTGAAGATGGAGAGCGTTCAGGGGTGAGGGTGGAGAGTGCTCGGAATGAGGATGGAGAGTTTTTGGAGTGAGGATGGAGAGTGTTCAGAGTCCGGATGCAGAGTGTTCGGAGTGAGGATGGAGAGTTTATGGAGTGAGGAAGGAGTGTTTTCGGAGTGAGGATGGAGAGTGTTCAGAATGAGGATGGAGAGTGCTCGGAATGACGATGGAGAGTGTTCGGGGTGAGGATGGAGAGTGTTCGGAGTGAGGATGGAGAGTGTTCAGAGTGCGGATGCAGAGTGTTCGGAGAGAGGATGGAGAGTTTTCGGAGTGAGGATGGAGAGTGTTCGGGAGAGGATAGAGAGTGTTCGGGGTGAGGATGGAGAGTTTTCGGAGTGAGGATGGAGAGTGTTCGGGGAGAGGATAGAGAGTGTTCGGGGTGAGGATGGAGAGTGTTCGGGGAGAGGATAGAGAGTGTTCGGGGTGAGGATGGAGAGTGTTCGGGGTGAGGATGGAGAGTGTTCGGGGTGAGGATGGAGAGTGTTCGGGGTGAGGATGCAGAGTGTTCAGGGTGAGGATGGAGAGTGTTCAGAGTGAGGATGGAGAGTGTCCGGGGTCAGGCAGGAGAGTGTTCGGGGTGCGGATGGTGACTGTTCAGAGTGAGGATGGAGAGCGTTCAGGGTGAGGATGAAGATTGTTGGGAGTGAGGATGGAGAGTGTTCGGAGTGAGGATGGAGAGTGTTCGGGGTGAGGATGGAGAGAGTTCGGGGTGTGGATGGAGAGTGTTCGGGGTGAGGAAGGAGAGTGTTCGGGGTGAGAATGGAGAGTTTTCGATGTGAGGAAGGAGAGTTTTCGGAGTGAGGATGGAGAGTGTTCGGAGTCAGGATGGAGAGTGTTCGGAGTGAGGATGGAGATTGTTCGGAGTGAGGATGGAGAGTGTTCGGAGTCTGGATGGAGAGTGTTCGGAGTGAGGATGGAGAGTGTTCGGAGTGAGGATGGAGAGTGTCCGGAGTGAGGATGGAGAGTGCTCGGGGTGAGGATGGAGTTTGTTCGGGGTGAGGATGGAGAGTGTTCGGAGTGAGGATGGAGAGTGTTCTGGGTGAGGATGGAGAGTGTTCGGGGTGAGGATGGAGAGTCTTCGGAGTGAGGATGGAGAGTGTTTGGGGTGACGATGGAGACTGTTCGGGGTGAGGATGGAGAGTCTTCGGGGTGAGGAAGGAGAATATTCCGCGTGAGGATGGAGAGTGTTCGGAGTGAGGATGGAGAGTTTTCGGTGTGAGGAAGCAGAGTGTTCGGAGTAGTGATGGAGAGTGTTCGGGTTGAGGATGAACAGTGTTCGGGGTGAGGATGGAGAGTGCTCGGGGTGAGGATGGAGAGTGTTCGGGGTGAGGATGGAGAGTGTTCGGGGTGAGGATGGAGATTGTTCGGAGTGAGGATGGAGAGTGTTCGGAGTGAGGATGGAGAGTGTTTGGGGTGAGGATGGAGAGTGTTCGGGTTGAGGATGGAGAGTGTTCGGGGTGAGGATGGAGAGTGTTCGGAGTGAGGATGGAGATTGTTCGGAGTGAGGATGGAGAGTGCTCGGGGTGAGGATGGAGTTTGTTCGGGGTGAGGATGGAGAGTGTTCGGAGTGAGGATGGAGAGTGTTCGGGGTGAGGATGAAGACTGTTCGGGGTGAGGATGGAGAGTGTTCGCGGTGAGGATGGAGAGTGTTTGGAGTGAAGATGGAGAGTGTTCGGAGTCAGGATGGAGAGTGTTCGGAGTGAGGATGGAGAGTGTTCGGGGTGAGGATGGAGAGCGTTCGGAGTGAGGATGGAGAGTGTTCGGGGTGAGGATGCAGCGTGTTTCAGAATGAGGATGGAGAGTGTTCGGAGTGAGGATGGAGAGTGTTCAGAGTGAGGATGGAGAGTGTTCGGAGAGAGGATGGAGAGCGTTTGGAGTGAGGATGGAGCGCGTTCGGAGTGAGGATGGAGAGTGTTCGGAGTGACGATGGAGAGTGTTCGGAGTGAGGATGGAGAGTGTTCGGAGTGAGGATGGAGAGTGTTTGGAGTGAGGATGGAGAGTGTTTGGAGTGAGGATGGAGAGTTTTTGGAGTGAGGATGGAGAGTGTTCGGAGTGAGGATGGAGAGTGTTTGGAGTGAGGAAGGAGCGTGTTTGCAGTGAGGATGGAGAGTGTTTGGAGTGAGGATGGAGAGTTTTTGGAGTGAGGATGGAGTGTTTTTGGACTGAATATGGAGCATTTTCGGAGTGAGGATGGAGAGTGTTCGGAGTGAGGATGCAGAGTGTTCGGAGGGAGGATGCAGAGTGTTTGGAGTGAGGATGCAGAGTGTTTGGATTGAGGATGGAGAGTGTTCAGGGTGAAGATGGAGAGAGTTCAGGGTTGAGGGTGGAGAGTGCTCGGAATGAGGATGGAGAGTTTTTGGAGTGAGGATGGAGAGTGTTCAGAGTCCGGATGCAGAGTGTTCGGAGTGAGGATGGAGAGTTTATGGAGTGAGGAAGGAGTGTTTTCGGAGTGAGGATGGAGAGTGTTCGGAGTGACGATGGAGAGTGCTCGGAATGACGATGGAGAGTGTTCGGGGGTGAGGATGGAGAGTGTTCGGAGTGAGGATGGAGAGTGTTTGGAGTGAGGATGGAGAGTGTTTGGAGTGAGGATGGAGAGTTTTTGGAGTGAGGATGGAGAGTGTTCGGAGTGAGGATGGAGAGTGTTTGGAGTGAGGATGGAGAGTGTTTGCAGTGAGGATGGAGAGTGTTTGGAGTGAGGATGGAGAGTTTTTGGAGTGAGGATGGAGTGTTTTTGGACTGAATATGGAGCATTTTCGGAGTGAGGATGGAGAGTGTTCGGAGTGAGGATGCAGAGTGTTCGGAGGGAGGATGCAGAGTGTTTGGAGTGAGGATGCAGAGTGTTTGGATTGAGGATGGAGAGTGTTCAGGGTGAAGATGGAGAGCGTTCAGGGTTGAGGGTGGAGAGTGCTCGGAATGAGGATGGAGAGTTTTTGGAGTGAGGATGGAGAGTGTTCAGAGTCCAGATGCAGAGTGTTCGGAGTGAGGATGGAGAGTTTATGAGTGAGGAAGGAGTGTTTTCGGAGTGAGGATCGAGAGTGTTCGGAATGAGGATGGAGAGTGCTCGGAATGACGATGGAGAGTGTTCGGGGTGAGGATGGAGAGTGTTCGGAGTGAGGATGGAGAGTGCTCGGAGTGAGGATGGAGAGTGTTCAGAGTGCGGATACAGAGTGTTCGGAGTGAGGATGGAGAGTTTTCGGAGTGAGGATGGAGAGTGCTCGGGGAGAGGATAGAGAGTGTTCGGGGTGAGGATGGAGAGTGTTCGGGGTGAGGATGGAGAGAGTTCGGGGTGAGGATGGAGAGTGTTCGGGGTGAGGATGGAGAGTGTTCGGGGTGAGGATGAAGAGTGTTCAGGGTGAGGATGGAGAGTGTTCAGAGTGAGGATGGAGAGTGTCCGGGGTCAGGCAGGAGACTGTTCGGGGTGCGGATGGTGACTGTTCAGAGTGAGGATGGAGAGCGTTCGGGGTGAGGATGAAGATTGTTGGGAGTGAGGATGGAGAGTGTTTGGACTGAGGATGGAGAGTGTTTGGAGTGAGGATGGAGAGTTTTTGGAGTGAGGATGGAGAGTGTTCGGAGTGAGGATGGAGAGTGTTCGGAGTGAGGATGGAGAGTGTTTGGAGTGAGGATGGAGAGTGTTTGGAGTGAGGATGGAGAGTTTTTTGGAGTGAGGATGGAGTGTTTTTGGACTGAATATGGAGCATTTTCGGAGTGAGGATGGAGAGTGTTCGGAGTGAGGATGCAGAATGTTCGGAGGGAGGATGCAGAGTGTTTGGAGTGAGGATGCACAGTGTTTGGATTGAGGATGGAGAGTGTTCAGGGTGAAGATGGAGAGCGTTCAGGGGTGAGGGTGGAGAGTGCTCGGAATGAGGATGGAGAGTTTTTGGAGTGAGGATGGAGAGTGTTCAGAGTCCGGATGCAGAGTGTTCGGAGTGAGGATGGAGAGTTTATGGAGTGAGGAAGGAGTGTTTTCGGAGTGAGGATGGAGAGTGTTCAGAATGAGGATGGAGAGTGCTCGGAATGACGATGGAGAGTGTTCGGGGTGAGGATGGAGAGTGTTCGGAGTGAGGATGGAGAGTGTTCAGAGTGCGGATGCAGAGTGTTCGGAGAGAGGATGGAGAGTTTTCGGAGTGAGGATGGAGAGTGTTCGGGGAGAGGATAGAGAGTGTTCGGGGTGAGGATGGAGAGTTTTCGGAGTGCGGATGGAGAGTGTTCGGGGAGAGGATAGAGAGTGTTCGGGGTGAGGATGGAGAGTGTTCGGGGAGAGGATAGAGAGTGTTCGGGGTGAGGATGGAGAGTGTTCGGGGTGAGGATGGAGAGTGTTCGGGGTGAGGATGGAGAGTGTTCGGGGTGAGGATGCAGAGTGTTCAGGGTGAGGATGGAGAGTGTTCAGAGTGAGGATGGAGAGTGTCCGGGGTCAGGCAGGAGAGTGTTCGGGGTGCGGATGGTGACTGTTCAGAGTGAGGATGGAGAGCGTTCGGGGTGAGGATGAAGATTGTTGGGAGTGAGGATGGAGAGTGTTCGGAGTGAGGATGGAGAGTGTTCGGGGTGTGGATGGAGAGTGTTCGGGGTGAGGAAGGAGAGTGTTCGGGGTGAGAATGGAGAGTTTTCGATGTGAGGAAGGAGAGTTTTCGGAGTGAGGATGGAGAGTGTTCGGAGTCAGGATGGAGAGTGTTCGGAGTGAGGATGGAGATTGTTCGGAGTGAGGATGGAGAGTGTTCGGAGTCTGGATGGAGAGTGTTCGGAGTGAGGATGGAGAGTGTTCGGAGTGAGGATGGAGAGTGTCCGGAGTGAGGATGGAGAGTGCTCGGGGTGAGGATGGAGTTTGTTCGGGGGTGAGGATGGAGAGTGTTCGGAGTGAGGATGGAGAGTGTTCTGGGTGAGGATGGAGAGTGTTCGGGGTGAGGATGGAGAGTCTTCGGAGTGAGGATGGAGAGTGTTTGGGGTGACGATGGAGACTGTTCGGGGTGAGGATGGAGAGTCTTCGGGGTGAGGAAGGAGAATATTCCGCGTGAGGATGGAGAGTGTTCGGAGTGAGGATGGAGAGTTTTCGGTGTGAGGAAGCAGAGTGTTCGGAGTAGTGATGGAGAGTGTTCGGGTTGAGGATGAACAGTGTTCGGGGTGAGGATGGAGAGTGTTCGGGGTGAGGATGGAGAGTGTTCGGGGTGAGGATGGAGAGTGTTCGGGGTGAGGATGGAGATTGTTCGGAGTGAGGATGGAGAGTGTTCGGAGTGAGGATGGAGAGTGTTTGGGGTGAGGATGGAGAGTGTTCGGGTTGAGGATGGAGAGTGTTCGGGGTGAGGATGGAGAGTGTTCGGAGTGAGGATGGAGATTGTTCGGAGTGAGGATGGAGAGTGCTCGGGGTGAGGATGGAGTTTGTTCGGGGTGAGGATGGAGAGTGTTCGGAGTGAGGATGGAGAGTGTTCGGGGTGAGGATGAAGACTGTTCGGGGTGAGGATGGAGAGTGTTCGCGGTGAGGATGGAGAGTGTTTGGAGTGAAGATGGAGCGTGTTCGGAGTCAGGATGGAGAGTGTTCGGAGTGAGGATGGAGAGTGTTCGGGGTGAGGATGGAGAGCGTTCGGAGTGAGGATGGAGAGTGTTCGGGGTGAGGATGCAGCGTGTTCAGAATGAGGATGGAGAGTGTTCGGAGTGAGGATGGAGAGTGTTCAGAGTGAGGATGGAGAGTGTTCGGAGAGAGGATGGAGAGCGTTTGGAGTGAGGATGGAGCGCGTTCGGAGTGAGGATGGAGAGTGTTCGGAGTGACGATGGAGAGTGTTCGGAGTGAGGATGGAGAGTGTTCGGAGTGAGGATGGAGAGTGTTTGGAGTGAGGATGGAGAGTGTTTGGAGTGAGGATGGAGAGTTTTTGGAGTGAGGATGGAGAGTGTTCGGAGTGAGGATGGAGAGTGTTTGGAGTGAGGAAGGAGCGTGTTTGCAGTGAGGATGGAGAGTGTTTGGAGTGAGGATGGAGAGTTTTTGGAGTGAGGATGGAGTGTTTTTGGACTGAATATGGAGCATTTTCGGAGTGAGGATGGAGAGTGTTCGGAGTGAGGATGCAGAGTGTTCGGAGGGAGGATGCAGAGTGTTTGGAGTGAGGATGCAGAGTGTTTGGATTGAGGATGGAGAGTGTTCAGGGTGAAGATGGAGAGAGTTCAGGGTTGAGGGTGGAGAGTGCTTGGAATGAGGATGGAGAGTTTTTGGAGTGAGGATGGAGAGTGTTCAGAGTCCGGATGCAGAGTGTTCGGAGTGAGGATGGAGAGTTTATGGAGTGAGGAAGGAGTGTTTTCGGAGTGAGGATGGAGAGTGTTCGGAGTGACGATGGAGAGTGCTCGGAATGACGATGGAGAGTGTTCGGGGTGAGGATGGAGAGTGTTCGGAGTGAGGATGGAGAGTGTTTGGAGTGAGGATGGAGAGTGTTTGGAGTGAGGATGGAGAGTTTTTGGAGTGAGGATGGAGAGTGTTCGGAGTGAGGATGGAGAGTGTTTGGAGTGAGGATGGAGAGTGTTTGCAGTGAGGATGGAGAGTGTTTGGAGTGAGGATGGAGAGTTTTTGGAGTGAGGATGGAGTGTTTTTGGACTGAATATGGAGCATTTTCGGAGTGAGGATGGAGAGTGTTCGGAGTGAGGATGCAGAGTGTTCGGAGGGAGGATGCAGAGTGTTTGGAGTGAGGATGCAGAGTGTTTGGATTGAGGATGGAGAGTGTTCAGGGTGAAGATGGAGAGCGTTCAGGGTTGAGGGTGGAGAGTACTCGGAATGAGGATGGAGAGTTTTTGGAGTGAGGATGGAGAGTGTTCAGAGTCCAGATGCAGAGTGTTCGGAGTGAGGATGGAGAGTTTATGGAGTGAGGAAGGAGTGTTTTCGGAGTGAGGATCGAGAGTGTTCGGAATGAGGATGGAGAGTGCTCGGAATGACGATGGAGAGTGTTCGGGGTGAGGATGGAGAGTGTTCGGAGTGAGGATGGAGAGTGATCGGAGTGAGGATGGAGAGTGTTCAGAGTGCGGATACAGAGTGTTCGGAGTGAGGATGGAGAGTTTTCGGAGTGAGGATGGAGAGTGCTCGGGGAGAGGATAGAGAGTGTTCGGGGTGAGGATGGAGAGTGTTCGGGGTGAGGATGGAGAGAGTTCGGGGTGAGGATGGAGAGTGTTCGGGGTGAGGATGGAGAGTGTTCGGGGTGAGGATGAAGAGTGTTCAGGGTGAGGATGGAGAGTGTTCAGAGTGAGGATGGAGAGTGTTCGGAGTGAGGATGGAGATTGTTCGGAGTGAGGATGGAGAGTGTTCGGGGTGAGGATGGAGAGAGTTCGGGGTGTGGATGGAGAGTGTTCGGGGTGAGGAAGGAGAGTGTTCCGGGTGAGAATGGAGAGTTTTCGATGTGAGGAAGGAGAGTTTTCGGAGTGAGGATGGAGAGTGTTCGGAGTCAGGATGGAGAGTGTTCGGAGTGAGGATGGAGATTGTTCGGAGTGAGGATGGAGAGTGTTCGGAGTCTGGATGGAGAGTGTTCGGAGTGAGGATGGAGAGTGTTCGGAGTGAGGATGGAGAGTGTCCGGAGTGAGGATGGAGAGTGCTCGGGGTGAGGATGGAGTTTGTTCGGGGTGAGGATGGAGAGTGTTCGGAGTGAGGATGGAGAGTGTTCTGGGTGAGGATGGAGAGTGTTCGGGGTGAGGATGGAGAGTCTTCGGAGTGAGGATGGAGAGTGTTTGGGGGTGACGATGGAGACTGTTCGGGGTGAGGATGGAGAGTCTTCGGGGTGAGGAAGGAGAATATTCCGCGTGAGGATGGAGAGTGTTCGGAGTGAGGATGGAGAGTTTTCGGTGTGAGGAAGCAGAGTGTTCGGAGTAGTGATGGAGAGTGTTCGGGTTGAGGATGAACAGTGTTCGGGGTGAGGATGGAGAGTGTTCGGGGTGAGGATGGAGAGTGTTCGGGGTGAGGATGGAGAGTGTTCGGGGTGAGGATGGAGATTGTTCGGAGTGAGGATGGAGAGTGTTCGGAGTGAGGATGGAGAGTGTTTGGGGTGAGGATGGAGAGTGTTCGGGTTGAGGATGGAGAGTGTTCGGGGTGCGGATGGAGAGTGTTCGGAGTGAGGATGGAGATTGTTCGGAGTGAGGATGGAGAGTGCTCGTGGTGAGGATGGAGTTTGTTCGGGGTGAGGATGGAGAGTGTTCGGAGTGAGGATGGAGAGTGTTCGGGGTGAGGATGAAGACTGTTCGGGGTGAGGATGGAGAGTGTTCGCGGTGAGGATGGAGAGTGTTTGGAGTGAAGATGGAGAGTGTTCGGAGTCAGGATGGAGAGTGTTCGGAGTGAGGATGGAGAGTGTTCGGGGTGAGGATGGAGAGCGTTCGGAGTGAGGATGGAGAGTGTTCGGGGTGAGGATGCAGCGTGTTCAGAATGAGGATGGAGAGTGTTCGGAGTGAGGATGGAGAGTGTTCAGAGTGAGGATGGAGAGTGTTCGGAGAGAGGATGGAGAGCGTTTGGAGTGAGGATGGAGCGCGTTCGGAGTGAGGATGGAGAGTGTTCGGAGTGACGATGGAGAGTGTTCGGAGTGAGGATGGAGAGTGTTCGGAGTGAGGATGGAGAGTGTTTGGAGTGAGGATGGAGAGTGTTTGGACTGAGGATGGAGAGTTTTTGGAGTGAGGATGGAGAGTGTTCGGAGTGAGGATGGAGAGTGTTTGGAGTGAGGAAGGAGCGTGTTTGCAGTGAGGATGGAGAGTGTTTGGAGTGAGGATGGAGAGTTTTTGGAGTGAGGATGGAGTGTTTTTGGACTGAATATGGAGCATTTTCGGAGTGAGGATGGAGAGTGTTCGGAGTGAGGATGCAGAGTGTTCGGAGGGAGGATGCAGAGTGTTTGGAGTGAGGATGCAGAGTGTTTGGATTGAGGATGGAGAGTGTTCAGGGTGAAGATGGAGAGAGTTCAGGGTTGAGGGTGGAGAGTGCTCGGAATGAGGATGGAGAGTTTTTGGAGTGAGGATGGAGAGTGTTCAGAGTCCGGATGCAGAGTGTTCGGAGTGAGGATGGAGAGTTTATGGAGTGAGGAAGGAGTGTTTTCGGAGTGAGGATGGAGAGTGTTCGGAGTGACGATGGAGAGTGCTCGGAATGACGATGGAGAGTGTTCGGGGTGAGGATGGAGAGTGTTCGGAGTGAGGATGGAGAGTGTTTGGAGTGAGGATGGAGAGTGTTTGGAGTGAGGATGGAGAGTTTTTGGAGTGAGGATGGAGAGTGTTCGGAGTGAGGATGGAGAGTGTTTGGAGTGAGGATGGAGAGTGTTTGCAGTGAGGATGGAGAGTGTTTGGAGTGAGGATGGAGAGTTTTTGGAGTGAGGATGGAGTGTTTTTGGACTGAATATGGAGCATTTTCGGAGTGAGGATGGAGAGTGTTCGGAGTGAGGATGCAGAGTGTTCGGAGGGAGGATGCAGAGTGTTTGGAGTGAGGATGCAGAGTGTTTGGATTGAGGATGGAGAGTGTTCAGGGTGAAGATGGAGAGCGTTCAGGGTTGAGGGTGGAGAGTGCTCGGAATGAGGATGGAGAGTTTTTGGAGTGAGGATGGAGAGTGTTCAGAGTCCAGATGCAGAGTGTTCGGAGTGAGGATGGAGAGTTTATGGAGTGAGGAAGGAGTGTTTTCGGAGTGAGGATCGAGAGTGTTCGGAATGAGGATGGAGAGTGCTCGGAATGACGATGGAGAGTGTTCGGGGTGAGGATGGAGAGTGTTCGGAGTGAGGATGGAGAGTGCTCGGAGTGAGGATGGAGAGTGTTCAGAGTGCGGATACAGAGTGTTCGGAGTGAGGATGGAGAGTTTTCGGAGTGAGGATGGAGAGTGCTCGGGGAGAGGATAGAGAGTGTTCGGGGTGAGGATGGAGAGTGTTCGGGGTGAGGATGGAGAGAGTTCGGGGTGAGGATGGAGAGTGTTCGGGGTGAGGATGGAGAGTGTTCGGGGTGAGGATGAAGAGTGTTCAGGGTGAGGATGGAGAGTGTTCAGAGTGAGGATGGAGAGTGTCCGGGGTCAGGCAGGAGACTGTTCGGGGTGCGGATGGTGACTGTTCAGAGTGAGGATGGAGAGCGTTCGGGGTGAGGATGAAGATTGTTGGGAGTGAGGATGGAGAGTGTTTGGACTGAGGATGGAGAGTGTTTGGAGTGAGGATGGAGAGTTTTTGGAGTGAGGATGGAGAGTGTTCGGAGTGAGGATGGAGAGTGTTCGGAGTGAGGATGGAGAGTGTTTGGAGTGAGGATGGAGAGTGTTTGGAGTGAGGATGGAGAGTTTTTGGAGTGAGGATGGAGTGTTTTTGGACTGAATATGGAGCATTTTCGGAGTGAGGATGGAGAGTGTTCGGAGTGAGGATGCAGAATGTTCGGAGGGAGGATGCAGAGTGTTTGGAGTGAGGATGCACAGTGTTTGGATTGAGGATGGAGAGTGTTCAGGGTGAAGATGGAGAGCGTTCAGGGGTGAGGGTGGAGAGTGCTCGGAATGAGGATGGAGAGTTTTTGGAGTGAGGATGGAGAGTGTTCAGAGTCCGGATGCAGAGTGTTCGGAGTGAGGATGGAGAGTTTATGGAGTGAGGAAGGAGTGTTTTCGGAGTGAGGATGGAGAGTGTTCAGAATGAGGATGGAGAGTGCTCGGAATGACGATGGAGAGTGTTCGGGGTGAGGATGGAGAGTGTTCGGAGTGAGGATGGAGAGTGTTCAGAGTGCGGATGCAGAGTGTTCGGAGAGAGGATGGAGAGTTTTCGGAGTGAGGATGGAGAGTGTTCGGGGAGAGGATAGAGAGTGTTCGGGGTGAGGATGGAGAGTTTTCGGAGTGCGGATGGAGAGTGTTCGGGGAGAGGATAGAGAGTGTTCGGGGTGAGGATGGAGAGTGTTCGGGGAGAGGATAGAGAGTGTTCGGGGTGAGGATGGAGAGTGTTCGGGGTGAGGATGGAGAGTGTTCGGGGTGAGGATGGAGAGTGTTCGGGGTGAGGATGCAGAGTGTTCAGGATGAGGATGGAGAGTGTTCAGAGTGAGGATGGAGAGTGTCCGGGGTCAGGCAGGAGAGTGTTCGGGGTGCGGATGGTGACTGTTCAGAGTGAGGATGGAGAGCGTTCGGGGTGAGGATGAAGATTGTTGGGAGTGAGGATGGAGAGTGTTCGGAGTGAGGATGGAGAGTGTTCGGGGTGAGGATGGAGAGAGTTTGGGGTGTGGATGGAGAGTGTTCGGGGTGAGGAAGGAGAGTGTTCGGGGTGAGAATGGAGAGTTTTCGATGTGAGGAAGGAGAGTTTTCGGAGTGAGGATGGAGAGTGTTCGGAGTCAGGATGGAGAGTGTTCGGAGTGAGGATGGAGATTGTTCGGAGTGAGGATGGAGAGTGTTCGGAGTCTGGATGGAGAGTGTTCGGAGTGAGGATGGAGAGTGTTCGGAGTGAGGATGGAGAGTGTCCGGAGTGAGGATGGAGAGTGCTCGGGGTGAGGATGGAGTTTGTTCGGGGTGAGGATGGAGAGTGTTCGGAGTGAGGATGGAGAGTGTTCTGGGTGAGGATGGAGAGTGTTCGGGGTGAGGATGGAGAGTCTTCGGAGTGAGGATGGAGAGTGTTTGGGGTGACGATGGAGACTGTTCGGGGTGAGGATGGAGAGTCTTCGGGGTGAGGAAGGAGAATATTCCGCGTGAGGATGGAGAGTGTTCGGAGTGAGGATGGAGAGTTTTCGGTGTGAGGAAGCAGAGTGTTCGGAGTAGTGATGGAGAGTGTTCGGGTTGAGGATGAACAGTGTTCGGGGTGAGGATGGAGAGTGTTCGGGGTGAGGATGGAGAGTGTTCGGAGTGAGGATGGAGAGTGTTCAGGGTGAGGATGGAGATTGTTCGGAGTGAGGATGGAGAGTGTTCGGAGTGAGGATGGAGAGTGTTTGGGGTGAGGATGGAGAGTGTTCGGGTTGAGGATGGAGAGTGTTCGGGGTGAGGATGGAGAGTGTTCGGAGTGAGGATGGAGATTGTTCGGAGTGAGGATGGAGAGTGCTCGGGGTGAGGATGGAGTTTGTTCGGGGTGAGGATGAAGACTGTTCGGGGTGAGGATGGAGAGTGTTCGCGGTGAGGATGGAGAGTGTTTGGAGTGAAGATGGAGAGTGTTCGGAGTCAGGATGGAGAGTGTTCGGAGTGAGGATGGAGAGTGTTCGGGGTGAGGATGGAGAGCGTTCGGAGTGAGGATGGAGAGTGTTCGGGGTGAGGATGCAGCGTGTTCAGAATGAGGATGGAGAGTGTTCGGAGTGAGGATGGAGAGTGTTCAGAGTGAGGATGGAGAGTGTTCGGAGAGAGGATGGAGAGCGTTTGGAGTGAGGATGGAGCGCGTTCGGAGTGAGGATGGAGAGTGTTCGGAGTGACGATGGAGAGTGTTCGGAGTGAGGATGGAGAGTGTTCGGAGTGAGGATGGAGAGTGTTTGGAGTGAGGATGGAGAGTGTTTGGAGTGAGGATGGAGAGTTTTTGGAGTGAGGATGGAGAGTGTTCGGAGTGAGGATGGAGAGTGTTTGGAGTGAGGAAGGAGCGTGTTTGCAGTGAGGATGGAGAGTGTTTGGAGTGAGGATGGAGAGTTTTTGGAGTGAGGATGGAGTGTTTTTGGACTGAATATGGAGCATTTTCGGAGTGAGGATGGAGAGTGTTCGGAGTGAGGAAGGAGCGTGTTTGCAGTGAGGATGGAGAGTGTTTGGAGTGAGGATGGAGAGTTTTTGGAGTGAGGATGGAGTGTTTTTGGACTGAATATGGAGCATTTTCGGAGTGAGGATGGAGAGTGTTCGGAGTGAGGATGCAGAGTGTTCGGAGGGAGGATGCAGAGTGTTTGGAGTGAGGATGCAGAGTGTTTGGATTGAGGATGGAGAGTGTTCAGGGTGAAGATGGAGAGAGTTCAGGGTTGAGGGTGGAGAGTGCTCGGAATGAGGATGGAGAGTTTTTGGAGTGAGGATGGAGAGTGTTCAGAGTCCGGATGCAGAGTGTTCGGAGTGAGGATGGAGAGTTTATGGAGTGAGGAAGGAGTGTTTTCGGAGTGAGGATGGAGAGTGTTCGGAGTGACGATGGAGAGTGCTCGGAATGACGATGGAGAGTGTTCGGGGTGAGGATGGAGAGTGTTCGGAGTGAGGATGGAGAGTGTTTGGAGTGAGGATGGAGAGTGTTTGGAGTGAGGATGGAGAGTTTTTGGAGTGAGGATGGAGAGTGTTCGGAGTGAGGATGGAGAGTGTTTGGAGTGAGGATGGAGAGTGTTTGCAGTGAGGATGGAGAGTGTTTGGAGTGAGGATGGAGAGTTTTTGGAGTGAGGATGGAGTGTTTTTGGACTGAATATGGAGCATTTTCGGAGTGAGGATGGAGAGTGTTCGGAGTGAGGATGCAGAGTGTTCGGAGGGAGGATGCAGAGTGTTTGGAGTGAGGATGCAGAGTGTTTGGATTGAGGATGGAGAGTGTTCAGGGTGAAGATGGAGAGCGTTCAGGGTTGAGGGTGGAGAGTGCTCGGAATGAGGATGGAGAGTTTTTGGAGTGAGGATGGAGAGTGTTCAGAGTCCAGATGCAGAGTGTTCGGAGTGAGGATGGAGAGTTTATGGAGTGAGGAAGGAGTGTTTTCGGAGTGAGGATCGAGAGTGTTCGGAATGAGGATGGAGAGTGCTCGGAATGACGATGGAGAGTGTTCGGGGTGAGGATGGAGAGTGTTCGGAGTGAGGATGGAGAGTGCTCGGAGTGAGGATGGAGAGTGTTCAGAGTGCGGATACAGAGTGTTCGGAGTGAGGATGGAGAGTTTTCGGAGTGAGGATGGAGAGTGCTCGGGGAGAGGATAGAGAGTGTTCGGGGTGAGGATGGAGAGTGTTCGGGGTGAGGATGGAGAGAGTTCGGGGTGAGGATGGAGAGTGTTCGGGGTGAGGATGGAGAGTGTTCGGGGTGAGGATGAAGAGTGTTCAGGGTGAGGATGGAGAGTGTTCAGAGTGAGGATGGAGAGTGTCCGGGGTCAGGCAGGAGACTGTTCGGGGTGCGGATGGTGACTGTTCAGAGTGAGGATGGAGAGCGTTCGGGGTGAGGATGAAGATTGTTGGGAGTGAGGATGGAGAGTGTTTGGAGTGAGGATGGAGAGTTTTTGGAGTGAGGATGGAGAGTGTTCGGAGTGAGGATGGAGAGTGTTCGGAGTGAGGATGGAGAGTGTTTGGAGTGAGGATGGAGAGTTTTTGGAGTGAGGATGGAGTGTTTTTGGACTGAATATGGAGCATTTTCGGAGTGAGGATGGAGAGTGTTCGGAGTGAGGATGCAGAATGTTCGGAGGGAGGATGCAGAGTGTTTGGAGTGAGGATGCACAGTGTTTGGATTGAGGATGGAGAGTGTTCAGGGTGAAGATGGAGAGCGTTCAGGGGTGAGGGTGGAGAGTGCTCGGAATGAGGATGGAGTGTTTTTGGAGTGAGGATGGAGAGTGTTCAGAGTCCGGATGCAGAGTGTTCGGAGTGAGGATGGAGAGTTTATGGAGTGAGGAAGGAGTGTTTTCGGAGTGAGGATGGAGAGTGTTCAGAATGAGGATGGAGAGTGCTCGGAATGACGATGGAGAGTGTTCGGGGTGAGGATGGAGAGTGTTCGGAGTGAGGATGGAGAGTGTTCAGAGTGCGGATGCAGAGTGTTCGGAGAGAGGATGGAGAGTTTTCGGAGTGAGGATGGAGAGTGTTCGGGGAGAGGATAGAGAGTGTTCGGGGTGAGGATGGAGAGTTTTCGGAGTGAGGATGGAGAGTGTTCGGGGAGAGGATAGAGAGTGTTCGGGGTGAGGATGGAGAGTGTTCGGGGAGAGGATAGAGAGTGTTCGGGGTGAGGATGGAGAGTGTTCGGGGTGAGGATGGAGAGTGTTCGGGGTGAGGATGGAGAGTGTTCGGGGTGAGGATGCAGAGTGTTCAGGGTGAGGATGGAGAGTGTTCAGAGTGAGGATGGAGAGTGTCCGGGGTCAGGCAGGAGAGTGTTCGGGGTGCGGATGGTGACTGTTCAGAGTGAGGATGGAGAGCGTTCGGGGTGAGGATGAAGATTGTTGGGAGTGAGGATGGAGAGTGTTCGGAGTGAGGATGGAGAGTGTTCGGGGTGAGGATGGAGAGAGTTCGGGGTGTGGATGGAGAGTGTTCGGGGTGAGGAAGGAGAGTGTTCGGGGTGAGAATGGAGAGTTTTCGATGTGAGGAAGGAGAGTTTTCGGAGTGAGGATGGAGAGTGTTCGGAGTCAGGATGGAGAGTGTTCGGAGTGAGGATGGAGATTGTTCGGAGTGAGGATGGAGAGTGTTCGGAATCTGGATGGAGAGTGTTCGGAGTGAGGATGGAGAGTGTTCGGAGTGAGGATGGAGAGTGTCCGGAGTGAGGATGGAGAGTGCTCGGGGTGAGGATGGAGTTTGTTCGGGGTGAGGATGGAGAGTGTTCGGAGTGAGGATGGAGAGTGTTCTGGGTGAGGATGGAGAGTGTTCGGGGTGAGGATGGAGAGTCTTCGGAGTGAGGATGGAGAGTGTTTGGGGTGACGATGGAGACTGTTCGGGGTGAGGATGGAGAGTCTTCGGGGTGAGGAAGGAGAATATTCCGCGTGAGGATGGAGAGTGTTCGGAGTGAGGATGGAGAGTATTCGGTGTGAGGAAGCAGAGTGTTCGGAGTAGTGATGGAGAGTGTTCGGGTTGAGGATGAACAGTGTTCGGGGTGAGGATGGAGAGTGTTCGGGGTGAGGATGGAGAGTGTTCGGGGTGAGGATGGAGAGTGTTCGGGGTGAGGATGGAGATTGTTCGGAGTGAGGATGGAGAGTGTTCGGAGTGAGGATGGAGAGTGTTTGGGGTGAGGATGGAGAGTGTTCGGGTTGAGGATGGAGAGTGTTCGGGGTGAGGATGGAGAGTGTTCGGAGTGAGGATGGAGATTGTTCGGAGTGAGGATGGAGAGTGCTCGGGGTGAGGATGGAGTTTGTTCGGGGTGAGGATGGAGAGTGTTTGGAGTGAGGATGGAGAGTTTTTGGAGTGAGGATGGAGAGTGTTCGGAGTGAGGATGGAGAGTGTTTGGAGTGAGGATGGAGAGTGTTTGCAGTGAGGATGGAGAGTGTTTGGAGTGAGGATGGAGAGTTTTTGGAGTGAGGATGGAGTGTTTTTGGACTGAATATGGAGCATTTTCGGAGTGAGGATGGAGAGTGTTCGGAGTGAGGATGCAGAGTGTTCGGAGGGAGGATGCAGAGTGTTTGGAGTGAGGATGCAGAGTGTTTGGATTGAGGATGGAGAGTGTTCAGGGTGAAGATGGAGAGCGTTCAGGGTTGAGGGTGGAGAGTGCTCGGAATGAGGATGGAGAGTTTTTGGAGTGAGGATGGAGAGTGTTCAGAGTCCAGATGCAGAGTGTTCGGAGTGAGGATGGAGAGTTTATGGAGTGAGGAAGGAGTGTTTTCGGAGTGAGGATCGAGAGTGTTCGGAATGAGGATGGAGAGTGCTCGGAATGACGATGGAGAGTGTTCGGGGTGAGGATGGAGAGTGTTCGGAGTGAGGATGGAGAGTGCTCGGAGTGAGGATGGAGAGTGTTCAGAGTGCGGATACAGAGTGTTCGGAGTGAGGATGGAGAGTTTTCGGAGTGAGGATGGAGAGTGCTCGGGGAGAGGATAGAGAGTGTTCGGGGTGAGGATGGAGAGTGTTCGGGGTGAGGATGGAGAGAGTTCGGGGTGAGGATGGAGAGTGTTCGGGGTGAGGATGGAGAGTGTTCGGGGTGAGGATGAAGAGTGTTCAGGGTGAGGATGGAGAGTGTTCAGAGTGAGGATGGAGAGTGTCCGGGGTCAGGCAGGAGACTGTTGGCGGTGCGGATGGTGACTGTTCAGAGTGAGGATGGAGAGCGTTCGGGGTGAGGATGAAGATTGTTGGGAGTGAGGATGGAGAGTGTTTGGAGTGAGGATGGAGAGTGTTTGGAGTGAGGATGGAGAGTTTTTGGAGTGAGGATGGAGAGTGTTCGGAGTGAGGATGGAGAGTGTTCGGAGTGAGGATGGAGAGTGTTTGGAGTGAGGATGGAGAGTTTTTGGAGTGAGGATGGAGTGTTTTTGGACTGAATATGGAGCATTTTCGGAGTGAGGATGGAGAGTGTTCGGAGTGAGGATGCAGAATGTTCGGAGGGAGGATGCAGAGTGTTTGGAGTGAGGATGCACAGTGTTTGGATTGAGGATGGAGAGTGTTCAGGGTGAAGATGGAGAGCGTTCAGGGGTGAGGGTGGAGAGTGCTCGGAATGAGGATGGAGTGTTTTTGGAGTGAGGATGGAGAGTGTTCAGAGTCCGGATGCAGAGTGTTCGGAGTGAGGATGGAGAGTTTATGGAGTGAGGAAGGAGTGTTTTCGGAGTGAGGATGGAGAGTGTTCAGAATGAGGATGGAGAGTGCTCGGAATGACGATGGAGAGTGTTCGGGGTGAGGATGGAGAGTGTTCGGAGTGAGGATGGAGAGTGTTCAGAGTGCGGATGCAGAGTGTTCGGAGAGAGGATGGAGAGTTTTCGGAGTGAGGATGGAGAGTGTTCGGGGAGAGGATAGAGAGTGTTCGGGGTGAGGATGGAGAGTTTTCGGAGTGAGGATGGAGAGTGTTCGGGGAGAGGATAGAGAGTGTTCGGGGTGAGGATGGAGAGTGTTCGGGGAGAGGATAGAGAGTGTTCGGGGTGAGGATGGAGAGTGTTCGGGGTGAGGATGGAGAGTGTTCGGGGTGAGGATGGAGAGTGTTCGGGGTGAGGATGCAGAGTGTTCAGGGTGAGGATGGAGAGTGTTCAGAGTGAGGATGGAGAGTGTCCGGGGTCAGGCAGGAGAGTGTTCGGGGTGCGGATGGTGACTGTTCAGAGTGAGGATGGAGAGCGTTCGGGGTGAGGATGAAGATTGTTGGGAGTGAGGATGGAGAGTGTTCGGAGTGAGGATGGAGAGTGTTCGGGGTGAGGATGGAGAGAGTTCGGGGTGTGGATGGAGAGTGTTCGGGGTGAGGAAGGAGAGTGTTCGGGGTGAGAATGGAGAGTTTTCGATGTGAGGAAGGAGAGTTTTCGGAGTGAGGATGGAGAGTGTTCGGAGTGAGGATGGAGAGTGTTCGGAGTGAGGATGGAGATTGTTCGGAGTGAGGATGGAGAGTGTTCGGAATCTGGATGGAGAGTGTTCGGAGTGAGGATGGAGAGTGTTCGGAGTGAGGATGGAGAGTGTCCGGAGTGAGGATGGAGAGTGCTCGGGGTGAGGATGGAGTTTGTTCGGGGTGAGGATGGAGAGTGTTCGGAGTGAGGATGGAGAGTGTTCTGGGTGAGGATGGAGAGTGTTCGGGGTGAGGATGGAGAGTCTTCGGAGTGAGGATGGAGAGTGTTTGGGGTGACGATGGAGGCTGTTCGGGGTGAGGATGGAGAGTCTTCGGGGTGAGGAAGGAGAATATTCCGCGTGAGGATGGAGAGTGTTCGGAGTGAGGATGGAGAGTATTCGGTGTGAGGAAGCAGAGTGCTCGGAGTAGTGATGGAGAGTGTTCGGGTTGAGGATGAACAGTGTTCGGGGTGAGGATGGAGAGTGTTCGGGGTGAGGATGGAGAGTGTTCGGGGTGAGGATGGAGAGTGTTCGGGGTGAGGATGGAGATTGTTCGGAGTGAGGATGGAGAGTGTTCGGAGTGAGGATGGAGAGTGTTTGGGGTGAGGATGGAGAGTGTTCGGGTTGAGGATGGAGAGTGTTCGGGGTGAGGATGGAGAGTGTTCGGAGTGAGGATGGAGATTGTTCGGAGTGAGGATGGAGAGTGCTCGGGGTGAGGATGGAGTTTGTTCGGGGTGAGGATGGAGAGTGTTCGGAGTGAGGATGGAGAGTGTTCGGGGTGAGGATGAAGACTGTTCGGGGTGAGGATGGAGAGTGTTCGCGGTGAGGATGGAGAGTGTTTGGAGTGAAGATGGAGAGTGTTCGGAGTCAGGATGGAGAGTGTTCGGAGTGAGGATGGAGAGTGTTCGGGGTGAGGATGGAGAGCGTTCGGAGTGAGGATGGAGAGTGTTCGGGGTGAGGATGCAGCGTGTTCAGAATGAGGATGGAGAGTGTTCGGAGTGAGGATGGAGAGTGTTCAGAGTGAGGATGGAGAGTGTTCGGAGAGAGGATGGAGAGCGTTTGGAGTGAGGATGGAGCGCGTTCGGAGTGAGGATGGAGAGTGTTCGGAGTGACGATGGAGAGTGTTTGGAGTGAGGATGGAGAGTGTTCGGAGTGAGGATGGAGAGTGTTTGGAGTGAGGATGGAGAGTGTTTGGAGTGAGGATGGAGAGTTTTTGGAGTGAGGATGGAGAGTGTTCGGAGTGAGGATGGAGAGTGTTTGGAGTGAGGAAGGAGCGTGTTTGCAGTGAGGATGGAGAGTGTTTGGACTGAGGATGGAGAGTTTTTGGAGTGAGGATGGAGTGTTTTTGGACTGAATATGGAGCATTTTCGGAGTGAGGATGGAGAGTGTTCGGAGTGAGGATGCAGAGTGTTCGGAGGGAGGATGCAGAGTGTTTGGAGTGAGGATGCAGAGTGTTTGGATTGAGGATGGAGAGTGTTCAGGGTGAAGATGGAGAGAGTTCAGGGTTGAGGGTGGAGAGTGCTCGGAATGAGGATGGAGAGTTTTTGGAGTGAGGATGGAGAGTGTTCAGAGTCCGGATGCAGAGTGTTCGGAGTGAGGATGGAGAGTTTATGGAGTGAGGAAGGAGTGTTTTCGGAGTGAGGATGGAGAGTGTTCGGAGTGACGATGGAGAGTGCTCGGAATGACGATGGAGAGTGTTCGGGGTGAGGATGGAGAGTGTTAGGAGTGAGGATGGAGAGTGTTTGGAGTGAGGATGGAGAGTGTTTGGAGTGAGGATGGAGAGTTTTTGGAGTGAGGATGGAGAGTGTTCGGAGTGAGGATGGAGAGTGTTTGGAGTGAGGATGGAGAGTGTTTGCAGTGAGGATGGAGAGTGTTTGGAGTGAGGATGGAGAGTTTTTGGAGTGAGGACGGAGTGTTTTTGGACTGAATATGGAGCATTTTCGGAGTGAGGATGGAGAGTGTTCGGAGTGAGGATGCAGAGTGTTCGGAGGGAGGATGCAGAGTGTTTGGAGTGAGGATGCAGAGTGTTTGGATTGAGGATGGAGAGTGTTCAGGGTGAAGATGGAGAGCGTTCAGGGTTGAGGGTGGAGAGTGCTCGGAATGAGGATGGAGAGTTTTTGGAGTGAGGATGGAGAATGTTCAGAGTCCAGATGCAGAGTGTTCGGAGTGAGGATGGAGAGTTTATGGAGTGAGGAAGGAGTGTTTTCGGAGTGAGGATCGAGAGTGTTCGGAATGAGGATGGAGAGTGCTCGGAATGACGATGGAGAGTGTTCGGGGTGAGGATGGAGAGTGTTCGGAGTGAGGATGGAGAGTGTTCAGAGTGCGGATACAGAGTGTTCGGAGTGAGGATGGAGAGTTTTCGGAGTGAGGATGGAGAGTGTTCGGGGAGAGGATAGAGAGTGTTCGGGGTGAGGATGGAGAGTGTTTGGGGTGAGGATGGAGAGAGTTCGGGGTGAGGATGGAGAGTGTTCGGGGTGAGGATGGAGAGTGTTCGGGGTGAGGATGAAGAGTGTTCAGGGTGAGGATGGAGAGTGTTCTGAGTGAGGATGGAGAGTGTTTGGAGTGAGGATGGAGAGTGTTTGGAGTGAGGATGGAGAGTTTTTGGAGTGAGGATGGAGTGTTTTTGGACTGAATATGGAGCATTTTCGGAGTGAGGATGGAGAGTGTTCGGAGTGAGGATGCAGAATGTTCGGAGGGAGGATGCAGAGTGTTTGGAGTGAGGATGCAGAGTGTTTGGATTGAGGATGGAGAGTGTTCAGGGAGAGGATAGAGAGTGTTCGGGGTGAGGATGGAGAGTGTTCGGGGAGAGGATAGAGAGTGTTCGGGGTGAGGATGGAGAGTGTTCGGGGTGAGGATGGAGAGTGTTCGGGGTGAGGATGGAGAGTGTTCGGGGTGAGGATGCAGAGTGTTCAGGGTGAGGATGGAGAGTGTTCAGAGTGAGGATGGAGAGTGTCCGGGGTCAGGCAGGAGAGTGTTCGGGATGCGGATGGTGACTGTTCAGAGTGAGGATGGAGAGCCTTCGTGGTGAGGATGAAGAGTGTTGGGAGTGAGGATCGAGAATGTTCAGAGTGAGGATGAAGAGTGTTGGGAGTAAGGATGGAGAGTGTTTGGAGTGAGGATGGAGAGTGTTCGTGGTGAGGATGAAGAGTGTTGGGAGTGAGGATGAAGAGTGTTCAGAGTGAGGATGAAGAGTGTTGGGAGTGAGGATGGAGAGTGTTTGGACTGAGGATGGAGAGTGTTCGTGGTGAGGATGAAGAGTGTTTGGAGTGAGGATGGAGAGTGTTCGTGGTGAGGATGGAGAGTGTTCAGAGTGAGGATGGAGAGCGTTCGGGGTGAGGATGGAGAGTGTTCGGGGTGAGGATGGAGAGTGTTCGGAGTGAGGATGGAGAGTGTTCGGGGTGAGGATGGAGAGTGTTCGGGGTGAGGATGGAGAGTGTTCGGAGTGAGGATGGAGAGTGTTCGGGGTGAGGATGGAGAGTGTTCGGGGTGAGGATGGAGAGTGTTCGGGGTGAGGATGGAGAGTGTTCGGGGTGAGGATGGAGAGTGTTCGGAGTGAGGATGGAGAGTGTTCGGGATGAGGATGGAGAGTGTTCGGAGTGAGGATGGAGAGTGTTTGGGGTGACGATGGAGAGTGCTCGGGGTGAGGATGGAGAGTCTTCGGGGTGAGGAAGGAGAATATTCCGCGCGAGGATGGAGAGTGTTCGGAGTGAGGATGGAGAGTTTTCGGTGTGAGGAAGCAGAGTGTTCGGAGTAGTGATGGAGAGTGTTCGGGTTGAGGATGAACAGTGTTCGGGGTGAGGATGGAGAGTGTTCGGGGTGAGGATTCAGAGTGTTCGGAGTGAGGATGGAGAGTGTTCGGAGTGAGGATGGAGAGTGTTCGAAGTGAGGATGGAGAGTGTTCTGGGTGAGGATGGAGAGTGTTCGGGGTGAGGATGGAGAGTGTTCGGAGTGAGGATGGAGAGTGTTCGGGGTGAGGATGAAGACTGTTCGGGGTGAGGATGGAGAGTGTTCGGGGTGAGGATGGAGAGTGTTCGGAGTGAGGATGGAGAGTGTTCGGAGTGAGGATGGAGAGTGTTCGGAGTCAGGATGGAGAGTGTTCGGAGTGAGGATGGAGAGTGTTCGGGGTGAGGATGGAGAGCGTTCGGAGTGAGGATGGAGAGTGTTCAGGGTGAGGATGGAGAGTGTTCGGAGTGAGGATGGAGAGTGTTCGGAGAGAGGATGGAGAGCGTTTGGAGTGAGGATGGAGCGCGTTCGGAGTGAGGATGGAGAGTGTTCGGAGTGACGATGGAGAGTGTTCGGAGTGAGGATGGAGAGTGTTCGGAGTGAGGATGGAGAGTGTTCGGAGTGAGGATGGAGAGTGTTTGGAGTGAGGATGGAGAGTGTTTGGAGTGAGGATGGAGAGTTTTTGGAGTGAGGATGGAGAGTGTTCGGAGTGAGGATGGAGAGTGTTTGGAGTGAGGATGGAGAGTGTTTGCAGTGAGGATGGAGAGTGTTTGGAGTGAGGATGGAGAGTTTTTGGAGTGAGGATGGAGTGTTTTTGGACTGAATATGGAGCATTTTCGGAGTGAGGATGGAGAGTGTTCGGAGTGAGGATGCAGAGTGTTCGGAGGGAGGATGCAGAGTGTTTGGAGTGAGGATGCAGAGTGTTTGGATTGAGGATGGAGAGTGTTCAGGGTGAAGATGGAGAGCGTTCAGGGTTGAGGGTGGAGAGTGCTCGGAATGAGGATGGAGAGTTTTTGGAGTGAGGATGGAGAGTGTTCAGAGTCCGGATGCAGAGTGTTCGGAGTGAGGATGGAGAGTTTATGGAGTGAGGAAGGAGCGTTTTCGGAGTTAGGATGGAGAGTGTTCGGAATGAGGATGGAGAGTGCTCGGAATGACGATGGAGAGTGTTCGGGGTGAGGATGGAGAGTGTTCGGAGTGAGGATGGAGAGTGTTTGGAGTGAGGATGGAGAGTGTTTGGAGTGAGGATGGAGAGTTTTTGGAGTGAGGATGGAGAGTGTTCGGAGTGAGGATGGAGAGTGTTTGGAGTGAGGATGGGGAGTGTTTGCAGTGAGGATGGAGAGTGTTTGGAGTGAGGATGGAGAGTTCTTGGAGTGAGGATGGAGTGTCTTTGGACTGAATATGGAGCATTTTCGGAGTGAGGATGGAGAGTGTTCGGACTGAGGATGCAGAGTGTTCGGAGGGAGGATGCAGAGTGTTTGGAGTGAGGATGCAGAGTGTTTGGATTGAGGATGGAGAGTGTTCAGGGTGAAGATGGAGAGCGTTCAGGGGTGAGGGTGGAGAGTGCTCGGAATGAGGATGGAGAGTTTTTGGAGTGAGGATGGAGAGTGTTCAGAGTCCGGATGCAGAGTGTTCGGAGTGAGGATGGAGAGTTTATGGAGTGAGGAAGGAGTGTTTTCGGAGTGAGGATGGAGAGTGTTCAGAATGAGGATGGAGAGTGCTCGGAATGATGATGGAGAGTGTTCGGGGTGAGGATGGAGAGTGTTCGGAGTGAGGATGGAGAGTGTTCAGAGTGCGGATGCAGAGTGTTCGGAGAGAGGATGGAGAGTTTTCGGAGTGAGGATGGAGAGTGTTCGGGGAGAGGATAGAGAGTGTTCGGGGTGAGGATGGAGAGTTTTCGGAGTGAGGATGGAGAGTGTTCGGGGAGAGGATAGAGAGTGTTCGGGGTGAGGATGGAGAGTGTTCGGGGAGAGGATAGAGAGTGTTCGGGGTGAGGATGGAGAGTGTTCGGGGTGAGGATGGAGAGTGTTCGGGGTGAGGATGGAGAGTGTTCGGGGTGAGGATGCAGAGTGTTCAGGGTGAGGATGGAGAGTGTTCAGAGTGAGGAAAGAGAGTGTCCGGGGTCAGGCAGGAGAGTGTTCGGGGTGCGGATGGTGACTGTTCAGAGTGAGGATGGAGATCGTTCGTGGTGAGGATGAAGAGTGTTGGGAGTGAGGATCGAGAATGTTCAGAGTGAGGATGAAGAGTGTTCGGAGTGAGGATGGAGAGTGTTCGGGGTGAGGATGGAGAGTGTTCGGGGTGAGGATGGAGAGTGTTCGGAGTGAGGATGGAGAGTGTTCGGGGTGAGGATGGAGAGTGTTCGGGGTGAGGATGGAGAGTTTTCGGGGTGAGGATGGAGAGTGTTCGGGGTGAGGATGGAGAGTGTTCGGAGTGAGGATGGAGAGTGTTCGGGATGAGGATGGAGAGTGTTCGGAGTGAGGATGGAGAGTGTTTGGGGTGACGATGGAGAGTGTTCGGGGTGAGGATGGAGAGTCTTCGGGGTGAGGAAGGAGAATATTCCGCGTGAGGATGGAGAGTGTTCGGAGTGAGGATGGAGAGTTTTCGGTGTGAGGAAGCAGAGTGTTCGGAGTAGTGATGGAGAGTGTTCGGGTTGAGGATGAACAGTGTTCGGGGTGAGGATGGAGAGTGTTCGGGGTGAGGATTCAGAGTGTTCGGAGTGAGGATGGAGAGTGTTCGGAGTGAGGATGGAGAGTGTTCGAAGTGAGGATGGAGAGTGTTCGGGGTGAGGATGGAGAGTGTTCGGGGTGAGGATGGAGAGTGTTCGGAGTGAGGATGGAGAGTGTTCGGGGTGAGGATGAAGACTGTTCGGGGTGAGGATGGAGAGTGTTCGGGGTGAGGATGGAGAGCGTTCGGAGTGAGGATGGAGAGTGTTCGGGGTGAGGATGGAGAGTGTTCGGGGTGAGGATGGAGAGCGTTCGGAGTGAGGATGGAGAGTGTTCGGAGTCAGGATGGAGAGTTTTCGGAGTGAGGATGGAGAGTGTTCGGGGTGAGGATGGAGAGCGTTCGGAGTGAGGATGGAGAGTGTTCGGGGTGAGGATGGAGAGTGTTCGGGGTGAGGATGGAGAGTGTTCGGAGTGAGGATGGAGAGTGTTCTGGGTGAGGATGGAGAGTGTTCGGGGTGAGGATGGAGAGTCTTCGGAGTGAGGATGGAGAGTGTTTGGGGTGACGATGGAGAGTGTTCGGGGTGAGGATGGAGAGTCTTCGGAGTGAGGAAGGAGAATATTCCGCGTGAGGATGGAGAGTGTTCGGAGTGAGGATGGAGAGTTTTCGGTGTGAGGAAGCAGAGTGTTCGGAGTAGTGATGGAGAGTGTTCGGGTTGAGGATGAACAGTGTTCGGGGTGAGGATGGAGAGTTTTCGGGGTGAGGATGGAGAGTGTTCGGGGTGAGGATGGAGTGTGTTCGGGGTGAGGATGGAGATTGTTCGGAGTGAGGATGGAGAGTGTTCGGAGTGAGGATGGAGAGTGTTTGGGGTGAGGATGGAGAGTGTTCGGGTTGAGGATGGAGAGTGTTCGGGGTGAGGATGGAGAGTGTTCGGAGTGAGGATGGAGATTGTTCGGAGTGAGGATGGAGAGTGCTCGGGGTGAGGATGGAGTTTGTTCGGGGTGAGGATGGAGAGTGTTCGGAGTGAGGATGGAGAGTGTTCGGGGTGAGGATGAAGACTGTTCGGGGTGAGGATGGAGAGTGTTCGCGGTGAGGATGGAGAGTGTTCGGAGTGAAGATGGAGAGTGTTCGGAGTCAGGATGGAGAGTGTTCGGAGTGAGGATGGAGAGTGTTCGGGGTGAGGATGGAGAGCGTTCGGAGTGAGGATGGAGAGTGTTCAGGGTGAGGATGGAGAGTGTTCGGAGTGAGGATGGAGAGTGTTCGGAGAGAGGATGGAGAGCGTTTGGAGTGAGGATGGAGCGCGTTCGGAGTGAGGATGGAGAGTGTTCGGAGTGACGATGGAGAGTGTTCGGAGTGAGGATGGAGAGTGTTCGGAGTGAGGATGGAGAGTGTTCGGAGTGAGGATGGAGAGTGTTTGGAGTGAGGATGGAGAGTGTTTGGAGTGAGGATGGAGAGTTGTTGGAGTGAGGATGGAGAGTGTTCGGAGTGAGGATGGAGAGTGTTTGGAGTGAGGATGGAGAGTGTTTGCAGTGAGGATGGAGAGTGTTTGGAGTGAGGATGGAGAGTTTTTGGAGTGAGGATGGAGTGTTTTTGGACTGAATATGGAGCATTTTCGGAGTGAGGATGGAGAGTGTTCGGAGTGAGGATGCAGAGTGTTCGGAGTGAGGATGCAGAGTGTTTGGAGTGAGGATGCAGAGTGTTTGGATTGAGGATGGAGAGTGTTCAGGGTGAAGATGGAGAGCGTTCAGGGTTGAGGGTGGAGAGTGCTCGGAATGAGGATGGAGAGTTTTTGGAGTGAGGATGGAGAGTGTTCAGAGTCCGGATGCAGAGTGTTCGGAGTGAGGATGGAGAATTTATGGAGTGAGGAAGGAGTGTTTTCGGAGTTAGGATGGAGAGTGTTCGGAATGAGGATGGAGAGTGCTCGGAATGACGATGGAGAGTGTTCGGGGTGAGGATGGAGAGTGTTCGGAGTGAGGATGGAGAGTGTTTGGAGTGAGGATGGAGAGTGTTTGGAGTGAGGATGGAGAGTGTTTGGAGTGAGGATGGAGAGTGTTTGCAGTGAGGATGGAGAGTGTTTGGAGTGAGGATGGCAGTTTTTGGAGTGAGGATGGAGTGTCTTTGGACTGAATATGGAGCATTTTCGGAGTGAGGATGGAGAGTGTTCGGACTGAGGATGCAGAGTGTTCGGAGGGAGGATGCAGAGTGTTTGGAGTGAGGATGCAGAGTGTTTGGATTGAGGATGGAGAGTGTTCAGGGTGAAGATGGAGAGCGTTCAGGGGTGAGGGTGGAGAGTGCTCGGAATGAGGATGGAGAGTTTTTGGAGTGAGGATGGAGAGTGTTCAGAGTCCGGATGCAGAGTGTTCGGAGTGAGGATGGAGAGTTTATGGAGTGAGGAAGGAGTGTTTTCGGAGTGAGGATGGAGAGTGTTCAGAATGAGGATGGAGAGTGCTCGGAATGATGATGGAGAGTGTTCGGGGTGAGGATGGAGAGTGTTCGGAGTGAGGATGGAGAGTGTTCAGAGTGCGGATGCAGAGTGTTCGGAGAGAGGATGGAGAGTTTTCGGAGTGAGGATGGAGAGTGTTCGGGGAGAGGATAGAGAGTGTTCGGGGTGAGGATGGAGAGTTTTCGGAGTGAGGATGGAGAGTGTTCGGGGAGAGGATAGAGAGTGTTCGGGGTGAGGATGGAGAGTGTTCGGGGAGAGGATAGAGAGTGTTCGGGGTGAGGATGGAGAGTGTTCGGGGTGAGGATGGAGAGTGTTCGGGGTGAGGATGGAGAGTGTTCGGGGTGAGGATGCAGAGTGTTCAGGGTGAGGATGGAGAGTGTTCAGAGTGAGGATGGAGAGTGTCCGGGGTCAGGCAGGAGAGTGTTCGGGGTGCGGATGGTGACTGTTCAGAGTGAGGATGGAGAGCGTTCGTGGTGAGGATGAAGAGTGTTGGGAGTGAGGATCGAGAATGTTCAGAGTGAGGATGAAGAGTGTTCGGAGTGAGGATGGAGAGTGTTCGGGGTGAGGATGGAGAGTGTTCGGGGTGAGGATGGAGAGTGTTCGGAGTGAGGATGGAGAGTGTTCGGGGTGAGGATGGAGAGTGTTCGGGGTGAGGATGGAGAGTTTTCGGGGTGAGGATGGAGAGTGTTCGGGGTGAGGATGGAGAGTGTTCGGAGTGAGGATGGAGAGTGTTCGGGATGAGGATGGAGAGTGTTCGGAGTGAGGATGGAGAGTGTTTGGGGTGACGATGGAGAGTGTTCGGGGTGAGGATGGAGAGTCTTCGGGGTGAGGAAGGAGAATATTCCGCGTGAGGATGGAGAGTGTTCGGAGTGAGGATGGAGAGTTTTCGGTGTGAGGAAGCAGAGTGTTCGGAGTAGTGATGGAGAGTGTTCGGGTTGAGGATGAACAGTGTTCGGGGTGAGGATGGAGAGTGTTCGGGGTGAGGATTCAGAGTGTTCGGAGTGAGGATGGAGAGTGTTCGGAGTGAGGATGGAGAGTGTTCGAAGTGAGGATGGAGAGTGTTCGGGGTGAGGATGGAGAGTGTTCGGGGTGAGGATGGAGAGTGTTTGGAGTGAGGATGGAGAGTGTTCGGGGTGAGGATGAAGACTGTTCGGGGTGAGGATGGAGAGTGTTCGGGGTGAGGATGGAGAGCGTTCGGAGTGAGGATGGAGAGTGTTCGGGGTGAGGATGGAGAGTGTTCGGGGTGAGGATGGAGAGCGTTCGGAGTGAGGATGGAGAGTGTTCGGAGTCAGGATGGAGAGTTTTCGGAGTGAGGATGGAGAGTGTTCGGGGTGAGGATGGAGAGCGTTCGGAGTGAGGATGGAGAGTGTTCGGGGTGAGGATGGAGAGTGTTCGGGTTGAGGATGGAGAGTGTTCGGAGTGAGGATGGAGAGTGTTCTGGGTGAGGATGGAGAGTGTTCGGGGTGAGGATGGAGAGTCTTCGGAGTGAGGATGGAGAGTGTTTGGGGTGAGGATGGAGAGTTTTTGGAGTGAGGATGGAGAGTGTTCGGAGTGAGGATGGAGAGTGTTTGGAGTGAGGATGGGGAGTGTTTGCAGTGAGGATGGAAAGTGTTTGGAGTGAGGATGGAGAGTTTTTGGAGTGAGGATGGAGTGTCTTTGGACTGAATATGGAGCATTTTCGGAGTGAGGATGGAGAGTGTTCGGACTGAGGATGCAGAGTGTTCGGAGGGAGGATGCAGAGTGTTTGGAGTGAGGATGCAGAGTGTTTGGATTGAGGATGGAGAGTGTTCAGGGTGAAGATGGAGAGCGTTCAGGGGTGAGGGTGGAGAGTGCTCGGAATGAGGATGGAGAGTTTTTGGAGTGAGGATGGAGAGTGTTCAGAGTCCGGATGCAGAGTGTTCGGAGTGAGGATGGAGAGTTTATGGAGTGAGGAAGGAGTGTTTTCGGAGTGAGGATGGAGAGTGTTCAGAATGAGGATGGAGAGTGCTCGGAATGATGATGGAGAGTGTTCGGGGTGAGGATGGAGAGTGTTCGGAGTGAGGATGGAGAGTGTTCAGAGTGCGGATGCAGAGTGTTCGGAGAGAGGATGGAGAGTTTTCGGAGTGAGGATGGAGAGTGTTCGGGGAGAGGATAGAGAGTGTTCGGGGTGAGGATGGAGAGTTTTCGGAGTGAGGATGGAGAGTGTTCGGGGAGAGGATAGAGAGTGTTCGGGGTGAGGATGGAGAGTGTTCGGGGAGAGGATAGAGAGTGTTCGGGGTGAGGATGGAGAGTGTTCGGGGTGAGGATGGAGAGTGTTCGGGGTGAGGATGGAGAGTGTTCGGGGTGAGGATGCAGAGTGTTCAGGGTGAGGATGGAGAGTGTTCAGAGTGAGGAAAGAGAGTGTCCGGGGTCAGGCAGGAGAGTGTTCGGGGTGCGGATGGTGACTGTTCAGAGTGAGGATGGAGAGCGTTCGTGGTGAGGATGAAGAGTGTTGGGAGTGAGGATCGAGAATGTTCAGAGTGAGGATGAAGAGTGTTCGGAGTGAGGATGGAGAGTGTTCGGGGTGAGGATGGAGAGTGTTCGGGGTGAGGATGGAGAGTGTTCGGAGTGAGGATGGAGAGTGTTCGGGGTGAGGATGGAGAGTGTTCGGGGTGAGGATGGAGAGTTTTCGGGGTGAGGATGGAGAGTGTTCGGGGTGAGGATGGAGAGTGTTCGGAGTGAGGATGGAGAGTGTTCGGGATGAGGATGGAGAGTGTTCGGAGTGAGGATGGAGAGTGTTTGGGGTGACGATGGAGAGTGTTCGGGGTGAGGATGGAGAGTCTTCGGGGTGAGGAAGGAGAATATTCCGCGTGAGGATGGAGAGTGTTCGGAGTGAGGATGGAGAGTTTTCGGTGTGAGGAAGCAGAGTGTTCGGAGTAGTGATGGAGAGTGTTCGGGTTGAGGATGAACAGTGTTCGGGGTGAGGATGGAGAGTGTTCGGGGTGAGGATTCAGAGTGTTCGGAGTGAGGATGGAGAGTGTTCGGAGTGAGGATGGAGAGTGTTCGAAGTGAGGATGGAGAGTGTTCGGGGTGAGGATGGAGAGTGTTCGGGGTGAGGATGGAGAGTGTTCGGAGTGAGGATGGAGAGTGTTCGGGGTGAGGATGAAGACTGTTCGGGGTGAGGATGGAGAGTGTTCGGGGTGAGGATGGAGAGCGTTCGGAGTGAGGATGGAGAGTGTTCGGGGTGAGGATGGAGAGTGTTCGGGGTGAGGATGGAGAGCGTTCGGAGTGAGGATGGAGAGTGTTCGGAGTCAGGATGGAGAGTTTTCGGAGTGAGGATGGAGAGTGTTCGGGGTGAGGATGGAGAGCGTTCGGAGTGAGGATGGAGAGTGTTCGGGGTGAGGATGGAGAGTGTTCGGGGTGAGGATGGAGAGTGTTCGGAGTGAGGATGGAGAGTGTTCTGGGTGAGGATGGAGAGTGTTCGGGGTGAGGATGGAGAGTCTTCGGAGTGAGGATGGAGAGTGTTTGGGGTGACGATGGAGAGTGTTCGGGGTGAGGATGGAGAGTCTTCGGAGTGAGGAAGGAGAATATTCCGCGTGAGGATGGAGAGTGTTCGGAGTGAGGATGGAGAGTTTTCGGTGTGAGGAAGCAGAGTGTTCGGAGTAGTGATGGAGAGTGTTCGGGTTGAGGATGAACAGTGTTCGGGGTGAGGATGGAGAGTTTTCGGGGTGAGGATGGAGAGTGTTCGGGGTGAGGATGGAGTGTGTTCGGGGTGAGGATGGAGATTGTTCGGAGTGAGGATGGAGAGTGTTCGGAGTGAGGATGGAGAGTGTTTGGGGTGAGGATGGAGAGTGTTCGGGTTGAGGATGGAGAGTGTTCGGGGTGAGGATGGAGAGTGTTCGGAGTGAGGATGGAGATTGTTCGGAGTGAGGATGGAGAGTGCTCGGGGTGAGGATGGAGTTTGTTCGGGGTGAGGATGGAGAGTGTTCGGAGTGAGGATGGAGAGTGTTCGGGGTGAGGATGAAGACTGTTCGGGGTGAGGATGGAGAGTGTTCGCGGTGAGGATGGAGAGTGTTCGGAGTGAAGATGGAGAGTGTTCGGAGTCAGGATGGAGAGTGTTCGGAGTGAGGATGGAGAGTGTTCGGGGTGAGGATGGAGAGCGTTCGGAGTGAGGATGGAGAGTGTTCAGGGTGAGGATGGAGAGTGTTCGGAGTGAGGATGGAGAGTGTTCGGAGAGAGGATGGAGAGCGTTTGGAGTGAGGATGGAGCGCGTTCGGAGTGAGGATGGAGAGTGTTCGGAGTGACGATGGAGAGTGTTCGGAGTGAGGATGGAGAGTGTTCGGAGTGAGGATGGAGAGTGTTCGGAGTGAGGATGGAGAGTGTTTGGAGTGAGGATGGAGAGTGTTTGGAGTGAGGATGGAGAGTTGTTGGAGTGAGGATGGAGAGTGTTCGGAGTGAGGATGGAGAGTGTTTGGAGTGAGGATGGAGAGTGTTTGCAGTGAGGATGGAGAGTGTTTGGAGTGAGGATGGAGAGTTTTTGGAGTGAGGATGGAGTGTTTTTGGACTGAATATGGAGCATTTTCGGAGTGAGGATGGAGAGTGTTCGGAGTGAGGATGCAGAGTGCTCGGAGTGAGGATGCAGAGTGTTTGGAGTGAGGATGCAGAGTGTTTGGATTGAGGATGGAGAGTGTTCAGGGTGAAGATGGAGAGCGTTCAGGGTTGAGGGTGGAGAGTGCTCGGAATGAGGATGGAGAGTTTTTGGAGTGAGGATGGAGAGTGTTCAGAGTCCGGATGCAGAGTGTTCGGAGTGAGGATGGAGAATTTATGGAGTGAGGAAGGAGTGTTTTCGGAGTTAGGATGGAGAGTGTTCGGAATGAGGATGGAGAGTGCTCGGAATGACGATGGAGAGTGTTCGGGGTGAGGATGGAGAGTGTTCGGAGTGAGGATGGAGAGTGTTTGGAGTGAGGATGGAGAGTGTTTGGAGTGAGGATGGAGAGTTTTTGGAGTGAGGATGGAGAGTGTTCGGAGTGAGGATGGAGAGTGTTTGGAGTGAGGATGGAGAGTGTTTGCAGTGAGGATGGAGAGTGTTTGGAGTGAGGATGGCAGTTTTTGGAGTGAGGATGGAGTGTCTTTGGACTGAATATGGAGCATTTTCGGAGTGAGGATGGAGAGTGTTCGGACTGAGGATGCAGAGTGTTCGGAGGGAGGATGCAGAGTGTTTGGAGTGAGGATGCAGAGTGTTTGGATTGAGGATGGAGAGTGTTCAGGGTGAAGATGGAGAGCGTTCAGGGGTGAGGGTGGAGAGTGCTCGGAATGAGGATGGAGAGTTTTTGGAGTGAGGATGGAGAGTGTTCAGAGTCCGGATGCAGAGTGTTCGGAGTGAGGATGGAGAGTTTATGGAGTGAGGAAGGAGTGTTTTCGGAGTGAGGATGGAGAGTGTTCAGAATGAGGATGGAGAGTGCTCGGAATGATGATGGAGAGTGTTCGGGGTGAGGATGGAGAGTGTTCGGAGTGAGGATGGAGAGTGTTCAGAGTGCGGATGCAGAGTGTTCGGAGAGAGGATGGAGAGTTTTCGGAGTGAGGATGGAGAGTGTTCGGGGAGAGGATAGAGAGTGTTCGGGGTGAGGATGGAGAGTTTTCGGAGTGAGGATGGAGAGTGTTCGGGGAGAGGATAGAGAGTGTTCGGGGTGAGGATGGAGAGTGTTCGGGGAGAGGATAGAGAGTGTTCGGGGTGAGGATGGAGAGTGTTCGGGGTGAGGATGGAGAGTGTTCGGGGTGAGGATGGAGAGTGTTCGGGGTGAGGATGCAGAGTGTTCAGGGTGAGGATGGAGAGTGTTCAGAGTGAGGATGGAGAGTGTCCGGGGTCAGGCAGGAGAGTGTTCGGGGTGCGGATGGTGACTGTTCAGAGTGAGGATGGAGAGCGTTCGTGGTGAGGATGAAGAGTGTTGGGAGTGAGGATCGAGAATGTTCAGAGTGAGGATGAAGAGTGTTCGGAGTGAGGATGGAGAGTGTTCGGGGTGAGGATGGAGAGTGTTCGGGGTGAGGATGGAGAGTGTTCGGAGTGAGGATGGAGAGTGTTCGGGGTGAGGATGGAGAGTGTTCGGGGTGAGGATGGAGAGTTTTCGGGGTGAGGATGGAGAGTGTTCGGGGTGAGGATGGAGAGTGTTCGGAGTGAGGATGGAGAGTGTTCGGGATGAGGATGGAGAGTGTTCGGAGTGAGGATGGAGAGTGTTTGGGGTGACGATGGAGAGTGTTCGGGGTGAGGATGGAGAGTCTTCGGGGTGAGGAAGGAGAATATTCCGCGTGAGGATGGAGAGTGTTCGGAGTGAGGATGGAGAGTTTTCGGTGTGAGGAAGCAGAGTGTTCGGAGTAGTGATGGAGAGTGTTCGGGTTGAGGATGAACAGTGTTCGGGGTGAGGATGGAGAGTGTTCGGGGTGAGGATTCAGAGTGTTCGGAGTGAGGATGGAGAGTGTTCGGAGTGAGGATGGAGAGTGTTCGAAGTGAGGATGGAGAGTGTTCGGGGTGAGGATGGAGAGTGTTCGGGGTGAGGATGGAGAGTGTTTGGAGTGAGGATGGAGAGTGTTCGGGGTGAGGATGAAGACTGTTCGGGGTGAGGATGGAGAGTGTTCGGGGTGAGGATGGAGAGCGTTCGGAGTGAGGATGGAGAGTGTTCGGGGTGAGGATGGAGAGTGTTTGGGGTGAGGATGGAGAGCGTTCGGAGTGAGGATGGAGAGTGTTCGGAGTCAGGATGGAGAGTTTTCGGAGTGAGGATGGAGAGTGTTCGGGGTGAGGATGGAGAGCGTTCGGAGTGAGGATGGAGAGTGTTCGGGGTGAGGATGGAGAGTGTTCGGGTTGAGGATGGAGAGTGTTCGGAGTGAGGATGGAGAGTGTTCTGGGTGAGGATGGAGAGTGTTCGGGGTGAGGATGGAGAGTCTTCGGAGTGAGGATGGAGAGTGTTTGGGGTGACGATGGAGAGTGTTCGGGGTGAGGATGGAGAGTCTTCGGAGTGAGGAAGGAGAATATTCCGCGTGAGGATGGAGAGTGTTCGGAGTGAGGATGGAGAGTTTTCGGTGTGAGGAAGCAGAGTGTTCGGAGTAGTGATGGAGAGTGTTCGGGTTGAGGATGAACAGTGTTCGGGGTGAGGATGGAGAGTTTTCGGGGTGAGGATGGAGAGTGTTCGGGGTGAGGATGGAGTGTGTTCGGGGTGAGGATGGAGATTGTTCGGAGTGAGGATGGAGAGTGTTCGGAGTGAGGATGGAGAGTGTTTGGGGTGAGGATGGAGAGTGTTCGGGTTGAGGATGGAGAGTGTTCGGGGTGAGGATGGAGAGTGTTCGGAGTGAGGATGGAGATTGTTCGGAGTGAGGATGGAGAGTGCTCGGGGTGAGGATGGAGTTTGTTCGGGGTGAGGATGGAGAGTGTTCGGAGTGAGGATGGAGAGTGTTCGGGGTGAGGATGAAGACTGTTCGGGGTGAGGATGGAGAGTGTTCGCGGTGAGGATGGAGAGTGTTCGGAGTGAAGATGGAGAGTGTTCGGAGTCAGGATGGAGAGTGTTCGGAGTGAGGATGGAGAGTGTTCGGGGTGAGGATGGAGAGCGTTCGGAGTGAGGATGGAGAGTGTTCGGGGTGAGGATGCAGCGTGTTCAGAATGAGGATGGAGAGTGTTCGGGGTGAGGATGGAGAGTGTTCGGGGTGAGGATGGAGAGTGTTCGGAGTGAGGATGGAGAGTGTTCGGGGTGAGGACGAAGACTGTTCGGGGTGAGGATGGAGAGTGTTGGGGGTGAGGATGGAGAGTGTTCGGAGTGAGGATGGAGAGTGTTCGGAGTGAGGATGGAGAGTGTTCGGAGTCAGGATGGAGAGTGTTCGGAGTGAGGATGGAGAGTGTTCGGGGTGAGGATGGAGAGCGTTCGGAGTGAGGATGGAGAGTGTTCGGGGTGAGGATGGAGAGTGTTCGGAGTGAGGATGGAGAGTGTTCGGAGAGAGGATGGAGAGCGTTTGGAGTGAGGATGGAGCGCGTTCGGAGTGAGGATGGAGAGTGTTTGGAGTGAGGATGGAGAGTTTTTGGAGTGAGGTGGAGTGTTTTTGGACTGAATATGGAGCATTTTCGGAGTGAGGATGGAGAGTGTTCGGAGTGAGGATGCAGAGTGTTCGGAGGGAGGATGCAGAGTCTTTGGAGTGAGGATGCAGAGTGTTTGGATTGAGGATGGAGAGTGTTCAGGGTGAAGATGGAGAGCGTTCAGGGTTGAGGGTGGAGAGTGCTCGGAATGAGGATGGAGAGTTTTTGGAGTGAGGATGGAGAGTGTTCAGAGTCCGGATGCAGAGTGTTCGGAGTGAGGATGGAGAGTTTATGGAGTGAGGAAGGAGTGTTTTCGGAGTGAGGATGGAGAGTGTTCGGAATGAGGATGGAGAGTGCTCGGAATGACGATGGAGAGTGTTCGGGGTGAGGATGGAGAGTGTTCGGAGTGAGGATGGAGAGTGTTTGGAGTGAGGATGGAGAGTGTTCGGAGTGAGGATGGAGAGTGTTCGGAGTCAGGATGGAGAGTGTTCGGAGTGAGGATGGAGAGTGTTCGGGGTGAGGATGGAGACCGTTCGGAGTGAGGATGGAGAGTGTTCGGGGTGAGGATGGAGAGTGTTCGGAGTGAGGATGGAGAGTGTTCGGAGAGAGGATGGAGAGCGTTTGGAGTGAGGATGGAGCGCGTTCGGAGTGAGGATGCAGAGTGTTCGGAGTGACGATGGAGAGTGTTCGGAGTGAGGATGGAGAGTGTTCGGAGTGAGGATGGACAGTGTTCGGAGTGAGGATGGAGAGTGTTTGGAGTGAGGATGGAGAGTGTTTGGAGTGAGGATGGAGAGTTTTTGGAGTGAGGATGGAGAGTGTTCGGAGTGAGGATGGAGAGTTTTTGGAGTGAGGATGGAGACTGTTCGGAGTGAGGATGGAGAGTTTATGGAGTGAGGAAGGAGCGTTTTCGGAGTTAGGATGGAGAGTGTTCGGAATGAGGATGGAGAGTGCTCGGAATGACGATGGAGAGTGTTCGGGGTGAGGATGGAGAGTGTTCGGAGTGAGGATGGAGAGTGTTTGGAGTGAGGATGGAGAGTGTTTGGAGTGAGGATGGAGAGTTTTTGGAGTGAGGATGGAGAGTGTTCGGAGTGAGGATGGAGAGTGTTTGGAGTGAGGATGGGGAGTGTTTGCAGTGAGGATGGAGAGTGTTTGGAGTGAGGATGGAGAGTTTTTGGAGTGAGGATGGAGTGTCTTTGGACTGAATATGGAGCATTTTCGGAGTGAGGATGGAGAGTGTTCGGACTGAGGATGCAGAGTGTTCGGAGGGAGGATGCAGAGTGTTTGGAGTGAGGATGCAGAGTGTTTGGATTGAGGATGGAGAGTGTTCAGGGTGAAGATGGAGAGCGTTCAGGGGTGAGGGTGGAGAGTGCTCGGAATGAGGATGGAGAGTTTTTGGAGTGAGGATGGAGAGTGTTCAGAGTCCGGATGCAGAGTGTTCGGAGTGAGGATGGAGAGTTTATGGAGTGAGGAAGGAGTGTTTTCGGAGTGAGGATGGAGAGTGTTCAGAATGAGGATGGAGAGTGCTCGGAATGATGATGGAGAGTGTTCGGGGTGAGGATGGAGAGTGTTCGGAGTGAGGATGGAGAGTGTTCAGAGTGCGGATGCAGAGTGTTCGGAGAGAGGATGGAGAGTTTTCGGAGTGAGGATGGAGAGTGTTCGGGGAGAGGATAGAGAGTGTTCGGGGTGAGGATGGAGAGTTTTCGGAGTGAGGATGGAGAGTGTTCGGGGAGAGGATAGAGAGTGTTCGGGGTGAGGATGGAGAGTGTTCGGGGAGAGGATAGAGAGTGTTCGGGGTGAGGATGGAGAGTGTTCGGGGTGAGGATGGAGAGTGTTCGGGGTGAGGATGGAGAGTGTTCGGGGTGAGGATGCAGAGTGTTCAGGGTGAGGATGGAGAGTGTTCAGAGTGAGGAAAGAGAGTGTCCGGGGTCAGGCAGGAGAGTGTTCGGGGTGCGGATGGTGACTGTTCAGAGTGAGGATGGAGAGCGTTCGTGGTGAGGATGAAGAGTGTTGGGAGTGAGGATCGAGAATGTTCAGAGTGAGGATGAAGAGTGTTCGGAGTGAGGATGGAGAGTGTTCGGGGTGAGGATGGAGAGTGTTCGGGGTGAGGATGGAGAGTGTTCGGAGTGAGGATGGAGAGTGTTCGGGGTGAGGATGGAGAGTGTTCGGGGTGAGGATGGAGAGTTTTCGGGGTGAGGATGGAGAGTGTTCGGGGTGAGGATGGAGAGTGTTCGGAGTGAGGATGGAGAGTGTTCGGGATGAGGATGGAGAGTGTTCGGAGTGAGGATGGAGAGTGTTTGGGGTGACGATGGAGAGTGTTCGGGGTGAGGATGGAGAGTCTTCGGGGTGAGGAAGGAGAATATTCCGCGTGAGGATGGAGAGTGTTCGGAGTGAGGATGGAGAGTTTTCGGTGTGAGGAAGCAGAGTGTTCGGAGTAGTGATGGAGAGTGTTCGGGTTGAGGATGAACAGTGTTCGGGGTGAGGATGGAGAGTGTTCGGGGTGAGGATTCAGAGTGTTCGGAGTGAGGATGGAGAGTGTTCGGAGTGAGGATGGAGAGTGTTCGAAGTGAGGATGGAGAGTGTTCGGGGTGAGGATGGAGACTGTTCGGGGTGAGGATGGAGAGTGTTCGGAGTGAGGATGGAGAGTGTTCGGGGTGAGGATGAAGACTGTTCGGGGTGAGGATGGAGAGTGTTCGGGGTGAGGATGGAGAGCGTTCGGAGTGAGGATGGAGAGTGTTCGGGGTGAGGATGGAGAGTGTTCGGGGTGAGGATGGAGAGCGTTCGGAGTGAGGATGGAGAGTGTTCGGAGTCAGGATGGAGAGTTTTCGGAGTGAGGATGGAGAGTGTTCGGGGTGAGGATGGAGAGCGTTCGGAGTGAGGATGGAGAGTGTTCGGGGTGAGGATGGAGAGTGTTCGGGGTGAGGATGGAGAGTGTTCGGAGTGAGGATGGAGAGTGTTCTGGGTGAGGATGGAGAGTGTTCGGGGTGAGGATGGAGAGTCTTCGGAGTGAGGATGGAGAGTGTTTGGGGTGACGATGGAGAGTGTTCGGGGTGAGGATGGAGAGTCTTCGGAGTGAGGAAGGAGAATATTCCGCGTGAGGATGGAGAGTGTTCGGAGTGAGGATGGAGAGTTTTCGGTGTGAGGAAGCAGAGTGTTCGGAGTAGTGATGGAGAGTGTTCGGGTTGAGGATGAACAGTGTTCGGGGTGAGGATGGAGAGTTTTCGGGGTGAGGATGGAGAGTGTTCGGGGTGAGGATGGAGTGTGTTCGGGGTGAGGATGGAGATTGTTCGGAGTGAGGATGGAGAGTGTTCGGAGTGAGGATGGAGAGTGTTTGGGGTGAGGATGGAGAGTGTTCGGGTTGAGGATGGAGAGTGTTCGGGGTGAGGATGGAGAGTGTTCGGAGTGAGGATGGAGATTGTTCGGAGTGAGGATGGAGAGTGCTCGGGGTGAGGATGGAGTTTGTTCGGGGTGAGGATGGAGAGTGTTCGGAGTGAGGATGGAGAGTGTTCGGGGTGAGGATGAAGACTGTTCGGGGTGAGGATGGAGAGTGTTCGCGGTGAGGATGGAGAGTGTTCGGAGTGAAGATGGAGAGTGTTCGGAGTCAGGATGGAGAGTGTTCGGAGTGAGGATGGAGAGTGTTCGGGGTGAGGATGGAGAGCGTTCGGAGTGAGGATGGAGAGTGTTCAGGGTGAGGATGGAGAGTGTTCGGAGTGAGGATGGAGAGTGCTCGGAGAGAGGATGGAGAGCGTTTGGAGTGAGGATGGAGCGCGTTCGGAGTGAGGATGGAGAGTGTTCGGAGTGACGATGGAGAGTGTTCGGAGTGAGGATGGAGAGGGTTCGGAGTGAGGATGGAGAGTGTTCGGAGTGAGGATGGAGAGTGTTTGGAGTGAGGATGGAGAGTGTTTGGAGTGAGGATGGAGAGTTTTTGGAGTGAGGATGGAGAGTGTTCGGAGTGAGGATGGAGAGTGTTTGGAGTGAGGATGGAGAGTGTTTGCAGTGAGGATGGAGAGTGTTTGGAGTGAGGATGGAGAGTTTTTGGAGTGAGGATGGAGTGTTTTTGGACTGAATATGGAGCATTTTCGGAGTGAGGATGGAGAGTGTTCGGAGTGAGGATGCAGAGTGTTCGGAGTGAGGATGCAGAGTGTTTGGAGTGAGGATGCAGAGTGTTTGGATTGAGGATGGAGAGTGTTCAGGGTGAAGATGGAGAGCGTTCAGGGTTGAGGGTGGAGAGTGCTCGGAATGAGGATGGAGAGTTTTTGGAGTGAGGATGGAGAGTGTTCAGAGTCCGGATGCAGAGTGTTCGGAGTGAGGATGGAGAGTTTATGGAGTGAGGAAGGAGTGTTTTCGGAGTTAGGATGGAGAGTGTTCGGAATGAGGATGGAGAGTGCTCGGAATGACGATGGAGAGTGTTCGGGGTGAGGATGGAGAGTGTTCGGAGTGAGGATGGAGAGTGTTTGGAGTGAGGATGGAGAGTGTTTGGAGTGAGGATGGAGAGTTTTTGGAGTGAGGATGGAGAGTGTTCGGAGTGAGGATGGAGAGTGTTTGGAGTGAGGATGGAGAGTGTTTGCAGTGAGGATGGAGAGTGTTTGGAGTGAGGATGGCAGTTTTTGGAGTGAGGATGGAGTGTCTTTGGACTGAATATGGAGCATTTTCGGAGTGAGGATGGAGAGTGTTCGGACTGAGGATGCAGAGTGTTCGGAGGGAGGATGCAGAGTGTTTGGAGTGAGGATGCAGAGTGTTTGGATTGAGGATGGAGAGTGTTCAGGGTGAAGATGGAGAGCGTTCAGGGGTGAGGGTGGAGAGTGCTCGGAATGAGGATGGAGAGTTTTTGGAGTGAGGATGGAGAGTGTTCAGAGTCCGGATGCAGAGTGTTCGGAGTGAGGATGGAGAGTTTATGGAGTGAGGAAGGAGTGTTTTCGGAGTGAGGATGGAGAGTGTTCAGAATGAGGATGGAGAGTGCTCGGAATGATGATGGAGAGTGTTCGGGGTGAGGATGGAGAGTGTTCGGAGTGAGGATGGAGAGTGTTCAGAGTGCGGATGCAGAGTGTTCGGAGAGAGGATGGAGAGTTTTCGGAGTGAGGATGGAGAGTGTTCGGGGAGAGGATAGAGAGTGTTCGGGGTGAGGATGGAGAGTTTTCGGAGTGAGGATGGAGAGTGTTCGGGGAGAGGATAGAGAGTGTTCGGGGTGAGGATGGAGAGTGTTCGGGGAGAGGATAGAGAGTGTTCGGGGTGAGGATGGAGAGTGTTCGGGGTGAGGATGGAGAGTGTTCGGGGTGAGGATGGAGAGTGTTCGGGGTGAGGATGCAGAGTGTTCAGGGTGAGGATGGAGAGTGTTCAGAGTGAGGATGGAGAGTGTCCGGGGTCAGGCAGGAGAGTGTTCGGGGTGCGGATGGTGACTGTTCAGAGTGAGGATGGAGAGCGTTCGTGGTGAGGATGAAGAGTGTTGGGAGTGAGGATCGAGAATGTTCAGAGTGAGGATGAAGAGTGTTCGGAGTGAGGATGGAGAGTGTTCGGGGTGAGGATGGAGAGTGTTCGGGGTGAGGATGGAGAGTGTTCGGAGTGAGGATGGAGAGTGTTCGGGGTGAGGATGGAGAGTGTTCGGGGTGAGGATGGAGAGTTTTCGGGGTGAGGATGGAGAGTGTTCGGGGTGAGGATGGAGAGTGTTCGGAGTGAGGATGGAGAGTGTTCGGGATGAGGATGGAGAGTGTTCGGAGTGAGGATGGAGAGTGTTTGGGGTGACGATGGAGAGTGTTCGGGGTGAGGATGGAGAGTCTTCGGGGTGAGGAAGGAGAATATTCCGCGTGAGGATGGAGAGTGTTCGGAGTGAGGATGGAGAGTTTTCGGTGTGAGGAAGCAGAGTGTTCGGAGTAGTGATGGAGAGTGTTCGGGTTGAGGATGAACAGTGTTCGGGGTGAGGATGGAGAGTGTTCGGGGTGAGGATTCAGAGTGTTCGGAGTGAGGATGGAGAGTGTTCGGAGTGAGGATGGAGAGTGTTCGAAGTGAGGATGGAGAGTGTTCGGGGTGAGGATGGAGAGTGTTCGGGGTGAGGATGGAGAGTGTTTGGAGTGAGGATGGAGAGTGTTCGGGGTGAGGATGAAGACTGTTCGGGGTGAGGATGGAGAGTGTTCGGGGTGAGGATGGAGAGCGTTCGGAGTGAGGATGGAGAGTGTTCGGGGTGAGGATGGAGAGTGTTCGGGGTGAGGATGGAGAGCGTTCGGAGTGAGGATGGAGAGTGTTCGGAGTCAGGATGGAGAGTTTTCGGAGTGAGGATGGAGAGTGTTCGGGGTGAGGATGGAGAGCGTTCGGAGTGAGGATGGAGAGTGTTCGGGGTGAGGATGGAGAGTGTTCGGGTTGAGGATGGAGAGTGTTCGGAGTGAGGATGGAGAGTGTTCTGGGTGAGGATGGAGAGTGTTCGGGGTGAGGATGGAGAGTCTTCGGAGTGAGGATGGAGAGTGTTTGGGGTGACGATGGAGAGTGTTCGGGGTGAGGATGGAGAGTCTTCGGAGTGAGGAAGGAGAATATTCCGCGTGAGGATGGAGAGTGTTCGGAGTGAGGATGGAGAGTTTTCGGTGTGAGGAAGCAGAGTGTTCGGAGTAGTGATGGAGAGTGTTCGGGTTGAGGATGAACAGTGTTCGGGGTGAGGATGGAGAGTTTTCGGGGTGAGGATGGAGAGTGTTCGGGGTGAGGATGGAGTGTGTTCGGGGTGAGGATGGAGATTGTTCGGAGTGAGGATGGAGAGTGTTCGGAGTGAGGATGGAGAGTGTTTGGGGTGAGGATGGAGAGTGTTCGGGTTGAGGATGGAGAGTGTTCGGGGTGAGGATGGAGAGTGTTCGGAGTGAGGATGGAGATTGTTCGGAGTGAGGATGGAGAGTGCTCGGGGTGAGGATGGAGTTTGTTCGGGGTGAGGATGGAGAGTGTTCGGAGTGAGGATGGAGAGTGTTCGGGGTGAGGATGAAGACTGTTCGGGGTGAGGATGGAGAGTGTTCGCGGTGAGGATGGAGAGTGTTCGGAGTGAAGATGGAGAGTGTTCGGAGTCAGGATGGAGAGTGTTCGGAGTGAGGATGGAGAGTGTTCGGGGTGAGGATGGAGAGCGTTCGGAGTGAGGATGGAGAGTGTTCGGGGTGAGGATGCAGCGTGTTCAGAATGAGGATGGAGAGTGTTCGGGGTGAGGATGGAGAGTGTTCGGGGTGAGGATGGAGAGTGTTCGGAGTGAGGATGGAGAGTGTTCGGGGTGAGGACGAAGACTGTTCGGGGTGAGGATGGAGAGTGTTCGGGGTGAGGATGGAGAGTGTTCGGAGTGAGGATGGAGAGTGTTCGGAGTGAGGATGGAGAGTGTTCGGAGTCAGGATGGAGAGTGTTCGGAGTGAGGATGGAGAGTGTTCGGGGTGAGGATGGAGAGCGTTCGGAGTGAGGATGGAGAGTGTTCGGGGTGAGGATGGAGAGTGTTCGGAGTGAGGATGGAGAGTGTTCGGAGAGAGGATGGAGAGCGTTTGGAGTGAGGATGGAGCGCGTTCGGAGTGAGGATGGAGAGTGTTTGGAGTGAGGATGGAGAGTTTTTGGAGTGAGGTGGAGTGTTTTTGGACTGAATATGGAGCATTTTCGGAGTGAGGATGGAGAGTGTTCGGAGTGAGGATGCAGAGTGTTCGGAGGGAGGATGCAGAGTCTTTGGAGTGAGGATGCAGAGTGTTTGGATTGAGGATGGAGAGTGTTCAGGGTGAAGATGGAGAGCGTTCAGGGTTGAGGGTGGAGAGTGCTCGGAATGAGGATGGAGAGTTTTTGGAGTGAGGATGGAGAGTGTTCAGAGTCCGGATGCAGAGTGTTCGGAGTGAGGATGGAGAGTTTATGGAGTGAGGAAGGAGTGTTTTCGGAGTGAGGATGGAGAGTGTTCGGAATGAGGATGGAGAGTGCTCGGAATGACGATGGAGAGTGTTCGGGGTGAGGATGGAGAGTGTTCGGAGTGAGGATGGAGAGTGTTTGGAGTGAGGATGGAGAGTGTTCGGAGTGAGGATGGAGAGTGTTCGGAGTCAGGATGGAGAGTGTTCGGAGTGAGGATGGAGAGTGTTCGGGGTGAGGATGGAGAGCGTTCGGAGTGAGGATGGAGAGTGTTCGGGGTGAGGATGGAGAGTGTTCGGAGTGAGGATGGAGAGTGTTCGGAGAGAGGATGGAGAGCGTTTGGAGTGAGGATGGAGCGCGTTCGGAGTGAGGATGGAGAGTGTTCGGAGTGACGATGGAGAGTGTTCGGAGTGAGGATGGAGAGTGTTCGGAGTGAGGATGGAGAGTGTTCGGAGTGAGGATGGAGAGTGTTTGGAGTGAGGATGGAGAGTGTTTGGAGTGAGGATGGAGAGTTTTTGGAGTGAGGATGGAGAGTGTTCGGAGTGAGGATGGAGAGTTTTTGGAGTGAGGATGGAGAGTGTTCGGAGTGAGGATGGAGAGTGTTTGGAGTGAGGATGGAGAGTGTTTGCAGTGAGGATGGAGAGTGTTTGGAGTGAGGATGGAGAGTTTTTGGAGTGAGGATGGAGTGTTTTTGGACTGAATATGGAGCATTTTCGGAGTGAGGATGGAGAGTGTTCGGAGTGAGGATGCAGAGTGTTCGGACGGAGGATGCAGAGTGTTTGGAGTGAGGATGCAGAGTGTTTGGATTGAGGATGGAGAGTGTTCAGGGTGAAGATGGAGAGCGTTCAGGGGTGAGGGTGGAGAGTGCTCGGAATGAGGATGGAGAGTTTTTGGAGTGAGGATGGAGAGTGTTCAGAGTCCGGATGCAGAGTGTTCGGAGTGAGGATGGAGAGTTTATGGAGTGAGGAAGGAGTGTTTTCGGAGTGAGGATGGAGAGTGTTCAGAATGAGGATGGAGAGTGCTCGGAATGATGATGGAGAGTGTTCGGGGTGAGGATGGAGAGTGTTCGGAGTGAGGATGGAGAGTGTTCAGAGTGCGGATGCAGAGTGTTCGGAGAGAGGATGGAGAGTTTTCGGAGTGAGGATGGAGAGTGTTCGGGGAGAGGATAGAGAGTGTTCGGGGTGAGGATGGAGAGTTTTCGGAGTGAGGATGGAGAGTGTTCGGGGAGAGGATAGAGAGTGTTCGGGGTGAGGATGGAGAGTGTTCGGGGAGAGGATAGAGATTGTTCGGGGTGAGGATGGAGAGTGTTCGGGGTGAGGATGGAGAGTGTTCGGGGTGAGGATGGAGAGTGTTCGGGGTGAGGATGCAGAGTGTTCAGGGTGAGGATGGAGAGTGTTCAGAGTGAGGATGGAGAGTGTCTGGGGTCAGGCAGGAGAGTGTTCGGGGTGCGGATGGTGACTGTTCAGAGAGAGGATGGAGAGCGTTCGTGGTGAGGATGAAGAGTGTTGGGAGTGAGGATCGAGAATGTTCAGAGTGAAGATGAAGAGTGTTCGGAGTGAGGATGGAGAGTGTTCGGGGTGAGGATGGAGAGTGTTCGGGGTGAGGATGGAGAGTGTTCGGAGTGAGGATGGAGAGTGTTCGGGGTGAGGATGGAGAGTGTTCGGGGTGAGGATGGAGAGTTTTCGGGGTGAGGATGGAGAGTGTTCGGGGTGAGGATGGAGAGTGTTCGGAGTGAGGATGGAGAGTGTTCGGGATGAGGATGGAGAGTGTTCGGAGTGAGGATGGAGAGTGTTTGGGGTGACGATGGAGAGTGTTCGGGGTGAGGATGGAGAGTCTTCGGGGTGAGGAAGGAGAATATTCCGCGTGAGGATGGAGAGTGTTCGGAGTGAGGATGGAGAGTTTTCGGTGTGAGGAAGCAGAGTGTTCGGAGTAGTGATGGAGAGTGTTCGGGTTGAGGATGAACAGTGTTCGGGGTGAGGATGGAGAGTGTTCGGGGTGAGGATTCAGAGTGTTCGGAGTGAGGATGGAGAGTGTTCGGAGTGAGGATGGAGAGTGTTCGAAGTGAGGATGGAGAGTGTTCGGGGTGAGGAAAGAGTGTTCGGGGTGAGGATGGAGAGTGTTCGGAGTGAGGATGGAGAGTGTTCGGGGTGAGGATGAAGACTGTTCGGGGTGAGGATGGAGAGTGTTCGGGGTGAGGATGGAGAGTGTTCGGAGTGAAGATGGAGAGTGTTCGGAGTCAGGATGGAGAGTGTTCGGAGTGAGGATGGAGAGTGTTCGGGGTGAGGATGGAGAGCGTTCGGAGTGAGGATGGAGAGTGTTCGGGGTGAGGATGGAGAGTGTTCGGAGTGAGGATGGAGAGTGTTCGGAGAGAGGATGGAGAGCGTTTGGAGTGAGGATGGAGCGCGTTCGGAGTGAGGATGGAGAGTGTTCGGTGTGACGATGGAGAGTGTTCGGAGTGAGGATGGAGAGTGTTCGGAGTGAGGATGGAGAGTGTTCGGAGTGAGGATGGAGAGTGTTTGGAGTGAGGATGGAGAGTGTTTGGAGTGAGGATGGAGAGTTTTTGGAGTGAGGATGGAGAGTGTTCGGAGTGAGGATGGAGAGTGTTTGGAGTGAGGATGGAGAGTGTTTGCAGTGAGGATGGAGAGTGTTTGGAGTGAGGATGGAGAGTTTTTGGAGTGAGGATGGAGTGTTTTTGGACTGAATATGGAGCATTTTCGGAGTGAGGATGGAGAGTGTTCGGAGTGAGGATGCAGAGTGTTCGGAGGGAGGATGCAGAGTGTTTGGAGTGAGGATGCAGAGTGTTTGGATTGAGGATGGAGAGTGTTCAGGGTGAAGATGGAGAGCGTTCAGGGTTGAGGGTGGAGAGTGCTCGGAATGAGGATGGAGAGTTTTTGGAGTGAGGATGGAGAGTGTTCAGAGTCCGGATGCAGAGTGTTCGGAGTGAGGATGGAGAGTTTATGGAGTGAGGAAGGAGTGTTTTCGGAGTGAGGATGGAGAGTGTTCGGAATGAGGATGGAGAGTGCTCGGAATGACGATGGAGAGTGTTCGGGGTGAGGATGGAGAGTGTTCGGAGTGAGGATGGAGAGTGTTTGGAGTGAGGATGGAGAGTGTTTGGAGTGAGGATGGAGAGTTTTTGGAGTGAGGATGGAGAGTGTTCGGAGTGAGGATGGAGAGTGTTTGGAGTGAGGATGGAGAGTGTTTGCAGTGAGGATGGAGAGTGTTTGGAGTGAGGATGGAGAGTTTTTGGAGTGAGGATGGAGTGTTTTTGGACTGAATATGGAGCATTTTCGGAGTGAGGATGGAGAGTGTTCGGAGTGAGGATGCAGAGTTTTCGGAGGGAGGATGCAGAGTGTTTGGAGTGAGGATGCAGAGTGTTTGGATTGAGGATGGAGAGTGTTCAGGGTGAAGATGGAGAGCGTTCAGGGTTGAGGGTGGAGAGTGCTCGGAATGAGGATGGAGAGTTTTTGGAGTGAGGATGGAGAGTGTTCAGAGTCCGGATGCAGAGTGTTCGGAGTGAGGATGGAGAGTGTTTGGACTGAATATGGAGCATTTTCGGAGTGAGGATGGAGAGTGTCCGGGGTCAGGCAGGAGAGTGTTCGGGGTGCGGATGGTGACTGTTCAGAGTGAGGATGGAGAGCGTTCGTGGTGAGGATGAAGAGTGTTGGGAGTGAGGATCGAGAATGTTCAGAGTGAGGATGAAGAGTGTTGGGAGTAAGGATGGAGAGTGTTTGGAGTGAGGATGGAGAGTGTTCGTGGTGAGGATGAAGAGTGTTGGGAGTGAGGATGAAGAGTGTTCAGAGTGAGGATGAAGAGTGTTGGGAGTGAGGATGGAGAGTGTTTGGACTGAGGATGGAGAGTGTTCGTGGTGAGGATGAAGAGTGTTTGGAGTGAGGATGGAGAGTGTTCGTGGTGAGGATGGAGAGTGTTCAGAGTGAGGATGGAGAGCGTTCGGGGTGAGGATGGAGAGTGTTCGGGGTGAGGATGGAGAGTGTTCGGAGTGAGGATGGAGAGTGTTCGGGGTGAGGATGGAGAGTGTTCGGGGTGAGGATGGAGAGTGTTCGGAGTGAGGATGGAGAGTGTTCGGGGTGAGGATGGAGAGTGTTCGGGGTGAGGATGGAGAGTGTTCGGGGTGAGGATGGAGAGTGTTCGGGCTGAGGATGGAGAGTGTTCGGAGTGAGGATGGAGAGTGTTCGGGATGAGGATGGAGAGTGTTCGGAGTGAGGATGGAGAGTGTTTGGGGTGACGATGGAGAGTGTTCGGGGTGAGGATGGAGAGTCTTCGGGGTGAGGAAGGAGAATATTCCGCGTGAGGATGGAGAGTGTTCGGAGTGAGGATGGAGAGTTTTCGGTGTGAGGAAGCAGAGTGTTCGGAGTAGTGATGGAGAGTGTACGGGTTGAGGATGAACAGTGTTCGGGGTGAGGATGGAGAGTGTTCGGGGTGAGGATTCAGAGTGTTCGGAGTGAGGATGGAGAGTGTTCGGAGTGAGGATGGAGAGTGTTCGAAGTGAGGATGGAGAGTGTTCGGGGTGAGGATGGAGAGTGTTCGGGGTGAGGATGGAGAGTGTTCGGAGTGAGGATGGAGAGTGTTCGGGGGGAGGATGAAGACTGTTCGGGGTGAGGATGGAGAGTGTTCGGGGTGAGGATGGAGAGTGTTCGGAGTGAAGATGGAGAGTGTTCGGAGTCAGGATGGAGAGTGTTCGGAGTGAGGATGGAGAGTGTTCGGGGTGAGGATGGAGAGTGTTCGGGGTGAGGATGGAGAGTGTTCGGGGTGAGGATGGAGAGTGTTCGGGGTGAGGATGGAGAGTGTTCGGAGTGAGGAAGGAGATTGTTCGGAGTGAGGATGGAGAGTGCTCGGGGTGAGGATGGAGTTTGTTCGGGGTGAGGATGGAGAGTGTTCGGAGTGAGGATGGAGAGTGTTCGGGGTGAGGACGAAGACTGTTCGGGGTGAGGATGGAGAGTGTTCGGGGTGAGGATGGAGAGTGTTCGGAGTGAGGATGGAGAGTGTTCGGAGTGAGGATGGAGAGTGTTCGGAGTCAGGATGGAGAGTGTTCGGAGTGAGGATGGAGAGTGTTCGGGGTGAGGATGGAGAGCGTTCGGAGTGAGGATGGAGAGTGTTCGGGGTGAGGATGGAGAGTGTTCGGAGTGAGGATGGAGAGTGTTCGGAGAGAGGATGGAGAGCGTTTGGAGTGAGGATGGAGCGCGTTCGGAGTGAGGATGGAGAGTGTTCGGAGTGACGATGGAGAGCGTTCGGAGTGAGGATGGAGAGTGTTCGGAGTGAGGATGGAGAGTGTTCGGAGTGAGGATGGAGAGTGTTTGGAGTGAGGATGGAGAGTGTTTGGAGTGAGGATGGAGAGTTTTTGGAGTGAGGATGGAGAGTGTTCGGAGTGAGGATGGAGAGTGTTTGGAGTGAGGATGGAGAGTGTTTGCAGTGAGGATGGAGAGTGTTTGGAGTGAGGATGGAGAGTTTTTGGAGTGAGGATGGAGTGTTTTTGGACTGAATATGGAGCATTTTCGGAGTGAGGATGGAGAGTGTTCGGAGTGAGGATGCAGAGTGTTCGGAGGGAGGATGCAGAGTGTTTGGAGTGAGGATGCAGAGTGTTTGGATTGAGGATGGAGAGTGTTCAGGGTGAAGATGGAGAGCGTTCAGGGTTGAGGGTGGAGAGTGCTCGGAATGAGGATGGAGAGTTTTTGGAGTGAGGATGGAGAGTGTTCAGAGTCCGGATGCAGAGTGTTCGGAGTGAGGATGGAGAGTTTATGGAGTGAGGAAGGAGTGTTTTCGGAGTGAGGATGGAGAGTGTTCGGAATGAGGATGGAGTGTGCTCGGAATGACGATGGAGAGTGTTCGGGGTGAGGATGGAGAGTGTTCGGAGTGAGGATGGAGAGTGTTTGGAGTGAGGATGGAGAGTGTTTGGAGTGAGGATGGAGAGTTTTTGGAGTGAGGATGGAGAGTGTTCGGAGTGAGGATGGAGAGTGTTTGGAATGAGGATGGAGAGTGTTTGCAGTGAGGATGGAGAGTGTTTGGAGTGAGGATGGAGAGTTTTTGGAGTGAGGATGGAGTGTTTTTGGACTGAATATGGAGCATTTTCGGAGTGAGGATGGAGAGTGTTCGGAGTGAGGATGCAGAGTGTTCGGACGGAGGATGCAGAGTGTTTGGAGTGAGGATGCAGAGTGTTTGGATTGAGGATGGAGAGTGTTCAGGGTGAAGATGGAGAGCGTTCAGGGGTGAGGGTGGAGAGTGCTCGGAATGAGGATGGAGAGTTTTTGGAGTGAGGATGGAGAGTGTTCAGAGTCCGGATGCAGAGTGTTCGGAGTGAGGATGGAGAGTTTATGGAGTGAGGAAGGAGTGTTTTCGGAGTGAGGATGGAGAGTGTTCAGAATGAGGATGGAGAGTGCTCGGAATGATGATGGAGAGTGTTCGGGGTGAGGATGGAGAGTGTTCGGAGTGAGGATGGAGAGTGTTCAGAGTGCGGATGCAGAGTGTTCGGAGAGAGGATGGAGAGTTTTCGGAGTGAGGATGGAGAGTGTTCGGGGAGAGGATAGAGAGTGTTCGGGGTGAGGATGGAGAGTTTTCGGAGTGAGGATGGAGAGTGTTCGGGGAGAGGATAGAGAGTGTTCGGGGTGAGGATGGAGAGTGTTCGGGGAGAGGATAGAGAGTGTTCGGGGTGAGGATGGAGAGTGTTCGGGGTGAGGATGGAGAGTGTTCGGGGTGAGGATGGAGAGTGTTCGGGGTGAGGATGCAGAGTGTTCAGGGTGAGGATGGAGAGTGTTCAGAGTGAGGATGGAGAGTGTCTGGGGTCAGGCAGGAGAGTGTTCGGGGTGCGGATGGTGACTGTTCAGAGAGAGGATGGAGAGCGTTCGTGGTGAGGATGAAGAGTGTTGGGAGTGAGGATCGAGAATGTTCAGAGTGAAGATGAAGAGTGTTCGGAGTGAGGATGGAGAGTGTTCGGGGTGAGGATGGAGAGTGTTCGGGGGTGAGGATGGAGAGTGTTCGGAGTGAGGATGGAGAGTGTTCGGGGTGAGGATGGAGAGTGTTCGGGGTGAGGATGGAGAGTGTTCGGAGTGAGGATGGAGAGTGTTCGGGGTGAGGATGGAGAGTGTTCGGGGTGAGGATGGAGAGTTTTCGGGGTGAGGATGGAGAGTGTTCGGGGTGAGGATGGAGAGTGTTCGGAGTGAGGATGGAGAGTGTTCGGGATGAGGATGGAGAGTGTTCGGAGTGAGGATGGAGAGTGTTTGGGGTGACGATGGAGAGTGTTCGGGGTGAGGATGGAGAGTCTTCGGGGTGAGGAAGGAGAATATTCCGCGTGAGGATGGAGAGTGTTCGGAGTGAGGATGGAGAGTTTTCGGTGTGAGGAAGCAGAGTGTTCGGAGTAGTGATGGAGAGTGTTCGGGTTGAGGATGAACAGTGTTCGGGGTGAGGATGGAGATTGTTCGGGGTGAGGATTCAGAGTGTTCGGAGTGAGGATGGAGAGTGTTCGGAGTGAGGATGGAGAGTGTTCGAAGTGAGGATGGAGAGTGTTCGGGGTGAGGAAAGAGTGTTCGGGGTGAGGATGGAGAGTGTTCGGAGTGAGGATGGAGAGTGTTCGGGGTGAGGATGAAGACTGTTCGGGGTGAGGATGGAGAGTGTTCGGGGTGAGGATGGAGAGTGTTCGGAGTGAAGATGGAGAGTGTTCGGAGTCAGGATGGAGAGTGTTCGGAGTGAGGATGGAGAGTGTTCGGGGTGAGGATGGAGAGCGTTCGGAGTGAGGATGGAGAGTGTTCGGGGTGAGGATGGAGAGTGTTCGGAGTGAGGATGGAGAGTGTTCGGAGAGAGGATGGAGAGCGTTTGGAGTGAGGATGGAGCGCATTCGGAGTGAGGATGGAGAGTGTTCGGTGTGACGATGGAGAGTGTTCGGAGTGAGGATGGAGAGTGTTCGGAGTGAGGATGGAGAGTGTTCGGAGTGAGGATGGAGAGTGTTTGGAGTGAGGATGGAGAGTGTTTGGAGTGAGGATGGAGAGTTTTTGGAGTGAGGATGGAGAGTGTTCGGAGTGAGGATGGAGAGTGTTTGGAGTGAGGATGGAGAGTGTTTGCAGTGAGGATGGAGAGTGTTTGGAGTGAGGATGGAGAGTTTTTGGAGTGAGGATGGAGTGTTTTTGGACTGAATATGGAGCATTTTCGGAGTGAGGATGGAGAGTGTTCGGAGTGAGGATGCAGAGTGTTCGGAGGGAGGATGCAGAGTGTTTGGAGTGAGGATGCAGAGTGTTTGGATTGAGGATGGAGAGTGTTCAGGGTGAAGATGGAGAGCGTTCAGGGTTGAGGGTGGAGAGTGCTCGGAATGAGGATGGAGAGTTTTTGGAGTGAGGATGGAGAGTGTTCAGAGTCCGGATGCAGAGTGTTCGGAGTGAGGATGGAGAGTTTATGGAGTGAGGAAGGAGTGTTTTCGGAGTGAGGATGGAGAGTGTTCGGAATGAGGATGGAGAGTGCTCGGAATGACGATGGAGAGTGTTCGGGGTGAGGATGGAGAGTGTTCGGAGTGAGGATGGAGAGTGTTTGGAGTGAGGATGGAGAGTGTTTGGAGTGAGGATGGAGAGTTTTTGGAGTGAGGATGGAGAGTGTTCGGAGTGAGGATGGAGAGTGTTTGGAGTGAGGATAGAGAGTGTTTGCAGTGAGGATGGAGAGTGTTTGGAGTGAGGATGGAGAGTTTTTGGAGTGAGGATGGAGTGTTTTTGGACTGAATATGGAGCATTTTCGGAGTGAGGATGGAGAGTGTTCGGAGTGAGGATGCAGAGTGTTCGGAGGGAGGATGCAGAGTGTTTGGAGTGAGGATGCAGAGTGTTTGGATTGAGGATGGAGAGTGTTCAGGGTGAAGATGGAGAGCGTTCAGGGTTGAGGGTGGAGAGTGCTCGGAATGAGGATGGAGAGTTTTTGGAGTGAGGATGGAGAGTGTTCAGAGTCCGGATGCAGAGTGTTCGGAGTGAGGATGGAGAGTGTTTGGACTGAATATGGAGCATTTTCGGAGTGAGGATGGAGAGTGTCCGGGGTCAGGCAGGAGAGTGTTCGGGGTGCGGATGGTGACTGTACAGAGTGAGGATGGAGAGCGTTCGTGGTGAGGATGAAGAGTGTTGGGAGTGAGGATCGAGAATGTTCAGAGTGAGGATGAAGAGTGTTGGGAGTAAGGATGGAGAGTGTTTGGAGTGAGGATGGAGAGTGTTCGTGGTGAGGATGAAGAGTGTTGGGAGTGAGGATGAAGAGTGTTCAGAGTGAGGATGAAGAGTGTTGGGAGTGAGGATGGAGAGTGTTTGGACTGAGGATGGAGAGTGTTCGTGGTGAGGATGAAGAGTGTTTGGAGTGAGGATGGAGAGTGTTCGTGGTGAGGATGGAGAGTGTTCAGAGTGAGGATGGAGAGCGTTCGGGGTGAGGATGGAGAGTGTTCGGGGTGAGGATGGAGAGTGTTCGGAGTGAGGATGGAGAGTGTTCGGGGTGAGGATGGAGAGTGTTCGGGGTGAGGATGGAGAGTGTTCGGAGTGAGGATGGAGAGTGTTCGGGGTGAGGATGGAGAGTGTTCGGGGTGAGGATGGAGAGTGTTCGGGGTGAGGATGGAGAGTGTTCGGGCTGAGGATGGAGAGTGTTCGGAGTGAGGATGGAGAGTGTTCGGGATGAGGATGGAGAGTGTTCGGAGTGAGGATGGAGAGTGTTTGGGGTGACGATGGAGAGTGTTCGGGGTGAGGATGGAGAGTCTTCGGGGTGAGGAAGGAGAATATTCCGCGTGAGGATGGAGAGTGTTCGGAGTGAGGATGGAGAGTTTTCGGTGTGAGGAAGCAGAGTGTTCGGAGTAGTGATGGAGAGTGTTCGGGTTGAGGATGAACAGTGTTCGGGGTGAGGATGGAGAGTGTTCGGGGTGAGGATTCAGAGTGTTCGGAGTGAGGATGGAGAGTGTTCGGAGTGAGGATGGAGAGTGTTCGAAGTGAGGATGGAGAGTGTTCGGGGTGAGGATGGAGAGTGTTCGGGGTGAGGATGGAGAGTGTTCGGAGTGAGGATGGAGAGTGTTCGGGGGGAGGATGAAGACTGTTCGGGGTGAGGATGGAGAGTGTTCGGGGTGAGGATGGAGAGTGTTCGGAGTGAAGATGGAGAGTGTTCGGAGTCAGGATGGAGAGTGTTCGGAGTGAGGATGGAGAGTGTTCGGGGTGAGGATGGAGAGCATTCGGAGTGAGGATGGAGAGTGTTCGGGGTGAGGATGGAGAGTGTTCGGAGTGAGGATGGAGAGTGTTCGGAGAGAGGATGGAGAGCGTTTGGAGTGAGGATGGAGCGCGTTCGGAGTGAGGATGGAGAGTGTTCGGAGTGACGATGGAGATTGTTCGGAGTGAGGATGGAGAGTGTTCGGAGTGAGGATGGAGAGTGTTCGGAGTGAGGATGGAGAGTGTTTGGAGTGAGGATGGAGAGTGTTTGGAGTGAGGATGGAGAGTTTTTGGAGTGAGGATGGAGAGTGTTCGGAGTGAGGATGGAGAGTGTTTGGAGTGAGGATGGAGAGTGTTTGCAGTGAGGATGGAGAGTGTTTGGAGTGAGGATGGAGAGTTTTTGGAGTGAGGATGGAGTGTTTTTGGACTGAATATGGAGCATTTTCGGAGTGAGGATGGAGAGTGTTCGGAGTGAGGATGCAGAGTGTTCGGAGGGAGGATGCAGAGTGTTTGGAGTGAGGATGCAGAGTGGTTGGATTGAGGATGGAGAGTGTTCAGGGTGAAGATGGAGAGCGTTCAGGGTTGAGGGTGGAGAGTGCTCGGAATGAGGATGGAGAGTTTTTGGAGTGAGGATGGAGAGTGTTCAGAGTCCGGATGCAGAGTGCTCGGAGTGAGGATGGAGAGTTTATGGAGTGAGGAAGGAGTGTTTTCGGAGTGAGGATGGAGAGTGTTCGGAATGAGGATGGAGAGTGCTCGGAATGACGATGGAGAGTGTTCGGGGTGAGGATGGAGAGTGTTCGGAGTGAGGATGGAGAGTGTTTGGAGTGAGGATGGAGAGTGTTTGGAGTGTGGATGGAGAGTTTTTGGAGTGAGGATGGAGAGTGTTCGGAGTGAGGATGGAGAGTGTTTGGAGTGAGGATGCAGAGTGTTTGCAGTGAGGATGGAGAGTGTTTGGAGTGAGGATGGAGAGTTTTTGGAGTGAGGATGGAGTGTTTTTGGACTGAATATGGAGCATTTTCGGAGTGAGGATGGAGAGTGTTCGGAGTGAGGATGCAGAGTGTTCGGAGGGAGGATGCAGAGTGTTTGGAGTGAGGATGCAGAGTGTTTGGATTGAGGATGGAGAGTGTTCAGGGTGAAGATGGAGAGCGTTCAGGGTTGAGGGTGGAGAGTGCTCGGAATGAGGATGGAGAGTTTTTGGAGTGAGGATGGAGAGTGTTCAGAGTCCGGATGCAGAGTGTTCGGAGTGAGGATGGAGAGTTTATGGAGTGAGGAAGGAGTGTTTTCGGAGTGAGGATGGAGAGTGTTCGGAGTGAGGATGCAGAGTGTTCGGAGGGAGGATGCAGAGTGTTTGGAGTGAGGATGCAGATTGTTTGGATTGAGGATGGAGAGTGTTCAGGGTGAAGATGGAGAGCGTTCAGGGTTGAGGGTGGAGAGTGCTCGGAATGAGGATGGAGAGATTTTGGAGTGAGGATGGAGAGTGCTCGGAATGACGATGGAGAGTGTTCGGGGTGAGGATGGAGAGTGTTCGGAGTGAGGATGGAGAGTGTTCAGAGTGCGGATACAGAATGTTCGGAGTGAGGATGGAGAATTTTCGGAGTGAGGATGGAGAGTGTTCGGGGAGAGGATAGAGAGTGTTCGGGGTGAGGATGGAGAGTGTTCGGGGTGAGGATGGAGAGAGTTCGGGGTGAGGATGGAGAGTGTTCGGGGTGAGGATGGAGAGTGTTCGGGGTGAGGATGAAGAGTGTTCAGGGTGAGGATGGAGAGTGTTCAGAGTGAGGATGGAGAGTGTCCGGGGTCAGGCAGGAGACTGTTCGGGGTGCGGATGGTGACTGTTCAGAGTGAGGATGGAGAGCGTTCGGGGTGAGGATGAAGATTGTTGGGAGTGAGGATGGAGAGTGTTTGGAGTGAGGATGGAGAGTGTTTGGAGTGAGGATGGAGAGTTTTCGGAGTGAGGATGGAGAGTGTTCGGAGTGAGGATGGAGAGTGTTCGGAGTGAGGATGGAGAGTGTTTGGAGTGAGGATGGAGAGTTTTTGCAGTGAGGATGGAGTGTTTTTGGACTGAATATGGAGCATTTTCGGAGTGAGGATGGAGAGTGTTCGGAGTGAGGATGCAGAATGTTCGGAGGGAGGATGCAGAGTGTTTGGAGTGAGGATGCAGAGTGTTTGGATTGAGGATGGAGAGTGTTCAGGGTGAAGATGGAGAGCGTTCAGGGTTGAGGGTGGAGAGTGCTCGGAATGAGGATGGAGAGTTTTTGGAGTGAGGATGGAGAGTGTTCAGAGTGCGGATGCAGAGTGTTCGGAGGGAGGATGGAGAGTTTATGGAGTGAGGAAGGAGTGTTTTCGGAGTGAGGATGGAGAGTGTTCAGAATGAGGATGGAGAGTGCTCGGAATGACGATGGAGAGTGTTCGGGGTGAGGATGGAGAGTGTTCGGAGTGAGGATGGAGAGTGTTCAGAGTGCGGATGCAGAGTGTTCGGAGAGAGGATGGAGAGTTTTCGGAGTGAGGATGGAGAGTGTTCGGGGAGAGGATAGAGAGTGTTCGGGGTGAGGATGGAGAGTTTTCGGAGTGAGGATGGAGAGTGTTCGGGGAGAGGATAGAGAGTGTTCGGGGTGAGGATGGAGAGTGTTCGGGGAGAGGATAGAGAGTGTTCGGGGTGAGGATGGAGAGTGTTCGGGGTGAGGATGGAGAGTGTTCGGGGTGAGGATGGAGAGTGTTCGGGGTGAGGATGCAGAGTGTTCAGGGTGAGGATGGAGAGTGTTCAGAGTGAGGATGGAGAGTGTCCGGGGTCAGGCAGGAGAGTGTTGGGAGTGAGGATCGAGAGTGTTCAGAGTGAGGATGAAGAGTGTTGGGAGTAAGGATGGAGAGTGTTTGGAGTGAGGATGGAGAGTGTTCGTGGTGAGGATGAAGAGTGTTGGGAGTGAGGATGAAGAGTGTTCAGAGTGAGGATGAAGAGTGTTCGGAGTGAGGATGGAGAGTGTTTGGACTGAGGATGGAGAGTGTTCGTGGTGAGGATGAAGAGTGTTTGGAGTGAGGATGGAGAGTGTTCGTGGCGAGGATGGAGAGTGTTCAGAGTGAGGATGGAGAGCGTTCGGGGTGAGGATGGAGAGGGTTCGGGGTGAGGATGGAGAGTGTTCGGAGTGAGGATGGAGAGTGTTCGGGGTGAGGATGGAGAGTGTTCGGGGTGAGGATGGAGAGTGTTCGGGGTGAGGATGGAGAGTGTTCGGGGTGAGGATGGAGAGTGTTCGGAGTGAGGATGGAGAGTGTTCGGGATGAGGATGGAGAGTGTTCGGAGTGAGGATGGAGAGTGTTTGGGGGTGACGATGGAGAGTGTTCGGGGTGAGGATGGAGAGTCTTCGGGGTGAGGAAGGAGAATATTCCGCGTGAGGATGGAGAGTGTTCGGAGTGAGGATGGAGAGTTTTCGGTGTGAGGAAGCAGAGTGTTCGGAGTAGTGATGGAGAGTGTTCGGGTTGAGGATGAACAGTGTTCGGGGTGAGGATGGAGAGTGTTCGGGGTGAGGATTCAGAGTGTTGGGAGTGAGGATGGAGAGTGTTCGGAGTGAGGATGGAGAGTGTTCGAAGTGAGGATGGAGAGTGTTCGGGGTGAGGATGGAGAGTGTTCGGGGTGAGGATGGAGAGTGTTCGGAGTGAGGATGGAGATTGTTCGGAGTGAGGATGGAGAGTGCTCGGGGTGAGGATGGATTTGTTCGGGGTGAGGATGGAGAGTGTTCGGAGTGAGGATGGAGAGTGTTCTGGGTGAGGATGGAGAGTGTTCGGGGTGAGGATGGAGAGTCTTTGGAGTGAGGATGGAGAGTGTTTGGGGTGACGATGGAGAGTGTTCGGGGTGAGGATGGAGAGTCTTCGGGGTGAGGAAGGAGAATATTCCGCGTGAGGATGGAGAGTGTTCGGAGTGAGGATGGAGAGTTTTCGGTGTGAGGAAGCAGAGTGTTCGGAGTAGTGATGGAGAGTGTTCGGGTTGAGGATGAACAGTGTTCGGGGTGAGGATGGAGAGTGTTCGGGGTGAGGATGGAGAGTGTTCGGGGTGAGGATGGAGAGTGTTCGGGGTGAGGATGGAGATTGTTCGGAGTGAGGATGGAGAGTGTTCGGGGTGAGAATGGAGAGTGTTCGGAGTGAGGATGGAGAGTGTTTGGGGTGAGGATGGAGAGTGTTCGGGGTGAGGATGGAGAGTGTTCGCGGTGAGGATGGAGAGTGTTCGGAGTGAGGATGGAGAGTGTTCGGGGTGAGGATGGAGTTTGTTCGGGGTGAGGATGGAGAGTGTTCGGAGTGAGGATGGAGAGTGTTCGGGGTGAGGATGAAGACTGTTCGGGGTGAGGATGGAGAGTGTTCGGGGTGAGGATGGAGAGTGTTCGGAGTGAAGATGGAGAGTGTTCGGAGTCAGGATGGAGAGTGTTCGGAGTGAGGATGGAGAGCGTTCGGAGTGAGGATGGAGAGTGTTCGGGGTGAGGATGCAGCGTGTTCAGAATGAGGATGGAGAGTGTTCGGAGTGAGGATGGAGAGTGTTCGGAGTGAGGATGGAGAGTGTTCGGAGAGAGGATGGAGAGCGTTTGGAGTGAGGATGGAGCGCGTTCGGAGTGAGGATGGAGACTGTTCGGAGTGACGATGGAGAGTGTTCGGAGTGAGGATGGAGAGTGTTCGGAATGAGGATGGAGAGTGTTCGGAGTGAGAATGGAGAGTGTTTGGAGTGAGGATGGAGAGTGTTTGGAGTGAGGATGGAGAGTTTTTGGAGTGAGGATGGAGAGTGTTCGGAGTGAGGATGGAGAGTGTTTGGAGTGAGGATGGAGAGTGTTTGCAGTGAGGATGGAGAGTGTTTGGAGTGAGGATGGAGAGTTTTTGGAGTGAGGATGGAGTGTTTTTGGACTGAATATGGAGCATTTTCGGAGTGAGGATGGAGAGTGTTCGGAGTGAGGATGCAGAGTGTTCGGAGGGAGGATGCAGAGTCTTTGGAGTGAGGATGCAGAGTGTTTGGATTGAGGATGGAGAGTGTTCAGGGTGAAGATGGAGAGCGTTCAGGGTTGAGGGTGGAGAGTGCTCGGAATGAGGATGGAGAGTTTTTGGAGTGAGGATGGAGAGTGTTCAGAGTCCGGATGCAGAGTGTTCGGAGTGAGGATGGAGAGTTTATGGAGTGAGGAAGGCGTGTTTTCGGAGTGAGGATGGAGAGTGTTCGGAATGAGGATGGAGAGTGCTCGGAATGACGATGGAGAGTGCTCGGGGTGAGGATGGAGAGAGTTCGGAGTGAGGATGGAGAGTGTTCAGAGTGCGGATACAGAGTGTTCGGAGTGAGGATGGAGAGTTTTCGGAGTGAGGATGGAGAGTGTTCGGGGAGAGGATAGAGAGTGTTCGGGGTGAGGATGGAGAGTGTTCGGGGTGAGGATGGAGAGAGTTCGGGGTGAGGATGGAGAGTGTTCGGGGTGAGGATGGAGAGTGTTCGGGGTGCGGATGAAGAGTGTTCAGGGTGAGGATGGAGAGTGTTCAGAGTGAGGATGGAGAGTGTCCGGGGTCAGGCAGGAGAGTGTTCGGCGTGCGGATGGTGACTGTTCAGAGTGAGGATGGAGAGCGTTCGGGGTGAGGATGAAGATTGTTGGGAGTGAGGATGGAGAGTGTTTGGAGTGAGGATGGAGAGTGTTTGGAGTGAGGATGGAGAGTGTTCGTGGTGAGGATGAAGAGTGTTGGGAGTGAGGATGAAGAGTGTTCAGAGTGAGGATTAAGAGTGTTCGGAGTGAGGATGGAGAATGTTTGGACTGAGGATGGAGAGTGTTCGTTGTGAGGATGAAGAGTGTTTGGAGTGAGGATGGAGAGTGTTCGTGGTGAGGATGTAGAGTGTTCGGGATGAGGATGGAGAGTGTTCGGGGTGAGGATGGAGAGTGTTCGGGGTGAGGATGCAGAGTGTTCAGGGTGAGGATGGAGAGTGTTCAGAGTGAGGATGGAGAGTGTCCGGGGTCAGGCAGGAGAGTGTTCGGGGTGCGGATGGTGACTGTTCAGAGTGAGGATGGAGAGGGTTCGTGGTGAGGATGAAGAGTGTTGGGAGTGAGGATCGAGAGTGTTCAGAGTGAGGATGAAGAGTGTTGGGAGTAAGGATGGAGAGTGTTTGGAGTGAGGATGGAGAGTGTTCGTGGTGAGGATGAAGTGTTGGGAGTGAGGATGAAGAGTGTTCAGAGTGAGGATGAAGAGTGTTCGGAGTGAGGATGGAGAGTGTTTGGACTGAGGATGGAGAGTGTTCGTGGTGAGGATGAAGAGTGTTTGGAGTGAGGATGGAGAGTGTTCGTGGTGAGGATGGAGAGTGTTCAGAGTGAGGATGGAGAGCGTTCGGGGTGAGGATGGAGAGTGTTCGGGGTGAGGATGGAGAGTGTTCGGAGTGAGGATGGAGAGTGTTCGGGGTGAGGATGGAGAGTGTTCGGGGTGAGGATGGAGAGTGTTCGGGGTGAGGATGGAGAGTGTTCGGGGTGAGGATGGAGAGTGTTCGGAGTGAGGATGGAGAGTGTTCGGGATGAGGATGGAGAGTGTTCGGAGTGAGGATGGAGAGTGTTTGGGGTGACGATGGAGAGTGTTCGGGGTGAGGATGGAGAGTCTTCGGGGTGAGGAAGGAGAATATTCCGCGTGAGGATGGAGAGTGTTCGGAGTGAGGATGGAGAGTTTTCGGTGTGAGGAAGCAGAGTGTTCGGAGTAGTGATGGAGAGTGTTCGGGTTGAGGATGAACAGTGTTCGGGGTGAGGATGGAGAGTGTTCGGGGTGAGGATTCAGAGTGTGCGGAGTGAGGATGGAGAGTGTTCGGAGTGAGGATGGAGAGTGTTCGAAGTAAGGATGGAGAGTGTTCGGGGTGAGGATGGAGAGTGTTCGGGGTGAGGATGGAGAGTGTTCGGAGTGAGGATGGAGATTGTTCGGAGTGAGGATGGAGAGTGCTCGGGGTGAGGATGGATTTGTTCGGGGTGAGGATGGAGAGTGTTCGGAGTGAGGATGGAGAGTGTTCGGGGTGCGGATGGAGAGTCTTTGGAGTGAGGATGGAGAGTGTTTGGGGTGACGATGGAGAGTGTTCGGGGTGAGGATGGAGAGTCTTCGGGGTGAGGAAGGAGAATATTCCGCGTGAGGATGGAGAGTGTTCGGAGTGAGGATGGAGAGTTTTCGGTGTGAGGAAGCAGAGTGTTCGGAGTAGTGATGGAGAGTGTTCGGGTTGAGGATGAACAGTGTTCGGGGTGAGGATGGAGAGTGTTCGGGGTGAGGATGGAGAGTGTTCGGGGTGAGGATGGAGAGTGTTCGGGGTGAGGATGGAGATTGTTCGGAGTGAGGATGGAGAGTGTTCGGGGTGAGGATGGAGAGTGTTCGGAGTGAGGATGGAGAGTGTTTGGGGTGAGGATGGAGAGTGTTCGGGGTGAGGATGGAGAGTGTTCGCGGTGAGGATGGAGAGTGTTCGGGGTGAGGATGGAGAGTGTTCGGAGTGAAGATGGAGAGTGTTCGGAGTCAGGATGGAGAGTGTTCGGAGTGAGGATGGAGAGTGTTCAGAATGAGGATGGAGAGTGCTCGGAATGACGATGGAGAGTGTTCGGGGTGAGGATGGAGAGTGTTCGGAGTGAGGATGGAGAGTGTTCAGAGTGCGGATGCAGAGTGTTCGGAGAGAGGATGGAGAGTTTTCGGAGTGAGGATGGAGAGTGTTCGGGGAGAGGATAGAGAGTGTTCGGGGTGAGGATGGAGAGTTTTCGGAGTGAGGATGGAGAGTGTTCGGGATGAGGATGGAGAGTGTTCGGAGTGAGGATGGAGAGTGTTTGGGGTGACGATGGAGAGTGTTCGGGGTGAGGATGGAGAGTCTTCGGGGTGAGGAAGGAGAATATTCCGCGTGAGGATGGAGAGTGTTCGGAGTGAGGATGGAGAGTGTTCGGAGTGAGGATGGAGAGTGTTCGAAGTGAGGATGGAGAGTGTTCGGGGTGAGGATGGAGAGTGTTCGGGGTGAGGATGGAGAGTGTTCGGAGTGAGGATGGAGAGTGTTCGGGGGGAGGATGAAGACTGTTCGGGGTGAGGATGGAGAGTGTTCGGGGTGAGGATGGAGAGTGTTCGGAGTGAAGATGGAGAGTGTTCGGAGTCAGGATGGAGAGTGTTCGGAGTGAGGATGGAGAGTGTTCGGGGTGAGGATGGAGAGCGTTCGGAGTGAGGATGGAGAGTGTTCGGGGTGAGGATGGAGAGTGTTCGGAGTGAGGATGGAGAGTGTTCGGAGAGAGGATGGAGAGCGTTTGGAGTGAGGATGGAGCGCGTTCGGAGTGAGGATGGAGAGTGTTCGGAGTGACGATGGAGAGTGTTCGGAGTGAGGATGGAGAGTGTTCGGAGTGAGGATGGAGAGTGTTCGGAGTGAGGATGGAGAGTGTTTGGAGTGAGGATGGAGAGTGTTTGGAGTGAGGATGGAGAGTTTTTGGAGTGAGGATGGAGAGTGTTCGGAGTGTGGATGGAGAGTGTTTGGAGTGAGGATGGAGAGTGTTTGCAGTGAGGATGGAGAGTGTTTGGAGTGAGGATGGAGAGTTTTTGGAGTGAGGATGGAGTGTTTTTGGACTGAATATGGAGCATTTTCGGAGTGAGGATGGAGAGTGTTCGGAGTGAGGATGCAGAGTGTTCGGAGGGAGGATGCAGAGTGTTTGGAGTGAGGATGCAGAGTGTTTGGATTGAGGATGGAGAGTGTTCAGGGTGAAGATGGAGAGCGTTCAGGGTTGAGGGTGGAGAGTGCTCGGAATGAGGATGGAGAGTTTTTGGAGTGAGGATGGAGAGTGTTCAGAGTCCGGATGCAGAGTGTTCGGAGTGAGGATGGAGAGTTTATAGAGTGAGGAAGGAGTGTTTTCGGAGTGAGGATGGAGAGTGTTCGGAATGAGGATGGAGAGTGCTCGGAATGACGATGGAGAGTGTTCGGGGTGAGGATGGAGAGTGTTCGGAGTGAGGATGGAGAGTGTTTGGAGTGAGGATGGAGAGTGTTTGGAGTGTGGATGGAGAGTTTTTGGAGTGAGGATGGAGAGTGTTCGGAGTGAGGATGGAGAGTGTTTGGAGTGAGGATGCAGAGTGTTTGCAGTGAGGATGGAGAGTGTTTGGAGTGAGGATGGAGAGTTTTTGGAGTGAGGATGGAGTGTTTTTGGACTGAATATGGAGCATTTTCGGAGTGAGGATGGAGAGTGTTCGGAGTGAGGATGCAGAGTGTTCGGAGGTAGGATGCAGAGTGTTTGGAGTGAGGATGCAGATTGTTTGGATTGAGGATGGAGAGTGTTCAGGGTGAAGATGGAGAGCGTTCAGGGTTGAGGGTGGAGAGTGCTCGGAATGAGGATGGAGAGTTTTTGGAGTGAGGATGGAGAGTGCTCGGAATGACGATGGAGAGTGTTCGGGGTGAGGATGGAGAGTGTTCGGAGTGAGGATGGAGAGTGTTCAGAGTGCGGATACAGAGTGTTCGGAGTGAGGATGGAGAGTTTTCGGAGTGAGGATGGAGAGTGTTCGGGGAGAGGATAGAGAGTGTTCGGGGTGAGGATGGAGAGTGTTCGGGGTGAGGATGGAGAGAGTTCGGGGTGAGGATGGAGAGTGTTCGGGGTGAGGATGGAGAGTGTTCGGGGTGAGGATGAAGAGTGTTCAGGGTGAGGATGGAGAGTGTTCAGAGTGAGGATGGAGAGTGTCCGGGGTCAGGCAGGAGACTGTTCGGGGTGCGGATGGTGACTGTTCAGAGTGAGGATGGAGAGCGTTCGGGGTGAGGATGAAGATTGTTGGGAGTGCGGATGGAGAGTGTTTGGAGTGAGGATGGAGAGTGTTTGGAGTGAGGATGGAGAGTTTTCGGAGTGAGGATGGAGAGTGTTCGGAGTGAGGATGGAGAGTGTTCGGAGTGAGGATGGAGAGTGTTTGGAGTGAGGATGGAGAGTGTTTGGAGTGAGGATGGAGAGTTTTTGCAGTGAGGATGGAGTGTTTTTGGACTGAATATGGAGCATTTTCGGAGTGAGGATGGAGAGTGTTCGGAGTGAGGATGCAGAATGTTCGGAGGGAGGATGCAGAGTGTTTGGAGTGAGGATGCAGAGTGTTTGGATTGAGGATGGAGAGTGTTCAGGGTGAAGATGGAGAGCGTTCAGGGGTGAGGGTGGAGAGTGCTCGGAATGAGGATGGAGAGTTTTTGGAGTGAGGATGGAGAGTGTTCAGAGTGCGGATGCAGAGTGTTCGGAGGGAGGATGGAGAGTTTATGGAGTGAGGAAGGAGTGTTTTCGGAGTGAGGATGGAGAGTGTTCAGAATGAGGATGGAGAGTGCTCGGAATGACGATGGAGAGTGTTCGGGGTGAGGATGGAGAGTGTTCGGAGTGAGGATGGAGAGTGTTCAGAGTGCGGATGCAGAGTGTTCGGAGAGAGGATGGAGAGTTTTCGGAGTGAGGATGGAGAGTGTTCGGGGAGAGGATAGAGAGTGTTCGGGGTGAGGATGGAGAGTTTTCGGAGTGAGGATGGAGAGTGTTCGGGGAGAGGATAGAGAGTGTTCGGGGTGAGGATGGAGAGTGTTCGGGGAGAGGATAGAGAGTGTTCGGGGTGAGGATGGAGAGTGTTCGGGGTGAGGATGGAGAGTGTTCGGGGTGAGGATGGAGAGTGTTCGGGGTGAGGATGCAGAGTGTTCAGGGTGAGGATGGAGAGTGTTCAGAGTGAGGATGGAGAGTGTCCGGGGTCAGGCAGGAGAGTGTTCGGGGTGCGGATGGTGACTGTTCAGAGTGAGGATGGAGAGCGTTCGTGGTGAGGATGAAGAGTGTTGGGAGTGAGGATCGAGAGTGTTCAGAGTGAGGATGAAGAGTGTTGGGAGTAAGGATGGAGAGTGTTTGGAGTGAGGATGGAGAGTGTTCGTGGTGAGGATGAAGAGTGTTGGGATTGAGGATGAAGAGTGTTCAGAGTGAGGATGAAGAGTGTTCGGAGTGAGGATGGAGAGTGTTTGGACTGAGGATGGAGAGTGTTCGTGGTGAGGATGAAGAGTGTTTGGAGTGAGGATGGAGAGTGTTCGTGGTGAGGATGGAGAGTGTTCAGAGTGAGGATGGAGAGCGTTCGGGGTGAGGATGGAGAGGGTTCGGGGTGAGGATGGAGAGTGTTCGGAGTGAGGATGGAGAGTGTTCGGGGTGAGGATGGAGAGTGTTCGGGGTGAGGATGGAGAGTGTTCGGGGTGAGGATGGAGAGTGTTCGGGGTGAGGATGGAGAGTGTTCGGAGTGAGGATGGAGAGTGTTCGGGATGAGGATGGAGAGTGTTCGGAGTGAGGATGGAGAGTGTTTGGGGTGACGATGGAGAGTGTTCGGGGTGAGGATGGAGAGTCTTCGGGGTGAGGAAGGAGAATATTCCGCGTGAGGATGGAGAGTGTTCGGAGTGAGGATGGAGAGTTTTCGGTGTGAGGAAGCAGAGTGTTCGGAGTAGTGATGGAGAGTGTTCGGGTTGAGGATGAACAGTGTTCGGGGTGAGGATGGAGAGTGTTCGGGGTGAGGATTCAGAGTGTTCGGAGTGAGGATGGAGAGTGTTCGGAGTGAGGATGGAGAGTGTTCGAAGTGAGGATGGAGAGTGTTCGGGGTGAGGATGGAGAATGTTCGGGGTGAGGATGGAGAGTGTTCGGAGTGAGGATGGAGATTGTTCGGAGTGAGGATGGAGAGTGCTCGGGGTGAGGATGGATTTGTTCGGGGTGAGGATGGAGAGTGTTCGGAGTGAGGATGGAGAGTGTTCTGGGTGAGGATGGAGAGTGTTCGGGGTGAGGATGGAGAGTCTTTGGAGTGAGGATGGAGAGTGTTTGGGGTGACGATGGAGAGTGTTCGGGGTGAGGATGGAGAGTCTTCGGGGTGAGGAAGGAGAATATTCCGCGTGAGGATGGAGAGTGTTCGGAGTGAGGATGGAGAGTTTTCGGTGTGAGGAAGCAGAGTGTTCGGAGTAGTGATGGAGAGTGTTCGGGTTGAGGATGAACAGTGTTCGGGGTGAGGATGGAGAGTGTTCGGGGTGAGGATGGAGAGTGTTCGGGGTGAGGATGGAGAGTGTTCGGGGTGAGGATGGAGAGTGTTCGGGGTGAGGATGGAGAGTGTTCGCGGTGAGGATGGAGAGTGTTCGGAGTGAGGATGGAGAGTGTTCGGGGTGAGGATGGAGTTTGTTCGGGGTGAGGATGGAGAGTGTTCGGAGTGAGGATGGAGAGTGTTCGGGGTGAGGATGAAGACTGTTCGGGGTGAGGATGGAGAGTGTTCGGGGTGAGGATGGAGAGTGTTCGGAGTGAAGATGGAGAGTGTTCGGAGTCAGGATGGAGAGTGTTCGGAGTGAGGATGGAGAGCGTTCGGAGTGAGGATGGAGAGTGTTCGGGGTGAGGATGCAGCGTGTTCAGAATAAAGATGGAGAGTGTTCGGAGTGAGGATGGAGAGTGTTCGGAGTGAGGATGGAGAGTGTTCGGGGTGAGGATGGAGAGTGTTCGGGGTGAGGATGGAGCGCGTTCGTAGTGAGGATGGAGACTGTTCGGAGTGACGATGGAGAGTGTTCGGAGTGAGGATGGAGAGTGTTCGGAATGAGGATGGAGAGTGTTCGGAGTGAGAATGGAGAGTGTTTGGAGTGAGGATGGAGAGTGTTTGGAGTGAGGATGGAGAGTTTTTGGAGTGAGGATGGAGAGTGTTCGGAGTGAGGATGGAGAGTGTTTGGAGTGAGGATGGAGAGTGTTTGCAGTGAGGATGGAGAGTGTTTGGAGTGAGGATGGAGAGTTTTTGGAGTGAGGATGGAGTGTTTTTGGCCTGAATATGGAGCATTTTCGGAGTGAGGATGGAGAGTGTTCGGAGTGAGGATGCAGAGTGTTCGGAGGGAGGATGCAGAGTCTTTGGAGTGAGGATGCAGAGTGTTTGGATTGAGGATGGAGAGTGTTCAGGGTGAAGATGGAGAGCGTTCAGGGTTGAGGGTGGAGAGTGCTCGGAATGAGGATGGAGAGTTTTTGGAGTGAGGATGGAGAGTGTTCAGAGTCCGGATGCAGAGTGTTCGGAGTGAGGATGGAGAGTTTATGGAGTGAGGAAGGAGTGTTTTCGGAGTGAGGATGGAGAGTGTTCGGAATGAGGATGGAGAGTGCTCGGAATGACGATGGAGAGTGCTCGGGGTGAGCATGGAGAGAGTTCGGAGTGAGGATGGAGAGTGTTCAGAGTGCGGATACAGAGTGTTCGGAGTGAGGATGGAGAGTTTTCGGAGTGAGGATGGAGAGTGTTCGGGGAGAGGATAGAGAGTGTTCGGGGTGAGGATGGAGAGTGTTCGGGGTGAGGATGGAGAGAGTTCGGGGTGAGGATGGAGAGTGTTCGGGGTGAGGATGGAGAGTGTTCGGGGTGCGGATGAAGAGTGTTCAGGGTGAGGATGGAGAGTGTTCAGAGTGAGGATGGAGAGTGTCCGGGGTCAGGCAGGAGAGTGTTCGGCGTGCGGATGGTGACTGTTCAGAGTGAGGATGGAGAGCGTTCGGGGTGAGGATGAAGATTGTTGGGAGTGAGGATGGAGAGTGTTTGGAGTGAGGATGGAGAGTGTTTGGAGTGAGGATGGAGAGTGTTCGTGGTGAGGATGAAGAGTGTTGGGAGTGAGGATGAAGAGTGTTCAGAGTGAGGATTAAGAGTGTTGGGAGTGAGGATGGAGAGTGTTTGGACTGAGGATGGAGAGTGTTCGTTGTGAGGATGAAGAGTGTTTGGAGTGAGGATGGAGAGTGTTCGTGGTGAGGATGGAGAGTGTTCGGGATGAGGATGGAGAGTGTTCGGGGTGAGGATAGAGAGTGTTCGGGGTGAGGATGCAGAGTGTTCAGGGTGAGGATGGAGAGTGTTCAGAGTGAGGATGGAGAGTGTCCGGGGTCAGGCAGGAGAGTGTTCGGGGTGCGGATGGTGACTGTTCAGAGTGAGGATGGAGAGGGTTCGTGGTGAGGATGAAGAGTGTTGGGAGTGAGGATCGAGAGTGTTCAGAGTGAGGATGAAGAGTGTTGGGAGTAAGGATGGAGAGTGTTTGGAGTGAGGATGGAGAGTGTTCGTGGTGAGGATGAAGAGTGTTGGGAGTGAGGATGAAGAGTGTTCAGAGTGAGGATGAAGAGTGTTCGGAGTGAGGATGGAGAGTGTTTGGACTGAGGATGGAGAGTGTTCGTGGTGAGGATGAAGAGTGTTTGGAGTGAGGATGGAGAGTGTTCGTGGTGAGGATGGAGAGTGTTCAGAGTGAGGATGGAGAGCGTTCGGGGTGAGGATGGAGAGTGTTCGGGGTGAGGATGGAGAGTGTTCGGAGTGAGGATGGAGAGTGTTCGGGGTGAGGATGGAGAGTGTTCGGGGTGAGGATGGAGAGTGTTCGGGGTGAGGATGGAGAGTGTTCGGGGTGAGGATGGAGAGTGTTCGGAGTGAGGATGGAGAGTGTTCGGGATGAGGATGGAGAGTGTTCGGAGTGAGGATGGAGAGTGTTTGGGGTGACGATGGAGAGTGTTCGGGGTGAGGATGGAGAGTCTTCGGGGTGAGGAAGGAGAATATTCCGCGTGAGGATGGAGAGTGTTCGGAGTGAGGATGGAGAGTTTTCGGTGTGAGGAAGCAGAGTGTTCGGAGTAGTGATGGAGAGTGTTCGGGTTGAGGATGAACAGTGTTCGGGTGAGGATGGAGAGTGTTCGGGGTGAGGATTCAGAGTGTGCGGAGTGAGGATGGAGAGTGTTCGGAGTGAGGATGGAGAGTGTTCGAAGTGAGGATGGAGAGTGTTCGGGGTGAGGATGGAGAGTGTTCGGGGTGAGGATGGAGAGTGTTCGGAGTGAGGATGGAGATTGTTCGGAGTGAGGATGAAGAGTGCTCGGGGTGAGGATGGATTTGTTCGGGGTGAGGATGGAGAGTGTTCGGAGTGAGGATGGAGAGTGTTCGGGGTGAGGATGGAGAGTCTTTGGAGTGAGGATGGAGAGTGTTTGGGGTGACGATGGAGAGTGTTCGGGGTGAGGATGGAGAGTCTTCGGGGTGAGGAAGGAGAATATTCCGCGTGAGGATGGAGAGTGTTCGGAGTGAGGATGGAGAGTTTTCGGTGTGAGGAAGCAGAGTGTTCGGAGTAGTGATGGAGAGTGTTCGGGTTGAGGATGAACAGTGTTCGGGGTGAGGATGGAGAGTGTTCGGGGTGAGGATGGAGAGTGTTCGGGGTGAGGATGGAGAGTGTTCGGGGTGAGGAAGGAGATTGTTCGGAGTGAGGATGGAGAGTGTTCGGGGTGAGGATGGAGAGTGTTCGGAGTGAGGATGGAGAGTGTTTGGGGTGAGGATGGAGAGTGTTCGGGGTGAGGATGGAGAGTGTTCGCGGTGAGGATGGAGAGTGTTCGGAGTGAGGATGGAGAGTGTTCGGGGTGAGGATGGAGTTTGTTCGGGGTGAGGATGGAGAGTGTTCGGAGTGAGGATGGAGAGTGTTCGGGGTGAGGATGAAGACTGTTCGGGGTGAGGATGGAGAGTGTTCGGGCTGAGGATGGAGAGTGTTCGGAGTGAAGATGGAGAGTGTTCGGAGTCAGGATGGAGAGTGTTCGGAGTGAGGATGGAGAGCGTTCGGAGTGAGGATGGAGAGTGTTCGGGGTGAGGATGCAGCGTGTTCAGAATGAGGATGGAGAGTGTTCGGAGTGAGGATGGAGAGTGTTCGGAGTGAGGATGGAGAGTGTTCGGAGAGAGGATGGAGAGCGTTTGGAGTGAGGATGGAGCGCGTTCGGAGTGAGGATGGAGAGTGTTCGGAGTGAGAATGGAGAGTGTTTGGAGTGAGGATGGAGAGTGTTTGGAGTGAGGATGGAGAGTTTTTGGAGTGAGGATGGAGAGTGTTCGGAGTGAGGATGGAGAGTGTTTGGAGTGAGGATGGAGAGTGTTTGCAGTGAGGATGGAGAGTGTTTGGAGTGAGGATGGAGAGTTTTTGGAGTGAGGATGGAGTGTTTTTGGCCAGAATATGGAGCATTTTCGGAGTGAGGATGGAGAGTGTTCGGAGTGAGGATGCAGAGTGTTTGGATGGAGGATGCAGAGTCTTTGGAGTGAGGATGCAGAGTGTTTGGATTGAGGATGGAGAGTGTTCAGGGTGAAGATGGAGAGCGTTCAGGGTTGAGGGTGGAGAGTGCTCGGAATGAGGATGGAGAGTTTTTGGAGTGAGGATGGAGAGTGTTCAGAGTGCGGATGCAGAGTGTTCGGAGGGAGGATGGAGAGTTTATGGAGTGAGGAAGGAGTGTTTTCGGAGTGAGGATGGAGAGTGTTCAGAATGAGGATGGAGAGTGCTCGGAATGACGATGGAGAGTGTTCGGGGTGAGGATGGAGAGTGTTCGGAGTGAGGATGGAGAGTGTTCAGAGTGCGGATGCAGAGTGTTCGGAGAGAGGATGGAGAGTTTTCGGAGTGAGGATGGAGAGTGTTCGGGGAGAGGATAGAGAGTGTTCGGGGTGAGGATGGAGAGTTTTCGGAGTGAGGATGGAGAGTGTTCGGGGAGAGGATAGAGAGTGTTCGGGGTGAGGATGGAGAGTGTTCGGGGAGAGGATAGAGAGTGTTCGGGGTGAGGATGGAGAGTGTTCGGGGTGAGGATGGAGAGTGTTCGGGGTGAGGATGGAGAGTGTTCGGGGTGAGGATGCAGAGTGTTCAGGGTGAGGATGGAGAGTGTTCAGAGTGAGGATGGAGAGTGTCCGGGGTCAGGCAGGAGAGTGTTCGGGGTGCGGATGGTGACTGTTCAGAGTGAGGATGGAGAGCGTTCGTGGTGAGGATGAAGAGTGTTGGGAGTGAGGATCGAGAGTGTTCAGAATGAGGATGAAGAGTGTTGGGAGTAAGGATGGGGAGTGTTTGGAGTGAGGATGGAGAGTGTTCGTGGTGAGGATGAAGAGTGTTGGGAGTGAGGATCGAGAGTGTTCAGAGTGAGGATGAAGAGTGTTGGGAGTAAGGATGGAGAGTGTTTGGAGTGAGGATGGAGAGTGTTCGTGGTGAGGATGAAGAGTGTTGGGAGTGAGGATGAAGAGTGTTCAGAGTGAGGATGAAGAGTGTTCGGAGTGAGGATGGAGAGTGTTTGGACTGAGGATGGAGAGTGTTCGTGGTGAGGATGAAGAGTGTTTGGAGTGAGGATGGAGAGTGTTCGTGGTGAGGATGGAGAGTGTTCAGAGTGAGGATGGAGAGCGTTCGGGGTGAGGATGGAGAGTGTTCGGGGTGAGGATGGAGAGTGTTCGGAGTGAGGATGGAGAGTGTTCGGGGTGAGGATGGAGAGTGTTCGGGGTGAGGATGGAGAGTGTTCGGGGTGAGGATGGAGAGTGTTCGGGGTGAGGATGGAGAGTGTTCGGAGTGAGGATGGAGAGTGTTCGGGATGAGGATGGAGAGTGTTCGGAGTGAGGATGGAGAGTGTTTGGGGTGACGATGGAGAGTGTTCGGGGTGAGGATGGAGAGTCTTCGGGGTGAGGAAGGAGAATATTCCGCGTGAGGATGGAGAGTGTTCGGAGTGAGGATGGAGAGTTTTCGGTGTGAGGAAGCAGAGTGTTCGGAGTAGTGATGGAGAGTGTTCGGGTTGAGGATGAACAGTGTTCGGGTGAGGATGGAGAGTGTTCGGGGTGAGGATTCAGAGTGTGCGGAGTGAGGATGGAGAGTGTTCGGAGTGAGGATGGAGAGTGTTCGAAGTGAGGATGGAGAGTGTTCGGGGTGAGGATGGAGAGTGTTCGGGGTGAGGATGGAGAGTGTTCGGAGTGAGGATGGAGATTGTTCGGAGTGAGGATGAAGAGTGCTCGGGGTGAGGATGGATTTGTTCGGGGTGAGGATGGAGAGTGTTCGGAGTGAGGATGGAGAGTGTTCGGGGTGAGGATGGAGAGTCTTTGGAGTGAGGATGGAGAGTGTTTGGGGTGACGATGGAGAGTGTTCGGGGTGAGGATGGAGAGTCTTCGGGGTGAGGAAGGAGAATATTCCGCGTGAGGATGGAGAGTGTTCGGAGTGAGGATGGAGAGTTTTCGGTGTGAGGAAGCAGAGTGTTCGGAGTAGTGATGGAGAGTGTTCGGGTTGAGGATGAACAGTGTTCGGGGTGAGGATGGAGAGTGTTCGGGGTGAGGATGGAGAGTGTTCGGGGTGAGGATGGAGAGTGTTCGGGGTGAGGAAGGAGATTGTTCGGAGTGAGGATGGAGAGTGTTCGGGGTGAGGATGGAGAGTGTTCGGAGTGAGGATGGAGAGTGTTTGGGGTGAGGATGGAGAGTGTTCGGGGTGAGGATGGAGAGTGTTCGCGGTGAGGATGGAGAGTGTTCGGAGTGAGGATGGAGAGTGTTCGGGGTGAGGATGGAGTTTGTTCGGGGTGAGGATGGAGAGTGTTCGGAGTGAGGATGGAGAGTGTTCGGGGTGAGGATGAAGACTGTTCGGGGTGAGGATGGAGAGTGTTCGGGCTGAGGATGGAGAGTGTTCGGAGTGAAGATGGAGAGTGTTCGGAGTCAGGATGGAGAGTGTTCGGAGTGAGGATGGAGAGCGTTCGGAGTGAGGATGGAGAGTGTTCGGGGTGAGGATGCAGCGTGTTCAGAATGAGGATGGAGAGTGTTCGGAGTGAGGATGGAGAGTGTTCGGAGTGAGGATGGAGAGTGTTCGGAGAGAGGATGGAGAGCGTTTGGAGTGAGGATGGAGCGCGTTCGGAGTGAGGATGGAGAGTGTTCGGAGTGAGAATGGAGAGTGTTTGGAGTGAGGATGGAGAGTGTTTGGAGTGAGGATGGAGAGTTTTTGGAGTGAGGATGGAGAGTGTTCGGAGTGAGGATGGAGAGTGTTTGGAGTGAGGATGGAGAGTGTTTGCAGTGAGGATGGAGAGTGTTTGGAGTGAGGATGGAGAGTTTTTGGAGTGAGGATGGAGTGTTTTTGGCCAGAATATGGAGCATTTTCGGAGTGAGGATGGAGAGTGTTCGGAGTGAGGATGCAGAGTGTTTGGATGGAGGATGCAGAGTCTTTGGAGTGAGGATGCAGAGTGTTTGGATTGAGGATGGAGAGTGTTCAGGGTGAAGATGGAGAGCGTTCAGGGTTGAGGGTGGAGAGTGCTCGGAATGAGGATGGAGAGTTTTTGGAGTGAGGATGGAGAGTGTTCAGAGTGCGGATGCAGAGTGTTCGGAGGGAGGATGGAGAGTTTATGGAGTGAGGAAGGAGTGTTTTCGGAGTGAGGATGGAGAGTGTTCAGAATGAGGATGGAGAGTGCTCGGAATGACGATGGAGAGTGTTCGGGGTGAGGATGGAGAGTGTTCGGAGTGAGGATGGAGAGTGTTCAGAGTGCGGATGCAGAGTGTTCGGAGAGAGGATGGAGAGTTTTCGGAGTGAGGATGGAGAGTGTTCGGGGAGAGGATAGAGAGTGTTCGGGGTGAGGATGGAGAGTTTTCGGAGTGAGGATGGAGAGTGTTCGGGGAGAGGATAGAGAGTGTTCGGGGTGAGGATGGAGAGTGTTCGGGGAGAGGATAGAGAGTGTTCGGGGTGAGGATGGAGAGTGTTCGGGGTGAGGATGGAGAGTGTTCGGGGTGAGGATGGAGAGTGTTCGGGGTGAGGATGCAGAGTGTTCAGGGTGAGGATGGAGAGTGTTCAGAGTGAGGATGGAGAGTGTCCGGGGTCAGGCAGGAGAGTGTTAGGGGTGCGGATGGTGACTGTTCAGAGTGAGGATGGAGAACGTTCGTGGTGAGGATGAAGAGTGTTGGGAGTGAGGATCGAGAGTGTTCAGAGTGAGGATGAAGAGTGTTGGGAGTAAGGATGGAGAGTGTTTGGAGTGAGGATGGAGAGTGTTCGTGGTGAGGATGAAGAGTGTTGGGAGTGAGGATGAAGAGTGTTCAGAGTGAGGATGAAGAGTGTTCGGAGTGAGGATGGAGAGTGTTTGGACTGAGGATGGAGAGTGTTCGTGGTGAGGATGAAGAGTGTTTGGAGTGAGGATGGAGAGTGTTCGTGGTGAGGATGGAGAGTGTTCAGAGTGAGGATGGAGAGCGTTCGGGGTGAGGATGGAGAGGGTTCGGGGTGAGGATGGAGAGTGTTCGGAGTGAGGATGGAGAGTGTTCGGGGTGAGGATGGAGAGTGTTCGGGGTGAGGATGGAGAGTGTTCGGGGTGAGGATGGAGAGTGTTCGGGGTGAGGATGGAGAGTGTTCGGAGTGAGGATGGAGAGTGTTCGGGATGAGGATGGAGAGTGTTCGGAGTGAGGATGGAGAGTGTTTGGGGTGACGATGGAGAGTGTTCGGGGTGAGGATGGAGAGTCTTCGGGGTGAGGAAGGAGAATATTCCGCGTGAGGATGGAGAGTGTTCGGAGTGAGGATGGAGAGTTTTCGGTGTGAGGAAGCAGAGTGTTCGGAGTAGTGATGGAGAGTGTTCGGGGTGAGGATGGAGAGTGTTCGGAGTGAGGATGGAGAGTGTTCGGGATGAGGATGGAGAGTGTTCGGAGTGAGGATGGAGAGTGTTTGGGGTGACGATGGAGAGTGTTCGGGGTGAGGATGGAGAGTCTTCGGGGTGAGGAAGGAGAATATTCCGCGTGAGGATGGAGAGTGTTCGGAGTGAGGATGGAGAGTTTTCGGTGTGAGGAAGCAGAGTGTTCGGAGTAGTGATGGAGAGTGTTCGGGTTGAGGATGAACAGTGTTCGGGGTGAGGATGGAGAGTGTTCGGGGTGAGGATTCAGAGTGTGCGGAGTGAGGATGGAGAGTGTTCGGAGTGAGGATGGAGAGTGTTCGAAGTGAGGATGGAGAGTGTTCGGGGTGAGGATGGAGAGTGTTCGGGGTGAGGATGGAGAGTGTTCGGAGTGAGGATGGAGATTGTTCGGAGTGAGGATGAAGAGTGCTCGGGGTGAGGATGGATTTGTTCGGGGTGAGGATGGAGAGTGTTCGGAGTGAGGATGGAGAGTGTTCGGGGTGAGGATGGAGAGTCTTTGGAGTGAGGATGGAGAGTGTTTGGGGTGACGATGGAGAGTGTTCGGGGTGAGGATGGAGAGTCTTCGGGGTGAGGAAGGAGAATATTCCGCGTGAGGATGGAGAGTGTTCGGAGTGAGGATGGAGAGTTTTCGGTGTGAGGAAGCAGAGTGTTCGGAGTAGTGATGGAGAGTGTTCGGGTTGAGGATGAACAGTGTTCGGGGTGAGGATGGAGAGTGTTCGGGGTGAGGATGGAGAGTGTTCGGGGTGAGGATGGAGAGTGTTCGGGGTGAGGAAGGAGATTGTTCGGAGTGAGGATGGAGAGTGTTCGGGGTGAGGATGGAGAGTGTTCGGAGTGAGGATGGAGAGTGTTTGGGGTGAGGATGGAGAGTGTTCGGGGTGAGGATGGAGAGTGTTCGCGGTGAGGATGGAGAGTGTTCGGAGTGAGGATGGAGAGTGTTCGGGGTGAGGATGGAGTTTGTTCGGGGTGAGGATGGAGAGTGTTCGGAGTGAGGATGGAGAGTGTTCGGGGTGAGGATGGAGAGTGTTCAGAGTGCGGATGCAGAGTGTTCGGAGAGAGGATGGAGAGTTTTCGGAGTGAGGATGGAGAGTGTTCGGGGAGAGGATAGAGAGTGTTCGGGGTGAGGATGGAGAGTTTTCGGAGTGAGGATGGAGAGTGTTCGGGGAGAGGATAGAGAGTGTTCGGGGTGAGGATGGAGAGTGTTCGGGGAGAGGATAGAGAGTGTTCGGGGTGAGGATGGAGAGTGTTCGGGGTGAGGATGGAGAGTGTTCGGGGTGAGGATGGAGAGTGTTCGGGGTGAGGATGCAGAGTGTTCAGGGTGAGGATGGAGAGTGTTCAGAGTGAGGATGGAGAGTGTCCGGGGTCAGGCAGGAGAGTGTTCGGGGTGCGGATGGTGACTGTTCAGAGTGAGGATGGAGAACGTTCGTGGTGAGGATGAAGAGTGTTGGGAGTGAGGATCGAGAGTGTTCAGAGTGAGGATGAAGAGTGTTGGGAGTAAGGATGGAGAGTGTTTGGAGTGAGGATGGAGAGTGTTCGTGGTGAGGATGAAGAGTGTTGGGAGTGAGGATGAAGAGTGTTCAGAGTGAGGATGAAGAGTGTTCGGAGTGAGGATGGAGAGTGTTTGGACTGAGGATGGAGAGTGTTCGTGGTGAGGATGAAGAGTGTTTGGAGTGAGGATGGAGAGTGTTCGTGGTGAGGATGGAGAGTGTTCAGAGTGAGGATGGAGAGCGTTCGGGGTGAGGATGGAGAGGGTTCGGGGTGAGGATGGAGAGTGTTCGGAGTGAGGATGGAGAGTGTTCGGGGTGAGGATGGAGAGTGTTCGGGGTGAGGATGGAGAGTGTTCGGGGTGAGGATGGAGAGTGTTCGGGGTGAGGATGGAGAGTGTTCGGAGTGAGGATGGAGAGTGTTCGGGATGAGGATGGAGAGTGTTCGGAGTGAGGATGGAGAGTGTTTGGGGTGACGATGGAGAGTGTTCGGGGTGAGGATGGAGAGTCTTCGGGGTGAGGAAGGAGAATATTCCGCGTGAGGATGGAGAGTGTTCGGAGTGAGGATGGAGAGTTTTCGGTGTGAGGAAGCAGAGTGTTCGGAGTAGTGATGGAGAGTGTTCGGGGTGAGGATGGAGAGTGTTCGGAGTGAGGATGGAGAGTGTTCGGGATGAGGATGGAGAGTGTTCGGAGTGAGGATGGAGAGTGTTTGGGGTGACGATGGAGAGTGTTCGGGGTGAGGATGGAGAGTCTTCGGGGTGAGGAAGGAGAATATTCCGCGTGAGGATGGAGAGTGTTCGGAGTGAGGATGGAGAGTTTTCGGTGTGAGGAAGCAGAGTGTTCGGAGTAGTGATGGAGAGTGTTCGGGTTGAGGATGAACAGTGTTCGGGGTGAGGATGGAGAGTGTTCGGGGTGAGGATTCAGAGTGTGCGGAGTGAGGATGGAGAGTGTTCGGAGTGAGGATGGAGAGTGTTCGAAGTGAGGATGGAGAGTGTTCGGGGTGAGGATGGAGAGTGTTCGGGGTGAGGATGGAGAGTGTTCGGAGTGAGGATGGAGATTGTTCGGAGTGAGGATGAAGAGTGCTCGGGGTGAGGATGGATTTGTTCGGGGTGAGGATGGAGAGTGTTCGGAGTGAGGATGGAGAGTGTTCGGGGTGAGGATGGAGAGTCTTTGGAGTGAGGATGGAGAGTGTTTGGGGTGACGATGGAGAGTGTTCGGGGTGAGGATGGAGAGTCTTCGGGGTGAGGAAGGAGAATATTCCGCGTGAGGATGGAGAGTGTTCGGAGTGAGGATGGAGAGTTTTCGGTGTGAGGAAGCAGAGTGTTCGGAGTAGTGATGGAGAGTGTTCGGGTTGAGGATGAACAGTGTTCGGGGTGAGGATGGAGAGTGTTCGGGGTGAGGATGGAGAGTGTTCGGGGTGAGGATGGAGAGTGTTCGGGGTGAGGAAGGAGATTGTTCGGAGTGAGGATGGAGAGTGTTCGGGGTGAGGATGGAGAGTGTTCGGAGTGAGGATGGAGAGTGTTTGGGGTGAGGATGGAGAGTGTTCGGGGTGAGGATGGAGAGTGTTCGCGGTGAGGATGGAGAGTGTTCGGAGTGAGGATGGAGAGTGTTCGGGGTGAGGATGGAGTTTGTTCGGGGTGAGGATGGAGAGTGTTCGGAGTGAGGATGGAGAGTGTTCGGGGTGAGGATGGAGAGTGTTCAGAGTGCGGATGCAGAGTGTTCGGAGAGAGGATGGAGAGTTTTCGGAGTGAGGATGGAGAGTGTTCGGGGAGAGGATAGAGAGTGTTCGGGGTGAGGATGGAGAGTTTTCGGAGTGAGGATGGAGAGTGTTCGGGGAGAGGATAGAGAGTGTTCGGGGTGAGGATGGAGAGTGTTCGGGGAGAGGATAGAGAGTGTTCGGGGTGAGGATGGAGAGTGTTCGGGGTGAGGATGGAGAGTGTTCGGGGTGAGGATGGAGAGTGTTCGGGGTGAGGATGCAGAGTGTTCAGGGTGAGGATGGAGAGTGTTCAGAGTGAGGATGGAGAGTGTCCGGGGTCAGGCAGGAGAGTGTTCGGGGTGCGGATGGTGACTGTTCAGAGTGAGGATGGAGAACGTTCGTGGTGAGGATGAAGAGTGTTGGGAGTGAGGATCGAGAGTGTTCAGAGTGAGGATGAAGAGTGTTGGGAGTAAGGATGGAGAGTGTTTGGAGTGAGGATGGAGAGTGTTCGTGGTGAGGATGAAGAGTGTTGGGAGTGAGGATGAAGAGTGTTCAGAGTGAGGATGAAGAGTGTTCGGAGTGAGGATGGAGAGTGTTTGGACTGAGGATGGAGAGTGTTCGTGGTGAGGATGAAGAGTGTTTGGAGTGAGGATGGAGAGTGTTCGTGGTGAGGATGGAGAGTGTTCAGAGTGAGGATGGAGAGCGTTCGGGGTGAGGATGGAGAGGGTTCGGGGTGAGGATGGAGAGTGTTCGGAGTGAGGATGGAGAGTGTTCGGGGTGAGGATGGAGAGTGTTCGGGGTGAGGATGGAGAGTGTTCGGGGTGAGGATGGAGAGTGTTCGGGGTGAGGATGGAGAGTGTTCGGAGTGAGGATGGAGAGTGTTCGGGATGAGGATGGAGAGTGTTCGGAGTGAGGATGGAGAGTGTTTGGGGTGACGATGGAGAGTGTTCGGGGTGAGGATGGAGAGTCTTCGGGGTGAGGAAGGAGAATATTCCGCGTGAGGATGGAGAGTGTTCGGAGTGAGGATGGAGAGTTTTCGGTGTGAGGAAGCAGAGTGTTCGGAGTAGTGATGGAGAGTGTTCGGGGTGAGGATGGAGAGTGTTCGGAGTGAGGATGGAGAGTGTTCGGGATGAGGATGGAGAGTGTTCGGAGTGAGGATGGAGAGTGTTTGGGGTGACGATGGAGAGTGTTCGGGGTGAGGATGGAGAGTCTTCGGGGTGAGGAAGGAGAATATTCCGCGTGAGGATGGAGAGTGTTCGGAGTGAGGATGGAGAGTTTTCGGTGTGAGGAAGCAGAGTGTTCGGAGTAGTGATGGAGAGTGTTCGGGTTGAGGATGAACAGTGTTCGGGGTGAGGATGGAGAGTGTTCGGGGTGAGGATTCAGAGTGTGCGGAGTGAGGATGGAGAGTGTTCGGAGTGAGGATGGAGAGTGTTCGAAGTGAGGATGGAGAGTGTTCGGGGTGAGGATGGAGAGTGTTCGGGGTGAGGATGGAGAGTGTTCGGAGTGAGGATGGAGATTGTTCGGAGTGAGGATGAAGAGTGCTCGGGGTGAGGATGGATTTGTTCGGGGTGAGGATGGAGAGTGTTCGGAGTGAGGATGGAGAGTGTTCGGGGTGAGGATGGAGAGTCTTTGGAGTGAGGATGGAGAGTGTTTGGGGTGACGATGGAGAGTGTTCGGGGTGAGGATGGAGAGTCTTCGGGGTGAGGAAGGAGAATATTCCGCGTGAGGATGGAGAGTGTTCGGAGTGAGGATGGAGAGTTTTCGGTGTGAGGAAGCAGAGTGTTCGGAGTAGTGATGGAGAGTGTTCGGGTTGAGGATGAACAGTGTTCGGGGTGAGGATGGAGAGTGTTCGGGGTGAGGATGGAGAGTGTTCGGGGTGAGGATGGAGAGTGTTCGGGGTGAGGAAGGAGATTGTTCGGAGTGAGGATGGAGAGTGTTCGGGGTGAGGATGGAGAGTGTTCGGAGTGAGGATGGAGAGTGTTTGGGGTGAGGATGGAGAGTGTTCGGGGTGAGGATGGAGAGTGTTCGCGGTGAGGATGGAGAGTGTTCGGAGTGAGGATGGAGAGTGTTCGGGGTGAGGATGGAGTTTGTTCGGGGTGAGGATGGAGAGTGTTCGGAGTGAGGATGGAGAGTGTTCGGGGTGAGGATGAAGACTGTTCGGGGTGAGGATGGAGAGTGTTCGGGCTGAGGATGGAGAGTGTTCGGAGTGAAGATGGAGAGTGTTCGGAGTCAGGATGGAGAGTGTTCGGAGTGAGGATGGAGAGCGTTCGGAGTGAGGATGGAGAGTGTTCGGGGTGAGGATGCAGCGTGTTCAGAATGAGGATGGAGAGTGTTCGGAGTGAGGATGGAGAGTGTTGGGAGTGAGGATCGAGAGTGTTCAGAGTGAGGATGAAGAGTGTTGGGAGTAAGGATGGAGAGTGTTTGGAGTGAGGATGGAGAGTGTTCGTGGTGAGGATGAAGAGTGTTGGGAGTGAGGATGAAGAGTGTTCAGAGTGAGGATGAAGAGTGTTCGGAGTGAGGATGGAGAGTGTTTGGACTGAGGATGGAGAGTGTTCGTGGTGAGGATGAAGAGTGTTTGGAGTGAGGATGGAGAGTGTTCGTGGTGAGGATGGAGAGTGTTCAGAGTGAGGATGGAGAGCGTTCGGGGTGAGGATGGAGAGGGTTCGGGGTGAGGATGGAGAGTGTTCGGAGTGAGGATGGAGAGTGTTCGGGGTGAGGATGGAGAGTGTTCGGGGTGAGGATGGAGAGTGTTCGGGGTGAGGATGGAGAGTGTTCGGGGTGAGGATGGAGAGTGTTCGGAGTGAGGATGGAGAGTGTTCGGGATGAGGATGGAGAGTGTTCGGAGTGAGGATGGAGAGTGTTTGGGGTGACGATGGAGAGTGTTCGGGGTGAGGATGGAGAGTCTTCGGGGTGAGGAAGGAGAATATTCCGCGTGAGGATGGAGAGTGTTCGGAGTGAGGATGGAGAGTTTTCGGTGTGAGGAAGCAGAGTGTTCGGAGTAGTGATGGAGAGTGTTCGGGGTGAGGATGGAGAGTGTTCGGGGTGAGGATTCAGAGTGTTCGGAGTGAGGATGGAGAGTGTTCGGAGTGAGGATGGAGAGTGTTCGAAGTGAGGATGGAGAGTGTTCGGGGTGAGGATGGAGAGTGTTCGGGGTGAGGATGGAGAGTGTTCGGAGTGAGGATGGAGATTGTTCGGAGTGAGGATGGAGAGTGCTCGGGGTGAGGATGGATTTGTTCGGGGTGAGGATGGAGAGTGTTCGGAGTGAGGATGGAGAGTGTTCTGGGTGAGGATGGAGAGTGTTCGGGGTGAGGATGGAGAGTCTTTGGAGTGAGGATGGAGAGTGTTTGGGGTGACGATGGAGAGTGTTCGGGGTGAGGATGGAGAGTCTTCGGGGTGAGGAAGGAGAATATTCCGCGTGAGGATGGAGAGTGTTCGGAGTGAGGATGGAGAGTTTTCGGTGTGAGGAAGCAGAGTGTTCGGAGTAGTGATGGAGAGTGTTCGGGTTGAGGATGAACAGTGTTCGGGGTGAGGATGGAGAGTGTTCGGGGTGAGGATGGAGAGTGTTCGGGGTGAGGATGGAGAGTGTTCGGGGTGAGGATGGAGATTGTTCGGAGTGAGGATGGAGAGTGTTCGGGGTGAGAATGGAGAGTGTTCGGAGTGAGGATGGAGAGTGTTTGGGGTGAGGATGGAGAGTGTTCGGGGTGAGGATGGAGAGTGTTCGCGGTGAGGATGGAGAGTGTTCGGAGTGAGGATGGAGAGTGTTCGGGGTGAGGATGGAGTTTGTTCGGGGTGAGGATGGAGAGTGTTCGGAGTGAGGATGGAGAGTGTTCGGGGTGAGGATGAAGACTGTTCGGGGTGAGGATGGAGAGTGTTCGGGGTGAGAATGGAGAGTGTTCGGAGTGAAGATGGAGAGTGTTCGGAGTCAGGATGGAGAGTGTTCGGAGTGAGGATGGAGAGCGTTCGGAGTGAGGATGGAGAGTGTTCGGGGTGAGGATGCAGCGTGTTCAGAATGAAGATGGAGAGTGTTCGGAGTGAGGATGGAGAGTGTTCGGAGTGAGGATGGAGAGTGTTCGGAGAGAGGATGGAGAGCGTTTGGAGTGAGGATGGAGCGCGTTCGGAGTGAGGATGGAGACTGTTCGGAGTGACGATGGAGAGTGTTCGGAGTGAGGATGGAGAGTGTTCGGAATGAGGATGGAGAGTGTTCGGAGTGAGAATGGAGAGTGTTTGGAGTGAGGATGGAGAGTGTTTGGAGTGAGGATGGAGAGTTTTTGGAGTGAGGATGGAGAGTGTTCGGAGTGAGGATGGAGAGTGTTTGGAGTGAGGATGGAGAGTGTTTGCAGTGAGGATGGAGAGTGTTTGGAGTGAGGATGGAGAGTTTTTGGAGTGAGGATGGAGTGTTTTTGGCCTGAATATGGAGCATTTTCGGAGTGAGGATGGAGAGTGTTCGGAGTGAGGATGCAGAGTGTTCGGAGGGAGGATGCAGAGTCTTTGGAGTGAGGATGCAGAGTGTTTGGATTGAGGATGGAGAGTGTTCAGGGTGAAGATGGAGAGCGTTCAGGGTTGAGGGTGGAGAGTGCTCGGAATGAGGATGGAGAGTTTTTGGAGTGAGGATGGAGAGTGTTCAGAGTCCGGATGCAGAGTGTTCGGAGTGAGGATGGAGAGTTTATGGAGTGAGGAAGGAGTGTTTTCGGAGTGAGGATGGAGAGTGTTCGGAATGAGGATGGAGAGTGCTCGGAATGACGATGGAGAGTGCTCGGGGTGAGGATGGAGAGAGTTCGGAGTGAGGATGGAGAGTGTTCAGAGTGCGGATACAGAGTGTTCGGAGTGAGGATGGAGAGTTTTCGGAGTGAGGATGGAGAGTGTTCGGGGAGAGGATAGAGAGTGTTCGGGGTGAGGATGGAGAGTGTTCGGGGTGAGGATGGAGAGAGTTCGGGGTGAGGATGGAGAGTGTTCGGGGTGAGGATGGAGAGTGTTCGGGGTGCGGATGAAGAGTGTTCAGGGTGAGGATGGAGAGTGTTCAGAGTGAGGATGGAGAGTGTCCGGGGTCAGGCAGGAGAGTGTTCGGCGTGCGGATGGTGACTGTTCAGAGTGAGGATGGAGAGCGTTCGGGGTGAGGATGAAGATTGTTGGGAGTGAGGATGGAGAGTGTTTGGAGTGAGGATGGAGAGTGTTTGGAGTGAGGATGGAGAGTGTTCGTGGTGAGGATGAAGAGTGTTGGGAGTGAGGATGAAGAGTGTTCAGAGTGAGGATTAAGAGTGTTGGGAGTGAGGATGGAGAGTGTTTGGACTGAGGATGGAGAGTGTTCGTTGTGAGGATGAAGAGTGTTTGGAGTGAGGATGGAGAGTGTTCGTGGTGAGGATGGAGAGTGTTCGGGATGAGGATGGAGAGTGTTCGGGGTGAGGATGGAGAGTGTTCGGGGTGAGGATGCAGAGTGTTCAGGGTGAGGATGGAGAGTGTTCAGAGTGAGGATGGAGAGTGTCCGGGGTCAGGCAGGAGAGTGTTCGGGGTGCGGATGGTGACTGTTCAGAGTGAGGATGGAGAGCGTTCGTGGTGAGGATGAAGAGTGTTGGGAGTGAGGATCGAGAGTGTTCAGAGTGAGGATGAAGAGTGTTGGGAGTAAGGATGGAGAGTGTTTGGAGTGAGGATGGAGAGTGTTCGTGGTGAGGATGAAGAGTGTTGGGAGTGAGGATGAAGAGTGTTCAGAGTGAGGATGAAGAGTGTTCGGAGTGAGGATGGAGAGTGTTTGGACTGAGGATGGAGAGTGTTCGTGGTGAGGATGAAGAGTGTTTGGAGTGAGGATGGAGAGTGTTCTTGGTGAGGATGGAGAGTGTTCAGAGTGAGGATGGAGAGCGTTCGGGGTGAGGATGGAGAGTGTTCGGGGTGAGGATGGAGAGTGTTCGGAGTGAGGATGGAGAGTGTTCGGGGTGAGGATGGAGAGTGTTCGGGGTGAGGATGGAGAGTGTTCGGGGTGAGGATGGAGAGTGTTCGGGGTGAGGATGGAGAGTGTTCGGAGTGAGGATGGAGAGTGTTCGGGATGAGGATGGAGAGTGTTCGGAGTGAGGATGGAGAGTGTTTGGGGTGACGATGGAGAGTGTTCGGGGTGAGGATGGAGAGTCTTCGGGGTGAGGAAGGAGAATATTCCGCGTGAGGATGGAGAGTGTTCGGAGTGAGGATGGAGAGTTTTCGGTGTGAGGAAGCAGAGTGTTCGGAGTAGTGATGGAGAGTGTTCGGGTTGAGGATGAACAGTGTTCGGGGTGAGGATGGAGAGTGTTCGGGGTGAGGATTCAGAGTGTGCGGAGTGAGGATGGAGAGTGTTCGGAGTGAGGATGGAGAGTGTTCGAAGTGAGGATGGAGAGTGTTCGGGGTGAGGATGGAGAGTGTTCGGGGTGAGGATGGAGAGTGTTCGGAGTGAGGATGGAGATTGTTCGGAGTGAGGATGGAGAGTGCTCGGGGTGAGGATGGATTTGTTCGGGGTGAGGATGGAGAGTGTTCGGACTGAGGATGGAGAGTGTTCGGGGTGAGGATGGAGAGTCTTTGGAGTGAGGATGGAGAGTGTTTGGGGTGACGATGGAGAGTGTTCGGGGTGAGGATGGAGAGTCTTCGGGGTGAGGAAGGAGAATATTCCGCGTGAGGATGGAGAGTGTTCGGAGTGAGGATGGAGAGTTTTCGGTGTGAGGAAGCAGAGTGTTCGGAGTAGTGATGGAGAGTGTTCGGGTTGAGGATGAACAGTGTTCGGGGTGAGGATGGAGAGTGTTCGGGGTGAGGAAGGAGATTGTTCGGAGTGAGGATGGAGAGTGTTCGGGGTGAGGATGGAGAGTGTTCGGAGTGAGGATGGAGAGTGTTTGGGGTGATGATGGAGAGTGTTCGGGGTGAGGATGGAGAGTGTTCGCGGTGAGGATGGAGAGTGTTCGGAGTGAGGATGGAGAGTGTTCGGGGTGAGGATGGAGTTTGTTCGGGGTGAGGATGGAGAGTGTTCGGAGTGAGGATGGAGAGTGTTCGGGGTGAGGATGAAGACTGTTCGGGGTGAGGATGGAGAGTGTTCGGGCTGAGGATGGAGAGTGTTCGGAGTGAAGATGGAGAGTGTTCGGAGTCAGGATGGAGAGTGTTCGGAGTGAGGATGGAGAGCGTTCGGAGTGAGGATGGAGAGTGTTCGGGGTGAGGATGCAGCGTGTTCAGAATGAGGATGGAGAGTGTTCGGAGTGAGGATGGAGAGTGTTCGGAGTGAGGATGGAGAGTGTTCGGAGAGAGGATGGAGAGCTTTTGGAGTGAGGATGGAGCGCGTTCGGAGTGAGGATGGAGAGTGTTCGGAGTGAGAATGGAGAGTGTTTGGAGTGAGGATGGAGAGTGTTTGGAGTGAGGATGTAGAGTTTTTGGAGTGAGGATGGAGAGTGTTCGGAGTGAGGATGGAGAGTGTTTGGAGTGAGGATGGAGAGTGTTTGCAGTGAGGATGGAGAGTGTTTGGAGTGAGGATGGAGAGTTTGTGGAGTGAGGATGGAGTGTTTTTGGCCTGAATATGGAGCATTTTCGGAGTGAGGATGGAGAGTGTTCGGAGTGAGGATGCAGAGTGTTCGGAGGGAGGATGCAGAGTCTTTGGAGTGAGGATGCAGAGTGTTTGGATTGAGGATGGAGAGTGTTCAGGGTGAAGATGGAGAGCGTTCAGGGTTGAGGGTGGAGAGTGCTCGGAATGAGGATGGAGAGTTTTTGGAGTGAGGATGGAGAGTGTTCAGAGTCCGGATGCAGAGTGTTCGGAGTGAGGATGGAGAGTTTATGGAGTGAGGAAGGAGTGTTTTCGGAGTGAGGATGGAGAGTGTTCGGAATGAGGATGGAGAGTGCTCGGAATGACGATGGAGAGTGCTCGGGGTGAGGATGGAGAGAGTTCGGAGTGAGGATGGAGAGTGTTCAGAGTGCGGATACAGAGTGTTCGGAGTGAGGATGGAGAGTTTTCGGAGTGAGGATGGAGAGTGTTCGGGGAGAGGATAGAGAGTGTTCGGGGTGAGGATGGAGAGTGTTCGGGGTGAGGATGGAGAGAGTTCGGGGTGAGGATGGAGAGTGTTCGGGGTGAGGATGGAGAGTGTTCGGGGTGCGGATGAAGAGTGTTCAGGGTGAGGATGGAGAGTGTTCAGAGTGAGGATGGAGAGTGTCCGGGGTCAGGCAGGAGAGTGTTCGGCGTGCGGATGGTGACTGTTCAGAGTGAGGATGGAGAGCGTTCGGGGTGAGGATGAAGATTGTTGGGAGTGAGGATGGAGAGTGTTTGGAGTGAGGATGGAGAGTGTTTGGAGTGAGGATGGAGAGTGTTCGTGGTGAGGATGAAGAGTGTTGGGAGTGAGGATGAAGAGTGTTCAGAGTGAGGATTAAGAGTGTTGGGAGTGAGGATGTAGAGTGTTTGGACTGAGGATGGAGAGTGTTCGTTGTGAGGATGAAGAGTGTTTGGAGTGAGGATGGAGAGTGTTCGTGGTGAGGATGGAGAGTGTTCGGGATGAGGATGGAGAGTGTTCGGAGTGAGGATGGAGAGTGTTCGGGGTGAGGATGGAGAGTGTTCGGGGTGAGGATGGAGAGTGTTCGGGGTGAGGATGGAGAGTGTTCGGAGTGAGGATGGAGAGTGTTCGGGATGAGGATGGAGAGTGTTCGGGGTGAGGATGGAGAGTGTTCGGAGTGAGGATGGAGAGTGTTTGGGGTGACGATGGAGAGTGTTCGGGGTGAGGATGGAGAGTCTTCGGGGTGAGGAAGGAGAATATTCCGCGTGAGGATGGAGAGTGTTCGGAGTGAGGATGGAGAGTTTTCGGTGTGAGGAAGCAGAGTGTTCGGAGTAGTGATGGAGAGTGTTCGGGTTGAGGATGAACAGTGTTCGGGGTGAGGATGGACAGTGTTCGGGGTGAGGATTCAGAGTGTTCGGAGTGAGGATGGAGAGTGTTCGGAGTGAGGAGGGAGAGTGTTCGAAGTGAGGATGGAGAGTGTTCGGGGTGAGGATGGAAAGTGTTCGGGGTGAGGATGGAGAGTGTTCGGAGTGAGGATGGAGATTGTTCGGAGTGAGGATGGAGAGTGCTCGGGATGAGGATGGAGTTTGTTCGGGGTTAGGATGGAGAGTGTTCGGACTGAGGATGGAGAGTGTTCGGGGTGAGGATGGAGAGTGTTCGGGGTGAGGATGGAGAGTCTTCGGAGTGAGGATGGAGAGTGTTTGGGGTGACGATGGAGAGTGTTCGGGGTGAGGATGGAGAGTCTTCGGGGTGAGGAAGGAGAATATTCCGTGTGAGGATGGAGAGTGTTCGGAGTGAGGATGGAGAGTTTTCGGTGTGAGGAAGCAGAGTGTTCGGAGTAGTGATGGAGAGTGTTCGGGTTGAGGATGAACCGTGTTCGGGGTGAGGATGGAGAGTGTTCGGGGTGAGGATGGAGAGTGTTCGGGGTGAGGATGGAGATTGTTCGGAGTGAGGATGGAGAGTGTTCGGAGTGAGGATGGAGAGTGTTCGGGGTGAGGATGGAGAGTGTTCGGGGTGAGGATGGAGAGTGTTCGGGGTGAGGATGGAGAGTGTTCGGAGTGAGGATGGAGATTTTTCGGAGTGAGGATGGAGAGTGTTCGGCGTGCGGATGGTGACTGTTCAGAGTGAGGATGGAGAGCGTTCGGGGTGAGGATGAAGATTGTTGGGAGTGAGGATGGAGAGTGTTTGGAGTGAGGATGGAGAGTGTTTGGAGTGAGGATGGAGATTGTTCGTGGTGAGGATGAAGAGTGTTGGGAGTGAGGATGAACAGTGTTCAGAGTGAGGATTAAGAGTGTTGGGAGTGAGGATGGAGAGTGTTTGGACTGAGGATGGAGAGTGTTCGTTGTGAGGATGAAGAGTGTTTGGAGTGAGGATTGAGAGTGTTCGTGGTGAGGATGGAGAGTGTTCGGAGTGAGGATGGAGAGTGTTCGGAGTGAGGATGGAGAGTGTTCGGGGTGAGGATGGAGAGTGTTCGGAGTGAGGATGGAGAGTGTTCGGGGTGAGGATGGAGAGTGTTCGGGGTGAGGATGGAGAGTGTTCGGAGTGAGGATGGAGAGTGTTTGGGGTGACGATGGAGAGTGTTCGGGGTGAGGATGGAGAGTCTTCGGGGTGAGGAAGGGGAATATTCCGCGTGAGGATGGAGAGTGTTCGGAGTGAGGATGGAGAGTTTTCGGTGTGAGAAAGCAGAGTGTTCGGAGTAGTGATGGAGAGTGTCCGGGTTGAGGATGAACAGTGTTCGGGGTGAGGATGGAGAGTGTTCGGGGTGAGGATTCAGAGTGTTCGGAGTGAGGATGGAGAGTGTTCGGAGTGAGGATGGAGAGTGTTCGAAGTGAGGATGGAGAGTGTTCGGGGTGAGGATGGAGAGTGTTCGGGGTGAGGATGGAGAGTGTTCGGAGTGAGGATGGAGATTGTTCGGAGTGAGGATGGAGATTGCTCGGGGTGAGGATGGAGTTTGTTCGGGGTTAGGATGGAGAGTGTTCGGACTGAGGATGGAGAGTGTTCGGGGTGAGGATGGAGAGTGTTCGGGGTGAGGATGGAGAGTCTTCGGAGTGAGGATGGAGAGTGTTTGGGGTGACGATGGAGAGTGTTCGGGGTGAGGATGGAGAGTCTTCGGGGTGAGGAAGGAGAATATTCCGCGTGAGGATGGAGAATGTTCGGAGTGATGATGGAGAGTTTTCGGTGTGAGGAAGCAGAGTGTTCGGAGTAGTGATGGAGAGTGTTCGGGTTGAGGATGAACAGTGTTCGGGGTGAGGATGGAGAGTGTTCGGGGTGAGGATGGAGAGTGTTCGGGGTGAGGATGGAGATTGTTCGGAGTGAGGATGGAGAGTGTTATGAGTGAGGATGGAGAGTGTTCGGGGTGAGGATGGAGAGTGTTCGGAGTGAGGATGGAGAGTGTTCGGGGTGAGGATGGAGAGTGTTCGGAGTGAGGAAGGAGATTGTTCGGAGTGAGGATGGAGAGTGCTCGGGGTGAGGATGGAGTTTGTTCGGGGTGAGGATGGAGAGTGTTCGGAGTGAGGATGGAGAGTGTTCGGGGTGAGGATGAAGACTGTTCGGGGTGAGGATGGAGAGTGTTCGGGGTGAGGATGGAGAGTGTTCGGAGTGAGGATGGAGAGTGTTCGGAGTCAGGATGGAGAGTGCTCGGAGTGAGGATGGAGAGTGTTCGGGGTGAGGATGGAGAGCGTTCGGAGTGAGGATGGAGAGTGTTCGGGGTGAGGATGCAGCGTGTTCAGAATGAGGATGGAGAGTGTTCGGAGTGAGGATGGAGAGTGTTCGGAGAGAGGATGGAGAGCGTTCGGAGTGAGGATGGAGCGCGTTCGGAGTGAGGATGGAGAGTGTTCGGAGTGACGATGGAGAGTGTTCGGAGTGAGGATGGAGAGTGTTCGGAGTGAGGATGGAGAGTGTTCGGAGTGAGGATGGAGAGTGTTCGGGGTGAGGATGGAGAGTGTTCGGGGTGAGGATGGAGAGTGTTCGGGGTGAGGATGGAGAGTGTTCGGAGTGAGGATGGAGATTGTTCTGAGTGAGGATGGAGAGTGTTCGGGGTGAGGATGGAGAGTGTTCGGGGTGAGGATGGAGAGTGTTCGGGGTGAGGATGGAGAGTGTTTGGAGTGAGGATGGAGAGTGTTTGGAGTGAGGATGGAGAGTTTTTGGAGTGAGGATGGAGAGTGTTCGGAGTGAGGATGGAGAGTGTTTGGAGTGAGGATGGAGAGTGTTTGCAGTGAGGATGGAGAGTGTTTGGAGTGAGGATGGAGAGTTTTTGGAGTGAGGATGAAGTGTTTTTGGACTGAATATGGAGCATTTTCGGAGTGAGGATGGAGACTGTTCTGAGTGAGGATGCAGAGTGTTCGGAGGGAGGATGCAGAGTTTTTGGAGTGAGGATGCAGAGTGTTTGGATTGAGGATGGAGAGTGTTCAGGGTGAAGATGGAGAGCGTTCAGGGTTGAGGGTGGAGAGTGCTCGGAATGAGGATGGAGAGTTTTTGGAGTGAGGATGGAGAGTGTTCAGAGTCCGGATGCAGAGTGTTCGGAGTGAGGATGGAGAGTGTTCAGGGTGAAGATGGAGAGCGTTCAGGGTTGAGGGTGGAGAGTGCTCGGAATGAGGATGGAGAGATTTTGGAGTGAGGATGGAGAGTGCTCGGAATGACGATGGAGAGTGTTCGGGGTGAGGATGGAGAGTGTTCGGAGTGAGGATGGAGAGTGTTCAGAGTGAGGATGGTGAGTTTTTGGATTGAGGATGGAGAGTGTTCGGAGTGAGGATGGAGAGTGTTCGGAGTGAGGATGGAGAGTGTTCGGAGTGAGGATGGAGAGTTTTTGGAGTGAGGATGGAGTGTTTTTGGACTGAATATGGAGCATTTTCGGAGTGAGGATGGAGAGTGTTCGGAGTGAGGATGCAGAATGTTCGGAGGGAGGATGCAGAGTGTTTGGAGTGAGGATGCAGAGTGTTTGGATTGAGGATGGAGAGTGTTCAGGGTGAAGATGGAGAGCGTTCAGGGGTGAGGGTGGAGAGTGCTTGGAATGAGGATGGAGAGTTTTTGGAGTGAGGATGGAGAGTGTTCAGAGTCCGGATGCAGAGTGTTCGGAGTGAGGATGGAGAGTTTATGGAGTGAGGAAGGAGTGTTTTCGGAGTGAGGATGGAGAGTGTTCAGAATGAGGATGGAGAGTGCTCGGAATGACGATGGAGAGTGTTCGGGGTGAGGATGGAGAGTGTTCGGAGTGAGGATGGAGAGTGTTCAGAGTGCGGATGCAGAGTGTTCGGAGAGAGGATGGAGAGTTTTCGGAGTGAGGATGGAGAGTGTTCGGGGAGAGGATAGAGAGTGTTCGGGGTGAGGATGGAGAGTTTTTGGAGTGAGGATGGAGAGTGTTCGGGGAGAGGATAGAGAGTGTTCGGGGTGAGGATGGAGAGTGTTCGGGGAGAGGATAGAGAGTGTTCGGGGTGAGGATGGAGAGTGTTCGGGGTGAGGATGGAGAGTGTTCGGGGTGAGGATGGAGAGTGTTCGGGGTGAGGATGCAGAGTGTTCAGGGTGAGGATGGAGAGTGTTCAGAGTGAGGATGGAGAGTGTCCGGGGTCAGGCAGGAGAGTGTTCGGGGTGCGGATGGTGACTGTTCAGAGTGAGGATGGAGAGCGTTCGGGGTGAGGATGAAGATTGTTGGGAGTGAGGATGGAGAGTGTTCGGAGTGAGGATGGAGAGTGTTCGGGGTGAGGATGGAGAGAGTTCGGGGTGTGGATGGAGAGTGTTCGGGGTGAGGAAGGAGAGTGTTCGGGGTGAGGATGGAGAGAGTTCGTGGTGAGGATGGAGAGACTTCGGGGTGAGGATGGAGAGTGTTCGGAGTGAGGATGGAGATTGTTCGGAGTGAGGATGGAGAGTGCTCGGGGTGAGGATGGAGTTTGTTCGGGGTGAGGATGGAGAGTGTTCGGAGTGAGGATGGAGAGTGTTCGGGGTGAGGATGAAGACTGTTCGGGGTGAGGATGGATAGTGTTCGGAGTGAGGATGGAGAGTGTTCAGAGTGCGGATGCAGAGTGTTCGGAGTGAGGATGGAGAGTTTTCGGAGTGAGGATGGAGAGTGTTCGGGGAGAGGATAGAGAGTGTTCGGGGTGAGGATGGAGAGTGTTCGGGGTGAGGATGGAGAGTGTTCGGGGTGAGGATGGAGAGTGTTCGGAGTGAGGATGGAGAGTGTTCGGGGTGAGGATGCAAAGTGTTCAGGGTGAGGATGGAGAGTGTTCGGGGTGAGGATGCAAAGTGTTCAGGGTGAGGATGGAGAGTGCTCGGGGTGAGGATGGAGTTTGTTCGGGGTTAGGATGGAGAGTGTTCGGACTGAGGATGGAGAGTGTTCGGGGTGAGGATGGAGAGTGTTCGGGGTGAGGATGGAGAGTCTTCGGAGTGAGGATGGACAGTGTTTGGGGTGACGATGGAGAGTGTTCGGGGTGAGGATGGAGAGTGTTCGGGGAGAGGATAGAGAGTGTTCGGGGTGAGGATGGAGAGTGTTCGGGGTGAGGATGGAGAGTGTTCGGGGTGAGGATGGAGAGTTTTCGGGGTGAGGATGGAGAGTGTTCGGGGTGAGGATGAAGAGTGTTCAGGGTGAGGATGGAGAGTGTTTGGATTGAGGATGGAGAGTGTTCAGGGTGAAGATGGAGAGCGTTCAGGGTTGAGGGTGGAGAGTGCTCGGAATGAGGATGGAGAGTTTTTGGAGTGAGGATGGAGAGTGTTCAGAGTCCGGATGCAGAGTGTTCGGAGTGAGGATGGAGAGTTTATGGAGTGAGGAAGGAGTGTTTTCGGAGTGAGGATGGAGAGTGTTCGGAATGAGGATGGAGAGTGCTCGGAATGACGATGGAGAGTGTTCGGGGTGAGGATGGAGAGTGTTCGGAGTGAGGATGGAGAGTGTTCAGAGTGCGGATGCAGAGTGTTCGGAGTGAGGATGGAGAGTGTTCGGGGTGAGGATGGAGAGTGTTCGGGGTGAGGATGGAGAGTGTTCGGAGTGAGGATGGAGAGTGTTCGGGGTGAGGATGCAAAGTGTTCAGGGTGAGGATGGAGAGTGCTCGGGGTGAGGATGGAGTTTGTTCGGGGTTAGGATGGAGAGTGTTCGGACTGAGGATGGAGAGTGTTCGGGGTGAGGATGGAGAGTGTTCGGGGTGAGGATGGAGAGTCTTCGGAGTGAGGATGGAGAGTGTTTGGGGTGACGATGGAGAGTGTTCGGGGTGAGGATGGAGAGTCTTCGGGGTGAGGAAGGAGAATATTCCGCGTGAGGATGGAGAGTGTTCGGAGTGAGGATGGAGAGTTTTCGGTGTGAGGAAGCAGAGTGTTCGGAGTAGTGATGGAGAGTGTTCGGGTTGAGGATGAACAGTGTTCGGGGTGAGGATGGAGAGTGTTCGGGGTGAGGATGGAGAGTGTTCGGGGTGAGGATGGAGATTGTTCGGAGTGAGGATGGAGAGTGTTCGGAGTGAGGATGGAGAGTGTTCGGCGTGAGGATGGAGAGTGTTCGGGGTGAGGATGGAGAGTGTTCGGGGTGAGGATGGAGAGTGTTCGGAGTGAGGAAGGAGATTGTTCGGAGTGAGGATGGAGAGTGCTCGGGGTGAGGATGGAGTTTGTTCGGGGTGAGGATGGAGAGTGTTCGGAGTGAGGATGGAGAGTGTTCGGGGTGAGGATGAAGACTGTTCGGGGTGAGGATGGAGAGTGTTCGGGGTGAGGATGGAGAGTGTTCGGAGTGAGGATGGAGAGTGTTCGGAGTCAGGATGGAGAGTGCTCGGAGTGAGGATGGAGAGTGTTCGGGGTGAGGATGGAGAGCGTTCGGAGTGAGGATGGAGAGTGTTCGGGGTGAGGATGCAGCGTGTTCAGAATGAGGATGGAGAGTGTTCGGAGTGAGGATGGAGAGTGTTCGGAGAGAGGATGGAGAGCGTTCGGAGTGAGGATGGAGCGCGTTCGGAGTGAGGATGGAGAGTGTTCGGAGTGACGATGGAGAGTGTTCGGAGTGAGGATGGAGAGTGTTCGGAGTGAGGATGGAGAGTGTTCGGAGTGAGGATGGAGAGTGTTCGGGGTGAGGATGGAGAGTGTTCGGGGTGAGGATGGAGAGTGTTCGGGGTGAGGATGGAGAGTGTTCGGAGTGAGGATGGAGATTGTTCTGAGTGAGGATGGAGAGTGTTCGGGGTGAGGATGGAGAGTGTTCGGGGTGAGGATGGAGAGTGTTCGGGGTGAGGATGGAGAGTGTTTGGGGTGAGGATGGAGAGTGTTTGGAGTGAGGATGGAGAGTGTTCGGAGTGAGGATGGAGAGTGTTTGGAGTGAGGATGGATAGTGTTCGGGGTGAGGATGGAGAGTGTTCGGGGTGAGGATGCAGAGTGTTCAGGGTGAGGATGGAGAGTGTTCAGAGTGAGGATGGAGAGTGTCCGGGGTCAGGCAGGAGAGTGTTCGGGGTGCGGATGGTGACTGTTCAGAGTGAGGATGGAGAGCGTTCGGGGTGAGGATGAAGATTGTTGGGAGTGAGGATGGAGAGTGTTCGGAGTGAGGATGGAGAGTGTTCGGGGTGAGGATGGAGAGAGTTCGGGGTGTGGATGGAGAGTGTTCGGGGTGAGGAAGGAGAGTGTTCGGGGTGAGGATGGAGAGAGTTCGTGGTGAGGATGGAGAGACTTCGGGGTGAGGATGGAGAGTGTTCGGAGTGAGGATGGAGATTGTTCGGAGTGAGGATGGAGAGTGCTCGGGGTGAGGATGGAGTTTGTTCGGGGTGAGGATGGAGAGTGTTCGGAGTGAGGATGGAGAGTGTTCGGGGTGAGGATGAAGACTGTTCGGGGTGAGGATGGATAGTGTTCGGAGTGAGGATGGAGAGTGTTCAGAGTGCGGATGCAGAGTGTTCGGAGTGAGGATGGAGAGTTTTCGGAGTGAGGATGGAGAGTGTTCGGGGAGAGGATAGAGAGTGTTCGGGGTGAGGATGGAGAGTGTTCGGGGTGAGGATGGAGAGTGTTCGGGGTGAGGATGGAGAGTGTTCGGAGTGAGGATGGAGAGTGTTCGGGGTGAGGATGCAAAGTGTTCAGGGTGAGGATGGAGAGTGTTCGGGGTGAGGATGCAAAGTGTTCAGGGTGAGGATGGAGAGTGCTCGGGGTGAGGATGGAGTTTGTTCGGGGTTAGGATGGAGAGTGTTCGGACTGAGGATGGAGAGTGTTCGGGGTGAGGATGGAGAGTGTTCGGGGTGAGGATGGAGAGTCTTCGGAGTGAGGATGGACAGTGTTTGGGGTGACGATGGAGAGTGTTCGGGGTGAGGATGGAGAGTGTTCGGGGAGAGGATAGAGAGTGTTCGGGGTGAGGATGGAGAGTGTTCGGGGTGAGGATGGAGAGTGTTCGGGGTGAGGATGGAGAGTTTTCGGGGTGAGGATGGAGAGTGTTCGGGGTGAGGATGAAGAGTGTTCAGGGTGAGGATGGAGAGTGTTTGGATTGAGGATGGAGAGTGTTCAGGGTGAAGATGGAGAGCGTTCAGGGTTGAGGGTGGAGAGTGCTCGGAATGAGGATGGAGAGTTTTTGGAGTGAGGATGGAGAGTGTTCAGAGTCCGGATGCAGAGTGTTCGGAGTGAGGATGGAGAGTTTATGGAGTGAGGAAGGAGTGTTTTCGGAGTGAGGATGGAGAGTGTTCGGAATGAGGATGGAGAGTGCTCGGAATGACGATGGAGAGTGTTCGGGGTGAGGATGGAGAGTGTTCGGAGTGAGGATGGAGAGTGTTCAGAGTGCGGATGCAGAGTGTTCGGAGTGAGGATGGAGAGTGTTCGGGGTGAGGATGGAGAGTGTTCGGGGTGAGGATGGAGAGTGTTCGGAGTGAGGATGGAGAGTGTTCGGGGTGAGGATGCAAAGTGTTCAGGGTGAGGATGGAGAGTGCTCGGGGTGAGGATGGAGTTTGTTCGGGGTTAGGATGGAGAGTGTTCGGACTGAGGATGGAGAGTGTTCGGGGTGAGGATGGAGAGTGTTCGGGGTGAGGATGGAGAGTCTTCGGAGTGAGGATGGAGAGTGTTTGGGGTGACGATGGAGAGTGTTCGGGGTGAGGATGGAGAGTCTTCGGGGTGAGGAAGGAGAATATTCCGCGTGAGGATGGAGAGTGTTCGGAGTGAGGATGGAGAGTTTTCGGTGTGAGGAAGCAGAGTGTTCGGAGTAGTGATGGAGAGTGTTCGGGTTGAGGATGAACAGTGTTCGGGGTGAGGATGGAGAGTGTTCGGGGTGAGGATGGAGAGTGTTCGGGGTGAGGATGGAGATTGTTCGGAGTGAGGATGGAGAGTGTTCGGAGTGAGGATGGAGAGTGTTCGGCGTGAGGATGGAGAGTGTTCGGGGTGAGGATGGAGAGTGTTCGGGGTGAGGATGGAGAGTGTTCGGAGTGAGGAAGGAGATTGTTCGGAGTGAGGATGGAGAGTGCTCGGGGTGAGGATGGAGTTTGTTCGGGGTGAGGATGGAGAGTGTTCGGAGTGAGGATGGAGAGTGTTCGGGGTGAGGATGAAGACTGTTCGGGGTGAGGATGGAGAGTGTTCGGGGTGAGGATGGAGAGTGTTCGGAGTGAGGATGGAGAGTGTTCGGAGTCAGGATGGAGAGTGCTCGGAGTGAGGATGGAGAGTGTTCGGGGTGAGGATGGAGAGCGTTCGGAGTGAGGATGGAGAGTGTTCGGGGTGAGGATGCAGCGTGTTCAGAATGAGGATGGAGAGTGTTCGGAGTGAGGATGGAGAGTGTTCGGAGAGAGGATGGAGAGCGTTCGGAGTGAGGATGGAGCGCGTTCGGAGTGAGGATGGAGAGTGTTCGGAGTGACGATGGAGAGTGTTCGGAGTGAGGATGGAGAGTGTTCGGAGTGAGGATGGAGAGTGTTCGGAGTGAGGATGGAGAGTGTTCGGGGTGAGGATGGAGAGTGTTCGGGGTGAGGATGGAGAGTGTTCGGGGTGAGGATGGAGAGTGTTCGGAGTGAGGATGGAGATTGTTCTGAGTGAGGATGGAGAGTGTTCGGGGTGAGGATGGAGAGTGTTCGGGGTGAGGATGGAGAGTGTTCGGGGTGAGGATGGAGAGTGTTTGGGGTGAGGATGGAGAGTGTTTGGAGTGAGGATGGAGAGTGTTCGGAGTGAGGATGGAGAGTGTTTGGAGTGAGGATGGAGAGTGTTTGCAGTGAGGATGGAGAGTGTTTGGAGTGAGGATGGAGAGTTTTTGGAGTGAGGATGGAGTGTTTTTGGACTGAATATGGAGCATTTTCGGAGTGAGGATGGAGACTGTTCTGAGTGAGGATGCAGAGTGTTCGGAGGGAGGATGCAGAGTTTTTGGAGTGAGGATGCAGAGTGTTTGGATTGAGGATGGAGAGTGTTCAGGGTGAAGATGGAGAGCGTTCAGGGTTGAGGGTGGAGAGTGCTCGGAATGAGGATGGAGAGTTTTTGGAGTGAGGATGGAGAGTGTTCAGAGTCCGGATGCAGAGTGTTCGGAGTGAGGATGGAGAGTTTATGGAGTGAGGAAGGAGTGTTTTCGGAGTGAGGATGGAGAGTGTTCGGAATGAGGATGGAGAGTGCTCGGAATGACGATGGAGAGTGTTTGGGGTGAGGATGGAGAGTGTTCGGAGTGAGGATGGAGAGTGTTCAGAGTGCGGATACAGAGTCTTCGGAGTGAGGATGGAGAGTTTTCGGAGTGAGGATGGAGAGTGTTCGGGGAGAGGATAGAGAGTGTTCGGGGTGAGGATGGAGAGTGTTCGGGGTGAGGATGCAGAGAGTTCGGGGTGAGGATGGAGAGTTTTCGGGGTGAGGATGGAGAGTGTTCGGGGTGAGGATGAAGAGTGTTCAGGGTGAGGATGGAGAGTGTTCAGAGTGAGGATGGAGAGTGTCCGGGGTCAGGCAGGAGAGTGTTCGGGGTGCGGATGGTCACTGTTCAGAGTGAGGATGGAGAGCGTTCGGGGTGAGGATGAAGATTGTTGGGAGTGAGGATGGAGAGTGTTTGGAGTGAGGATGGAGAGTGTTTGGAGTGAGGATGGTGAGTTTTTGGAGTGAGGATGGAGAGTGTTCGGGGTGAGGATGGAGAGTGTTCGGAGTGAGGATGGAGAGTGTTCAGAGTGCGGATGCAGAGTGTTCGGAGAGAGGATGGAGAGTTTTCGGAGTGAGGATGGAGAGTGTTCGGGGAGAGGATAGAGAGTGTTCGGGGTGAGGATGGAGAGTTTTCGGAGTGAGGATGGAGAGTGTTCGGGGAGAGGATAGAGAGTGTTCGGGGTGAGGATGGAGAGTGTTCGGGGAGAGGATAGAGAGTGTTCGGGGTGAGGATGGAGAGTTTTCGGGGTGAGGATGGAGAGTGTTCGGGGTGAGGATGGAGAGTGTTCGGGGTGAGGATGCAGAGTGTTCAGGGTGAGGATGGAGAGTGTTCAGAGTGAGGATGTAGAGTGTCCGGGGTCAGGCAGGAGAGTGTTCGGGGTGCGGATGGTGACTGTTCAGAGTGAGGATGGAGAGCGTTCGGGGTGAGGATGAAGATTGTTGGGATTGAGGATGGAGAGTGTTCGGAGTGAGGATGGAGAGTGTTCGGGGTGAGGATGGAGAGAGTTCGGGGTGTGGATGGAGAGTGTTCGGGGTGAGAATGGAGAGTTTTCGATGTGAGGAAGGAGAGTTTTCGGAGTGAGGATGGAGAGTGTTCGGAGTCAGGATGGAGAGTGTTCGGAGTGAGGATGGAGATTGTTCGGAGTGAGGATGGAGAGTGTTCGGAGTCAGGATGGAGAGTGTTCGGAGTGAGGATGGAGATTGTTCGGAGTGAGGATGGAGAGTGTCCGGAGTGAGGATGGAGAGTGTTCGGAGTGAGGTTGGAGAATGTTCGGAGTGAGGTTGGAGAATGTTCGGGGTGAGGATGGAGAGTGTCCGGGGAGAGGCTGGAGAGTGTCCGGAGTGAGGATGGAGAGTGCTGGGGGTGTGGATGGAGAGTTTTCAGAATGAGGATGGAGAGTTTTCGCGGTGAGAATGGAGAGTGTTCGGAGTGAGGATGGAGAGTGTTCGGGGTGAGGATGGAGAGTGTTCGGGGTGAGGATGGAGAGAGTTCGGGGTGAGGATGGAGAGACTTCGGGGTGAGGATGGAGAGTGTTCGGAGTGAGGATGGAGATTGTTCGGAGTGAGGATGGAGAGTGCTCGGGGTGAGGATGGAGTTTGTTCGGGGTGAGGATGGAGAGTGTTCGGAGTGAGGATGGAGAGTGTTCCGGGTGAGGATGAAGACTGTTCGGGGTGAGGATGGAGAGTGTTCGGAGTGAGGATGGAGAGTGTTCAGAGTGCGGATGCAGAGTGTTCGGAGTGAGGATGGAGAGTTTTCGGAGTGAGGATGGAGAGTGTTCGGGGAGAGGATAGAGAGTGTTCGGGGTGAGGATGGAGAGTGTTCGGGGTGAGGATGGAGAGTGTTCGGGGTGAGGATGGAGAGTTTTCGGGGTGAGGATGGAGAGTGTTCGGGGTGAGGATGAAGAGTGTTCAGGGTGAGGATGGAGAGTGTTTTGATTGAGGATGGAGAGTGTTCAGGGTGAAGATGGAGAGCGTTCAGGGTTGAGGGTGGAGAGTGCTCGGAATGAGGATGGAGAGTTTTTGGAGTGAGGATGGAGAGTGTTCAGAGTCCGGATGCAGAGTGTTCGGAGTGAGGATGGAGAGTTTATGGAGTGAGGAAGGAGTTTTTTCGGAGTGAGGATGGAGAGTGTTCGGAATGAGGATGGAGAGTGCTCGGAATGACGATGGAGAGTGTTCGGGGTGAGGATGGAGAGTGTTCGGAGTGAGGATGGAGAGTGTTCGGGGTGAGGATGAAGACTGTTCGGGGTGAGGATGGAGAGTGTTCGGAGTGAGGATGGAGAGTGTTCAGAGTGCGGATGCAGAGTGTTCGGAGTGAGGATGGAGAGTTTTCGGAGTGAGGATGGAGAGTGTTCGGGGAGAGGATAGAGAGTGTTCAGGGTGAGGATGGAGAGTGTTCGGGGTGAGGATGGAGAGTGTTCGGGGTGAGGATGGAGAGTTTTCGGGGTGAGGATGGAGAGTGTTCGGGGTGAGGATGGAGATTGTTCGGAGTGAGGATGGAGAGTGTTCGGGGTGAGGATGGAGAGTTTTCGGGGTGAGGATGGAGAGTGTTCGGAGTGAGGATGGAGAGTGTTCGGGGTGAGGATGGAGAGTTTTCGGGGTGAGGATGGAGAGTGTTCGGGGTGAGGATGAAGAGTGTTCAGGGTGAGGATGGAGAGTGTTTTGATTGAGGATGGAGAGTGCTCAGGGTGAAGATGGAGAGCGTTCAGGGTTGAGGGTGGAGAGTGCTCGGAATGAGGATGGAGAGTTTTTGGAGTGAGGATGGAGAGTGTTCAGAGTCCGGATGCAGAGTGTTCGGAGTGAGGATGGAGAGTTTATGGAGTGAGGAAGGAGTGTTTTCGGAGTGAGGATGGAGAGTGTTCGGAATGAGGATGGAGAGTGCTCGGAATGACGATGGAGAGTGTTCGGGGTGAGGATGGAGAGTGTTCGGAGTGAGGATGGAGAGTGTTCAGAGTGCGGATGCAGAGTGTTCGGAGTGAGGATGGAGAGTTTTCGGAGTGAGGATGGAGAGTGTTCGGGGAGAGGATAGAGAGTGTTCGGGGTGAGGATGGAGAGTGTTCGGGGTGAGGATGGAGAGTGTTCGGGGTGAGGATGGAGAGTGTTCGGAGTGAGGATGGAGAGTGTTCGGGGTGAGGATGCAGAGTGTTCATGGTGAGGATGGAGAGTGTTCGGGGTGAGGATGCAAAGTGTTCAGGGTGAGGATGGAGAGTGTTCAGAGTGAGGATGGAGAGTGTCCGGGGTCAGGCAGGAGAGTGTTCGGGGTGCGGATGGTGACTGTTCAGAGTGAGGATGGAGAGCGTTCGGGGTGAGGATGGAGAGTGTTCGGGGTGAGGATGGAGAGAGTTCGGGGTGTGGATGGAGAGTGTTCGGGGTGAGGATGGTGAGTGTTCGGGGTGAGGATGGAGAGTGTTCGGGGTGAGGATGGAGAGTGCTCGGAGTGAGGATGGAGAGTGTTCGGGGTGTGGATGGAGAGTGTTCGGGGTGAGGAAGGAGAGTGTTCGGGGTGAGAATGGAGAGTTTTCGATGTGAGGAAGGAGTGTGTTCGGAGTGAGGATGGAGAGTGTCCGGAGTCAGGATGGAGAGTGTTCGGAGTGAGGATGGAGATTGTTCGGAGTGAGGATGGAGAGTGTTCGGAGTGAGGATGGAGACTGTTCGGAGTGAGGATGGAGAGTGTCCGGAGTGAGGATGGAGAGTGTTCGGAGTGAGGATGCAGAATGTTCGGAGGGAGGATGCAGAGTGTTTGGAGTGAGGATGCAGAGTGTTTGGATTGAGGATGGAGAGTGTTCAGGGTGAAGATGGAGAGCGTTCAGGGGTGAGGGTGGAGAGTGCTCGGAATGAGGATGGAGAGTTTTTGGAGTGAGGATGGAGAGTGTTCAGAGTCCGGATGCAGAGTGTTCGGAGTGAGGATGGAGAGTTTATGGAGTGAGGAAGGAGTGTTTTCGGAGTGAGGATGGAGAGTGTTCAGAATGAGGATGGAGAGTGCTCGGAATGACGATGGAGAGTGTTCGGGGTGAGGATGGAGAGTGTTCGGAGTGAGGATGGAGAGTGTTCAGAGTGCGGATGCAGAGTGTTCGGAGAGAGGATGGAGAGTTTTCGGAGTGAGGATGGAGAGTGTTCGGGGAGAGGATAGAGAGTGTTCGGGGTGAGGATGGAGAGTTTTCGGAGTGAGGATGGAGAGTGTTCGGGGAGAGGATAGAGAGTGTTCGGGGTGAGGATGGAGAGTGTTCGGGGAGAGGATAGAGAGTGTTCGGGGTGAGGATGGAGAGTGTTCGGGGTGAGGATGGAGAGTGTTCGGGGTGAGGATGGAGAGTGTTCGGGGTGAGGATGCAGAGTGTTCAGGGTGAGGATGGAGAGTGTTCAGAGTGAGGATGGAGAGTGTCCGGGGTCAGGCAGGAGAGTGTTCGGGGTGCGGATGGTGACTGTTCAGAGTGAGGATGGAGAGCGTTCGGGGTGAGGATGAAGATTGTTGGGAGTGAGGATGGAGAGTGTTCGGAGTGAGGATGGAGAGTGTTCGGGGTGAGGATGGAGAGAGTTCGGGGTGTGGATGGAGAGTGTTCGGGGTGAGGAAGGAGAGTGTTCGGGGTGAGAATGGAGAGTTTTCGATGTGAGGAAGGAGAGTTTTCGGAGTGAGGATGGAGAGTGTTCGGAGTCAGGATGGAGAGTGTTCGGAGTGAGGATGGAGATTGTTCGGAGTGAGGATGGAGAGTGTTCGGAGTCAGGATGGAGAGTGTTCGGAGTGAGGATGGAGATTGTTCGGAGTGAGGATGGAGAGTGTCCGGAGTGAGGATGGAGAGTGTTCGGAGTGAGGTTGGAGAATGTTCGGAGTGAGGTTGGAGAATGTTCGGGGTGAGGATGGAGAGTGTCCGGGGAGAGGCTGGAGAGTGTCCGGAGTGAGGATGGAGAGTGCTCGGGGTGTGGATGGAGAGTTTTCAGAATGAGGATGGAGAGTTTTCGCGGTGAGAATGGAGAGTGTTCGGAGTGAGGATGGAGAGTGTTCGGGGTGAGGATGGAGAGTGTTCGGGGTGAGGATGGAGAGAGTTCGGGGTGAGGATGGAGAGACTTCGGGGTGAGGATGGAGAGTGTTCGGAGTGAGGATGGAGATTGTTCGGAGTGAGGATGGAGAGTGCTCGGGGTGAGGATGGAGTTTGTTCGGGGTGAGGATGGAGAGTGTTCGGAGTGAGGATGGAGAGTGTTCGGGGTGAGGATGAAGACTGTTCGGGGTGAGGATGGAGAGTGTTCGGAGTGAGGATGGAGAGTGTTCAGAGTGCGGATGCAGAGTGTTCGGAGTGAGGATGGAGAGTTTTCGGAGTGAGGATGGAGAGTGTTCAGGGAGAGGATAGAGAGTGCTCGGGGTGAGGATGGAGAGTGTTCGGGGTGAGGATGGAGAGTGTTCGGGGTGAGGATGGAGAGTTTTCGGGGTGAGGATGGAGAGTGTTCGGGGTGAGGATGAAGAGTGTTCATGGTGAGGATGGAGAGTGTTTTTATTGAGGATGGAGAGTGTTCAGGGTGAAGATGGAGAGCGTTCAGGGTTGAGGGTGGAGAGTGCTCGGAATGAGGATGGAGAGTTTTTGGAGTGAGGATGGAGAGTGTTCAGAGTCCGGATGCAGAGTGTTCGGAGTGAGGATGGAAAGTTTATGGAGTGAGGAAGGAGTGTTTTCGGAGTGAGGATGGAGAGTGTTCGGAATGAGGATGGAGAGTGCTCGGAATGACGATGGAGAGTGTTCGGGGTGAGGATGGAGAGTGTTCGGAGTGAGGATGGAGAGTGTTCAGAGTGCGGATGCAGAGTGTTCGGAGTGAGGATGGAGAGTTTTCGGAGTGAGGATGGAGAGTGTTCGGGGAGAGGATAGAGAGTGTTCGGGGTGATGATGGAGAGTGTTCGGGGTGAGGATGGAGAGTGTTCGGGGTGAGGATGGAGAGTGTTCGGAGTGAGGATGGAGAGTGTTCGGGGTGAGGATGCAGAGTGTTCAGGGTGAGGATGGAGAGTGTTCGGGGTGAGGATGCAAAGTGTTCAGGGTGAGGATGGAGAGTGTTCAGAGTGAGGATGGAGAGTGTCCGGGGTCAGGCAGGAGAGTGTTCGGGGTGCGGATGGTGACTGTTCAGAGTGAGGATGGAGAGCGTTCGGGGTGAGGATGGAGAGTGTTCGGGGTGAGGATGCAGAGAGTTCGGGGTGTGGATGGAGAGTGTTCGGGGTGAGGATGGTGAGTGTTCGGGGTGAGGATGGAGAGTGTTCGGGATGAGGATGGAGAGTGCTCGGAGTGAGGATGGAGAGTGTTCGGGGTGTGGATGGAGAGTGTTCGGGGTGAGGAAGGAGAGTGTTCGGGGTGAGAATGGAGAGTTTTCGATGTGAGGAAGGAGAGTGTTCGGAGTGAGGATGGAGAGTGTCCGGAGTCAGGATGGAGAGTGTTCGGAGTGAGGATGGAGATTGTTCGGAGTGAGGATGGAGAGTGTTCGGAGTGAGGATGGAGACTGTTCGGAGTGAGGATGGAGAGTGTCCGGAGTGAGGTTGGAGAATGTTCGGAGTGAGGTTGGAGAATGTTCGGGGTGAGGATGGAGAGTGTTCGGGATGAGGATGGAGAGTGTTCGGGGTGAGGATGGAGAGTGTTCGGGGTGAGGATGAAGAGTGTTCAGGGTGAGGATGGAGAGTGTTCAGAGTGAGGATGGAGAGTGTCCGGGGTCAGGCAGGAGACTGTTCGGGGTGCGGATGGTGACTGTTCAGAGTGAGGATGGAGAGCGTTCGGGGTGAGGATGAAGATTGTTGGGAGTGAGGATGGAGAGTTTATGGAGTGAGGATGGAGAGTGTTTGGAGTGAGGATGGAGAGTTTTTGGAGTGAGGATGGAGAGTGTTCGGAGTGACGATGGAGAGTGTTCGGTTTGAGGATGGAGAGTGTTCGGAGTGAGGATGGAGAGTGTTTGGAGTGAGGATGGAGAGTGTTTGGAGTGAGGATGGAGAGGTTTTGGAGTGAGGATGGAGTGTTTTTGGACTAAATATGGAGCATTTTCGGAGTGAGGATGGAGAGTGTTCGGAGTGAGGATGCAGAATGTTCGGAGGGAGGATGCAGAGTGTTTGGCGTGAGGATGCAGAGTGTTTGGATTGAGGATGGAGAGTGTTCAGGGTGAAGATGGAGAGCGTTCAGGGGTGAGGGTGGAGAGTGCTCGGAATGAGGATGGAGAGTTTTTGGAGTGAGGATGGAGAGTGTTCAGAGTCCGGATGCAGAGTGTTCGGAGTGAGGATGGAGAGTTTATGGAGTGAGGAAGGAGTGTTTTCGGAGTGAGGATGGAGAGTGTTCGGAATGAGGATGGAGAGTGCTCGGAATGACGATGGAGAGTGTTCGGGGTGAGGATGGAGAGTGTTCGGAGTGATGGTGGAGAGTGTTCAGAGTGCGGAAGGAGAGTTTTCGGAGTGAGGATGGAGAGTGTTCGGGGAGAGGATAGAGAGTGTTCGGGGTGAGGATGGAGAGTGTTCGGGGTGAGGGTGGAGAGTGTTCGGGGTGAGGATGGAGAGTGTTCGGGGTGAGTATGCAGAGTGTTCAGAGTGAGGATGGAGAGTGTCCGGGGTCAGGCAGGAGAGTGTTCGGGGTGCGGATGGTGACTGTTCAGAGTGAGGATGGAGAGCGTTCGGGGTGAGGATGAAGATTGTTGGGAGTGAGGATGGAGAGTGTTCGGAGTGAGGATGGAGAGTGTTCGGGGTGAGGTTGGAGAGAGTTCGGGGTGTGGATGGAGAGTGTTCGGGGTGTGGATGGAGAGTGTTCGGGGTGAGGATGGAGAGTGTTCGGGGTGAGGATGGAGAGTGTTCGGAGTGAGGATGGAGAGTGTTCGGGGTGTGGATGGAGAGTGTTCGGGGTGAGGAAGGAGAGTGTTCGGGGTGAGAATGGAGAGTTTTCGATGTGAGGAAGGAGAGTGTTCGGAGTGAGGATGGAGAGTGTTCGGAGTCAGGATGGAGAGTGTTCAGAGTGAGGATGGAGATTGTTCGGAGTGAGGATGGAGAGTGTTCGGAGTGAGGATGGAGAGTGTTCGGAGTGAGGATGGAGAGTGTCCGGAGTGAGGATGGAGAGTGTTCGGAGTGAGGTTGGAGAATGTTCGGGGTGAGGATGGAGAGTGTCCGGGGAGAGGCTGGAGAGTGTCCGGAGTGAGGATGGAGAGTGCTCGGGGTGTGGATGGAGAGTTTTCAGAATGAGGATGGAGAGTTTTCGCGGTGAGAATGGAGAGTGTTCGGAGTGAGGATGGAGTGTGTTCGGGGTGAGGATGGAGAGCGTTTGGAATGAGGATGGAGAGTTTTTGCGGTGAGGAAGGAGAGTGTTCGGAGTCAGGATGGAGAGTGTTCGGGGTGAGGATGGAGAGTGTTCGGGGTGAGGATGGAGAGTGTTCGGGGTGAGGATGGAGTTTGTTCGGGGTTTGGATTCAGAGTGTTCGGAATGAGGATGGAGAGTGTTCGGAGTGAGGATGGAGAGTGTTCGGGGTGAGGATGCAGAGTGTTCGGAATGAGGATGGAGAGTGTTCGGAGTGAGGATGGAGAGTGTTCGGAGTGAGGATGCAGAGTGTTCGGCGTGAGGATGGAGAGTGTTCGGAGTGAGGATGGAGAGTGTTCGGAGTTAGGATGGAGAGTGTTCGGAGTGAGGATGGAGAGTGTTTGGAATGAGGATGGAGAGTTTTTGCGGTGAGGATGGAGAGTGTTCGGAGTCAGGATGGAGAGTGTTCGGGGTGAGGATGGAGAGTGTTCGGGGTGAGGATGGAGAGTGTTCGGGGTGAGGATGGAGTTTGTTCGGGGTTTGGATTCAGAGTGTTCGGAATGAGGATGGAGAGTGTTCGGAGTGAGGATGGAGAGTGTTCGGGGTGAGGATGCAGAGTGTTCGGAATGAGGATGGAGAGTGTTCGGAGTGAGGATGGAGAGTGTTCGGAGTGAGGATGCAGAGTGTTCGGCGTGAGGATGGAGAGTGTTCGGAGTGAGGATGGAGAGTGTTCGGAGTGAGGATGGAGAGTGTTCGGAGTGAGGATGGAGTTTGTCCAGAGTGAGGATGGAGAGTGTCCGGAGTGAGGATGGAGAGTGTTCGGAGTGAGGATGGAGATTGTTCGGAGAGAAAATGGTGAGTGTTCAGGCTGAGGATGGAGAGTGTTCGGGGTGAGGATGGAGAGCGTTCGGAGTGAGGATGGAGAGTGTTCGGAGTGAGGATGGAGAGTGTTCGGAGTGAGGATGGAGTTTGTCCAGAGTGAGGATGGAGAGTGTCCGGAGTGAGGATGGAGAGTGTTCGGAGTGAGGATGGAGATTGTTCGGAGAGAAAATGGTGAGTGTTCAGGCTGAGGATGGAGAGTGTTCGGGGTGAGGATGCAGAGTGTTCAGGGTGAGGATGGAGAGTGTTCAGAGTGAGGATGGAGAGTGTCCGGGGTCAGGCAGGAGAGTGTTCGGGGTACGGATGGTGACTGTTCAGAGTGAGGACGGAGAGCGTTCGGGGTGAAGATGAAGAGTGTTGGGAGTGAGGATGGAGAGTGTTCGGAGTGAGGTTGGAGAGTGTTCGGGGTGAGGATGGAGAGAGTTCGGGGTGAGGATGGAGAGAGTTCGGGGTGTGGATGGAGAGTGTTCGGGGTGAGGAAGGAGAGTGTTCGGGGTGAGACTGGAGAGTTTTCGGTGTGAGGAAGAAGAGTGTTCGGAGTGAGGATGGAGAGTGTTCGGAGTCAGGATGGAGATTGTTCGGAGTGAGGATGGAGATTGTTCGGAGTGAGGATGGAGAGTATTCGGAGTGAGGATGGAGAGTGTTCGGAGTGAGGATGGAGAGTGTCCGGAGTGAGGATGGAGAGTGTTCGGAGTGAGGTTGGAGAATGTTCGGAGTGAGGTTGGAGAATGTTCGGGGTGAGGATGGAGAGTGTCCGGGGAGAGGCTGGAGAGTGTCCGGAGTGAGGATGGAGAGTGCTCGGGGTGTGGATGGAGAGTTTTCAGAATGAGGATGGAGAGTTTTCGCGCTGAGAATGGAGAGTGTTCGGAGTGAGGATGGAGAGTGTTCGGGGTGAGGATGGAGAGTGTTCGGAATGAGGATGGAGAGTTTCTGCGGTGAGAATGGAGAGTGTTCGGAGTGAGGATGGAGAGTGTTCAGAATGAGGATGGAGAGAATTCGGAGTGAGGATGGAGAGTGTTCGGAGTCAGGATGGAGAGTGTTCGGGGTGAGGATGGAGACTGTTCGGGGTGAGGATGGAGAGTGTTCGGAAAGAGGATGGAGACTGTTCAGAGTGAGGATGGAGAGTGTTCGGGGTGAGGATGGAGAGAGTTCGGAGTGAGGATGGAGAGTGTTCGGGGTGAGGATGCAGAGTGTTCGGAATGAGGATGGAGAGTGTTCGGAGTGAGGATGGAGAGTGTTCGGAGTGAGGATGCAGATTGTTCGGCGTGAGGATGGAGAGTGTTCGGAGTGAGGATGGAGAGTGTTCGGAGTGAGGATGGACAGTGTTCGGAGTGAGGATGGAGAGTGTTCGGAGTGAGGATGGAGTTTGTCCGGAGTGAGGATGGAGAGTGTCCGGAGTGAGGATGGAGAGTGTTCGGAGTGAGGATGGAGATTGTTCGGAGAGAAAATGGTGAGTGTTCAGGCTGAGGATGGAGAGTGTTCGGGGTGAGAATGGTGAGTGTTCGGGGTGAGGATGGAGAGTGTTTAGAGTGAGGATGGGGAGTGTTCGGAGTGAGGATGGACAGTGTTTGGAAATAGGATGGAGAGTTTTCGGAGTGAGGATGCAAAGTGTTTGGAGTGAGGATGCAGAGTGTTTCGAGTGAGGATGCAGAGTGTTTGGAGTGAGGATGGAGAGTGTTTGGAGTGAGGATGGAGAGTGTTTGGAGTGAGGATGCAGAGTGTTTGGAGTGAGGATGGAGATTGTTCGGACTGTGGATGGAGAGTGTTCGGGCTGAGGATGGAGAGTGTTCGGAGTGAGGATGGAGAGTGTTTGGAGTGAGGATGGAGAGTGTTCGGAGTGAGGATGGTGACTGTTCAGAGTGAGGATGGAGAGCGTTCGGAGTGAGGATGGAGTGTGTTCGGAGTGAGGATGGAGAGTGTTCGGAGTGAGGATGGAGAGTGTTCGGAGTGAGGATGGAGAGTGTCCAGAGTGAGGATGGAGAGTCTCCGGAGTGAGGATTGGGAGTGTTCGGAGTGAGGATGGAGAGTGTTCGGAGAGAAAATGGTGAGTGTTCGGGCTGAGGATGTATAGTGTTCGGGGTGAGAATGGTGAGTGTTCGGGGTGTGGATGGACAGTGTTCTGTGTGAGGATGGAGAGTGTTTAGAGTGAGGATGGGGAGTGTTCGGAGGGAGGATGGACAGTGTTTGGAAATAGGATGGAGAGTTTTCGGAGTGAGGATGCAAAGTGTTTGGAGTGAGGATGCAGAGTGTTTCGAGTGAGGATGCAGAGTGTTTGGAGTGAGGATGGAGAGTGTTTGGAGTGAGGATGGAGAGTGTTTGGAGTGAGGATGGAGACTGTTTGGAGTGAGGATGGAGACTGTTCGGGGAGAGGATGGAGAGTGTTCGGGGTGAGGATGGAGAGTGTTCGGGGTGAAGATGGAGAGTGTTCGGGGTGAGGATGCAGAGTGTTCAGGTTGAGGATGGAGAGTGTTCGGGGTGAGGATGCAAAGTGTTCAGGGTGAGGATGGAGAGTGTTCAGAGTGAGGATGGAGAGTGTCCGGGGTCAGGCAGGAGAGTGTTCGGGGTGCGGATGGTGACTGTTCAGAGTGAGGATGGAGAGCGTTCGGGGTGAGGATGGAGAGTGTTCGGGGTGAGGATGGAGAGAGTTCTGCGTGTGGATGGAGAGTGTTCGGGCTGAGGATGGAGAGTGTTCGGGGTGAGGATGGAGAGTGTTCGGGGTGAGGATGGAGAGTGCTCGGAGTGAGGATGGAGAGTGTTCGGGGTGTGGATGGAGAGTGTTCGGGGTGAGGAAGGAGAGTGTTCGGGGTGAGAATGGAGAGTTTTCGATGTGAGGAAGGAGAGTGTTCGGAGTGAGGATGGAGAGTGTCCGGAGTCAGGATGGAGAGTGTTCGGAGTGAGGATGGAGATTGTTCGGAGTGAGGATGGAGAGTGTTCGGAGTGAGGATGGAGACTGTTCGGAGTGAGGATGGAGAGTGTCCGGAGTGAGGATGGAGAGTGTTCGGAGTGAGGTTGGAGAATGTTCGGAGTGAGGTTGGAGAATGTTCGGGGTGAGGATGGAGAGTGCTCGGGATGAGGATGGAGAGTGTTCGGGGTGAGGATGGAGAGTGTTCGGGGTGAGGATGAAGAGTGTTCAGGGTGAGGATGGAGAGTGTTCAGAGTGAGGATGGAGAGTGTCCGGGGTCAGGCTGGAGACTGTTCGGGGTGCGGATGGTGACTGTTCAGAGTGAGGATGGAGAGCGTTCGGGGTGAGGATGAAGATTGTTGGGAGTGAGGATGGAGAGTTTATGGAGTGAGGATGGAGAGTGTTTGGAGTGAGGATGGAGAGTTTTTGGAGTGAGGATGGAGAGTGTTCGGAGTGAGGATGGAGAGTGTTCGGTTTGAGGATGGAGAGTGTTCGGAGTGAGGATGGAGAGTGTTTGGAGTGAGGATGGAGAGTGTTTGGAGTGAGGATGGAGAGTTTTTGGAGTGAGGATGGAGTGTTTTTGGACTGAATATGGAGCATTTTCGGAGTGAGGATGGAGAGTGTTCGGAGTGAGGATGCAGAATGTTCCGAGGGAGGATGCAGAGTGTTTGGCGTGAGGATGCAGAGTGTTTGGATTGAGGATGGAGAGTGTTCAGGGTGAAGATGGAGAGCGTTCAGGGGTGAGGGTGGAGAGTGCTCGGAATGAGGATGGAGAGTTTTTGGAGTGAGGATGGAGAGTGTTCAGAGTCCGGATGCAGAGTGTTCGGAGTGAGGATGGAGAGTTTATGGAGTGAGGAAGGAGTGTTTTCGGAGTGAGGATGGAGAGTGTTCGGAATGAGGATGGAGAGTGCTCGGAATGACGATGGAGAGTGTTCGGGGTGAGGATGGAGAGTGTTCGGAGTGATGGTGGAGAGTGTTCAGAGTGCGGAAGGAGAGTTTTCGGAGTGAGGATGGAGAGTGTTCGGGGAGAGGATAGAGAGTGTTCGGGGTGAGGATGGAGAGTGTTCGGGGTGAGGGTGGAGAGTGTTCGGGGTGAGGATGGAGAGTGTTCGGGGTGAGTATGCAGAGTGTTCAGGGTGAGGATGGAGAGTGTTCAGAGTGAGGATGGAGAGTGTCCGGGGTCAGGCAGGAGAGTGTTCGGGGTGCGGATGGTGACTGTTCAGAGTGAGGATGGAGAGCGTTCGGGGTGAGGATGAAGATTGTTGGGAGTGAGGATGGAGAGTGTTCGGAGTGAGGATGGAGAGTGATCGGGGTGAGGTAGGAGAGAGTTCGGGGTGTGGATGGAGAGTGTTCGGGGTGTGGATGGAGAGTGTTCGGGGTGAGGATGGAGAGTGTTCGGGGTGAGGATGGAGAGTGTTCGGAGTGAGGATGGAGAGTGTTCGGGGTGTGGATGGAGAGTGTTCGGGGTGAGGAAGGAGAGTGTTCGGGGTGAGAATGGAGAGTTTTCGATGTGAGGAAGGAGAGTGTTCGGAGTGAGGATGGAGAGTGTTCGGAGTCAGGATGGAGAGTGTTCAGAGTGAGGATGGAGATTGTTCGGAGTGAGGATGGAGAGTGTTCGGAGTGAGGATGGAGAGTGTTCGGAGTGAGGATGGAGAGTGTCCGGAGTGAGGATGGAGAGTGTTCGGAGTGAGGTTGGAGAATGTTCGGAGTGAGGTTGGAGAATGTTCGGGGTGAGGATGGAGAGTGTCCGGGGAGAGGCTGGAGAGTGTCCGGAGTGAGGATGGAGAGTGCTCGGGGTGTGGATGGAGAGTTTTCAGAATGAGGATGGAGAGTTTTCGCGGTGAGAATGGAGAGTGTTCGGAGTGAGGATGGAGTGTGTTCGGGGTGAGGATGGAGAGCGTTTGGAATGAGGATGGAGAGTTTTTGCGGTGAGGAAGGAGAGTGTTCGGAGTGAAGATGGAGAGTGTTCGGAGTGAGGATGGAGAGTGTTCAGAATGAGGATGGAGAGAATTCGGAGTGAGGATGGAGAGTGTTCGGAGTCAGGATGGAGAGTGTTCGGGGTGAGGATGGAGAGTGTTCGGGGTGAGGATGGAGAGTGTTCGGGGTGAGGATGGAGTTTGTTCGGGGTTTGGATTCAGAGTGTTCGGAATGAGGATGGAGAGTGTTTGGGGTGAGGATGGAGAGTTTTCGGGGTGAGGATGCAGAGTGTTCGGAATGAGGATGGAGAGTGTTCGGAGTGAGGATGGAGAGTGTTCGGAGTGAGGATGCAGAGTGTTCGGCGTGAGGATGGAGAGTGTTCGGAGTGAGGATGGAGAGTGTTCGGAGTGAGGATGGAGAGTGTTCGGAGTGAGGATGGAGTTTGTCCAGAGTGAGGATGGAGAGTGTCCGGAGTGAGGATGGAGAGTGTCCGGAGTGAGGATGGAGAGTGTTCGGAGTGAGGTTGGAGAATGTTCGGAGTGAGGTTGGAGAATGTTCGGGGTGAGGATGGAGAGTGTTCGGGATGAGGATGGAGAGTGTTCGGGGTGAGGATGGAGAGTGTTCGGGGTGAGGATGAAGAGTGTTCAGGGTGAGGATGGAGAGTGTTCAGAGTGAGGATGGAGAGTGTCCGGGGTCAGGCAGGAGACTGTTCGGGGTGCGGATGGTGACTGTTCAGAGTGAGGATGGAGAGCGTTCGGGGTGAGGATGAAGATTGTTGGGAGTGAGGATGGAGAGTTTATGGAGTGAGGATGGAGAGTGTTTGGAGTGAGGATGGAGAGTTTTTGGAGTGAGGATGGAGAGTGTTCGGAGTGAGGATGGAGAGTGTTCGGTTTGAGGATGGAGAGTGTTCGGAGTGAGGATGGAGAGTGTTTGGAGTGAGGATGGAGAGTGTTTGGAGTGAGGATGGAGAGTTTTTGGAGTGAGGATGGAGTGTTTTTGGACTGAATATGGAGCATTTTCGGAGTGAGGATGGAGAGTGTTCGGAGTGAGGATGCAGAATGTTCCGAGGGAGGATGCAGAGTGTTTGGCGTGAGGATGCAGAGTGTTTGGATTGAGGATGGAGAGTGTTCAGGGTGAAGATGGAGAGCGTTCAGGGGTGAGGGTGGAGAGTGCTCGGAATGAGGATGGAGAGTTTTTGGAGTGAGGATGGAGAGTGTTCAGAGTCCGGATGCAGAGTGTTCGGAGTGAGGATGGAGAGTTTATGGAGTGAGGAAGGAGTGTTTTCGGAGTGAGGATGGAGAGTGTTCGGAATGAGGATGGAGAGTGCTCGGAATGACGATGGAGAGTGTTCGGGGTGAGGATGGAGAGTGTTCGGAGTGATGGTGGAGAGTGTTCAGAGTGCGGAAGGAGAGTTTTCGGAGTGAGGATGGAGAGTGTTCGGGGAGAGGATAGAGAGTGTTCGGGGTGAGGATGGAGAGTGTTCGGGGTGAGGGTGGAGAGTGTTCGGGGTGAGGATGGAGAGTGTTCGGGGTGAGTATGCAGAGTGTTCAGGGTGAGGATGGAGAGTGTTCAGAGTGAGGATGGAGAGTGTCCGGGGTCAGGCAGGAGAGTGTTCGGGGTGCGGATGGTGACTGTTCAGAGTGAGGATGGAGAGCGTTCGGGGTGAGGATGAAGATTGTTGGGAGTGAGGATGGAGAGTGTTCGGAGTGAGGATGGAGAGTGATCGGGGTGAGGTAGGAGAGAGTTCGGGGTGTGGATGGAGAGTGTTCGGGGTGTGGATGGAGAGTGTTCGGGGTGAGGATGGAGAGTGTTCGGGGTGAGGATGGAGAGAGTTCGGAGTGAGGATGGAGAGTGTTCGGGGTGTGGATGGAGAGTGTTCGGGGTGAGGAAGGAGAGTGTTCGGGGTGAGAATGGAGAGTTTTCGATGTGAGGAAGGAGAGTGTTCGGAGTGAGGATGGAGAGTGTTCGGAGTCAGGATGGAGAGTGTTCAGAGTGAGGATGGAGATTGTTCGGAGTGAGGATGGAGAGTGTTCGGAGTGAGGATGGAGAGTGTTCGGAGTGAGGATGGAGAGTGTCCGGAGTGAGGATGGAGAGTGTTCGGAGTGAGGTTGGAGAATTTTCGGAGTGAGGTTGGAGAATGTTCGGGGTGAGGATGGAGAGTGTCCGGGGAGAGGCTGGAGAGTGTCCGGAGTGAGGATGGAGAGTGCTCAGGGTGTGGATGGAGAGTTTTCAGAATGAGGATGGAGAGTTTTCGCGGTGAGAATGGAGAGTGTTCGGAGTGAGGATGGAGTGTGTTCGGGGTGAGGATGGAGAGCGTTTGGAATGAGGATGGAGAGTTTTTGCGGTGAGGAAGGAGAGTGTTCGGAGTGAAGATGGAGAGTGTTCGGAGTGAGGATGGAGAGTGTTCAGAATGAGGATGGAGAGAATTCGGAGTGAGGATGGAGAGTGTTCGGAGTCAGGATGGAGAGTGTTCGGGGTGAGGATGGAGAGTGTTCGGGGTGAGGATGGAGAGTGTTCGGGGTGAGGATGGAGTTTGTTCGGGGTTTGGATTCAGAGTGTTCGGAATGAGGATGGAGAGTGTTTGGGGTGAGGATGGAGAGTTTTCGGGGTGAGGATGCAGAGTGTTCGGAATGAGGATGGAGAGTGTTCGGAGTGAGGATGGAGAGTGTTCGGAGTGAGGATGCAGAGTGTTCGGCGTGAGGATGGAGAGTGTTCGGAGTGAGGATGGAGAGTGTTCGGAGTGAGGATGGAGAGTGTTCGGAGTGAGGATGGAGTTTGTCCAGAGTGAGGATGGAGAGTGTCCGGAGTGAGGATGGAGAGTGTTCGGAGTGAGGATGGAGATTGTTCGGAGAGAAAATGGTGAGTGTTCAGGCTGAGGATGGAGAGTGTTCGGGGTGAGGATGGAGAGCGTTCGGAGTGAGGATGGAGAGTGTTCGGAGTGAGGATGGAGAGTGTTCGGAGTGAGGATGGAGTTTGTCCAGAGTGAGGATGGAGAGTGTCCGGAGTGAGGATGGAGAGTGTTCGGAGTGAGGATGGAGATTGTTCGGAGAGAAAATGGTGAGTGTTCAGGCTGAGGATGGAGAGTGTTCGGGGTGAGGATGCAGAGTGTTCAGGGTGAGGATGGAGAGTGTTCAGAGTGAGGATGGAGAGTGTCCGGGGTCAGGCAGGAGAATGTTCGGGGTGCGGATGGTGACTGTTCAGAGTGAGGACGGAGAGCGTTCGGGGTGAAGATGAAGAGTGTTGGGAGTGAGGATGGAGAGTGTTCGGAGTGAGGATGGAGAGTGTTCGGGGTGAGGATGGAGAGAGTTCGGGGTGAGGATGGAGAGAGTTCGGGGTGTGGATGGAGAGTGTTCGGGGTGAGGAAGGAGAGTGTTCGGAGTGAGGATGGAGAGTGTTCGGGGTGAGACTGGAGAGTTTTCGGTGTGAGGAAGGAGAGTGTTCGGAGTGAGGATGGAGAGTGTTCGGAGTCAGGATGGAGATTGTTCGGAGTGAGGATGGAGATTGTTCGGAGTGAGGATGGAGAGTATTCGGAGTGAGGATGGAGAGTGTTCGGAGTGAGGATGGAGAGTGTCCGGAGTGAGGATGGAGAGTGTTCGGAGTGAGGTTGGAGAATGTTCGGAGTGAGGTTGGAGAATGTTCGGGGTGAGGATGGAGAGTGTCCGGGGAGAGGCTGGAGAGTGTCCGGAGTGAGGATGGAGAGTATTCGGAGTGAGGATGGAGAGTGTTCGGAATGAGGATGGAGAGTTTTCAGAATGAGGATGGAGAGTGTTCGCGCTGAGAATGGAGAGTGTTCGGAGTGAGGATGGAGAGTGTTCGGGGTGAGGATGGAGAGTGTTCGGAATGAGGATGGAGAGTTTCTGCGGTGAGAATGGAGAGTGTTCGGAGTGAGGATGGAGAGTGTTCAGAATGAGGATGGAGAGAATTCGGAGTAAGGATGGAGAGTGTTCGGAGTCAGGATGGAGAGTGTTCGGGGTGAGGATGGAGACTGTTCGGGGTGAGGATGGAGAGTGTTCGGAAAGAGGATGGAGACTGTTCAGAGTGAGGATGGAGAGTGTTCGGGGTGAGGATGGAGAGAGTTCGGAGTGAGGATGGAGAGTGTTCGGGGTGAGGATGCAGAGTGTTCGGAATGAGGATGGAGAGTGTTCGGAGTGAGGATGGAGAGTGTTCGGAGTGAGGATGCAGATTGTTCGGCGTGAGGATGGAGAGTGTTCGGAGTGAGGATGGAGAGTGTTCGGAGTGAGGATGGAGAGTGTTCGGAGTGAGGATGGAGAGTGTTCGGAGTGAGGATGGAGTTTGTCCGGAGTGAGGATGGAGAGTGTCCGGAGTGAGGATGGAGAGTGTTCGGAGTGAGGATGGAGATTGTTCGGAGAGAAAATGGTGAGTGTTCAGGCTGAGGATGGAGAGTGTTCGGGGTGAGAATGGTGAGTGTTCGGGGTGAGGATGGAGAGTGTTTAGAGTGAGGATGGGGAGTGTTCGGAGTGAGGATGGACAGTGTTTGGAAATAGGATGGAGAGTTTTCGGAGTGAGGATGCAAAGTGTTTGGAGTGAGGATGCAGAGTGTTTCGAGTGAGGATGCAGAGTGTTTGGAGTGAGGATGGAGAGTGTTTGGAGTGAGGATGGAGAGTGTTTGGAGTGAGGATGCAGAGTGTTTGGAGTGAGGATGGAGATTGTTCGGACTGTGGATGGAGAGTGTTCGGGGTGAGGATGGAGAGTGTTCGGAGTGAGGATGGAGAGTGTTTGGAGTGAGGATGGAGAGTGTTCGGAGTGAGGATGGTGACTGTTCAGAGTGAGGATGGAGAGCGTTCGGAGTGAGGATGGAGAGTGTTCGGAGTGAGGATGGAGAGTGTTCGGAGTGAGGATGGAGAGTGTTCGGAGTGAGGATGGAGAGTGTCCAGAGTGAGGATGGAGAGTGTCCAGAGTGAGGATGGAGAGTCTCCGGAGTGAGGATTGGGAGTGTTCGGAATGAGGATGGAGAGTGTTCGGAGAGAAAATGGTGAGTGTTCGGGCTGAGGATGTATAGTGTTCGGGGTGAGAATGGTGAGTGTTCGGGGTGTGGATGGACAGTGTTCAGTGTGAGGATGGAGAGTGTTTAGAGTGAGGATGGGGAGTGTTCGGAGGGAGGATGGACAGTGTTTGGAAATAGGATGGAGAGTTTTCGGAGTGAGGATGCAAAGTGTTTGGAGTGAGGATGCAGAGTGTTTCGAGTGAGGATGCAGAGTGTTTGGAGTGAGGATGGAGAGTGTTTGGAGTGAGGATGGAGAGTGTTTGGAGTGAGGATGGAGACTGTTTGGAGTGAGGATGGAGACTGTTCGGGGAGAGGATAGAGAGTGTTCGGGGTGAGGATGGAGAGTGTTCGGGGTGAGGATGGAGAGTGTTCGGGGTGAGGATGCAGAGTGTTCAGGGTGAGGATGGAGAGTGTTCGGGGTGAGGATGCAAAGTGTTCAGGGTGAGGATGGAGAGTGTTCAGAGTGAGGATGGAGAGTGTCCGGGGTCAGGCAGGAGAGTGTTCGGGGTGCGGATGGTGACTGTTCAGAGTGAGGATGGAGAGCGTTCGGGGTGAGGATGGAGAGTGTTCGGGGTGAGGATGGAGAGAGTTCGGGGTGTGGATGGAGAGTGTTCGGGGTGAGGATGGAGAGTGTTCGGGGTGAGGATGGAGAGTGTTCGGGGTGAGGATGGAGAGTGCTCGGAGTGAGGATGGAGAGTGTTCGGGGTGTGGATGGAGAGTGTTCGGGGTGAGGAAGGAGAGTGTTCGGGGTGAGAATGGAGAGTTTTCGATGTGAGGAAGGAGAGTGTTCGGAGTGAGGATGGAGAGTGTCCGGAGTCAGGATGGAGAGTGTTCGGAGTGAGGATGGAGATTGTTCGGAGTGAGGATGGAGAGTGTTCGGAGTGAGGATGGAGACTGTTCGGAGTGAGGATGGAGAGTGTCCGGAGTGAGGATGGAGAGTGTTCGGAGTGAGGTTGGAGAATGTTCGGAGTGAGGTTGGAGAATGTTCGGGGTGAGGATGGAGAGTGTCCGGGGAGAGGCTGGAGAGTGTCCGGAGTGAGGATGGAGAGTGCTCGGGGTGTGGATGGAGAGTTTTCAGAATGAGGATGGAGAGTGTTCGGGGTGAGGATGGAGAGTGTTCGGGGTGAGGATGGAGAGCGTTCGGAATGAGGATGGAGAGTTTTTGCGGTGAGGATGGAGAGTGTTCGGAGTGAAGATGGAGAGTGTTCGGAGTGAGGATGGAGAGTGTTCAGAATGAGGATGGAGAGAATTCGGAGTGAGGATGGAGAGTGTTCGGAGTCAGGATGGAGAGTGTTCGGGGTGAGGATGGAGAGTGTTCGGGGTGAGGATGGTGAGTGTTCGGGGTTAGGATGGAGTTTGTTCGGGGTTTGGATGCAGAGTGTTCGGAATGAGGATGGAGAGTGTTCGGAGTGAGGATGGAGAGTGTTCGTGGTGAGGATGCAGAGTGTTCGGAATGAGGATGGAGAGTGTTCGGAGTGAGGATGGAGAGTGTTCGGAGTGAGGATGCAGAGTGTTCGGCGTGAGGATGGAGAGTGTTCGGCGTGAGGATGGAGAGTGTTCGGAGTGAGGATGGAGAGTGTTCGGAGTGAGGATGGAGAGTGTTCGGAGTGAGGATGGAGTTTGCCCAGAGTGAGGATGGAGAGTGCCGGAGTGAGGATGGAGAGTGTCCGGAGTGAGGATGGAGAGTGTTCGGAGTGAGGATGGAGATTGTTCGGAGAGAAAATGGTCAGTGTTCAGGCTGAGGATGGAGAGTGTTCGGGGTGAGAATGGTGAGTGTTCGGGGTGAGGATGGTGAGTGTTCGGGGTGAGGATGCAGAGTGTTCAGGGTGAGGATGGAGAGTGTTCAGAGTGAGGATGGAGAGTGTCCGGGGTAAGGCAGGAGAGTGTTCGGGGTGCGGATGGTGACTGTTCAGAGTGAGGATGGAGAGCGTTCGGGGTGAAGATGAAGAGTGTTGGGAGTGAGGATGGAGAGTGTTCGGAGTGAGGATGGAGAGTGTTCGGGGTGAGGATGGAGAGAGTTCGGGGTGTGGATGGAGAGTGTTCATGGTGAGGAAGGAGAGTGTTCGGGGTGAGACTGGAGAGTTTTCGGTGTGAGGAAGGAGAGTGTTCGGAGTGAGGATGGAGAGTGTTCGGAGTCAGGATGGAGAGTGTTCGGAGTGAGGATGGAGATTGTTCGGCGTGAGGATGGAGAGTGTTCGGAGTGAGGATGGAGAGTGTTCGGAGTGAGGATGGAGAGTGTCCGGAGTGAGGATGGAGAGTGTTCGGAGTGAGGTTGTAGAATGTTCGGGGTGAGGATGGAGAGTGTCCGGGGAGAGGCTGGAGAGTGTCCGGAGTGAGGATGGAGAGTGCTCGGGGTGTGGATGGAGAGTTTTCAGAATGAGGATGGAGAGTTTTCGTGGTGAGAATGGAGAGTGTTCGGAGTGAGGATGGAGAGTGTTCGGGGTGAGGATGGAGAGTGTTCGGGGTGAGGATGCAGAGTGTTCAGGGTGAGGATGGAGAGTGTTCAGAGTGAGGATGGAGAGTGTCCGGGGTCAGGCAGGAGAGTGTTCGGGGTGCGGATGGTGACTGTTCAGAGTGAGGATGGAGAGCGTTCGGGGTGAAGATGAAGAGTGTTGGGAGTGAGGATGGAGAGTGTTCGGAGTGAGGATGGAGAGTGTTCGGGGTGAGGATGGAGAGAGTTCGGGGTGAGGATGGAGAGAGTTCGGGGTGTGGATGGAGAGTGTTCGGGGTGAGGAAGGAGAGTGTTCGGGGTGAGACTGGAGAGTTTTCGGTGTGAGGAAGGAGAGTGTTTGGAGTGAGGATGGAGAGTGTTCGGAGTCAGGATGGAGATTGTTCGGAGTGAGGATGGAGATTGTTCGGAGTGAGGATGGAGAGTATTCGGAGTGAGGATGGAGAGTGTTCGGAGTGAGGATGGAGAGTGTCCGGAGTGAGGATGGAGAGTGTTCGGAGTGAGGTTGGAGAATGTTCGGAGTGAGGTTGGAGAATGTTCGGGGTGAGGATGGAGAGTGTCCGGGGAGAGGCTGGAGAGTGTCCGGAGTGAGGATGGAGAGTGCTCGGGGTGTGGATGGAGAGTTTTCAGAATGAGGATGGAGAGTTTTCGCGGTGAGAATGGAGAGTGTTCGGAGTGAGGATGGAGAGTGTTCGGGGTGAGGATGGAGAGTGTTCGGAATGAGGATGGAGAGTTTCTGCGGTGAGAATGGAGAGTGTTCGGAGTGAGGATGGAGAGTGTTCAGAATGAGGATGGAGAGAATTCGGAGTGAGGATGGAGAGTGTTCGGAGTCAGGATGGAGAGTGTTCGGGGTGAGGATGGAGACTGTTCGGGGTGAGGATGGAGAGTGTTCGGAAAGAGGATGGAGACTGTTCAGAGTGAGGATGGAGAGTGTTCGGGGTGAGGATGGAGAGAGTTCGGAGTGAGGATGGAGAGTGTTCGGAGTGAGGATGGAGAGTGTCCGGAGTGAGGATGGAGAGTGTTCGGAGTGAGGTTGTAGAATGTTCGGGGTGAGGATGGAGAGTGTCCGGGGAGAGGCTGGAGAGTGTCCGGAGTGAGGATGGAGAGTGCTCGGGGTGTGGATGGAGAGTTTTCAGAATGAGGATGGAGAGTTTTCGTGGTGAGAATGGAGAGTGTTCGGAGTGAGGATGGAGAGTGTTCGGGGTGAGGATGGAGAGTGTTCGGGGTGAGGATGCAGAGTGTTCAGGGTGAGGATGGAGAGTGTTCAGAGTGAGGATGGAGAGTGTCCGGGGTCAGGCAGGAGAGTGTTCGGGGTGCGGATGGTGACTGTTCAGAGTGAGGATGGAGAGCGTTCGGGGTGAAGATGAAGAGTGTTGGGAGTGAGGATGGAGAGTGTTCGGAGTGAGGATGGAGAGTGTTCGGGGTGAGGATGGAGAGAGTTCGGGGTGAGGATGGAGAGAGTTCGGGGTGTGGATGGAGAGTGTTCGGGGTGAGGAAGGAGAGTGTTCGGGGTGAGACTGGAGAGTTTTCGGTGTGAGGAAGGAGAGTGTTTGGAGTGAGGATGGAGAGTGTTCGGAGTCAGGATGGAGATTGTTCGGAGTGAGGATGGAGATTGTTCGGAGTGAGGATGGAGAGTATTCGGAGTGAGGATGGAGAGTGTTCGGAGTGAGGATGGAGAGTGTCCGGAGTGAGGATGGAGAGTGTTCGGAGTGAGGTTGGAGAATGTTCGGAGTGAGGTTGGAGAATGTTCGGGGTGAGGATGGAGAGTGTCCGGGGAGAGGCTGGAGAGTGTCCGGAGTGAGGATGGAGAGTGCTCGGGGTGTGGATGGAGAGTTTTCAGAATGAGGATGGAGAGTTTTCGCGGTGAGAATGGAGAGTGTTCGGAGTGAGGATGGAGAGTGTTCGGGGTGAGGATGGAGAGTGTTCGGAATGTGGATGGAGAGTTTCTGCGGTGAGAATGGAGAGTGTTCGGAGTGAGGATGGAGAGTGTTCAGAATGAGGATGGAGAGAATTCGGAGTGAGGATGGAGAGTGTTCGGAGTCAGGATGGAGAGTGTTCGGGGTGAGGATGGAGACTGTTCGGGGTGAGGATGGAGAGTGTTCGGAAAGAGGATGGAGACTGTTCAGAGTGAGGATGGAGAGTGTTCGGAATGAGGATGGAGAGTGTTCGGAGTGAGGATGGAGAGTGTTCGGAGTGAGGATGCAGATTGTTCGGCGTGAGGATGGAGAGTGTTCGGAGTGAGGATGGAGAGTGTTCGGAGTGAGGATGGAGAGTGTTCGGAGTGAGGATGGAGAGTGTTCGGAGTGAGGATGGAGTTTGTCCGGAGTGAGGATGGAGAGTGTCCGGAGTGAGGATGGAGAGTGTTCGGAGTGAGGATGGAGATTGTTCGGAGAGAAAATGGTGAGTGTTCAGGCTGAGGATGGAGAGTGTTTGGGGTGAGAATGGTGAGTGTTCGGGGTGAGGATGGAGAGTGTTTAGAGTGAGGATGGGGAGTGTTCGGAATGAGGATGGACAGTGTTTGGAAATAGGATGGAGAGTTTTCGGAGTGAGGATGCAAAGTGTTTGGAGTGAGGATGCAGAGTGTTTCGAGTGAGGATGCAGAGTGTTTGGAGTGAGGATGGAGAGTGTTTGGAGTGAGGATGGAGAGTGTTTGGAGTGAGGATGGAGAGTGTTTGGAGTGAGGATGCAGAGTGTTTGGAGTGAGGATGGAGATTGTTCGGACTGTGGATGGAGAGTGTTCGGGGTGAGGATGGAGAGTGTTCGGAGTGAGGATGGAGAGTGGAGTGAGGATGGAGAGTGTTCGGAGTGAGGATGGTGACTGTTCAGAGTGAGGATGGAGAGCGTTCGGAGTGAGGATGGAGAGTGTTCGGAGTGAGGATGGAGAGTGTTCGGAGTGAGGATGGAGAGTGTTCGGAGTGAGGATGGAGAGTGTCCAGAGTGAGGATGGAGAGTGTCCAGAGTGAGGATGGAGAGTGTCCGGAGTGAGGATGGAGAGTGTTCGGAGTGAGGATGGAGAGTGTTCGGAGAGAAAATGGTGAGTGTTCGGGCTGAGGATGTATAGTGTTCGGGGTGAGAAAGGTGAGTGTTCGGGGTGTGGATGGACAGTGTTCAGTGTGAGGATGGAGAGTGTTTAGAGTGAGGATGGGGAGTGTTCGGAGGGAGGATGGACAGTGTTTGGAAATAGGATGGAGAGTTTTCGGAGTGAGGATGCAAAGTGTTTGGAGTGAGGATGCAGAGTGTTTCGAGTGAGGATGCAGAGTGTTTGGAGTGAGGATGGAGAGTGTTTGGAGTGAGGATGGAGACTGTTTGGAGTGAGGATGGAGACTGTTTGGAGTGAGGATGGAGACTGTTCGGGGAGAGGATAGAGAGTGTTCGGGGTGAGGATGGAGAGTGTTCGGGGTGAGGATGGAGAGTGTTCGGGGTGAGGATGCAGAGTGTTCAGGGTGAGGATGGAGAGTGTTCGGGGTGAGGATGCAAAGTGTTCAGGGTGAGGATGGAGAGTGTTCAGAGTGAGGATGGAGAGTGTCCGGGGTCAGGCAGGAGAGTGTTCGGGGTGCGGATGGTGACTGTTCAGAGTGAGGATGGAGAGCGTTCGGGGTGAGGATGGAGAGTGTTCGGGGTGAGGATGGAGAGAGTTCGGGGTGTGGATGGAGAGTGTTCGGGGTGAGGATGGAGAGTGTTCGGGGTGAGGATGGAGAGTGTTCGGGGTGAGGATGGAGAGTGCTCGGAGTGAGGATGGAGAGTTTTCGGGGTGTGGATGGAGAGTGTTCGGGGTGAGAATGGAGAGTTTTCGATGTGAGGAAGGAGAGTGTTCGGAGTGAGGATGGAGAGTGTCCGGAGTCAGGATGGAGAGTGTTCGGAGTGAGGATGGAGATTGTTCGGAGTCAGGATGGAGAGTGTTCGGAGTGAGGATGGAGACTGTTCGGAGTGAGGATGGAGAGTGTCCGGAGTGAGGATGGAGAGTGTTCGGAGTGAGGTTGGAGAATGTTCGGAGTGAGGTTGGAGAATGTTCGGGGTGAGGATGGAGAGTGTCCGGGGAGAGGCTGGAGAGTGTCCAGAGTGAGGATGGAGAGTGCTCGGGGTGTGGATGGAGAGTTTTCAGAATGAGGATGGAGAGTGTTCGGGGTGAGGATGGAGAGCGTTCGGAATGAGGATGGAGAGTTTTTGCGGTGAGGATGGAGAGTGTTCGGAGTGAAGATGGAGAGTGTTCGGAGTGAGGATGGAGAGTGTTCAGAATGAGGATGGAGAGAATTCGGAGTGAGGATGGAGAGTGTTCGGAGTCAGGATGGAGAGTGTTCGGGGTGAGGATGGAGAGTGTTCGGGGTGAGGATGGAGAGTGTTCGGGGTTAGGATGGAGAGTGTTCGGGGTTTGGATGCAGAGTGTTCGGAATGAGGATGGAGAGTGTTCGGAGTGAGGATGGAGAGTGATCGGGGTGAGGATGCAGAGTGTTCGGAATGAGGATGGAGAGTGTTCGGAATGAAGATGGAGAGTTTCTGCGGTGAGAATGGAGAGTGTTCGGAGTGAGGATGGAGAGTGTTCAGAATGAGGATGGAGAGAATTCGGAGTGAGGATGGAGAGTGTTCGTAGTCAGGATGGAGAGTGTTCGGGGTGAGGATGGAGACTGTTCGGGGTGAGAATGGAGAGTGTTCGGAAAGAGGATGGAGACTGTTCAGAGTGAGGATGGAGAGTGTTCGGGGTGAGGATGGAGAGTTTTCGGAGTGAGGATGGACAGTGTTCGGGGTGAGGATGCAGAGTGTTCGGAGTGAGGATGCAGATTGTTCGGCGTGAGGATGGAGAGTGTTCGGAGTGAGGATGGAGAGTGTTCGGAGTGATGATGGAGAGTGTTCGGAGTGAGGATGGAGAGTGTTCGGAGTGAGGATGGAGTTTGTCCGGAGTGAGGATGGAGAGTGTTCGGAGAGAAAATGGTGAGTGTTCAGGCTGAGGATGGAGAGTGTTCGGGGTGAGAATGGTGAGTGTTCGGGGTGAGGATGGAGAGTGTTTAGAATGAGGATGGGGAGTGTTCGGAGTGAGGATGGACAGTGTTTGGAAATAGGATGGAGAGTTTTCGGAGTGAGGATGCAAAGTGTTTGGAGTGAGGATGCAGAGTGTTTCGAGTGAGGATGCAGAGTGTTTGGAGTGAGGATGGAGAGTGTTTGGAGTGAGGATGGAGAGTGTTTGGAGTGAGGATGGAGAGTGTTTGGAGTGAGGATGCAGAGTGTTTGGAGTGAGGATGGAGATTGTTCGGAGTGTGAATGGAGAGTGTTCGGGGTGAGGATGGAGAGTGTTCGGGGTGAGGATGGTGACTGTTCAGAGTGAGGATGGAGAGCGTTCGGAGTGAGGATGGAGAGTGTTCGGAGTGATAATGGAGAGTGTTCGGAGTGAGGATGGAGAGTGTTCGGAGTGAGGATGGAGAGTGTCCAGAGTGAGGATGGAGAGTGTTCGGAGTGATAATGGAGAGTGTTCGGAGTGAGGATGGAGAGTGTCCGGAGTGAGGATGGAGAGTGTCCAGAGTGAGGATGGAGAGTGTCCGGAGTGAGGATGGAGAGTGTTCGGAGTGAGGATGGAGAGTGTTCGGAGAGAAAATGGTGAGTGTTCGGGCTGAGGATGTATAGTGTTCGGGGTGAGAATGGTGAGTGTTCGGGGTGTGGATGGACAGTGTTCAGTGTGAGGATGGAGAGTGTTTAGAGTGAGGATGGGGAGTGTTCGGAGGGAGGATGGACAGTGTTTGGAAATAGGATGGAGAGTTTTCGGAGTGAGGATGCAAAGTGTTTGGAGTGAGGATGCAGAGTGTTTCGAGTGAGGATGCAGAGTGTTTGGAGTGAGGATGGAGAGTGTTTGGAGTGAGGATGGAGAGTGTTTGGAGTGAGGATGGAGAGTGTTTGGAGTGAGGATGGAGAGTGTTTGGAGTGAGGATGGAGAGTGTTCGGGGTGAGGATGGAGAGTGTTTGGAGTGAGGATGGAGAGTGTTTTGGAGTGAGGATGGAGAGTGTTTGGAGTGAGGATGGAGACTGTTTGGAGTGAGGATGGAGAGTGTTCGGGGAGAGGATAGAGAGTGTTCGGGGTGAGGATGGAGAGTGTTCGGGGTGAGGATGGAGAGTGTTCGGGGTGAGGATGGAGAGTGTTCGGGGTGAGGATGCAGAGTGTTCAGGGTGAGGATGGAGAGTGTTCGGGGTGAGGATGCAAAGTGTTCAGGGTGAGGATGGAGAGTGTTCAGAGTGAGGATGGAGAGTGTCCGGGGTCAGGCAGGAGAGTGTTCCGAGTGCGGATGGTGACTGTTCAGAGTGAGGATGGAGAGCGTTCGGGGTGAGGATGAAGGGTGTTGGGAGTGAGGATGGAGAGTGTTCGGAGTGAGGATGGAGAGTGTTCGGGGTGAGGATGGAGAGAGTTCGGGGTGTGGATGGAGAGTGTTTGGGGTGAGGAAGGAGAGTGTTCGGGGTGAGAATGGAGAGTTTTCGGTGTGAGGAATGAGAGTGTTCGGAGTGAGGATGGAGAGTGTTCAGAGACAGGATGGAGAGTGCTCGGAGTGAGGATGGAGATTGTTCGGAATGAGGATGGACAGTGTTTGGAAATAGGATGGAGAGTTTTCGGAGTGAGGATGCAAAGTGTTTGGAGTGAGGATGCAGAGTGTTTCGAGTGAGGATGCAGAGTGTTTGGAGTGAGGATGGAGAGTGTTTGGAGTGAGGATGGAGAGTGTTTGGAGTGAGGATGGAGAGTGTTTGGAGTGAGGATGCAGAGTGTTTGGAGTGAGGATGGAGATTGTTCGGACTGTGGATGGAGAGTGTTCGGGGTGAGGATGGAGAGTGTTCGGAGTGAGGATGGAGAGTGGAGTGAGGATGGAGAGTGTTCGGAGTGAGGATGGTGACTGTTCAGAGTGAGGATGGAGAGCGTTCGGAGTGAGGATGGAGAGTGTTCGGAGTGAGGATGGAGAGTGTTCGGAGTGAGGATGGAGAGTGTTCGGAGTGAGGATGGAGAGTGTCCAGAGTGAGGATGGAGAGTGTCCAGAGTGAGGATGGAGAGTGTCCGGAGTGAGGATGGAGAGTGTTCGGAGTGAGGATGGAGAGTGTTCGGAGAGAAAATGGTGAGTGTTCGGGCTGAGGATGTATAGTGTTCGGGGTGAGAAAGGTGAGTGTTCGGGGTGTGGATGGACAGTGTTCAGTGTGAGGATGGAGAGTGTTTAGAGTGAGGATGGGGAGTGTTCGGAGGGAGGATGGACAGTGTTTGGAAATAGGATGGAGAGTTTTCGGAGTGAGGATGCAAAGTGTTTGGAGTGAGGATGCAGAGTGTTTCGAGTGAGGATGCAGAGTGTTTGGAGTGAGGATGGAGAGTGTTTGGAGTGAGGATGGAGACTGTTTGGAGTGAGGATGGAGACTGTTTGGAGTGAGGATGGAGACTGTTCGGGGAGAGGATAGAGAGTGTTCGGGGTGAGGATGGAGAGTGTTCGGGGTGAGGATGGAGAGTGTTCGGGGTGAGGATGCAGAGTGTTCAGGGTGAGGATGGAGAGTGTTCGGGGTGAGGATGCAAAGTGTTCAGGGTGAGGATGGAGAGTGTTCAGAGTGAGGATGGAGAGTGTCCGGGGTCAGGCAGGAGAGTGTTCGGGGTGCGGATGGTGACTGTTCAGAGTGAGGATGGAGAGCATTCGGGGTGAGGATGGAGAGTGTTCGGGGTGAGGATGGAGAGAGTTCGGGGTGTGGATGGAGAGTGTTCGGGGTGAGGATGGAGAGTGTTCGGGGTGAGGATGGAGAGTGTTCGGGGTGAGGATGGAGAGTGCTCGGAGTGAGGATGGAGAGTTTTTGGGGTGTGGATGGAGAGTGTTCGGGGTGAGAATGGAGAGTTTTCGATGTGAGGAAGGAGAGTGTTCGGAGTGAGGATGGAGAGTGTCCGGAGTCAGGATGGAGAGTGTTCGGAGTGAGGATGGAGATTGTTCGGAGTGAGGATGGAGAGTGTTCGGAGTGAGGATGGAGACTGTTCGGAGTGAGGATGGAGAGTGTCCGGAGTGAGGATGGAGAGTGTTCGGAGTGAGGTTGGAGAATGTTCGGAGTGAGGTTGGAGAATGTTCGGGGTGAGGATGGAGAGTGTCCGGGGAGAGGCTGGAGAGTGTCCGGAGTGAGGATGGAGAGTGCTCGGGGTGTGGATGGAGAGTTTTCAGAATGAGGATGGAGAGTGTTCGGGGTGAGGATGGAGAGCGTTCGGAATGAGGATGGAGAGTTTTTGCGGTGAGGATGGAGAGTGTTCGGAGTGAAGATGGAGAGTGTTCGGAGTGAGGATGGAGAGTGTTCAGAATGAGGATGGAGAGAATTCGGAGTGAGGATGGAGAGTGTTCGGAGTCAGGATGGAGAGTGTTCGGGGTGAGGATGGAGAGTGTTCGGGGTGAGGATGGAGAGTGTTCGGGGTTAGGATGGAGAGTGTTCGGGGTTTGGATGCAGAGTGTTCGGAATGAGGATGGAGAGTGTTCGGAGTGAGGATGGAGAGTGTTCGGGGTGAGGATGCAGAGTGTTCGGAATGAGGATGGAGAGTGTTCGGAATGAAGATGGAGAGTTTCTGCGGTGAGAATGGAGAGTGTTCGGAGTGAGGATGGAGAGTGTTCAGAATGAGGATGGAGAGAATTCGGAGTGAGGATGGAGAGTGTTCGTAGTCAGGATGGAGAGTGTTCGGGGTGAGGATGGAGACTGTTCGGGGTGAGGATGGAGAGTGTTCGGAAAGAGGATGGAGACTGTTCAGAGTGAGGATGGAGAGTGTTCGGGGTGAGGATGGAGAGTTTTCGGAGTGAGGATGGACAGTGTTCGGGGTGAGGATGCAGAGTGTTCGGAGTGAGGATGCAGATTGTTCGGCGTGAGGATGGAGAGTGTTCGGAGTGAGGATGGAGAGTGTTCGGAGTGATGATGGAGAGTGTTCGGAGTGAGGATGGAGAGTGTTCGGAGTGAGGATGGAGTTTGTCCGGAGTGAGGATGGAGAGTGTCCGGAGTGAGGATGGAGAGTGTTCGGAGAGAAAATGGTGAGTGTTCAGGCTGAGGATGGAGAGTGTTCGGGGTGAGAATGGTGAGTGTTCGGGGTGAGGATGGAGAGTGTTTAGAATGAGGATGGGGAGTGTTCGGAGTGAGGATGGACAGTGTTTGGAAATAGGATGGAGAGTTTTCGGAGTGAGGATGCAAAGTGTTTGGAGTGAGGATGCAGAGTGTTTCGAGTGAGGATGCAGAGTGTTTGAGTGAGGATGGAGAGTGTTTGGAGTGAGGATGGAGAGTGTTTGGAGTGAGGATGGAGAGTGTTTGGAGTGAGGATGCAGAGTGTTTGGAGTGAGGATGGAGATTGTTCGGAGTGTGGATGGAGAGTGTTCGGGGTGAGGATGGAGAGTGTTCGGGGTGAGGATGGTGACTGTTCAGAGTGAGGATGGAGAGCGTTCGGAGTGAGGATGGAGAGTGTTCGGAGTGATAATGGAGAGTGTTCGGAGTGAGGATGGAGAGTGTTCGGAGTGAGGATGGAGAGTGTCCAGAGTGAGGATGGAGAGTGTTCGGAGTGATAATGGAGAGTGTTCGGAGTGAGGATGGAGAGTGTCCGGAGTGAGGATGGAGAGTGTCCAGAGTGAGGATGGAGAGTGTCCGGAGTGAGGATGGAGAGTGTTCGGAGTGAGGATGGAGAGTGTTCGGAGAGAAAATGGTGAGTGTTCGGGCTGAGGATGTATAGTGTTCGGGGTGAGAATGGTGAGTGTTCGGGGTGTGGATGGACAGTGTTCAGTGTGAGGATGGAGAGTGTTTAGAGTGAGGATGGGGAGTGTTCGGAGGGAGGATGGACAGTGTTTGGAAATAGGATGGAGAGTTTTCGGAGTGAGGATGCAAAGTGTTTGGAGTGAGGATGCAGAGTGTTTCGAGTGAGGATGCAGAGTGTTTGGAGTGAGGATGGAGAGTGTTTGGAGTGAGGATGGAGAGTGTTTGGAGTGAGGATGGAGAGTGTTTGGAGTGAGGATGGAGAGTGTTTGGAGTGAGGATGGAGAGTGTTCGGGGTGAGGATGGAGAGTGTTTGGAGTGAGGATGGAGAGTGTTTGGAGTGAGGATGGAGAGTGTTTGGAGTGAGGATGGAGACTGTTTGGAGTGAGGATGGAGAGTGTTCGGGGAGAGGATAGAGAGTGTTCGGGGTGAGGATGGAGAGTGTTCGGGGTGAGGATGGAAAGTGTTCGGGGTGAGGATGGAGAGTGTTCGGGGTGAGGATGCAGAGTGTTCAGGGTGAGGATGGAGAGTGTTCGGGGTGAGGATGCAAAGTGTTCAGGGTGAGGATGGAGAGTGTTCAGAGTGAGGATGGAGAGTGTCCGGGGTCAGGCAGGAGAGTGTTCCGAGTGCGGATGGTGACTGTTCAGAGTGAGGATGGAGAGCGTTCGGGGTGAGGATGAAGGGTGTTGGGAGTGAGGATGGAGAGTGTTCGGAGTGAGGATGGAGAGTGTTCGGGGTGAGGATGGAGAGAGTTCGGGGTGTGGATGGAGAGTGTTTGGGGTGAGGAAGGAGAATGTTCGGGGTGAGAATGGAGAGTTTTCGGTGTGAGGAATGAGAGTGTTCGGAGTGAGGATGGAGAGTGTTCAGAGACAGGATGGAGAGTGTTCGGAGTGAGGATGGAGATTGTTCGGAGTGAGGATGGAGAGTGTTCGGAATGAGGATGGAGAGTGTTCGGAGTGAGGATGGAGAGTGTCCGGAGTGAGGATGGAGAGTTTTCGGAGTGAGGTTGGAGAATGTTCGGAGTGAGGTTGGAGAATGTTCGGGGTGAGGATGGAGAGTGTCCGGGGAGAGGCTGGAGAGTGTCCGGAGTGAGGATGGAGAGTGCTCGGGGTGTGGATGGACAGGTTTCAGAATGAGGATGGAGAGTTTTCACGGTGAGAATGGAGAGTGTTCGGGGTGAGGATGGAGAGTGTTCGGAGTGAGGATGGAGAGTGTTCGGGGTGAGGATGGAGAGTGTTCGGAGTGAGGATGGAGAGTGTTCGGGGTGAGGATGGAGAGTGTTCGGAATGAGGATGGAGAGTGTTCAGAGTCCGGATGCAGAGTGTTCGGAGTGAGGATGGAGAGTTTATGGAGTGAGGAAGGAGTGTTTTCGGAGTGAGGATGGAGAGTGTTCGGAATGAGGATGGAGAGTGCTCGGAATGACGATGGAGAGTGTTCGGGGTGAGGATGGAGAGTGTTCGGAGTGAGGATGGAGAGTTTATGGAGTGAGGAAGGAGTGTTTTCGGAGTGAGGATGGAGAGTGTTCGGAATGAGGATGGAGAGTGCTCGGAATGACGATGGAGAGTGTTCGGGGTGAGGATGGAGAGTGTTCGGACTGAGGATGGAGAGTGTTCGGGGTGAGGATGAAGACTGTTCGGGGTGAGGATGGAGAGTGTTCGGAGTGAGGATGGAGAGTGTTCAGAGTGCGGATGCAGAGTGTTCGGAGTGAGGATGGAGAGTTTTCGGAGTGAGGATGGAGAGTGTTCGGGGAGAGGATAGAGAGTGTTCGGGGTGAGGATGGAGAGTGTTCGGGGTGAGGATGGAGAGTGTTCGGGGTGAGGATGGAGAGTTTTCGGGGTGAGGATGGAGAGTGTTCGGGGTGAGGATGGAGATTGTTCGGAGTGAGGATGGAGAGTGTTCGGGGTGAGGATGGAGAGTTTTCGGAGTGAGGATGGAGAGTGTTCGGAGTGAGGATGGAGAGTGTTCGGGGTGAGGATGGAGAGTTTTCGGGGTGAGGATGGAGAGTGTTCGGGGTGAGGATGAAGAGTGTTCAGGGTGAGGATGGAGAGTGTTTTGATTGAGGATGGAGAGTGTTCAGGGTGAAGATGGAGAGCGTTCAGGGTTGAGGGTGGAGAGTGCTCGGAATGAGGATGGAGAGTTTTTGGAGTGAGGATGGAGAGTGTTCAGAGTCCGGATGCAGAGTGTTCGGAGTGAGGATGGAGAGTTTATGGAGTGAGGAAGGAGTGTTTTCGGAGTGAGGATGGAGAGTGTTCGGAATGAGGATGGAGAGTGCTCGGAATGACGATGGAGAGTGTTCGGGGTGAGGATGGAGAGTGTTCGGAGTGAGGATGGAGAGTGTTCAGAGTGCGGATGCAGAGTGTTCGGAGTGAGGATGGAGAGTTTTCGGAGTGAGGATGGAGAGTGTTCGGGGAGAGGATAGAGAGTGTTCGGGGTGAGGATGGAGAGTGTTCGGGGTGAGGATGGAGAGTGTTCGGGGTGAGGATGGAGAGTGTTCGGAGTGAGGATGGAGAGTGTTCGGGGTGAGGATGCAGAGTGTTCAGGGTGAGGATGGAGAGTGTTCGGGGTGAGGATGCAAAGTGTTCAGGGTGAGGATGGAGAGTGTTCAGAGTGAGGATGGAGAGTGTCCGGGGTCAGGCAGGAGAGTGTTCGGGGTGCGGATGGTGACTGTTCAGAGTGAGGATGGAGAGCGTTCGGGGTGAGGATGGAGAGTGTTCGGGGTGAGGATGGAGAGAGTTCGGGGTGTGGATGGAGAGTGTTCGGGGTGAGGATGGTGAGTGTTCGGGGTGAGGATGGAGAGTGTTCGGGGTGAGGATGGAGAGTGCTCGGAGTGAGGATGGAGAGTGTTCGGGGTGTGGATGGAGAGTGTTCGGGGTGAGGAAGGAGAGTGTTCGGGGTGAGAATGGAGAGTTTTCGATGTGAGGAAGGAGAGTGTTCGGAGTGAGGATGGAGAGTGTCCGGAGTCAGGATGGAGAGTGTTCGGAGTGAGGATGGAGATTGTTCGGAGTGAGGATGGAGAGTGTTCGGAGTGAGGATGGAGACTGTTCGGAGTGAGGATGGAGAGTGTCCGGAGTGAGGATGGAGAGTGTTCGGAGTGAGGATGCAGAATGTTCGGAGGGAGGATGCAGAGTGTTTGGAGTGAGGATGCAGAGTGTTTGGATTGAGGATGGAGAGTGTTCAGGGTGAAGATGGAGAGCGTTCAGGGGTGAGGGTGGAGAGTGCTCGGAATGAGGATGGAGAGTTTTTGGAGTGAGGATGGAGAGTGTTCAGAGTCCGGATGCAGAGTGTTCGGAGTGAGGATGGAGAGTTTATGGAGTGAGGAAGGAGTGTTTTCGGAGTGAGGATGGAGAGTGTTCAGAATGAGGATGGAGAGTGCTCGGAATGACGATGGAGAGTGTTCGGGGTGAGGATGGAGAGTGTTCGGAGTGAGGATGGAGAGTGTTCAGAGTGCGGATGCAGAGTGTTCGGAGAGAGGATGGAGAGTTTTCGGAGTGAGGATGGAGAGTGTTCGGGGAGAGGATAGAGAGTGTTCGGGGTGAGGATGGAGAGTTTTCGGAGTGAGGATGGAGAGTGTTCGGGGAGAGGATAGAGAGTGTTCGGGGTGAGGATGGAGAGTGTTCGGGGAGAGGATAGAGAGTGTTCGGGGTGAGGATGGAGAGTGTTCGGGGTGAGGATGGAGAGTGTTCGGGGTGAGGCTGGAGAGTGTTCGGGGTGAGGATGCAGAGTTTTCAGGGTGAGGATGGAGAGTGTTCAGAGTGAGGATGGAGAGTGTCCGGGGTCAGGCAGGAGAGTGTTCGGGGTGCGGATGGTGACTGTTCAGAGTGAGGATGGAGAGCGTTCGGGGTGAGGATGAAGATTGTTGGGAGTGAGGATGGAGAGTGTTCGGAGTGAGGATGGAGAGTGTTCGGGGTGAGGATGGAGAGAGTTCGGGGTGTGGATGGAGAGTGTTCGGGGTGAGGAAGGAGAGTGTTCGGGGTGAGAATGGAGAGTTTTCGATGTGAGGAAGGAGAGTTTTCGGAGTGAGGATGGAGAGTGTTCGGAGTCAGGATGGAGAGTGTTCGGAGTGAGGATGGAGATTGTTCGGAGTGAGGATGGAGAGTGTTTGGAGTCAGGATGGAGAGTGTTCGGAGTGAGGATGGAGATTGTTCGGAGTGAGGATGGAGAGTGTCCGGAGTGAGGATGGAGAGTGTTCGGAGTGAGGTTGGAGAATGTTCGGAGTGAGGTTGGAGAATGTTCGGGGTGAGGATGGAGAGTGTCCGGGGAGAGGCTGGAGAGTGTCCGGAGTGAGGATGGAGAGTGCTCGGGGTGTGGATGGAGAGTTTTCAGAATGAGGATGGAGAGTTTTCGCGGTGAGAATGGAGAGTGTTCGGAGTGAGGATGGAGAGTGTTCGGGGTGAGGATGGAGAGTGTTCGGGGTGAGGATGGAGAGAGTTCGGGGTGAGGATGGAGAGACTTCGGGGTGAGGATGGAGAGTGTTCGGAGTGAGGATGGAGATTGTTCGGAGTGAGGATGGAGAGTGCTCGGGGTGAGGATGGAGTTTGTTCGGGGTGAGGATGGAGAGTGTTCGGAGTGAGGATGGAGAGTGTTCGGGGTGAGCATGAAGACTGTTCGGGGTGAGGATGGAGAGTGTTCGGAGTGAGGATGGAGAGTGTTCAGAGTGCGGATGCAGAGTGTTCGGAGTGAGGATGGAGAGTTTTCGGAGTGAGGATGGAGAGTGTTCGGGGAGAGGATAGAGAGTGCTCGGGGTGAGGATGGAGAGTGTTCGGGGTGAGGATGGAGAGTGTTCGGGGTGAGGATGGAGAGTTTTCGGGGTGAGGATGGAGAGTGTTCGGGGTGAGGATGAAGAGTGTTCAGGGTGAGGATGGAGAGTGTTTTTATTGAGGATGGAGAGTGTTCAGGGTGAAGATGGAGAGCGTTCAGGGTTGAGGGTGGAGAGTGCTCGGAATGAGGATGGAGAGTTTTTGGAGTGAGGATGGAGAGTGTTCAGAGTCCGGATGCAGAGTGTTCGGAGTGAGGATGGAGAGTTTTTGGAGTGAGGAAGGAGTGTTTTCGGAGTGAGGATGGAGATTGTTCGGAATGAGGATGGAGAGTGCTCGGAATGACGATGGAGAGTGTTCGGGGTGAGGATGGAGAGTGTTCGGAGTGAGGATGGAGAGTGTTCAGAGTGCGGATGCAGAGTGTTCAGAGTGAGGATGGAGAGTTTTCGGAGTGAGGATGGAGAGTGTTCGGGGAGAGGATAGAGAGTGTTCGGGGTGATGATGGAGAGTGTTCGGGGTGAGGATGGAGAGTGTTCGGGGTGAGGATGGAGAGTGTTCGGAGTGAGGATGGAGAGTGTTCGGGGTGAGGATGCAGAGTGTTCAGGGTGAGGATGGAGAGTGTTCGGGGTGAGGATGCAAAGTGTTCAGGGTGAGGATGGAGAGTGTTCAGAGTGAGGATGGAGAGTGTCCGGGGTCAGGCAGGAGAGTGTTCGGGGTGCGGATGGTGACTGTTCAGAGTGAGGATGGAGAGCGTTCGGGGTGAGGATGGAGAGTGTTCGGGGTGAGGATGCAGAGAGTTCGGGGTGTGGATGGAGAGTGTTCGGGGTGAGGATGGTGAGTGTTCGGGGTGAGGATGGAGAGTGTTCGGGATGAGGATGGAGAGTGCTCGGAGTGAGGATGGAGAGTGTTCGGGGTGTGGATGGAGAGTGTTCGGGGTGAGGAAGGAGAGTGTTCGGGGTGAGAATGGAGAGTTTTCGATGTGAGGAAGGAGAGTGTTCGGAGTGAGGATGGAGAGTGTCCGGAGTCAGGATGGAGAGTGTTCGGAGTGAGGATGGAGATTGTTCGGAGTGAGGATGGAGAGTGTTCGGAGTGAGGATGGAGACTGTTCGGAGTGAGGATGGAGAGTGTCCGGAGTGAGGTTGGAGAATGTTCGGAGTGAGGTTGGAGAATGTTCGGGGTGAGGATGGAGAGTGTTCGGGATGAGGATGGAGAGTGTTCGGGGTGAGGATGGAGAGTGTTCGGGGTGAGGATGAAGAGTGTTCAGGGTGAGGATGGAGAGTGTTCAGAGTGAGGATGGAGAGTGTCCGGGGTCAGGCAGGAGACTGTTCGGGGTGCGGATGGTGACTGTTCAGAGTGAGGATGGAGAGCGTTCGGGGTGAGGATGAAGATTGTTGGGAGTGAGGATGGAGAGTTTATGGAGTGAGGATGGAGAGTGTTTGGAGTGAGGATGGAGAGTTTTTGGAGTGAGGATGGAGAGTGTTCGGAGTGAGGATGGAGAGTGTTCGGTTTGAGGATGGAGAGTGTTCGGAGTGAGGATGGAGAGTGTTTGGAGTGAGGATGGAGAGTGTTTGGAGTGAGGATGGAGAGGTTTTGGAGTGAGGATGGAGTGTTTTTGGACTGAATATGGAGCATTTTCGGAGTGAGGATGGAGAGTGTTCGGAGTGAGGATGCAGAATGTTCGGAGGGAGGATGCAGAGTGTTTGGCGTGAGGATGCAGAGTGTTTGGATTGAGGATGGAGAGTGTTCAGGGTGAAGATGGAGAGCGTTCAGGGGTGAGGGTGGAGAGTGCTCGGAATGAGGATGGAGAGTTTTTGGAGTGAGGATGGAGAGTGTTCAGAGTCCGGATGCAGAGTGTTCGGAGTGAGGATGGAGAGTTTATGGAGTGAGGAAGGAGTGTTTTCGGAGTGAGGATGGAGAGTGTTCGGAATGAGGATGGAGAGTGCTCGGAATGATGATGGAGAGTGTTCGGGGTGAGGATGGAGAGTGTTCGGAGTGATGGTGGAGAGTGTTCAGAGTGCGGAAGGAGAGTTTTCGGAGTGAGGATGGAGAGTGTTCGGGGAGAGGATAGAGAGTGTTCGGGGTGAGGATGGAGAGTGTTCGGGGTGAGGGTGGAGAGTGTTCGGGGTGAGGATGGAGAGTGTTCGGGGTGAGTATGCAGAGTGTTCAGAGTGAGGATGGAGAGTGTCCGGGGTCAGGCAGGAGAGTGTTCGGGGTGCGGATGGTGACTGTTCAGAGTGAGGATGGAGAGCGTTCGGGGTGAGGATGAAGATTGTTGGGAGTGAGGATGGAGAGTGTTCGGAGTGAGGATGGAGAGTGTTCGGGGTGAGGTTGGAGAGAGTTCGGGGTGTGGATGGAGAGTGTTCGGGGTGTGGATGGAGAGTGTTCGGGGTGAGGATGGAGAGTGTTCGGGGTGAGGATGGAGAGTGTTCGGAGTGAGGATGGAGAGTGTTCGGGGTGTGGATGGAGAGTTTTCGGGGTGAGGAAGGAGAGTGTTCGGGGTGAGAATGGAGAGTTTTCGATGTGAGGAAGGAGAGTGTTCGGAGTGAGGATGGAGAGTGTTCGGAGTCAGGATGGAGAGTGTTCAGAGTGAGGATGGAGATTGTTCGGAGTGAGGATGGAGAGTGTTCGGAGTGAGGATGGAGAGTGTTCGGAGTGAGGATGGAGAGTGTCCGGAGTGAGGATGGAGAGTGTTCGGAGTGAGGTTGGAGAATGTTCGGGGTGAGGATGGAGAGTGTCCGGGGAGAGGCTGGAGAGTGTCCGGAGTGAGGATGGAGAGTGCTCGGGGTGTGGATGGAGAGTTTTCAGAATGAGGATGGAGAGTTTTCGCGGTGAGAATGGAGAGTGTTCGGAGTGAGGATGGAGTGTGTTCGGGGTGAGGATGGAGAGCGTTTGGAATGAGGATGGAGAGTTTTTGCGGTGAGGAAGGAGAGTGTTCGGAGTCAGGATGGAGAGTGTTCGGGGTGAGGATGGAGAGTGTTCGGGGTGAGGATGGAGAGTGTTCGGGGTGAGGATGGAGTTTGTTCGGGGTTTGGATTCAGAGTGTTCGGAATGAGGATGGAGAGTGTTCGGAGTGAGGATGGAGAGTGTTCGGGGTGAGGATGCAGAGTGTTCGGAATGAGGATGGAGAGTGTTCGGAGTGAGGATGGAGAGTGTTCGGAGTGAGGATGCAGAGTGTTCGGCGTGAGGATGGAGAGTGTTCGGAGTGAGGATGGAGAGTGTTCGGAGTTAGGATGGAGAGTGTTCGGAGTGAGGATGGAGAGTGTTTGGAATGAGGATGGAGAGTTTTTGCGGTGAGGATGGAGAGTGTTCGGAGTCAGGATGGAGAGTGTTCGGGGTGAGGATGGAGAGTGTTCGGGGTGAGGATGGAGAGTGTTCGGGGTGAGGATGGAGTTTGTTCGGGGTTTGGATTCAGAGTGTTCGGAATGAGGATGGAGAGTGTTCGGAGTGAGGATGGAGAGTGTTCGGGGTGAGGATGCAGAGTGTTCGGAATGAGGATGGAGAGTGTTCGGAGTGAGGATGGAGAGTGTTCGGAGTGAGGATGCAGAGTGTTCGGCGTGAGGATGGAGAGTGTTCGGAGTGAGGATGGAGAGTGTTCGGAGTGAGGATGGAGAGTGTTCGGAGTGAGGATGGAGTTTGTCCAGAGTGAGGATGGAGAGTGTCCGGAGTGAGGATGGAGAGTGTTCGGAGTGAGGATGGAGATTGTTCGGAGAGAAAATGGTGAGTGTTCAGGCTGAGGATGGAGAGTGTTCGGGGTGAGGATGGAGAGCGTTCGGAGTGAGGATGGAGAGTGTTCGGAGTGAGGATGGAGAGTGTTCGGAGTGAGGATGGAGTTTGTCCAGAGTGAGGATGGAGAGTGTCCGGAGTGAGGATGGAGAGTGTTCGGAGTGAGGATGGAGATTGTTCGGAGAGAAAATGGTGAGTGTTCAGGCTGAGGATGGAGAGTGTTCGGGGTGAGGATGCAGAGTGTTCAGGGTGAGGATGGAGAGTGTTCAGAGTGAGGATGGAGAGTGTCCGGGGTCAGGCAGGAGAGTGTTCGGGGTACGGATGGTGACTGTTCAGAGTGAGGACGGAGAGCGTTCGGGGTGAAGATGAAGAGTGTTGGGAGTGAGGATGGAGAGTGTTCGGAGTGAGGTTGGAGAGTGTTCGGGGTGAGGATGGAGAGAGTTCGGGGTGAGGATGGAGAGAGTTCGGGGTGTGGATGGAGAGTGTTCGGGGTGAGGAAGGAGAGTGTTCGGGGTGAGACTGGAGAGTTTTCGGTGTGAGGAAGGAGAGTGTTCGGAGTGAGGATGGAGAGTGTTCGGAGTCAGGATGGAGATTGTTCGGAGTGAGGATGGAGATTGTTCGGAGTGAGGATGGAGAGTATTCGGAGTGAGGATGGAGAGTGTTCGGAGTGAGGATGGAGAGTGTCCGGAGTGAGGATGCAGAGTGTTCGGAGTGAGGTTGGAGAATGTTCGGAGTGAGGTTGGAGAATGTTCGGGGTGAGGATGGAGAGTGTCCGGGGAGAGGCTGGAGAGTGTCCGGAGTGAGGATGGAGAGTGTTCGGAGTGAGGATGGAGAGTGTTCGGGGTGAGGATGGAGAGAGTTCGGGGTGTGGATGGAGAGTGTTTGGGGTGAGGAAGGAGAGTGTTCGGGGTGAGAATGGAGAGTTTTCGGTGTGAGGAATGAGAGTGTTCGGAGTGAGGATGGAGAGTGTTCAGAGACAGGATGGAGAGTGTTCGGAGTGAGGATGGAGATTGTTCGGAGTGAGGATGGAGAGTGTTCGGAATGAGGATGGAGAGTGTTCGGAGTGAGGATGGAGAGTGTCCGGAGTGAGGATGGAGAGTTTTCGGAGTGAGGTTGGAGAATGTTCGGAGTGAGGTTGGAGAATGTTCGGGGTGAGGATGGAGAGTGTCCGGGGAGAGGCTGGAGAGTGTCCGGAGTGAGGATGGAGAGTGCTCGGGGTGTGGATGGACAGGTTTCAGAATGAGGATGGAGAGTTTTCACGGTGAGAATGGAGAGTGTTCGGGGTGAGGATGGAGAGTGTTCGGGGTGAGGATGGAGAGTGTTCGGAGTGAGGATGGAGAGTGTTCGGGGTGAGGATGGAGAGTGTTCGGAATGAGGATGGAGAGTGTTCAGAGTCCGGATGCAGAGTGTTCGGAGTGAGGATGGAGAGTTTATGGAGTGAGGAAGGAGTGTTTTCGGAGTGAGGATGGAGAGTGTTCGGAATGAGGATGGAGAGTGCTCGGAATGACGATGGAGAGTGTTCGGGGTGAGGATGGAGAGTGTTCGGAGTGAGGATGGAGAGTTTATGGAGTGAGGAAGGAGTGTTTTCGGAGTGAGGATGGAGAGTGTTCGGAATGAGGATGGAGAGTGCTCGGAATGACGATGGAGAGTGTTCGGGGTGAGGATGGAGAGTGTTCGGACTGAGGATGGAGAGTGTTCGGGGTGAGGATGAAGACTGTTCGGGGTGAGGATGGAGAGTGTTCGGAGTGAGGATGGAGAGTGTTCAGAGTGCGGATGCAGAGTGTTCGGAGTGAGGATGGAGAGTTTTCGGAGTGAGGATGGAGAGTGTTCGGGGAGAGGATAGAGAGTGTTCGGGGTGAGGATGGAGAGTGTTCGGGGTGAGGATGGAGAGTGTTCGGGGTGAGGATGGAGAGTTTTCGGGGTGAGGATGGAGAGTGTTCGGGGTGAGGATGGAGATTGTTCGGAGTGAGGATCGAGAGTGTTCGGGGTGAGGATGGAGAGTTTTCGGGGTGAGGATGGAGAGTGTTCGGAGTGAGGATGGAGAGTGTTCGGGGTGAGGATGGAGAGTTTTCGGGGTGAGGATGGAGAGTGTTCGGGGTGAGGATGAAGAGTGTTCAGGGTGAGGATGGAGAGTGTTTTGATTGAGGATGGAGAGTGTTCAGGGTGAAGATGGAGAGCGTTCAGGGTTGAGGGTGGAGAGTGCTCGGAATGAGGATGGAGAGTTTTTGGAGTGAGGATGGAGAGTGTTCAGAGTCCGGATGCAGAGTGTTCGGAGTGAGGATGGAGAGTTTATGGAGTGAGGAAGGAGTGTTTTCGGAGTGAGGATGGAGAGTGTTCGGAATGAGGATGGAGAGTGCTCGGAATGACGATGGAGAGTGTTCGGGGTGAGGATGGAGAGTGTTCGGAGTGAGGATGGAGAGTGTTCAGAGTGCGGATGCAGAGTGTTCGGAGTGAGGATGGAGAGTTTTCGGAGTGAGGATGGAGAGTGTTCGGGGAGAGGATAGAGAGTGTTCGGGGTGAGGATGGAGAGTGTTCGGGGTGAGGATGGAGAGTGTTCGGGGTGAGGATGGAGAGTGTTCGGAGTGAGGATGGAGAGTGTTCGGGGTGAGGATGCAGAGTGTTCAGGGTGAGGATGGAGAGTGTTCGGGGTGAGGATGCAAAGTGTTCAGGGTGAGGATGGAGAGTGTTCAGAGTGAGGATGGAGAGTGTCCGGGGTCAGGCAGGAGAGTGTTCGGGGTGCGGATGGTGACTGTTCAGAGTGAGGATGGAGAGCGTTCGGGGTGAGGATGGAGAGTGTTCGGGGTGAGGATGGAGAGAGTTCGGGGTGTGGATGGAGAGTGTTCGGGGTGAGGATGGTGAGTGTTCGGGGTGAGGATGGAGAGTGTTCGGGGTGAGGATGGAGAGTGCTCGGAGTGAGGATGGAGAGTGTTCGGGGTGTGGATGGAGAGTGTTCGGGGTGAGGAAGGAGAGTGTTCGGGGTGAGAATGGAGAGTTTTCGATGTGAGGAAGGAGAGTGTTCGGAGTGAGGATGGAGAGTGTCCGGAGTCAGGATGGAGAGTGTTCGGAGTGAGGATGGAGATTGTTCGGAGTGAGGATGGAGAGTGTTCGGAGTGAGGATGGAGACTGTTCGAAGTGAGGATGGAGAGTGTCCGGAGTGAGGATGGAGAGTGTTCGGAGTGAGGATGCAGAATGTTCGGAGGGAGGATGCAGAGTGTTTGGAGTGAGGATGCAGAGTGTTTGGATTGAGGATGGAGAGTGTTCAGGGTGAAGATGGAGAGCGTTCAGGGGTGAGGGTGGAGAGTGCTCGGAATGAGGATGGAGAGTTTTTGGAGTGAGGATGGAGAGTGTTCAGAGTCCGGATGCAGAGTGTTCGGAGTGAGGATGGAGAGTTTATGGAGTGAGGAAGGAGTGTTTTCGGAGTGAGGATGGAGAGTGTTCAGAATGAGGATGGAGAGTGCTCGGAATGACGATGGAGAGTGTTCGGGGTGAGGATGGAGAGTGTTCGGAGTGAGGATGGAGAGTGTTCAGAGTGCGGATGCAGAGTGTTCGGAGAGAGGATGGAGAGTTTTCGGAGTGAGGATGGAGAGTGTTCGGGGAGAGGATAGAGAGTGTTCGGGGTGAGGATGGAGAGTTTTCGGAGTGAGGATGGAGAGTGTTCGGGGAGAGGATAGAGAGTGTTCGGGGTGAGGATGGAGAGTGTTCGGGGAGAGGATAGAGAGTGTTCGGGGTGAGGATGGAGAGTGTTCGGGGTGAGGATGGAGAGTGTTCGGGGTGAGGCTGGAGAGTGTTCGGGGTGAGGATGCAGAGTTTTCAGGGTGAGGATGGAGAGTGTTCAGAGTGAGGATGGAGAGTGTCCGGGGTCAGGCAGGAGAGTGTTCGGGGTGCGGATGGTGACTGTTCAGAGTGAGGATGGAGAGCGTTCGGGGTGAGGATGAAGATTGTTGGGAGTGAGGATGGAGAGTGTTCGGAGTGAGGATGGAGAGTGTTCGGGGTGAGGATGGAGAGAGTTCGGGGTGTGGATGGAGAGTGTTCGGGGTGAGGAAGGAGAGTGTTCGGGGTGAGAATGGAGAGTTTTCGATGTGAGGAAGGAGAGTTTTCGGAGTGAGGATGGAGAGTGTTCGGAGTCAGGATGGAGAGTGTTCGGAGTGAGGATGGAGATTGTTCGGAGTGAGGATGGAGAGTGTTCGGAGTCAGGATGGAGAGTGTTCGGAGTGAGGATGGAGATTGTTCGGAGTGAGGATGGAGAGTGTCCGGAGTGAGGATGGAGAGTGTTCGGAGTGAGGTTGGAGAATGTTCGGAGTGAGGTTGGAGAATGTTCGGGGTGAGGATGGAGAGTGTCCGGGGAGAGGCTGGAGAGTGTCCGGAGTGAGGATGGAGAGTGCTCGGGGTGTGGATGGAGAGTTTTCAGAATGAGGATGGAGAGTTTTCGCGGTGAGAATGGAGAGTGTTCGGAGTGAGGATGGAGAGTGTTCGGGGTGAGGATGGAGAGTGTTCGGGGTGAGGATGGAGAGAGTTCGGGGTGAGGATGGAGAGACTTCCGGGTGAGGATGGAGAGTGTTCGGAGTGAGGATGGAGATTGTTCGGAGTGAGGATGGAGAGTGCTCGGGGTGAGGATGGAGTTTGTTCGGGGTGAGGATGGAGAGTGTTCGGAGTGAGGATGGAGAGTGTTCGGGGTGAGCATGAAGACTGTTCGGGGTGAGGATGGAGAGTGTTCGGAGTGAGGATGGAGAGTGTTCAGAGTGCGGATGCAGAGTGTTCGGAGTGAGGATGGAGAGTTTTCGGAGTGAGGATGGAGAGTGTTCGGGGAGAGGATAGAGAGTGCTCGGGGTGAGGATGGAGAGTGTTCGGGGTGAGGATGGAGAGTGTTCGGGGTGAGGATGGAGAGTTTTCGGGGTGAGGATGGAGAGTGTTCGGGGTGAGGATGAAGAGTGTTCAGGGTGAGGATGGAGAGTGTTTTTATTGAGGATGGAGAGTGTTCAGGGTGAAGATGGAGAGCGTTCAGGGTTGAGGGTGGAGAGTGCTCGGAATGAGGATGGAGTGTTTTTGGAGTGAGGATGGAGAGTGTTCAGAGTCCGGATGCAGAGTGTTCGGAGTGAGGATGGAGAGTTTATGGAGTGAGGAAGGAGTGTTTTCGGAGTGAGGATGGAGAGTGTTCGGAATGAGGATGGAGAGTGCTCGGAATGACGATGGAGAGTGTTCGGGGTGAGGATGGAGAGTGTTCAGAGTGCGGATGCAGAGTGTTCGGAGTGAGGATGGAGAGTTTTCGGAGTGAGGATGGAGAGTGTTCGGGGAGAGGATAGAGAGTGTTCGGGGTGATGATGGAGAGTGTTCGGGGTGAGGATGGAGAGTGTTCGGGGTGAGGATGGAGAGTGTTCGGAGTGAGGATGGAGAGTGTTCGGGGTGAGGATGCAGAGTGTTCAGGGTGAGGATGGAGAGTGTTCGGGGTGAGGATGCAAAGTGTTCAGGGTGAGGATGGAGAGTGTTCAGAGTGAGGATGGAGAGTGTCCGGGGTCAGGCAGGAGAGTGTTCGGGGTGCGGATGGTGACTGTTCAGAGTGAGGATGGAGAGCGTTCGGGGTGAGGATGGAGAGTGTTCGGGGTGAGGATGCAGAGAGTTCGGGGTGTGGATGGAGAGTGTTCGGGGTGAGGATGGTGAGTGTTCGGGGTGAGGATGGAGAGTGTTCGGGATGAGGATGGAGAGTGCTCGGAGTGAGGATGGAGAGTGTTCGGGGTGTGGATGGAGAGTGTTCGGGGTGAGGAAGGAGAGTGTTCGGGGTGAGAATGGAGAGTTTTCGATGTGAGGAAGGAGAGTGTTCGGAGTGAGGATGGAGAGTGTCCGGAGTCAGGATGGAGAGTGTTCGGAGTGAGGATGGAGATTGTTCGGAGTGAGGATGGAGAGTGTTCGGAGTGAGGATGGAGACTGTTCGGAGTGAGGATGGAGAGTGTCCGGAGTGAGGTTGGAGAATGTTCGGAGTGAGGTTGGAGAATGTTCGGGGTGAGGATGGAGAGTGTTCGGGATGAGGATGGAGAGTGTTCGGGGTGAGGATGGAGAGTGTTCGGGGTGAGGATGAAGAGTGTTCAGGGTGAGGATGGAGAGTGTTCAGAGTGAGGATGGAGAGTGTCCGGGGTCAGGCAGGAGACTGTTCGGGGTGCGGATGGTGACTGTTCAGAGTGAGGATGGAGAGCGTTCGGGGTGAGGATGAAGATTGTTGGGAGTGAGGATGGAGAGTTTATGGAGTGAGGATGGAGAGTGTTTGGAGTGAGGATGGAGAGTTTTTGGAGTGAGGATGGAGAGTGTTCGGAGTGAGGATGGAGAGTGTTCGGTTTGAGGATGGAGAGTGTTCGGAGTGAGGATGGAGAGTGTTTGGAGTGAGGATGGAGAGTGTTTGGAGTGAGGATGGAGAGGTTTTGGAGTGAGGATGGAGTGTTTTTGGACTGAATATGGAGCATTTTCGGAGTGAGGATGGAGAGTGTTCGGAGTGAGGATGCAGAATGTTCGGAGGGAGGATGCAGAGTGTTTGGCGTGAGGATGCAGAGTGTTTGGATTGAGGATGGAGAGTGTTCAGGGTGAAGATGGAGAGCGTTCAGGGGTGAGGGTGGAGAGTGCTCGGAATGAGGATGGAGAGTTTTTGGAGTGAGGATGGAGAGTGTTCAGAGTCCGGATGCAGAGTGTTCGGAGTGAGGATGGAGAGTTTATGGAGTGAGGAAGGAGTGTTTTCGGAGTGAGGATGGAGAGTGTTCGGAATGAGGATGGAGAGTGCTCGGAATGACGATGGAGAGTGTTCGGGGTGAGGATGGAGAGTGTTCGGAGTGATGGTGGAGAGTGTTCAGAGTGCGGAAGGAGAGTTTTCGGAGTGAGGATGGAGAGTGTTCGGGGAGAGGATAGAGAGTGTTCGGGGTGAGGATGGAGAGTGTTCGGGGTGAGGGTGGAGAGTGTTCGGGGTGAGGATGGAGAGTGTTCGGGGTGAGTATGCAGAGTGTTCAGAGTGAGGATGGAGAGTGTCCGGGGTCAGGCAGGAGAGTGTTCGGGGTGCGGATGGTGACTGTTCAGAGTGAGGATGGAGAGCGTTCGGGGTGAGGATGAAGATTGTTGGGAGTGAGGATGGAGAGTGTTCGGAGTGAGGATGGAGAGTGTTCGGGGTGAGGTTGGAGAGAGTTCTGGGTGTGGATGGAGAGTGTTCGGGGTGTGGATGGAGAGTGTTCGGGGTGAGGATGGAGAGTGTTCGGGGTGAGGATGGAGAGTGTTCGGAGTGAGGATGGAGAGTGTTCGGGGTGTGGATGGAGAGTTTTCGGGGTGAGGAAGGAGAGTGTTCGGGGTGAGAATGGAGAGTTTTCGATGTGAGGAAGGAGAGTGTTCGGAGTGAGGATGGAGAGTGTTCGGAGTCAGGATGGAGAGTGTTCAGAGTGAGGATGGAGATTGTTCGGAGTGAGGATGGAGAGTGTTCGGAGTGAGGATGGAGAGTGTTCGGAGTGAGGATGGAGAGTTTCCGGAGTGAGGATGGAGAGTGTTCGGAGTGAGGTTGGAGAATGTTCGGGGTGAGGATGGAGAGTGTCCGGGGAGAGGCTGGAGAGTGTCCGGAGTGAGGATGGAGAGTGCTCGGGGTGTGGATGGAGAGTTTTCAGAATGAGGATGGAGAGTTTTCGCGGTGAGAATGGAGAGTGTTCGGAGTGAGGATGGAGTGTGTTCGGGGTGAGGATGGAGAGCGTTTGGAATGAGGATGGAGAGTTTTTGCGGTGAGGAAGGAGAGTGTTCGGAGTCAGGATGGAGAGTGTTCGGGGTGAGGATGGAGAGTGTTCGGGGTGAGGATGGAGAGTGTTCGGGGTGAGGATGGAGTTTGTTCGGGGTTTGGATTCAGAGTGTTCGGAATGAGGATGGAGAGTGTTCGGAGTGAGGATGGAGAGTGTTCGGGGTGAGGATGCAGAGTGTTCGGAATGAGGATGGAGAGTGTTCGGAGTGAGGATGGAGAGTGTTCGGAGTGAGGATGCAGAGTGTTCGGCGTGAGGATGGAGAGTGTTCGGAGTGAGGATGGAGAGTGTTCGGAGTTAGGATGGAGAGTGTTCGGAGTGAGGATGGAGAGTGTTTGGAATGAGGATGGAGAGTTTTTGCGGTGAGGATGGAGAGTGTTCGGAGTCAGGATGGAGAGTGTTCGGGGTGAGGATGGAGAGTGTTCGGGGTGAGGATGGAGAGTGTTCGGGGTGAGGATGGAGTTTGTTCGGGGTTTGGATTCAGAGTGTTCGGAATGAGGATGGAGAGTGTTCGGAGTGAGGATGGAGAGTGTTCGGGGTGAGGATGCAGAGTGTTCGGAATGAGGATGGAGAGTGTTCGGAGTGAGGATGGAGAGTGTTCGGAGTGAGGATGCAGAGTGTTCGGCGTGAGGATGGAGAGTGTTCGGAGTGAGGATGGAGAGTGTTCGGAGTGAGGATGGAGAGTGTTCGGAGTGAGGATGGAGTTTGTCCAGAGTGAGGATGGAGAGTGTCCGGAGTGAGGATGGAGAGTGTTCGGAGTGAGGATGGAGATTGTTCGGAGAGAAAATGGTGAGTGTTCAGGCTGAGGATGGAGAGTGTTCGGGGTGAGGATGGAGAGCGTTCGGAGTGAGGATGGAGAGTGTTCGGAGTGAGGATGGAGAGTGTTCGGAGTGAGGATGGAGTTTGTCCAGAGTGAGGATGGAGAGTGTCCGGAGTGAGGATGGAGAGTGTTCGGAGTGAGGATGGAGATTGTTCGGAGAGAAAATGGTGAGTGTTCAGGCTGAGGATGGAGAGTGTTCGGGGTGAGGATGCAGAGTGTTCAGGGTGAGGATGGAGAGTGTTCAGAGTGAGGATGGAGAGTGTCCGGGGTCAGGCAGGAGAGTGTTCGGGGTACGGATGGTGACTGTTCAGAGTGAGGACGGAGAGCGTTCGGGGTGAAGATGAAGAGTGTTGGGAGTGAGGATGGAGAGTGTTCGGAGTGAGGTTGGAGAGTGTTCGGGGTGAGGATGGAGAGAGTTCGGGGTGAGGATGGAGAGAGTTCGGGGTGTGGATGGAGAGTGTTCGGGGTGAGGAAGGAGAGTGTTCGGGGTGAGACTGGAGAGTTTTCGGTGTGAGGAAGGAGAGTGTTCGGAGTGAGGATGGAGAGTGTTCGGAGTCAGGATGGAGATTGTTCGGAGTGAGGATGGAGATTGTTCGGAGTGAGGATGGAGAGTATTCGGAGTGAGGATGGAGAGTCTTCGGAGTGAGGATGGAGAGTGTCCGGAGTGAGGATGCAGAGTGTTCGGAGTGAGGTTGGAGAATGTTCGGAGTGAGGTTGGAGAATGTTCGGGGTGAGGATGGAGAGTGTCCGGGGAGAGGCTGGAGAGTGTCCGGAGTGAGGATGGAGAGTGCTCGGGGTGTGGATGGAGAGTTTTCAGAATGAGGATGGAGAGTTTTCGCGCTGAGAATGGAGAGTGTTCGGAGTGAGGATGGAGAGTGTTCGGGGTGAGGATGGAGAGTGTTCGGAATGAGGATGGAGAGTTTCTGCGGTGAGAATGGAGAGTGTTCGGAGTGAGGATGGAGAGTGTTCAGAATGAGGATGGAGAGAATTCGGAGTGAGGATGGAGAGTGTTCGGAGTCAGGATGGAGAGTGTTCGGGGTGAGGATGGAGACTGTTCGGGGTGAGGATGGAGAGTGTTCGGAAAGAGGATGGAGACTGTTCAGAGTGAGGATGGAGAGTGTGCGGGGTGAGGATGGAGAGTGTTCGGGGTGAGGATGGAGAGTGTTCGGGGTGAGGATGGAGTTTGTTCGGGGTTTGGATTCAGAGTGTTCGGAATGAGGATGGAGAGTGTTCGGAGTGAGGATGGAGAGTGTTCGGGGGTGAGGATGCAGAGTGTTCGGAATGAGGATGGAGAGTGTTCGGAGTGAGGATGGAGAGTGTTCGGAGTGAGGATGCAGAGTGTTCGGCGTGAGGATGGAGAGTGTTCGGAGTGAGGATGGAGAGTGTTCGGAGTTAGGATGGAGAGTGTTCGGAGTGAGGATGGAGAGTGTTTGGAATGAGGATGGAGAGTTTTTGCGGTGAGGATGGAGAGTGTTCGGAGTCAGGATGGAGAGTGTTCGGGGTGAGGATGGAGAGTGTTCGGGGTGAGGATGGAGAGTGTTCGGGGTGAGGATGGAGTTTGTTCGGGGTTTGGATTCAGAGTGTTCGGAATGAGGATGGAGAGTGTTCGGAGTGAGGATGGAGAGTGTTCGGGGTGAGGATGCAGAGTGTTCGGAATGAGGATGGAGAGTGTTCGGAGTGAGGATGGAGAGTGTTCGGAGTGAGGATGCAGAGTGTTCGGCGTGAGGATGGAGAGTGTTCGGAGTGAGGATGGAGAGTGTTCGGAGTGAGGATGGAGAGTGTTCGGAGTGAGGATGGAGTTTGTCCAGAGTGAGGATGGAGAGTGTCCGGAGTGAGGATGGAGAGTGTTCGGAGTGAGGATGGAGATTGTTCGGAGAGAAAATGGTGAGTGTTCAGGCTGAGGATGGAGAGTGTTCGGGGTGAGGATGGAGAGCGTTCGGAGTGAGGATGGAGAGTGTTCGGAGTGAGGATGGAGAGTGTTCGGAGTGAGGATGGAGTTTGTCCAGAGTGAGGATGGAGAGTGTCCGGAGTGAGGATGGAGAGTGTTCGGAGTGAGGATGGAGATTGTTCGGAGAGAAAATGGTGAGTGTTCAGGCTGAGGATGGAGAGTGTTCGGGGTGAGGATGCAGAGTGTTCAGGGTGAGGATGGAGAGTGTTCAGAGTGAGGATGGAGAGTGTCCGGGGTCAGGCAGGAGAGTGTTCGGGGTACGGATGGTGACTGTTCAGAGTGAGGACGGAGAGCGTTCGGGGTGAAGATGAAGAGTGTTGGGAGTGAGGATGGAGAGTGTTCGGAGTGAGGTTGGAGAGTGTTCGGGGTGAGGATGGAGAGAGTTCGGGGTGAGGATGGAGAGAGTTCGGGGTGTGGATGGAGAGTGTTCGGGGTGAGGAAGGAGAGTGTTCGGGGTGAGACTGGAGAGTTTTCGGTGTGAGGAAGGAGAGTGTTCGGAGTGAGGATGGAGAGTGTTCGGAGTCAGGATGGAGATTGTTCGGAGTGAGGATGGAGATTGTTCGGAGTGAGGATGGAGAGTATTCGGAGTGAGGATGGAGAGTGTTCGGAGTGAGGATGGAGAGTGTCCGGAGTGAGGATGCAGAGTGTTCGGAGTGAGGTTGGAGAATGTTCGGAGTGAGGTTGGAGAATGTTCGGGGTGAGGATGGAGAGTGTCCGGGGTGTGGATGGAGAGTTTTCAGAATGAGGATGGAGAGTTTTCGCGCTGAGAATGGAGAGTGTTCGGAGTGAGGATGGAGAGTGTTCGGGGTGAGGATGGAGAGTGTTCGGAATGAGGATGGAGAGTTTCTGCGGTGAGAATGGAGAGTGTTCGGAGTGAGGATGGAGAGTGTTCAGAATGAGGATGGAGAGAATTCGGAGTGAGGATGGAGAGTGTTCGGAGTCAGGATGGAGAGTGTTCGGGGTGAGGATGGAGACTGTTCGGGGTGAGGATGGAGAGTGTTCGGAAAGAGGATGGAGACTGTTCAGAGTGAGGATGGAGAGTGTTCGGGGTGAGGATGGAGAGAGTTCGGAGTGAGGATGGAGAGTGTTCGGGGTGAGGATGCAGAGTGTTCGGAATGAGGATGGAGACTGTTCGGAGTGAGGATGGAGAGTGTTCGGAGTGAGGATGGAGAGAGTTCGGAGTGAGGATGGAGAGTGTTCGGGGTGAGGATGGAGAGTGTTCGGAGTGAGGATGGAGAGTGTTCGGAGTGAGGATGGAGAGTGTTCGGAGTGAGGATGCAGATTGTTCGGCGTGAGGATGGAGAGTGTTCGGAGTGAGGATGGAGAGTGTTCGGAGTGAGGATGGACAGTGTTCGGAGTGAGGATGGAGAGTGTTCGGAGTGAGGATGGAGTTTGTCCGGAGTGAGGATGGAGAGTGTCCGGAGTGAGGATGGAGAGTGTTCGGAGTGAGGATGGAGATTGTTCGGAGAGAAAATGGTGAGTGTTCAGGCTGAGGATGGAGAGTGTTCGGGGTGAGAATGGTGAGTGTTCGGGGTGAGGATGGAGAGTGTTTAGAGTGAGGATGGGGAGTGTTCGGAGTGAGGATGGACAGTGTTTGGAAATAGGATGGAGAGTTTTCGGAGTGAGGATGCAAAGTGTTTGGAGTGAGGATGCAGAGTGTTTCGAGTGAGGATGGAGAGTGTTTGGAGTGAGGATGGAGAGTGTTTGGAGTGAGGATGGAGAGTGTTTGGAGTGAGGATGCAGAGTGTTTGGAGTGAGGATGGAGATTGTTCGGACTGTGGATGGAGAGTGTTCGGGCTGAGGATGGAGAGTGTTCGGAGTGAGGATGGAGAGTGTTTGGAGTGAGGATGGAGAGTGTTCGGAGTGAGGATGGTGACTGTTCAGAGTGAGGATGGAGAGCGTTCGGAGTGAGGATGGAGTGTGTTCGGAGTGAGGATGGAGAGTGTTCGGAGTGAGGATGGAGAGTGTTCGGAGTGAGGATGGAGAGTGTCCAGAGTGAGGATGGAGAGTCTCCGGAGTGAGGATTGGGAGTGTTCGGAGTGAGGATGGAGAGTGTTCGGAGAGAAAATGGTGAGTGTTCGGGCTGAGGATGTATAGTGTTCGGGGTGAGAATGGTGAGTGTTCGGGGTGTGGATGGACAGTGTTCTGTGTGAGGATGGAGAGTGTTTAGAGTGAGGATGGGGAGTGTTCGGAGGGAGGATGGACAGTGTTTGGAAATAGGATGGAGAGTTTTCGGAGTGAGGATGCAAAGTGTTTGGAGTGAGGATGCAGAGTGTTTCGAGTGAGGATGCAGAGTGTTTGGAGTGAGGATGGAGAGTGTTTGGAGTGAGGATGGAGACTGTTTGGAGTGAGGATGGAGACTGTTTGGAGTGAGGATGGAGACTGTTCGGGGAGAGGATGGAGAGTGTTCGGGGTGAGGATGGAGAGTGTTCGGGGTGAGGATGGAGAGTGTTCGGGGTGAGGATGCAGAGTGTTCAGGGTGAGGATGGAGAGTGTTCGGGGTGAGGATGCAAAGTGTTCAGGGTGAGGATGGAGAGTGTTCAGAGTGAGGATGGAGAGTGTCCGGGGTCAGGCAGGAGAGTGTTCGGGGTGCGGATGGTGACTGTTCAGAGTGAGGATGGAGAGCGTTCGGGGTGAGGATGGAGAGTGTTCGGGGTGAGGATGGAGAGAGTTCTGCGTGTGGATGGAGAGTGTTCGGGCTGAGGATGGAGAGTGTTCGGGGTGAGGATGGAGAGTGTTCGGGGTGAGGATGGAGAGTGCTCGGAGTGAGGATGGAGAGTGTTCGGGGTGTGGATGGAGAGTGTTCGGGGTGAGGAAGGAGAGTGTTCGGGGTGAGAATGGAGAGTTTTCGATGTGAGGAAGGAGAGTGTTCGGAGTGAGGATGGAGAGTGTCCGGAGTCAGGATGGAGAGTGTTCGGAGTGAGGATGGAGATTGTTCGGAGTGAGGATGGAGAGTGTTCGGAGTGAGGATGGAGACTGTTCGGAGTGAGGATGGAGAGTGTCCGGAGTGAGGATGGAGAGTGTTCGGAGTGAGGTTGGAGAATGTTCGGAGTGAGGTTGGAGAATGTTCGGGGTGAGGATGGAGAGTGTTCGGGATGAGGATGGAGAGTGTTCGGGGTGAGGATGGAGAGTGTTCGGGGTGAGCATGAAGAGTGTTCAGGGTGAGGATGGAGAGTGTTCAGAGTGAGGATGGAGAGTGTCCGGGGTCAGGCAGGAGACTGTTCGGGGTGCGGATGGTGACTGTTCAGAGTGAGGATGGAGAGCGTTCGGGGTGAGGATGAAGATTGTTGGGAGTGAGGATGGAGAGTTTATGGAGTGAGGATGGAGAGTGTTTGGAGTGAGGATGGAGAGTTTTTGGAGTGAGGATGGAGAGTGTTCGGAGTGAGGATGGAGAGTGTTCGGTTTGAGGATGGAGAGTGTTCGGAGTGAGGATGGAGAGTGTTTGGAGTGAGGATGGAGAGTGTTTGGAGTGAGGATGGAGAGTTTTTGGAGTGAGGATGGAGTGTTTTTGGACTGAATATGGAGCATTTTCGGAGTGAGGATGGAGAGTGTTCGGAGTGAGGATGCAGAATGTTCCGAGGGAGGATGCAGAGTGTTTGGCGTGAGGATGCAGAGTGTTTGGATTGAGGATGGAGAGTGTTCAGGGTGAAGATGGAGAGCGTTCAGGGGTGAGGGTGGAGAGTGCTCGGAATGAGGATGGAGAGTTTTTGGAGTGAGGATGGAGAGTGTTCAGAGTCCGGATGCAGAGTGTTCGGAGTGAGGATGGAGAGTTTATGGAGTGAGGAAGGAGTGTTTTCGGAGTGAGGATGGAGAGTGTTCGGAATGAGGATGGAGAGTGCTCGGAATGACGATGGAGAGTGTTCGGGGTGAGGATGGAGAGTGTTCGGAGTGATGGTGGAGAGTGTTCAGAGTGCGGAAGGAGAGTTTTCGGAGTGAGGATGGAGAGTGTTCGGGGAGAGGATAGAGAGTGTTCGGGGTGAGGATGGAGAGTGTTCGGGGTGAGGGTGGAGAGTGTTCGGGGTGAGGATGGAGAGTGTTCGGGGTGAGTATGCAGAGTGTTCAGGGTGAGGATGGAGAGTGTTCAGAGTGAGGATGGAGAGTGTCCGGGGTCAGGCAGGAGAGTGTTCGGGGTGCGGATGGTGACTGTTCAGAGTGAGGATGGAGAGCGTTCGGGGTGAGGATGAAGATTGTTGGGAGTGAGGATGGAGAGTGTTCGGAGTGAGGATGGAGAGTGATCGGGGTGAGGTAGGAGAGAGTTCGGGGTGTGGATGGAGAGTGTTCGGGGTGTGGATGGAGAGTGTTCGGGGTGAGGATGGAGAGTGTTCGGGGTGAGGATGGAGAGTGTTCGGAGTGAGGATGGAGAGTGTTCGGGGTGTGGATGGAGAGTGTTCGGGGTGAGGAAGGAGAGTGTTCGGGGTGAGAATGGAGAGTTTTCGATGTGAGGAAGGAGAGTGTTCGGAGTGAGGATGGAGAGTGTTCGGAGTCAGGATGGAGAGTGTTCAGAGTGAGGATGGAGATTGTTCGGAGTGAGGATGGAGAGTGTTCGGAGTGAGGATGGAGAGTGTTCGGAGTGAGGATGGAGAGTGTCCGGAGTGAGGATGGAGAGTGTTCGGAGTGAGGTTGGAGAATGTTCGGAGTGAGGTTGGAGAATGTTCGGGGTGAGGATGGAGAGTGTCCGGGGAGAGGCTGGAGAGTGTCCGGAGTGAGGATGGAGAGTGCTCGGGGTGTGGATGGAGAGTTTTCAGAATGAGGATGGAGAGTTTTCGCGGTGAGAATGGAGAGTGTTCGGAGTGAGGATGGAGTGTGTTCGGGGTGAGGATGGAGAGCATTTGGAATGAGGATGGAGAGTTTTTGCGGTGAGGAAGGAGAGTGTTCGGAGTGAAGATGGAGAGTGTTCGGAGTGAGGATGGAGAGTGTTCAGAATGAGGATGGAGAGAATTCGGAGTGAGGATGGAGAGTGTTCGGAGTCAGGATGGAGAGTGTTCGGGGTGAGGATGGAGAGTGTTCGGGGTGAGGATGGAGAGTGTTCGGGGTGAGGATGGAGTTTGTTCGGGGTTTGGATTCAGAGTGTTCGGAATGAGGATGGAGAGTGTTTGGGGTGAGGATGGAGAGTGTTCGGGGTGAGGATGCAGAGTGTTCGGAATGAGGATGGAGAGTGTTCGGAGTGAGGATGGAGAGTGTTCGGAGTGAGGATGCAGAGTGTTCGGCGTGAGGATGGAGAGTGTTCGGAGTGAGGATGGAGAGTGTTCGGAGTGAGGATGGAGAGTGTTCGGAGTGAGGATGGAGTTTGTCCAGAGTGAGGATGGAGAGTGTCCGGAGTGAGGATGGAGAGTGTTCGGAGTGAGGATGGAGATTGTTCGGAGAGAAAATGGTGAGTGTTCAGGCTGAGGATGGAGAGTGTTCGGGGTGAGGATGGAGAGCGTTCGGAGTGAGGATGGAGAGTGTTCGGAGTGAGGATGGAGAGTGTTCGGAGTGAGGATGGAGTTTGTCCAGAGTGAGGATGGAGAGTGTCCGGAGTGAGGATGGAGAGTGTTCGGAGTGAGGATGGAGATTGTTCGGAGAGAAAATGGTGAGTGTTCAGGCTGAGGATGGAGAGTGTTCGGGGTGAGGATGCAGAGTGTTCAGGGTGAGGATGGAGAGTGTTCAGAGTGAGGATGGAGAGTGTCCGGGGTCAGGCAGGAGAATGTTCGGGGTGCGGATGGTGACTGTTCAGAGTGAGGACGGAGAGCGTTCGGGGTGAAGATGAAGAGTGTTGGGAGTGAGGATGGAGAGTGTTCGGAGTGAGGATGGAGAGTGTTCGGGGTGAGGATGGAGAGAGTTCGGGGTGAGGATGGAGAGAGTTCGGGGTGTGGATGGAGAGTGTTCGGGGTGAGGAAGGAGAGTGTTCGGGGTGAGACTGGAGAGTTTTCGGTGTGAGGAAGGAGAGTGTTCGGAGTGAGGATGGAGAGTGTTCGGAGTCAGGATGGAGATTGTTCGGAGTGAGGATGGAGATTGTTCGGAGTGAGGATGGAGAGTATTCGGAGTGAGGATGGAGAGTGTTCGGAGTGAGGATGGAGAGTGTCCGGAGTGAGGATGGAGAGTGTTCGGAGTGAGGTTGGAGAATGTTCGGAGTGAGGTTGGAGAATGTTCGGGGTGAGGATGGAGAGTGTCCGGGGAGAGGCTGGAGAGTGTCCGGAGTGAGGATGGAGAGTATTCGGAGTGAGGATGGAGAGTGTTCGGAATGAGGATGGAGAGTTTTCAGAATGAGGATGGAGAGTTTTCGCGCTGAGAATGGAGAGTGTTCGGAGTGAGGATGGAGAGTGTTCGGGGTGAGGATGGAGAGTGTTCGGAATGAGGATGGAGAGTTTCTGCGGTGAGAATGGAGAGTGTTCGGAGTGAGGATGGAGAGTGTTCAGAATGAGGATGGAGAGAATTCGGAGTGAGGATGGAGAGTGTTCGGAGTCAGGATGGAGAGTGTTCGGGGTGAGGATGGAGACTGTTCGGGGTGAGGATGGAGAGTGTTCGGAAAGAGGATGGAGACTGTTCAGAGTGAGGATGGAGAGTGTTCGGGGTGAGGATGGAGAGAGTTCGGAGTGAGGATGGAGAGTGTTCGGGGTGAGGATGCAGAGTGTTCGGAATGAGGATGGAGAGTGTTCGGAGTGAGGATGGAGAGTGTTCGGAGTGAGGATGCAGATTGTTCGGCGTGAGGATGGAGAGTGTTCGGAGTGAGGATGGAGAGTGTTCGGAGTGAGGATGGAGAGTGTTCGGAGTGAGGATGGAGAGTGTTCGGAGTGAGGATGGAGTTTGTCCGGAGTGAGGATGGAGAGTGTCCGGAGTGAGGATGGAGAGTGTTCGGAGTGAGGATGGAGATTGTTCGGAGAGAAAATGGTGAGTGTTCAGGCTGAGGATGGAGAGTGTTCGGGGTGAGAATGGTGAGTGTTCGGGGTGAGGATGGAGAGTGTTTAGAGTGAGGATGGGGAGTGTTCGGAGTGAGGATGGACAGTGTTTGGAAATAGGATGGAGAGTTTTCGGAGTGAGGATGCAAAGTGTTTGGAGTGAGGATGCAGAGTGTTTCGAGTGAGGATGCAGAGTGTTTGGAGTGAGGATGGAGAGTGTTTGGAGTGAGGATGGAGAGTGTTTGGAGTGAGGATGCAGAGTGTTTGGAGTGAGGATGGAGATTGTTCGGACTGTGGATGGAGAGTGTTCGGGGTGAGGATGGAGAGTTTTCGGAGTGAGGATGGAGAGTGTTTGGAGTGAGGATGGAGAGTGTTCGGAGTGAGGATGGTGACTGTTCAGAGTGAGGATGGAGAGCGTTCGGAGTGAGGATGGAGAGTGTTCGGAGTGAGGATGGAGAGTGTTCGGAGTGAGGATGGAGAGTGTTCGGAGTGAGGATGGAGAGTGTCCAGAGTGAGGATGGAGAGTGTCCAGAGTGAGGATGGAGAGTCTCCGGAGTGAGGATTGGGAGTGTTCGGAGTGAGGATGGAGAGTGTTCGGAGAGAAAATGGTGAGTGTTCGGGCTGAGGATGTATAGTGTTCGGGGTGAGAATGGTGAGTGTTCGGGGTGTGGATGGACAGTGTTCTGTGTGAGGATGGAGAGTGTTTAGAGTGAGGATGGGGAGTGTTCGGAGGGAGGATGGACAGTGTTTGGAAATAGGATGGAGAGTTTTCGGAGTGAGGATGCAAAGTGTTTGGAGTGAGGATGCAGAGTGTTTCGAGTGAGGATGCAGAGTGTTTGGAGTGAGGATGGAGAGTGTTTGGAGTGAGGATGGAGAGTGTTTGGAGTGAGGATGGAGACTGTTTGGAGTGAGGATGGAGACTGTTCGGGGAGAGGATGGAGAGTGTTCGGGGTGAGGATGGAGAGTGTTCGGGGTGAGGATGGAGAGTGTTCGGGGTGAGGATGCAGAGTGTTCAGGGTGAGGATGGAGAGTGTTCGGGGTGAGGATGCAAAGTGTTCAGGGTGAGGATGGAGAGTGTTCAGAGTGAGGATGGAGAGTGTCCGGGGTCAGGCAGGAGAGTGTTCGGGGTGCGGATGGTGACTGTTCAGAGTGAGGATGGAGAGCGTTCGGGGTGAGGATGGAGAGTGTTCGGGGTGAGGATGGAGAGAGTTCTGCGTGTGGATGGAGAGTGTTCGGGCTGAGGATGGAGAGTGTTCGGGGTGAGGATGGAGAGTGTTCGGGGTGAGGATGGAGAGTGCTCGGAGTGAGGATGGAGAGTGTTCGGGGTGTGGATGGAGAGTGTTCGGGGTGAGGAAGGAGAGTGTTCGGGGTGAGAATGGAGAGTTTTCGATGTGAGGAAGGAGAGTGTTCGGAGTGAGGATGGAGAGTGTCCGGAGTCAGGATGGAGAGTGTTCGGAGTGAGGATGGAGATTGTTCGGAGTGAGGATGGAGAGTGTTCGGAGTGAGGATGGAGACTGTTCGGAGTGAGGATGGAGAGTGTCCGGAGTGAGGATGGAGAGTGTTCGGAGTGAGGTTGGAGAATGTTCGGAGTGAGGTTGGAGAATGTTCGGGGTGAGGATGGAGAGTGTTCGGGATGAGGATGGAGAGTGTTCGGGGTGAGGATGGAGAGTGTTCGGGGTGAGCATGAAGAGTGTTCAGGGTGAGGATGGAGAGTGTTCAGAGTGAGGATGGAGAGTGTCCGGGGTCAGGCAGGAGACTGTTCGGGGTGCGGATGGTGACTGTTCAGAGTGAGGATGGAGAGCGTTCGGGGTGAGGATGAAGATTGTTGGGAGTGAGGATGGAGAGTTTATGGAGTGAGGATGGAGAGTGTTTGGAGTGAGGATGGAGAGTTTTTGGAGTGAGGATGGAGAGTGTTCGGAGTGAGGATGGAGAGTGTTCGGTTTGAGGATGGAGAGTGTTCGGAGTGAGGATGGAGAGTGTTTGGAGTGAGGATGGAGAGTGTTTGGAGTGAGGATGGAGAGTTTTTGGAGTGAGGATGGAGTGTTTTTGGACTGAATATGGAGCATTTTCGGAGTGAGGATGGAGAGTGTTCGGAGTGAGGATGCAGAATGTTCCGAGGGAGGATGCAGAGTGTTTGGCGTGAGGATGCAGAGTGTTTGGATTGAGGATGGAGAGTGTTCAGGGTGAAGATGGAGAGCGTTCAGGGGTGAGGGTGGAGAGTGCTCGGAATGAGGATGGAGAGTTTTTGGAGTGAGGATGGAGAGTGTTCAGAGTCCGGATGCAGAGTGTTCGGAGTGAGGATGGAGAGTTTATGGAGTGAGGAAGGAGTGTTTTCGGAGTGAGGATGGAGAGTGTTCGGAATGAGGATGGAGAGTGCTCGGAATGACGATGGAGAGTGTTCGGGGTGAGGATGGAGAGTGTTCGGAGTGATGGTGGAGAGTGTTCAGAGTGCGGAAGGAGAGTTTTCGGAGTGAGGATGGAGAGTGTTCGGGGAGAGGATAGAGAGTGTTCGGGGTGAGGATGGAGAGTGTTCGGGGTGAGGGTGGAGAGTGTTCGGGGTGAGGATGGAGAGTGTTCGGGGTGAGTATGCAGAGTGTTCAGGGTGAGGATGGAGAGTGTTCAGAGTGAGGATGGAGAGTGTCCGGGGTCAGGCAGGAGAGTGTTCGGGGTGCGGATGGTGACTGTTCAGAGTGAGGATGGAGAGCGTTCGGGGTGAGGATGAAGATTGTTGGGAGTGAGGATGGAGAGTGTTCGGAGTGAGGATGGAGAGTGATCGGGGTGAGGTAGGAGAGAGTTCGGGGTGTGGATGGAGAGTGTTCGGGGTGTGGATGGAGAGTGTTCGGGGTGAGGATGGAGAGTGTTCGGGGTGAGGATGGAGAGTGTTCGGAGTGAGGATGGAGAGTGTTCGGGGTGTGGATGGAGAGTGTTCGGGGTGAGGAAGGAGAGTGTTCGGGGTGAGAATGGAGAGTTTTCGATGTGAGGAAGGAGAGTGTTCGGAGTGAGGATGGAGAGTGTTCGGAGTCAGGATGGAGAGTGTTCAGAGTGAGGATGGAGATTGTTCGGAGTGAGGATGGAGAGTGTTCGGAGTGAGGATGGAGAGTGTTCGGAGTGAGGATGGAGAGTGTCCGGAGTGAGGATGGAGAGTGTTCGGAGTGAGGTTGGAGAATGTTCGGAGTGAGGTTGGAGAATGTTCGGGGTGAGGATGGAGAGTGTCCGGGGAGAGGCTGGAGAGTGTCCGGAGTGAGGATGGAGAGTGCTCGGGGTGTGGATGGAGAGTTTTCAGAATGAGGATGGAGAGTTTTCGCGGTGAGAATGGAGAGTGTTCGGAGTGAGGATGGAGTGTGTTCGGGGTGAGGATGGAGAGCATTTGGAATGAGGATGGAGAGTTTTTGCGGTGAGGAAGGAGAGTGTTCGGAGTGAAGATGGAGAGTGTTCGGAGTGAGGATGGAGAGTGTTCAGAATGAGGATGGAGAGAATTCGGAGTGAGGATGGAGAGTGTTCGGAGTCAGGATGGAGAGTGTTCGGGGTGAGGATGGAGAGTGTTCGGGGTGAGGATGGAGAGTGTTCGGGGTGAGGATGGAGTTTGTTCGGGGTTTGGATTCAGAGTGTTCGGAATGAGGATGGAGAGTGTTTGGGGTGAGGATGGAGAGTGTTCGGGGTGAGGATGCAGAGTGTTCGGAATGAGGATGGAGAGTGTTCGGAGTGAGGATGGAGAGTGTTCGGAGTGAGGATGCAGAGTGTTCGGCGTGAGGATGGAGAGTGTTCGGAGTGAGGATGGAGAGTGTTCGGAGTGAGGATGGAGAGTGTTCGGAGTGAGGATGGAGTTTGTCCAGAGTGAGGATGGAGAGTGTCCGGAGTGAGGATGGAGAGTGTTCGGAGTGAGGATGGAGATTGTTCGGAGAGAAAATGGTGAGTGTTCAGGCTGAGGATGGAGAGTGTTCGGGGTGAGGATGGAGAGCGTTCGGAGTGAGGATGGAGAGTGTTCGGAGTGAGGATGGAGAGTGTTCGGAGTGAGGATGGAGTTTGTCCAGAGTGAGGATGGAGAGTGTCCGGAGTGAGGATGGAGAGTGTTCGGAGTGAGGATGGAGATTGTTCGGAGAGAAAATGGTGAGTGTTCAGGCTGAGGATGGAGAGTGTTCGGGGTGAGGATGCAGAGTGTTCAGGGTGAGGATGGAGAGTGTTCAGAGTGAGGATGGAGAGTGTCCGGGGTCAGGCAGGAGAATGTTCGGGGTGCGGATGGTGACTGTTCAGAGTGAGGACGGAGAGCGTTCGGGGTGAAGATGAAGAGTGTTGGGAGTGAGGATGGAGAGTGTTCGGAGTGAGGATGGAGAGTGTTCGGGGTGAGGATGGAGAGAGTTCGGGGTGAGGATGGAGAGAGTTCGGGGTGTGGATGGAGAGTGTTCGGGGTGAGGAAGGAGAGTGTTCGGGGTGAGACTGGAGAGTTTTCGGTGTGAGGAAGGAGAGTGTTCGGAGTGAGGATGGAGAGTGTTCGGAGTCAGGATGGAGATTGTTCGGAGTGAGGATGGAGATTGTTCGGAGTGAGGATGGAGAGTATTCGGAGTGAGGATGGAGAGTGTTCGGAGTGAGGATGGAGAGTGTCCGGAGTGAGGATGGAGAGTGTTCGGAGTGAGGTTGGAGAATGTTCGGAGTGAGGTTGGAGAATGTTCGGGGTGAGGATGGAGAGTGTCCGGGGAGAGGCTGGAGAGTGTCCGGAGTGAGGATGGAGAGTATTCGGAGTGAGGATGGAGAGTGTTCGGAATGAGGATGGAGAGTTTTCAGAATGAGGATGGAGAGTTTTCGCGCTGAGAATGGAGAGTGTTCGGAGTGAGGATGGAGAGTGTTCGGGGTGAGGATGGAGAGTGTTCGGAATGAGGATGGAGAGTTTCTGCGGTGAGAATGGAGAGTGTTCGGAGTGAGGATGGAGAGTGTTCAGAATGAGGATGGAGAGAATTCGGAGTGAGGATGGAGAGTGTTCGGAGTCAGGATGGAGAGTGTTCGGGGTGAGGATGGAGACTGTTCGGGGTGAGGATGGAGAGTGTTCGGAAAGAGGATGGAGACTGTTCAGAGTGAGGATGGAGAGTGTTCGGGGTGAGGATGGAGAGAGTTCGGAGTGAGGATGGAGAGTGTTCGGGGTGAGGATGCAGAGTGTTCGGAATGAGGATGGAGAGTGTTCGGAGTGAGGATGGAGAGTGTTCGGAGTGAGGATGCAGATTGTTCGGCGTGAGGATGGAGAGTGTTCGGAGTGAGGATGGAGAGTGTTCGGAGTGAGGATGGAGAGTGTTCGGAGTGAGGATGGAGAGTGTTCGGAGTGAGGATGGAGTTTGTCCGGAGTGAGGATGGAGAGTGTCCGGAGTGAGGATGGAGAGTGTTCGGAGTGAGGATGGAGATTGTTCGGAGAGAAAATGGTGAGTGTTCAGGCTGAGGATGGAGAGTGTTCGGGGTGAGAATGGTGAGTGTTCGGGGTGAGGATGGAGAGTGTTTAGAGTGAGGATGGGGAGTGTTCGGAGTGAGGATGGACAGTGTTTGGAAATAGGATGGAGAGTTTTCGGAGTGAGGATGCAAAGTGTTTGGAGTGAGGATGCAGAGTGTTTCGAGTGAGGATGCAGAGTGTTTGGAGTGAGGATGGAGAGTGTTTGGAGTGAGGATGGAGAGTGTTTGGAGTGAGGATGCAGAGTGTTTGGAGTGAGGATGGAGATTGTTCGGACTGTGGATGGAGAGTGTTCGGGGTGAGGATGGAGAGTTTTCGGAGTGAGGATGGAGAGTGTTTGGAGTGAGGATGGAGAGTGTTCGGAGTGAGGATGGTGACTGTTCAGAGTGAGGATGGAGAGCGTTCGGAGTGAGGATGGAGAGTGTTCGGAGTGAGGATGGAGAGTGTTCGGAGTGAGGATGGAGAGTGTTCGGAGTGAGGATGGAGAGTGTCCAGAGTGAGGATGGAGAGTGTCCAGAGTGAGGATGGAGAGTCTCCGGAGTGAGGATTGGGAGTGTTCGGAGTGAGGATGGAGAGTGTTCGGAGAGAAAATGGTGAGTGTTCGGGCTGAGGATGTATAGTGTTCGGGGTGAGAATGGTGAGTGTTCGGGGTGTGGATGGACAGTGTTCAGTGTGAGGATGGAGAGTGTTTAGAGTGAGGATGGGGAGTGTTCGGAGGGAGGATGGACAGTGTTTGGAAATAGGATGGAGAGTTTTCGGAGTGAGGATGCAAAGTGTTTGGAGTGAGGATGCAGAGTGTTTCGAGTGAGGATGCAGAGTGTTTGGAGTGAGGATGGAGAGTGTTTGGAGTGAGGATGGAGAGTGTTTGGAGTGAGGATGGAGACTGTTTGGAGTGAGGATGGAGACTGTTCGGGGAGAGGATAGAGAGTGTTCGGGGTGAGGATGGAGAGTGTTCGGGGTGAGGATGGAGAGTGTTCGGGGTGAGGATGCAGAGTGTTCAGGGTGAGGATGGAGAGTGTTCGGGGTGAGGATGCAAAGTGTTCAGGGTGAGGATGGAGAGTGTTCAGAGTGAGGATGGAGAGTGTCCGGGGTCAGGCAGGAGAGTGTTCGGGGTGCGGATGGTGACTGTTCAGAGTGAGGATGGAGAGCGTTCGGGGTGAGGATGGAGAGTGTTCGGGGTGAGGATGGAGAGAGTTCGGGGTGTGGATGGAGAGTGTTCGGGGTGAGGATGGAGAGTGTTCGGGGTGAGGATGGAGAGTGTTCGGGGTGAGGATGGAGAGTGCTCGGAGTGAGGATGGAGAGTGTTCGGGGTGTGGATGGAGAGTGTTCGGGGTGAGGAAGGAGAGTGTTCGGGGTGAGAATGGAGAGTTTTCGATGTGAGGAAGGAGAGTGTTCGGAGTGAGGATGGAGAGTGTCCGGAGTCAGGATGGAGAGTGTTCGGAGTGAGGATGGAGATTGTTCGGAGTGAGGATGGAGAGTGTTCGGAGTGAGGATGGAGACTGTTCGGAGTGAGGATGGAGAGTGTCCGGAGTGAGGATGGAGAGTGTTCGGAGTGAGGTTGGAGAATGTTCGGAGTGAGGTTGGAGAATGTTCGGGGTGAGGATGGAGAGTGTCCGGGGAGAGGCTGGAGAGTGTCCGGAGTGAGGATGGAGAGTGCTCGGGGTGTGGATGGAGAGTTTTCAGAATGAGGATGGAGAGTGTTCGGGGTGAGGATGGAGAGTGTTCGGGGTGAGGATGGAGAGCGTTCGGAATGAGGATGGAGAGTTTTTGCGGTGAGGATGGAGAGTGTTCGGAGTGAAGATGGAGAGTGTTCGGAGTGAGGATGGAGAGTGTTCAGAATGAGGATGGAGAGAATTCGGAGTGAGGATGGAGAGTGTTCGGAGTCAGGATGGAGAGTGTTCGGGGTGAGGATGGAGAGTGTTCGGGGTGAGGATGGTGAGTGTTCGGGGTTAGGATGGAGTTTGTTCGGGGTTTGGATGCAGAGTGTTCGGAATGAGGATGGAGAGTGTTCGGAGTGAGGATGGAGAGTGTTCGTGGTGAGGATGCAGAGTGTTCGGAATGAGGATGGAGAGTGTTCGGAGTGAGGATGGAGAGTGTTCGGAGTGAGGATGCAGAGTGTTCGGCGTGAGGATGGAGAGTGTTCGGCGTGAGGATGGAGAGTGTTCGGAGTGAGGATGGAGAGTGTTCGGAGTGAGGATGGAGAGTGTTCGGAGTGAGGATGGAGTTTGCCCAGAGTGAGGATGGAGAGTGTCCGGAGTGAGGATGGAGAGTGTCCGGAGTGAGGATGGAGAGTGTTCGGAGTGAGGATGGAGATTGTTCGGAGAGAAAATGGTCAGTGTTCAGGCTGAGGATGGAGAGTGTTCGGGGTGAGAATGGTGAGTGTTCGGGGTGAGGATGGTGAGTGTTCGGGGTGAGGATGCAGAGTGTTCAGGGTGAGGATGGAGAGTGTTCAGAGTGAGGATGGAGAGTGTCCGGGGTAAGGCAGGAGAGTGTTCGGGGTGCGGATGGTGACTGTTCAGAGTGAGGATGGAGAGCGTTCGGGGTGAAGATGAAGAGTGTTGGGAGTGAGGATGGAGAGTGTTCGGAGTGAGGATGGAGAGTGTTCGGGGTGAGGATGGAGAGAGTTCGGGGTGTGGATGGAGAGTGTTCATGGTGAGGAAGGAGAGTGTTCGGGGTGAGACTGGAGAGTTTTCGGTGTGAGGAAGGAGAGTGTTCGGAGTGAGGATGGAGAGTGTTCGGAGTCAGGATGGAGAGTGTTCGGAGTGAGGATGGAGATTGTTCGGCGTGAGGATGGAGAGTGTTCGGAGTGAGGATGGAGAGTGTTCGGAGTGAGGATGGAGAGTGTCCGGAGTGAGGATGGAGAGTGTTCGGAGTGAGGTTGTAGAATGTTCGGGGTGAGGATGGAGAGTGTCCGGGGAGAGGCTGGAGAGTGTCCGGAGTGAGGATGGAGAGTGCTCGGGGTGTGGATGGAGAGTTTTCAGAATGAGGATGGAGAGTTTTCGTGGTGAGAATGGAGAGTGTTCGGAGTGAGGATGGAGAGTGTTCGGGGTGAGGATGGAGAGTGTTCGGGGTGAGGATGCAGAGTGTTCAGGGTGAGGATGGAGAGTGTTCAGAGTGAGGATGGAGAGTGTCCGGGGTCAGGCAGGAGAGTGTTCGGGGTGCGGATGGTGACTGTTCAGAGTGAGGATGGAGAGCGTTCGGGGTGAAGATGAAGAGTGTTGGGAGTGAGGATGGAGAGTGTTCGGAGTGAGGATGGAGAGTGTTCGGGGTGAGGATGGAGAGAGTTCGGGGTGAGGATGGAGAGAGTTCGGGGTGTGGATGGAGAGTGTTCGGGGTGAGGAAGGAGAGTGTTCGGGGTGAGACTGGAGAGTTTTCGGTGTGAGGAAGGAGAGTGTTTGGAGTGAGGATGGAGAGTGTTCGGAGTCAGGATGGAGATTGTTCGGAGTGAGGATGGAGATTGTTCGGAGTGAGGATGGAGAGTATTCGGAATGAGGATGGAGAGTGTTCGGAGTGAGGATGGAGAGTGTCCGGAGTGAGGATGGAGAGTGTTCGGAGTGAGGTTGGAGAATGTTCGGAGTGAGGTTGGAGAATGTTCGGGGTGAGGATGGAGAGTGTCCGGGGAGAGGCTGGAGAGTGTCCGGAGTGAGGATGGAGAGTGCTCGGGGTGTGGATGGAGAGTTTTCAGAATGAGGATGGAGAGTTTTCGCGGTGAGAATGGAGAGTGTTCGGAGTGAGGATGGAGAGTGTTCGGGGTGAGGATGGAGAGTGTTCGGAATGTGGATGGAGAGTTTCTGCGGTGAGAATGGAGAGTGTTCGGAGTGAGGATGGAGAGTGTTCAGAATGAGGATGGAGAGAATTCGGAGTGAGGATGGAGAGTGTTCGGAGTCAGGATGGAGAGTGTTCGGGGTGAGGATGGAGAGTGTTCGGAAAGAGGATGGAGACTGTTCAGAGTGAGGATGGAGAGTGTTCGGGGTGAGGATGGAGAGAGTTCGGAGTGAGGATGGAGAGTGTTCGGGGTGAGGATGCAGAGTGTTCGGAATGAGGATGGAGAGTGTTCGGAGTGAGGATGGAGAGTGTTCGGAGTGAGGATGCAGATTGTTCGGCGTGAGGATGGAGAGTGTTCGGAGTGAGGATGGAGAGTGTTCGGAGTGAGGATGGAGAGTGTTCGGGGTGAGGATGGAGAGTGTTCGGAGTGAGGATGGTGACTGTTCGGGGTGAGGATGGAGAGTGTTCGGAGTGAGGATGGAGACTGTTCGGGGTGAGGATGGAGAGTGTTCGGAAAGAGGATGGAGACTGTTCAGAGTGAGGATGGAGAGTGTTCGGGGTGAGGATGGAGAGAGTTCGGAGTGAGGATGGAGAGTGTTCGGGGTGAGGATGCAGAGTGTTCGGAATGAGGATGGAGAGTGTTCGGAGTGAGGATGGAGAGTGTTCGGAGTGAGGATGCAGATTGTTCGGCGTGAGGATGGAGAGTGTTCGGAGTGAGGATGGAGAGTGTTCGGAGTGAGGATGGAGAGTGTTCGGAGTGAGGATGGAGAGTGTTCGGAGTGAGGATGGAGTTTGTCCGGAGTGAGGATGGAGAGTGTCCGGAGTGAGGATGGAGAGTGTTCGGAGTGAGGATGGAGATTGTTCGGAGAGAAAATGGTGAGTGTTCAGGCTGAGGATGGAGAGTGTTTGGGGTGAGAATGGTGAGTGTTCGGGGTGAGGATGGAGAGTGTTTAGAGTGAGGATGGGGAGTGTTCGGAATGAGGATGGACAGTGTTTGGAAATAGGATGGAGAGTTTTCGGAGTGAGGATGCAAAGTGTTTGGAGTGAGGATGCAGAGTGTTTGGAGTGAGGATGGAGAGTGTTTGGAGTGAGGATGGAGAGTGTTTGGAGTGAGGATGGAGAGTGTTTGGAGTGAGGATGCAGAGTGTTTGGAGTGAGGATGGAGATTGTTCGGACTGTGGATGGAGAGTGTTCGGGGTGAGGATGGAGAGTGTTCGGAGTGAGGATGGAGAGTGGAGTGAGGATGGAGAGTGTTCGGAGTGAGGATGGTGACTGTTCAGAGTGAGGATGGAGAGCGTTCGGAGTGAGGATGGAGAGTGTTCGGAGTGAGGATGGAGAGTGTTCGGAGTGAGGATGGAGAGTGTTCGGAGTGAGGATGGAGAGTGTCCGGAGTGAGGATGGAGAGTGTCCAGAGTGAGGATGGAGAGTGTCCGGAGTGAGGATGGAGAGTGTTCGGAGTGAGGATGGAGAGTGTTCGGGGTGAGAATGGTGAGTGTTCGGGGTGAGGATGGTGAGTGTTCGGGGTGAGGATGCAGAGTGTTCAGGGTGAGGATGGAGAGTGTTCAGAGTGAGGATGGAGAGTGTCCGGGGTAAGGCAGGAGAGTGTTCGGGGTGCGGATGGTGACTGTTCAGAGTGAGGATGGAGAGCGTTCGGGGTGAAGATGAAGAGTGTTGGGAGTGAGGATGGAGAGTGTTCGGAGTGAGGATGGAGAGTGTTCGGGGTGAGGATGGAGAGAGTTCGGGGTGTGGATGGAGAGTGTTCATGGTGAGGAAGGAGAGTGTTCGGGGTGAGACTGGAGAGTTTTCGGTGTGAGGAAGGAGAGTGTTCGGAGTGAGGATGGAGAGTGTTCGGAGTCAGGATGGAGAGTGTTCGGAGTGAGGATGGAGATTGTTCGGCGTGAGGATGGAGAGTGTTCGGAGTGAGGATGGAGAGTGTTCGGAGTGAGGATGGAGAGTGTCCGGAGTGAGGATGGAGAGTGTTCGGAGTGAGGTTGTAGAATGTTCGGGGTGAGGATGGAGAGTGTCCGGGGAGAGGCTGGAGAGTGTCCGGAGTGAGGATGGAGAGTGCTCGGGGTGTGGATGGAGAGTTTTCAGAATGAGGATGGAGAGTTTTCGTGGTGAGAATGGAGAGTGTTCGGAGTGAGGATGGAGAGTGTTCGGGGTGAGGATGGAGAGTGTTCGGGGTGAGGATGCAGAGTGTTCAGGGTGAGGATGGAGAGTGTTCAGAGTGAGGATGGAGAGTGTCCGGGGTCAGGCAGGAGAGTGTTCGGGGTGCGGATGGTGACTGTTCAGAGTGAGGATGGAGAGCGTTCGGGGTGAAGATGAAGAGTGTTGGGAGTGAGGATGGAGAGTGTTCGGAGTGAGGATGGAGAGTGTTCGGGGTGAGGATGGAGAGAGTTCGGGGTGAGGATGGAGAGAGTTCGGGGTGTGGATGGAGAGTGTTCGGGGTGAGGAAGGAGAGTGTTCGGGGTGAGACTGGAGAGTTTTCGGTGTGAGGAAGGAGAGTGTTTGGAGTGAGGATGGAGAGTGTTCGGAGTCAGGATGGAGATTGTTCGGAGTGAGGATGGAGATTGTTCGGAGTGAGGATGGAGAGTATTCGGAGTGAGGATGGAGAGTGTTCGGAGTGAGGATGGAGAGTGTCCGGAGTGAGGATGGAGAGTGTTCGGAGTGAGGTTGGAGAATGTTCGGAGTGAGGTTGGAGAATGTTCGGGGTGAGGATGGAGAGTGTCCGGGGAGAGGCTGGAGAGTGTCCGGAGTGAGGATGGAGAGTGCTCGGGGTGTGGATGGAGAGTTTTCAGAATGAGGATGGAGAGTTTTCGCGGTGAGAATGGAGAGTGTTCGGAGTGAGGATGGAGAGTGTTCGGGGTGAGGATGGAGAGTGTTCGGAATGTGGATGGAGAGTTTCTGCGGTGAGAATGGAGAGTGTTCGGAGTGAGGATGGAGAGTGTTCAGAATGAGGATGGAGAGAATTCGGAGTGAGGATGGAGAGTGTTCGGAGTCAGGATGGAGAGTGTTCGGGGTGAGGATGGAGAGTGTTCGGAAAGAGGATGGAGACTGTTCAGAGTGAGGATGGAGAGTGTTCGGGGTGAGGATGGAGAGAGTTCGGAGTGAGGATGGAGAGTGTCCGGAGTGAGGATGCAGAGTGTTCGGAGTGAGGTTGGAGAATGTTCGGAGTGAGGTTGGAGAATGTTCGGGGTGAGGATGGAGAGTGTCCGGGGAGAGGCTGCAGAGTGTCCGGAGTGAGGATGGAGAGTGCTCGGGGTGTGGATGGAGAGTTTTCAGAATGAGGATGGAGAGTTTTCGCGCTGAGAATGGAGAGTGTTCGGAGTGAGGATGGAGAGTGTTCGGGGTGAGGATGGAGAGTGTTCGGAATGAGGATGGAGAGTTTCTGCGGTGAGAATGGAGAGTGTTCGGAGTGAGGATGGAGAGTGTTCAGAATGAGGATGGAGAGAATTCGGAGTGAGGATGGAGAGTGTTCGGAGTCAGGATGGAGAGTGTTCGGGGTGAGGATGGAGACTGTTCGGGGTGAGGATGGAGAGTGTTCGGAAAGAGGATGGAGACTGTTCAGAGTGAGGATGGAGAGTGTTCGGGGTGAGGATGGAGAGAGTTCGGAGTGAGGATGGAGAGTGTTCGGGGTGAGGATGCAGAGTGTTCGGAATGAGGATGGAGAGTGTTCGGAGTGAGGATGGAGAGTGTTCGGAGTGAGGATGCAGATTGTTCGGCGTGAGGATGGAGAGTGTTCGGAGTGAGGATGGAGAGTGTTCGGAGTGAGGATGGAGAGTGTTCGGGGTGAGGATGGAGAGTGTTCGGAGTGAGGATGGAGACTGTTCGGGGTGAGGATGGAGAGTGTTCGGAGTGAGGATGGAGACTGTTCGGGGTGAGGATGGAGAGTGTTCGGAAAGAGGATGGAGACTGTTCAGAGTGAGGATGGAGAGTGTTCGGGGTGAGGATGGAGAGAGTTCGGAGTGAGGATGGAGAGTGTTCGGGGTGAGGATGCAGAGTGTTCGGAATGAGGATGGAGAGTGTTCGGAGTGAGGATGGAGAGTGTTCGGAGTGAGGATGGAGAGTGTTCGGAGTGAGGATGGAGTTTGTCCGGAGTGAGGATGGAGAGTGTCCGGAGTGAGGATGGAGAGTGTTCGGAGTGAGGATGGAGATTGTTCGGAGAGAAAATGGTGAGTGTTCAGGCTGAGGATGGAGAGTGTTTGGGGTGAGAATGGTGAGTGTTCGGGGTGAGGATGGAGAGTGTTTAGAGTGAGGATGGGGAGTGTTCGGAATGAGGATGGACAGTGTTTGGAAATAGGATGGAGAGTTTTCGGAGTGAGGATGCAAAGTGTTTGGAGTGAGGATGCAGAGTGTTTCGAGTGAGGATGCAGAGTGTTTGGAGTGAGGATGGAGAGTGTTTGGAGTGAGGATGGAGAGTGTTTGGAGTGAGGATGGAGAGTGTTTGGAGTGAGGATGCAGAGTGTTTGGAGTGAGGATGGAGATTGTTCGGACTGTGGATGGAGAGTGTTCGGGGTGAGGATGGAGAGTGTTCGGAGTGAGGATGGAGAGTGGAGTGAGGATGGAGAGTGTTCGGAGTGAGGATGGTGACTGTTCAGAGTGAGGATGGAGAGCGTTCGGAGTGAGGATGGAGAGTGTTCGGAGTGAGGATGGAGAGTGTTCGGAGTGAGGATGGAGAGTGTTCGGAGTGAGGATGGAGAGTGTCCAGAGTGAGGATGGAGAGTGTCCAGAGTGAGGATGGAGAGTGTCCGGAGTGAGGATGGAGAGTGTTCGGAGTGAGGATGGAGAGTGTTCGGAGAGAAAATGGTGAGTGTTCGGGCTGAGGATGTATAGTGTTCGGGGTGAGAAAGGTGAGTGTTCGGGGTGTGGATGGACAGTGTTCAGTGTGAGGATGGAGAGTGTTTAGAGTGAGGATGGGGAGTGTTCGGAGGGAGGATGGACAGTGTTTGGAAATAGGATGGAGAGTTTTCGGAGTGAGGATGCAAAGTGTTTGGAGTGAGGATGCAGAGTGTTTCGAGTGAGGATGCAGAGTGTTTGGAGTGAGGATGGAGAGTGTTTGGAGTGAGGATGGAGACTGTTTGGAGTGAGGATGGAGACTGTTTGGAGTGAGGATGGAGACTGTTCGGGGAGAGGATAGAGAGTGTTCGGGGTGAGGATGGAGAGTGTTCGGGTGAGGATGGAGAGTGTTCGGGGTGAGGATGCAGAGTGTTCAGGGTGAGGATGGAGAGTGTTCGGGGTGAGGATGCAAAGTGTTCAGGGTGAGGATGGAGAGTGTTCAGAGTGAGGATGGAGAGTGTCCGGGGTCAGGCAGGAGAGTGTTCGGGGTGCGGATGGTGACTGTTCAGAGTGAGGATGGAGAGCGTTCGGGGTGAGGATGGAGAGTGTTCGGGGTGAGGATGGAGAGAGTTCGGGGTGTGGATGGAGAGTGTTCGGGGTGAGGATGGAGAGTGTTCGGGGTGAGGATGGAGAGTGTTCGGGGTGAGGATGGAGAGTGCTCGGAGTGAGGATGGAGAGTTTTCGGGGTGTGGATGGAGATTGTTCGGGGTGAGAATGGAGAGTTTTCGATGTGAGGAAGGAGAGTGTTCGGAGTGAGGATGGAGAGCGTCCGGAGTCAGGATGGAGAGTGTTCGGAGTGAGGATGGAGATTGTTCGGAGTGAGGATGGAGAGTGTTCGGAGTGAGGATGGAGACTGTTCGGAGTGAGGATGGAGAGTGTCCGGAGTGAGGATGGAGAGTGTTCGGAGTGAGGTTGGAGAATGTTCGGAGTGAGGTTGGAGAATGTTCGGGGTGAGGATGGAGAGTGTCCGGGGAGAGGCTGGAGAGTGTCCGGAGTGAGGATGGAGAGTGCTCGGGGTGTGGATGGAGAGTTTTCAGAATGAGGATGGAGAGTGTTCGGGGTGAGGATGGAGAGCGTTCGGAATGAGGATGGAGAGTTTTTGCGGTGAGGATGGAGAGTGTTCGGAGTGAAGATGGAGAGTGTTCGGAGTGAGGATGGAGAGTGTTCAGAATGAGGATGGAGAGAATTCGGAGTGAGGATGGAGAGTGTTCGGAGTCAGGATGGAGAGTGTTCGGGGTGAGGATGGAGAGTGTTCGGGGTGAGGATGGAGAGTGTTCGGGGTTAGGATGGAGAGTGTTCGGGGTTTGGATGCAGAGTGTTCGGAATGAGGATGGAGAGTGTTCGGAGTGAGGATGGAGAGTGATCGGGGTGAGGATGCAGAGTGTTCGGAATGAGGATGGAGAGTGTTCGGAATGAAGATGGAGAGTTTCTGCGGTGAGAATGGAGAGTGTTCGGAGTGAGGATGGAGAGTGTTCAGAATGAGGATGGAGAGAATTCGGAGTGAGGATGGAGAGTGTTCGTAGTCAGGATGGAGAGTGTTCGGGGTGAGGATGGAGACTGTTCGGGGTGAGGATGGAGAGTGTTCGGAAAGAGGATGGAGACTGTTCAGAGTGAGGATGGAGAGTGTTCGGGGTGAGGATGGAGAGTTTTCGGAGTAAGGATGGACAGTGTTCGGGGTGAGGATGCAGAGTGTTCGGAGTGAGGATGCAGATTGTTCGGCGTGAGGATGGAGAGTGTTCGGAGTGAGGATGGAGAGTGTTCGGAGTGATGATGGAGAGTGTTCGGAGTGAGGATGGAGAGTGTTCGGAGTGAGGATGGAGTTTGTCCGGAGTGAGGATGGAGAGTGTTCGGAGAGAAAATGGTGAGTGTTCAGGCTGAGGATGGAGAGTGTTCGGGGTGAGAATGGTGAGTGTTCGGGGTGAGGATGGAGAGTGTTTAGAATGAGGATGGGGAGTGTTCGGAGTGAGGATGGACAGTGTTTGGAAATAGGATGGAGAGTTTTCGGAGTGAGGATGCAAAGTGTTTGGAGTGAGGATGCAGAGTGTTTCGAGTGAGGATGCAGAGTGTTTGGAGTGAGGATGGAGAGTGTTTGGAGTGAGGATGGAGAGTGTTTGGAGTGAGGATGGAGAGTGTTTGGAGTGAGGATGCAGAGTGTTTGGAGTGAGGATGGAGATTGTTCGGAGTGTGGATGGAGAGTGTTCGGGGTGAGGATGGAGAGTGTTCGGGGTGAGGATGGTGACTGTTCAGAGTGAGGATGGAGAGCGTTCGGAGTGAGGATGGAGAGTGTTCGGAGTGATAATGGAGAGTGTTCGGAGTGAGGATGGAGAGTGTTCGGAGTGAGGATGGAGAGTGTCCAGAGTGAGGATGGAGAGTGTTCGGAGTGATAATGGAGAGTGTTCGGAGTGAGGATGGAGAGTGTCCGGAGTGAGGATGGAGAGTGTCCAGAGTGAGGATGGAGAGTGTCCGGAGTGAGGATGGAGAGTGTTCGGAGTGAGGATGGAGAGTGTTCGGAGAGAAAATGGTGAGTGTTCGGGCTGAGGATGTATAGTGTTCGGGGTGAGAATGGTGAGTGTTCGGGGTGTGGATGGACAGTGTTCAGTGTGAGGATGGAGAGTGTTTAGAGTGAGGATGGGGAGTGTTCGGAGGGAGGATGGACAGTGTTTGGAAATAGGATGGAGAGTTTTCGGAGTGAGGATGCAAAGTGTTTGGAGTGAGGATGCAGAGTGTTTCGAGTGAGGATGCAGAGTGTTTGGAGTGAGGATGGAGAGTGTTTGGAGTGAGGATGGAGAGTGTTTGGAGTGAGGATGGAGAGTGTTTGGAGTGAGGATGGAGAGTGTTTGGAGTGAGGATGGAGAGTGTTTGGGGTGAGGATGGAGAGTGTTTGGAGTGAGGATGGAGAGTGTTTTGGAGTGAGGATGGAGAGTGTTTGGAGTGAGGATGGAGACTGTTTGGAGTGAGGATGGAGAGTGTTCGGGGAGAGGATAGAGAGTGTTCGGGGTGAGGATGGAGAGTGTTCGGGGTGAGGATGGAGAGTGTTCGGGGTGAGGATGGAGAGTGTTCGGGGTGAGGATGCAGAGTGTTCAGGGTGAGGATGGAGAGTGTTCGGGGTGAGGATGCAAAGTGTTCAGGGTGAGGATGGAGAGTGTTCAGAGTGAGGATGGAGAGTGTCCGGGGTCAGGCAGGAGAGTGTTCCGAGTGCGGATGGTGACTGTTCAGAGTGAGGATGGAGAGCGTTCGGGGTGAGGATGAAGGGTGTTGGGAGTGAGGATGGAGAGTGTTCGGAGTGAGGATGGAGAGTGTTCGGGGTGAGGATGGAGAGAGTTCGGGGTGTGGATGGAGAGTGTTTGGGGTGAGGAAGGAGAGTGTTCGGGGTGAGAATGGAGAGTTTTCGGTGTGAGGAATGAGAGTGTTCGGAGTGAGGATGGAGAGTGTTCAGAGACAGGATGGAGAGTGTTCGGAGTGAGGATGGAGATTGTTCGGAATGAGGATGGACAGTGTTTGGAAATAGGATGGAGAGTTTTCGGAGTGAGGATGCAAAGTGTTTGGAGTGAGGATGCAGAGTGTTTCGAGTGAGGATGCAGAGTGTTTGGAGTGAGGATGGAGAGTGTTTGGAGTGAGGATGGAGAGTGTTTGGAGTGAGGATGGAGAGTGTTTGGAGTGAGGATGCAGAGTGTTTGGAGTGAGGATGGAGATTGTTCGGACTGTGGATGGAGAGTGTTCGGGGTGAGGATGGAGAGTGTTCGGAGTGAGGATGGAGAGTGGAGTGAGGATGGAGAGTGTTCGGAGTGAGGATGGTGACTGTTCAGAGTGAGGATGGAGAGCGTTCGGAGTGAGGATGGAGAGTGTTCGGAGTGAGGATGGAGAGTGTTCGGAGTGAGGATGGAGAGTGTTCGGAGTGAGGATGGAGAGTGTCCAGAGTGAGGATGGAGAGTGTCCAGAGTGAGGATGGAGAGTGTCCGGAGTGAGGATGGAGAGTGTTCGGAGTGAGGATGGAGAGTGTTCGGAGAGAGAATGGTGAGTGTTCGGGCTGAGGATGTATAGTGTTCGGGGTGAGAAAGGTGAGTGTTCGGGGTGTGGATGGACAGTGTTCAGTGTGAGGATGGAGAGTGTTTAGAGTGAGGATGGGGAGTGTTCGGAGGGAGGATGGACAGTGTTTGGAAATAGGATGGAGAGTTTTCGGAGTGAGGATGCAAAGTGTTTGGAGTGAGGATGCAGAGTGTTTCGAGTGAGGATGCAGAGTGTTTGGAGTGAGGATGGAGAGTGTTTGGAGTGAGGATGGAGACTGTTTGGAGTGAGGATGGAGACTGTTTGGAGTGAGGATGGAGACTGTTCGGGGAGAGGATAGAGAGTGTTCGGGGTGAGGATGGAGAGTGTTCGGGGTGAGGATGGAGAGTGTTCGGGGTGAGGATGCAGAGTGTTCAGGGTGAGGATGGAGAGTGTTCGGGGTGAGGATGCAAAGTGTTCAGGGTGAGGATGGAGAGTGTTCAGAGTGAGGATGGAGAGTGTCCGGGGTCAGGCAGGAGAGTGTTCGGGGTGCGGATGGTGACTGTTCAGAGTGAGGATGGAGAGCGTTCGGGGTGAGGATGGAGAGTGTTCGGGGTGAGGATGGAGAGAGTTCGGGGTGTGGATGGAGAGTGTTCGGGGTGAGGATGGAGAGTGTTCGGGGTGAGGATGGAGAGTGTTCGGGGTGAGGATGGAGAGTGCTCGGAGTGAGGATGGAGAGTTTTCGGGGTGTGGATGGAGAGTGTTCGGGGTGAGAATGGAGAGTTTTCGATGTGAGGAAGGAGAGTGTTCGGAGTGAGGATGGAGAGTGTCCGGAGTCAGGATGGAGAGTGTTCGGAGTGAGGATGGAGATTGTTCGGAGTGAGGATGGAGAGTGTTCGGAGTGAGGATGGAGACTGTTCGGAGTGAGGATGGAGAGTGTCCGGAGTGAGGATGGAGAGTGTTCGGAGTGAGGTTGGAGAATGTTCGGAGTGAGGTTGGAGAATGTTCGGGGTGAGGATGGAGAGTGTCCGGGGAGAGGCTGGAGAGTGTCCGGAGTGAGGATGGAGAGTGCTCGGGGTGTGGATGGAGAGTTTTCAGAATGAGGATGGAGAGTGTTCGGGGTGAGGATGGAGAGCGTTCGGAATGAGGATGGAGAGTTTTTGCGGTGAGGATGGAGAGTGTTCGGAGTGAAGATGGAGAGTGTTCGGAGTGAGGATGGAGAGTGTTCAGAATGAGGATGGAGAGAATTCGGAGTGAGGATGGAGAGTGTTCGGAGTCAGGATGGAGAGTGTTCGGGGTGAGGATGGAGAGTGTTCGGGGTGAGGATGGAGAGTGTTCGGGGTTAGGATGGAGAGTGTTCGGGGTTTGGATGCAGAGTGTTCGGAATGAGGATGGAGAGTGTTCGGAGTGAGGATGGAGAGTGTTCGGGGTGAGGATGCAGAGTGTTCGGAATGAGGATGGAGAGTGTTCGGAATGAAGATGGAGAGTTTCTGCGGTGAGAATGGAGAGTGTTCGGAGTGAGGATGGAGAGTGTTCAGAATGAGGATGGAGAGAATTCGGAGTGAGGATGGAGAGTGTTCGTAGTCAGGATGGAGAGTGTTCGGGGTGAGGATGGAGACTGTTCGGGGTGAGGATGGAGAGTGTTCGGAAAGAGGATGGAGACTGTTCAGAGTGAGGATGGAGAGTGTTCGGGGTGAGGATGGAGAGTTTTCGGAGTGAGGATGGACAGTGTTCGGGGTGAGGATGCAGAGTGTTCGGAGTGAGGATGCAGATTGTTCGGCGTGAGGATGGAGAGTGTTCGGAGTGAGGATGGAGAGTGTTCGGAGTGATGATGGAGAGTGTTCGGAGTGAGGATGGAGAGTGTTCGGAGTGAGGATGGAGTTTGTCCGGAGTGAGGATGGAGAGTGTCCGGAGTGAGGATGGAGAGTGTTCGGAGAGAAAATGGTGAGTGTTCAGGCTGAGGATGGAGAGTGTTCGGGGTGAGAATGGTGAGTGTTCGGGGTGAGGATGGAGAGTGTTTAGAATGAGGATGGGGAGTGTTCGGAGTGAGGATGGACAGTGTTTGGAAATAGGATGGAGAGTTTTCGGAGTGAGGATGCAAAGTGTTTGGAGTGAGGATGCAGAGTGTTTCGAGTGAGGATGCAGAGTGTTTGGAGTGAGGATGGAGAGTGTTTGGAGTGAGGATGGAGAGTGTTTGGAGTGAGGATGGAGAGTGTTTGGAGTGAGGATGCAGAGTGTTTGGAGTGAGGATGGAGATTGTTCGGAGTGTGGATGGAGAGTGTTCGGGGTGAGGATGGAGAGTGTTCGGGGTGAGGATGGTGACTGTTCAGAGTGAGGATGGAGAGCGTTCGGAGTGAGGATGGAGAGTGTTCGGAGTGATAATGGAGAGTGTTCGGAGTGAGGATGGAGAGTGTTCGGAGTGAGGATGGAGAGTGTCCAGAGTGAGGATGGAGAGTGTTCGGAGTGATAATGGAGAGTGTTCGGAGTGAGGATGGAGAGTGTCCGGAGTGAGGATGGAGAGTGTCCAGAGTGAGGATGGAGAGTGTCCGGAGTGAGGATGGAGAGTGTTCGGAGTGAGGATGGAGAGTGTTCGGAGAGAAAATGGTGAGTGTTCGGGCTGAGGATGTATAGTGTTCGGGGTGAGAATGGTGAGTGTTCGGGGTGTGGATGGACAGTGTTCAGTGTGAGGATGGAGAGTGTTTAGAGTGAGGATGGGGAGTGTTCGGAGGGAGGATGGACAATGTTTGGAAAAAGGATGGAGAGTTTTCGGAGTGAGGATGCAAAGTGTTTGGAGTGAGGATGCAGAGTGTTTCGAGTGAGGATGCAGAGTGTTTGGAGTGAGGATGGAGAGTGTTTGGAGTGAGGATGGAGAGTGTTTGGAGTGAGGATGGAGAGTGTTTGGAGTGAGGATGGAGAGTGTTTGGAGTGAGGATGGAGAGTGTTCGGGGTGAGGATGGAGAGTGTTTGGAGTGAGGATGGAGAGTGTTTGGAGTGAGGATGGAGAGTGTTTGGAGTGAGGATGGAGACTGTTTGGAGTGAGGATGGAGAGTGTTCGGGGAGAGGATAGAGAGTGTTCGGGGTGAGGATGGAGAGTGTTCGGGGTGAGGATGGAGAGTGTTCGGGGTGAGGATGGAGAGTGTTCGGGGTGAGGATGCAGAGTGTTCAGGGTGAGGATGGAGAGTGTTCGGGGTGAGGATGCAAAGTGTTCAGGGTGAGGATGGAGAGTGTTCAGAGTGAGGATGGAGAGTGTCCGGGGTCAGGCAGGAGAGTGTTCCGAGTGCGGATGGTGACTGTTCAGAGTGAGGATGGAGAGCGTTCGGGGTGAGGATGAAGGGTGTTGGGAGTGAGGATGGAGAGTGTTCGGAGTGAGGATGGAGAGTGTTCGGGGTGAGGATGGAGAGAGTTCGGGGTGTGGATGGAGAGTGTTTGGGGTGAGGAAGGAGAGTGTTCGGGGTGAGAATGGAGAGTTTTCGGTGTGAGGAATGAGAGTGTTCGGAGTGAGGATGGAGAGTGTTCAGAGACAGGATGGAGAGTGTTCGGAGTGAGGATGGAGATTGTTCGGAGTGAGGATGGAGAGTGTTCGGAATGAGGATGGAGAGTGTTCGGAGTGAGGATGGAGAGTGTCCGGAGTGAGGATGGAGAGTTTTCGGAGTGAGGTTGGAGAATGTTCGGAGTGAGGTTGGAGAATGTTCGGGGTGAGGATGGAGAGTGTCCGGGGAGAGGCTGGAGAGTGTCCGGAGTGAGGATGGAGAGTGCTCGGGGTGTGGATGGACAGGTTTCAGAATGAGGATGGAGAGTTTTCACGGTGAGAATGGAGAGTGTTCGGGGTGAGGATGGAGAGTGTTCGGAGTGAGGATGGAGAGTGTTCGGGGTGAGGATGGAGAGTGTTCGGAGTGAGGATGGAGAGTGTTCGGGGTGAGGATGGAGAGTGTTCGGAATGAGGATGGAGAGTTTTCGCGGTGAGAATGGAGAGTGTTCGGGGTGAGGATGGAGAGTGTTCGGAAAGAGGATGGAGAGAATTCGGAGTGAGGATGGAGAGTGTTCGGAGTCAGGATGGAGAGTGTTCGGGGTGAGGATGGAGAGTGTTCGGGGTGAGGATGGAGAGTGTTCGGAAAGAGGATGGAGACTGTTCAGAGTGAGGATGGAGAGTGTTCGGTGTGACGATGGAGTTTGTTCGGGGTGTGGATGCAGAGTGTTCGGAGTGAGGATGGAGAGTGTTCGGAGTGAGGATGGAGAGTGTTCGGAGTGAGGATGCAGAGTGTTCGGAGAGAGGATGGAGAGCGATCGGAGTGAGGACTGAGAGCGTTCAGAGTGAGGATGGAGAGCGTTCGGAGTGAGGATGGAGAGTGTTCGGAGTGAGGATGGAGAGTGTTCGGAGTGAGGATGGAGAGTGTTCGGAGTGAGGATGGAGATTGTCCAGAGTGAGGATGGAGAGTGTCCGGAGTGAGGATGGAGAGTGTCTGGTGTGAGGATGGAGAGTGTTCGGAGTGAGGATGGTGATTGTTCGGAGAGAAAATGGTGAGTGTTCAGGCTGAGGATGGAGAGTGTTCGGGGTGAGAATGGTGAGTGTTCGTGGTGAGGATGGAGAGTGTCTAGAGTGAGGATGCAGAGTGTTCAGGGTGAGGATGGAGAGTGTTCGGAGTGAGGATGGATAGTGTTCGGGGTGAGAATGGTGAGTGTTCGGGGTGTGGATGGACAGTGTTCAGTGTGAGGATGGGGAGTGTTTAGAGTGAGGATGGGGAGTGTTCGGAGTGAGGATGGACAGTGTTTGGAAATAGGATGGAGAGTTTTCGGAGTGAGGATGCAAAGTGTTTGGAGTGAAGATGCAGAGTGTTTCGACTGAGGATGCAGAGTGTTTGGAGTGAGAATGGAGAGTGTTTGGAGTGAGGATGGAGAGTGTTTGGAGTGAGGATGGAGAGTGTTTGGAGTGAGGATGGAGAGTGTTTGGAGTGAGGATGGAGAGTGTTTGGAGTGAGGATGGAGATTGTTCGGAGTGAGGATGGAGATTGTTCAGAGTGAGGATGGAGAGTGTTCGGGGTGAGGATGGAGAGTGTTCGGGGTGAGGATGGAGAGTGTTCGGGGTGAGGATGGAGAGTGTTCGGAGTGAGGATGGAGAGTGTTCGGAGTGAGGATGGTGACTGTTCAGAGTGAGGATGGAGAGTGTTCGGAGTGAGGATGGAGAGTGTTCGGGATGAGGATGAAGAGTGTTCGGAATGAGGATGAAGAGTGTTCGGAATGAGGATGGAGAGTTTTCGGGGTGAGGATGGAGATTTTTCGGGGTGAGGATGGAGCATGTTCGGAATGAGGATGGAGAGTGTTCGGAGTGAGGATGGAGAGTGTTTGGGGTGAGGATGGAGAGTGTTCGGGGTGAGGATGGAGAGTGTTCATCGTGAGGATGGAGAGTGTTCTGAGTGAGGATGGAGAGTGTTCGGGGTGAGGATGGAGAGTGTTCGGGGTGAGGATGGAGAGTGTTCGGCGTGAGGATGGACAGTGTTCGGGGTGAGGATGGAGAGTGTTCGGGGTGAGGAGGAGAGTGTTCAGGGTGAGGATGGAGAGTGTTCGGGGTGAGGATTGAGAGTGTTCGGGGTGAGGATGGTGACTGTTCGGCGTGAGTATGTAGAGTATTTGGAATGAGGATGGAGAGTGTTCAGAATGAGGATGGAGAGTATTCGGGGTGAGGAGGGAGAGTGTTCGGAATTAGGACGGAGAGTGTTCGGGGTGAGGATGGAGAGTGTTCGGGGTGAGGATGGAGAGTGTTCGTGGTGAGGATGGAGATTATTCGGTGTGAGGATGGAGAGTGTTCGGAGAGAAAATGGTGAGTTTTCGGGCTGAGGATGTATAGTGTTCGGGGTGAGAATGGTGAGTGTTCGGGGTGTGGATGGACAGTGTTCAGTGTGAGGATGGAGAGTGTTTAGAGTGAGGATGGGGATTGTTCGGAGGGAGGATGGACAGTGTTTGGAAATAGGATGGAGAGTTTTCGGAGTGAGGATGCAAAGTGTTTGGAGTGAGGATGCAGAGTGTTTCGAGTGAGGATGCAGAGTGTTTGGAGTGAGGATAGAGAGTGTTTGGAGTGAGGATGGAGAGTGTTTGGAGTGAGGATGGAGACTGTTTGGAGTGAGGATGGAGAGTGTTCGGGGTGAGGATAGAGAGTGTTCGGGGTGAGGATGGAGAGTGTTCGGGGTGAGGATGGAGAGTGTTCGGGGTGAGGATGCAGAGTGTTCAGGGTGAGGATGGAGAGTGTTCGGGGTGAGGATGCAAAGTTTTCAGGGTGAGGATGGAGAGTGTTCAGAGTGAGGATGGAGAGTGTCCGGGGTCAGGCAGGAGAGTGTTCGGGGTGCGGATGGTGACTGTTCAGAGTGAGGATGGAGAGCGTTCGGGGTGAGGATGGAGAGTGTTCGGGGTGAGGATGGAGAGAGTTCGGGGTGTGGATGGAGAGTGTTCGGGGTGAGGATGGAGAGTGTTCGGGGTGAGGATGGAGAGTGTTCGGGGTGAGGATGGAGAGTGCTCGGAGTGAGGATGGAGAGTGTTCGGGGTGTGGATGGAGAGTGTTCGGGGTGAGGAAGGAGAGTGTTCGGGGTGAGAATGGAGAGTTTTCGATGTGAGGAAGGAGAGTGTTCGGAGTGAGGATGGAGAGTGTTCGGCGTGAGGATGGACAGTGTTCGGGGTGAGGATGGAGAGTGTTCGGGGTGAGGAGGAGAGTGTTCAGGGTGAGGATGGAGAGTGTTCGGGGTGAGGATTGAGAGTGTTCGGGGTGAGGATGGTGACTGTTCGGCGTGAGTATGTAGAGTATTTGGAATGAGGATGGAGAGTGTTCAGAATGAGGATGGAGAGTATTCGGGGTGAGGAGGGAGAGTGTTCGGAATTAGGACGGAGAGTGTTCGGGGTGAGGATGGAGAGTGTTCGGGGTGAGGATGGAGAGTGTTCGTGGTGAGGATGGAGATTATTCGGTGTGAGGATGGAGAGTGTTCCGAGTGAGGATGGAGAATTTTTGGAGTGAGGATAGAGAGTGTTCGTGGTGATAATGGAGAGCGTTCGGGGTGAGTATGGAGAGTGTTCAGAGTGAGGATGGAGAGTGTTCGGAGTGAGGATGGAGAGTGTTCGGAGTGAGGATGGAGAGTGTTCGGAGTGAGGATGGAGAGTGTTCGGAGTGAGGATGGAGAGTGTTCGGAGTGAGGTTGGAGAGTGTTCGGAGTGAGGATGGAAAGTTTTCGGAGTGAGGATGTCGAGTGTTCGGGGTGAGGATGGAGAGTTTTCGGGGTGAGGATGGAGAGTGTCCGTAGTGAGGACGCCGAGTGTTCGGGGTGAGGATGGAGAGTGTTCAGGGTGAGGATGGAGAGTTTTCGGGGTGAGGATGGAGAGTGTTTAGGGTGAGGATGGAGAGTGTTCGGGGTGAGGATGGAGAGTGTTCGGAGTGAGGATGGAGAGTGTTTGGAGTGCGCATGGAGCATTTTTGTAGTGAGGAGGGAGAGTGTTTGGAGTGAGGATGGAGAGTGTTCGGAGTGAGGATGGAGAGTTTTCGGAGTGAGGATGGAGAGTGTTCGGGGTGAGGATGGAGAGTGTTCGGGGTGAGGAAGGAGACTGTTCGGGATGAGGATGGAGAGTGTTCGGAGTGAGGATGGAGAGTGTTCGGGGTGAGGATGGAGAGTGTTCGGGGTGAGGATGGAGAGTGTCCGGAGTGAGGATGGAGAGTTTTCGGGGTGAGGATGGAGAGTGTTTGGGGTGTGGATGGAGATTGTTCGGAGTGAGGATGGAGAGTGTTCGAGGTGAGGATGGAGAGTGTTCGGGGTGAGGATGGAGAGTGTTCGGGGTGAGGATGGAGAGTGTTCGGAGTGAGGATGGAGAGTTTTCGGAGTGAGGATGGAGAGTGTTCGGGGTGAGGATTGAGAGTGTTCAGGGTGAGGATGGAGAGTGTTCGGGGTGAGGATGGAGAGTGTTCGGGCTGAGGATGGAGAGTGGTCGGATTGCGGATGGAGAGAGTTCCAAGTGAGGATGGAGTGTGTTCGGAATTAGGATGGAGAGTGTTCGGGGTGAGGATGGAGAGTGTTCAGGGTGAGGATGGAGAGTGTTCGGGGTGAGGATTGAGAGTGTTCGGGGTGAGGATGGTGACTGTTCGGCGTGAGTATGTAGATTATTTGGAATGAGGATGGAGAGTGTTCAGAATGAGGATGGAGAGTGTTCGGGGTGAGGAGGGAGAGTGTTCGGAATTAGGACGGAGAGTGTTCGGGGTGAGGATGGAGAGTGTTCGGGGTGAGGATGGAGAGTGTTCGTGGTGAGGATGGAGATTATTCGGTGTGAGGATGGAGAGTGTTCCGAGTGAGGATGGAGAATTTTTGGAGTGAGGATAGAGAGTGTTCGTGGTGATAATGGAGAGCGTTCGGGGTGAGTATGGAGAGTGTTCAGAGTGAGGATGGAGAGTGTTCGGAGTGAGGATGGAGAGTGTTCGGAGTGAGGATGGAGAGTGTTTGGCGTGCGCATGGAGCATTTTTGTAGTGAGGATGGAGAGTGTTCGGAGTGAGAATGGAGAGTGTTCGGAGTGAGGATGGAAAGTTTTCGGAGTGAGGATGTCGAGTGTTCGGGGTGAGGATGGAGAGTGTTCGGGGTGAGGATGGAGAGTGTCCGTAGTGAGGACGCCGAGTGTTCGGGGTGAGGATGGAGAGTGTTCAGGGTGAGGATGGAGAGTTTTCGGGGTGAGGATGGAGAGTGTTTAGGGTGAGGATGGAGAGTGTTCGGGGTGAGGATGGAGAGTGTTCGGAGTGAGGATGGAGAGTGTTTGGAGTGCGCATGGAGCATTTTTGTAGTGAGGAGGGAGAGTGTTCGGAGTGAGGATGGAGAGTGTTCGGAGTGAGGATGGAGAGTTTTCGGAGTGAGGATGGAGAGTGTTCAGGGTGAGGATGGAGAGTGTTCGGGGTGAGGATGGAGAGTGTTTGGAGTGAGGATGGAGAGTGTTTGGCGTGCGCATGGAGCATTTTTGTAGTGAGGATGGAGAGTGTTCGGAGTGAGAATGGAGAGTGTTCGGGGTGAGGATGGAGAGTGTTCGGGGTGAGGAAGGAGACTGTTCGGGATGAGGATGGAGAGTGTTCGGAGTGAGGATGGAGAGTGTTCGGGGTGAGGATGGAGAGTGTTCTGGGTGAGGATGGAGAGTGTCCGGAGTGAGGATGGAGAGTTTTCGGGGTTAGGATGGAGAGTGTTTGGGGTGTGGATGGAGATTGTTCGGAGTGAGGATGGAGAGTGTTCGAGGTGAGGATGGAGAGTGTTCGGGGTGAGGATGGAGAGTGTTCGGGGTGAGGATGGAGAGTGTTCGGAGTGAGGATGGAGAGTTTTCGGAGTGAGGATGGAGAGTGTTCGGGGTGAGGATTGAGAGTGTTCAGGGTGAGGATGGAGAGTGTTCGGGGTGAGGATGGAGAGTGTTCGGGGTGAGGATGGAGAGTGGTCGGATTGCGGATGGAGAGAGTTCCAAGTGAGGATGGAGTGTGTTCGGAATTAGGATGGAGAGTGTTCGGGGTGAGGATGGAGAGTGTTCAGAGTGAGGATGGAGAGTGTTCGGAGTGAGGATGGAGAGTGTTCGGGGTGAGGATGGAGAGTGTTCGGAGTGAGGATGGAGAGTGTTCGGGGTGAGAATGGTGAGTGTTCGGGGTGAGGATGGAGAGTGTTCGGGGTGAGGATGGAAAGTGTTCGGGGTGAGGATGGAGAGTGTTCGGGGTGAGGATGGAGAATGTTCGGGGTGTGGATGGAGAGTGCTCAGGGTGAGGATGGAGAGTGTTCAGAGTGAGGATGGAGAGTGTCCGGGGTCAGGCAAGAGAGTGTTTGGGGTGCGGATGGTGACTGTTCAGAGTGAGGATGGAGAGCGTTCGGGGTGAGGATGAAGATTGTTGGGAGTGAGGATGGAGAGTGTTCGGAGTGAGGATGGAGAGTGTTCGGGGTGAGGTTGGAGAGAGTTCGGGGTGTGGATGGAGAGTGTTCGGGGTGTGGATGGAGAGTGTTCGGGGTGAGGATGGAGAGTGTTCGGGGTGAGGATGGAGAGTGTTCGGAGTGAGGATGGAGAGTGTTCGGGGTGTGGATGGAGAGTGTTCGGGGTGAGGAAGGAGAGTGTTCGGGGTGAGAATGGAGAGTTTTCGATGTGAGGAAGGAGAGTGTTCGGAGTGAGGATGGAGAGTGTTCGGAGTCAGGATGGACAGTGTTCAGAGTGAGGATGGAGATTGTTCGGAGTGAGGATGGAGAGTGTTCGGAGTGAGGATGGAGAGTGTTCGGAGTGAGGATGGAGAGTGTCCGGAGTGAGGATGGAGAGTGTTCGGAGTGAGGTTGGAGAATGTTCGGAGTGAGGTTGGAGAATGTTCGGGGTGAGGATGGAGAGTGTCCGGGGAGAGGCTGGAGAGTGTCCGGAGTGAGGATGGAGAGTGCTCGGGGTGTGGATGGAGAGTTTTCAGAATGAGGATGGAGAGTTTTCGCGGTGAGAATGGAGAGTGTTCGGAGTGAGGATGGAGTGTGTTCGGGGTGAGGATGGAGAGCGTTTGGAATGAGGATGGAGAGTTTTTGCGGTGAGGATGGAGAGTGTTCGGAGTGAAGATGGAGAGTGTTCGGAGTGAGGATGGAGAGAATTCGGAGTGAGGATGGAGAGTGTTCGGAGTCAGGATGGATAGTGTTCGGGGTGAGGATGGAGAGTGTTCGGGGTGAGGATGGAGAGTGTTCGGGGTGAGGATGGAGTTTGTTCGGGGTGAGGATGGAGATTGTTCGGGGTGAGGATGGAGAGTGTTCGGGGTGAGGATGGAGAGTGTTCGGGGTGAGGATGGAGTTTGTTCGGGGTTTGGATTCAGAGTGTTCGGAATGAGGATGGAGAGTGTTCGGGGTGAGGATGGAGAGTGTTCGGGGTGAGGATGCAGAGTGTTCGGAATGAGGATGGAGAGTGTTCGGAGTGAGGATGGAGAGTGTTCGGAGTGAGGATGCAGAGTGTTCGGCGTGAGGATGGAGAGTGTTCGGAGTGAGGATGGAGAGTGTTCGGAGTGAGGATGGAGAGTGTTCGGAGTGAGGATGGAGTTTGTCCAGAGTGAGGATGGAGAGTGTCCGGAGTGAGGATGGAGAGTGTTCGGAGTGAGGATGGAGAGTGTCCGGAGTGAGGATAGAGAGTGTTCAAGCTGAGGATGGAGAGTGTTTGGAGTGAGGATGCAGAGTGTTCAGGGTGAGGATGGAGAGTGTTCAGAGTGAGGATGCAGAGTGTTCAGGGTGAGGATGGAGAGTGTTCAGAGTGAGGATGGAGAGTGTCCGGGGTCAGGCAGGAGAGTGTTCGGGGTGCGGATGGTGACTGTTCAGAGTGAGGATGGAGAGCGTTCGGGGTGAAGATGAAGAGTGTTGGGAGTGAGGATGGAGAGTGTTCGGAGTGAGGATGGAGAGTGTTCGGGGTGAGGATGGAGAGAGTTCGGGGTGAGGATGGAGAGAGTTCGGGGTGAGGATGGAGAGTGTTCGTGGTGAGGATGGAGATTATTCGGTGTGAGGATGGAGAGTGTTCCGAGTGAGGATGGAGAATTTTTGGAGTGAGGATAGAGAGTGTTCGTGGTGATAATGGAGAGCGTTCGGGGTGAGTATGGAGAGTGTTCAGAGTGAGGATGGAGAGTGTTCGGAGTGAGGATGGAGAGTGTTCGGAGTGAGGATGGAGAGTGTTCGGAGTGAGGATGGAGAGTGTTCGGAGTGAGGATGGAGAGTGTTCGGAGTGAGGTTGGAGAGTGTTCGGAGTGAGGATGGAAAGTTTTCGGAGTGAGGATGTCGAGTGTTCGGGGTGAGGATGGAGAGTTTTCGGGGTGAGGATGGAGAGTGTCCGTAGTGAGGACGCCGAGTGTTCGGGGTGAGGATGGAGAGTGTTCAGGGTGAGGATGGAGAGTTTTCGGGGTGAGGATGGAGAGTGTTTAGGGTGAGGATGGAGAGTGTTCGGGGTGAGGATGGAGAGTGTTCGGAGTGAGGATGGAGAGTGTTTGGAGTGCGCATGGAGCATTTTTGTAGTGAGGAGGGAGAGTGTTTGGAGTGAGGATGGAGAGTGTTCGGAGTGAGGATGGAGAGTTTTCGGAGTGAGGATGGAGAGTGTTCGGGGTGAGGATGGAGAGTGTTCGGGGTGAGGAAGGAGACTGTTCGGGATGAGGATGGAGAGTGTTCGGAGTGAGGATGGAGAGTGTTCGGGGTGAGGATGGAGAGTGTTCGGGGTGAGGATGGAGAGTGTCCGGAGTGAGGATGGAGAGTTTTCGGGGTGAGGATGGAGAGTGTTTGGGGTGTGGATGGAGATTGTTCGGAGTGAGGATGGAGAGTGTTCGAGGTGAGGATGGAGAGTGTTCGGGGTGAGGATGGAGAGTGTTCGGGGTGAGGATGGAGAGTGTTCGGAGTGAGGATGGAGAGTTTTCGGAGTGAGGATGGAGAGTGTTCGGGGTGAGGATTGAGAGTGTTCAGGGTGAGGATGGAGAGTGTTCGGGGTGAGGATGGAGAGTGTTCGGGCTGAGGATGGAGAGTGGTCGGATTGCGGATGGAGAGAGTTCCAAGTGAGGATGGAGTGTGTTCGGAATTAGGATGGAGAGTGTTCGGGGTGAGGATGGAGAGTGTTCAGGGTGAGGATGGAGAGTGTTCGGGGTGAGGATTGAGAGTGTTCGGGGTGAGGATGGTGACTGTTCGGCGTGAGTATGTAGAGTATTTGGAATGAGGATGGAGAGTGTTCAGAATGAGGATGGAGAGTGTTCGGGGTGAGGAGGGAGAGTGTTCGGAATTAGGACGGAGAGTGTTCGGGGTGAGGATGGAGAGTGTTCGGGGTGAGGATGGAGAGTGTTCGTGGTGAGGATGGAGATTATTCGGTGTGAGGATGGAGAGTGTTCCGAGTGAGGATGGAGAATTTTTGGAGTGAGGATAGAGAGTGTTCGTGGTGATAATGGAGAGCGTTCGGGGTGAGTATGGAGAGTGTTCAGAGTGAGGATGGAGAGTGTTCGGAGTGAGGATGGAGAGTGTTCGGAGTGAGGATGGAGAGTGTTCGGAGTGAGGATGGAGAGTGTTCGGAGTGAGGTTGGAGAGTGTTCGGAGTGAGGATGGAAAGTTTTCGGAGTGAGGATGTCGAGTGTTCGGGGTGAGGATGGAGAGTGTTCGGGGTGAGGATGGAGAGTGTCCGTAGTGAGGACGCCGAGTGTTCGGGGTGAGGATGGAGAGTGTTCAGGGTGAGGATGGAGAGTTTTCGGGGTGAGGATGGAGAGTGTTTAGGGTGAGGATGGAGAGTGTTCGGGGTGAGGATGGAGAGTGTTCGGAGTGAGGATGGAGAGTGTTTGGAGTGCGCATGGAGCATTTTTGTAGTGAGGAGGGAGAGTGTTCGGAGTGAGGATGGAGAGTGTTCGGAGTGAGGATGGAGAGTTTTCGGAGTGAGGATGGAGAGTGTTCAGGGTGAGGATGGAGAGTGTTCGGGGTGAGGATGGAGAGTGTTTGGAGTGAGGATGGAGAGTGTTTGGCGTGCGCATGGAGCATTTTTGTAGTGAGGATGGAGAGTGTTCGGAGTGAGAATGGAGAGTGTTCGGGGTGAGGATGGAGAGTGTTCGGGGTGAGGAAGGAGACTGTTCGGGATGAGGATGGAGAGTGTTCGGAGTGAGGATGGAGAGTGTTCGGGGTGAGGATGGAGAGTGTTCTGGGTGAGGATGGAGAGTGTCCGGAGTGAGGATGGAGAGTTTTCGGGGTTAGGATGGAGAGTGTTTGGGGTGTGGATGGAGATTGTTCGGAGTGAGGATGGAGAGTGTTCGAGGTGAGGATGGAGAGTGTTCGGGGTGAGGATGGAGAGTGTTCGGGGTGAGGATGGAGAGTGTTCGGAGTGAGGATGGAGAGTTTTCGGAGTGAGGATGGAGAGTGTTCGGGGTGAGGATTGAGAGTGTTCAGGGTGAGGATGGAGAGTGTTCGGGGTGAGGATGGAGAGTGTTCGGGGTGAGGATGGAGAGTGGTCGGATTGCGGATGGAGAGAGTTCCAAGTGAGGATGGAGTGTGTTCGGAATTAGGATGGAGAGTGTTCGGGGTGAGGATGGAGAGTGTTCAGAGTGAGGATGGAGAGTGTTCGGAGTGAGGATGGAGAGTGTTCGGGGTGAGGATGGAGAGTGTTCGGAGTGAGGATGGAGAGTGTTCGGGGTGAGAATGGTGAGTGTTCGGGGTGAGGATGGAGAGTGTTCGGGGTGAGGATGGAAAGTGTTCGGGGTGAGGATGGAGAGTGTTCGGGGTGAGGATGGAGAATGTTCGGGGTGTGGATGGAGAGTGCTCAGGGTGAGGATGGAGAGTGTTCAGAGTGAGGATGGAGAGTGTCCGGGGTCAGGCAAGAGAGTGTTTGGGGTGCGGATGGTGACTGTTCAGAGTGAGGATGGAGAGCGTTCGGGGTGAGGATGAAGATTGTTGGGAGTGAGGATGGAGAGTGTTCGGAGTGAGGATGGAGAGTGTTCGGGGTGAGGTTGGAGAGAGTTCGGGGTGTGGATGGAGAGTGTTCGGGGTGTGGATGGAGAGTGTTCGGGGTGAGGATGGAGAGTGTTCGGGGTGAGGATGGAGAGTGTTCGGAGTGAGGATGGAGAGTGTTCGGGGTGTGGATGGAGAGTGTTCGGGGTGAGGAAGGAGAGTGTTCGGGGTGAGAATGGAGAGTTTTCGATGTGAGGAAGGAGAGTGTTCGGAGTGAGGATGGAGAGTGTTCGGAGTCAGGATGGACAGTGTTCAGAGTGAGGATGGAGATTGTTCGGAGTGAGGATGGAGAGTGTTCGGAGTGAGGATGGAGAGTGTTCGGAGTGAGGATGGAGAGTGTCCGGAGTGAGGATGGAGAGTGTTCGGAGTGAGGTTGGAGAATGTTCGGAGTGAGGTTGGAGAATGTTCGGGGTGAGGATGGAGAGTGTCCGGAGTGAGGATGGAGAGTGCTCGGGGTGTGGATGGAGAGTTTTCAGAATGAGGATGGAGAGTTTTCGCGGTGAGAATGGAGAGTGTTCGGAGTGAGGATGGAGTGTGTTCGGGGTGAGGATGGAGAGCGTTTGGAATGAGGATGGAGAGTTTTTGCGGTGAGGATGGAGAGTGTTCGGAGTGAAGATGGAGAGTGTTCGGAGTGAGGATGGAGAGAATTCGGAGTGAGGATGGAGAGTGTTCGGAGTCAGGATGGATAGTGTTCGGGGTGAGGATGGAGAGTGTTCGGGGTGAGGATGGAGAGTGTTCGGGGTGAGGATGGAGTTTGTTCGGGGTGAGGATGGAGATTGTTCGGGGTGAGGATGGAGAGTGTTCGGGGTGAGGATGGAGAGTGTTCGGGGTGAGGATGGAGTTTGTTCGGGGTTTGGATTCAGAGTGTTCGGAATGAGGATGGAGAGTGTTCGGAGTGAGGATGGAGAGTGTTCGGAGTGAGGATGCAGAGTGTTCGGAGTGAGGATGGAGAATGTCCAGAGTGAGGATGCAGAGTGTTCGGAATGAGGATGGAGAGTGTTCGGAGTGAGGATGGAGAGTGTTCGGAGTGAGGATGCAGAGTGTTCGGCGTGAGGATGGAGAGTGTTCGGAGTGAGGATGGAGAGTGTTCGGAGTGAGGATGGAGTTTGTCCAGAGTGAGGATGGAGAGTGTCCGGAGTGAGGATGGAGAGTGTTCGGAGTGAGGATGGAGAGTGTCCGGAGTGAGGATAGAGAGTGTTCAAGCTGAGGATGGAGAGTGTTTGGAGTGAGGATGCAGAGTGTTCGGGGTGAGGATGGAGAGTGTTCAGGGTGAGGATGGAGAGTGTTCAGAGTGAGGATGCAGAGTGTTCAGGGTGAGGATGGAGAGTGTTCAGAGTGAGGATGGAGAGTGTCCGGGGTCAGGCAGGAGAGTGTTCGGGGTGCGGATGGTGACTGTTCAGAGTGAGGATGGAGAGCGTTCGGGGTGAAGATGAAGAGTGTTGGGAGTGAGGATGGAGAGTGTTCGGAGTGAGGATGGAGAGTGTTCGGGGTGAGGATGGAGAGAGTTCGGGGTGAGGATGGAGAGAGTTCGGGGTGTGGATGGAGAGTGTTCGGGGTGAGGAAGGAGAGTGTTCGGGGTGAGACTGGAGAGTTTTCGGTGTGAGGAAGGAGAGTGTCCGGAGTGAGGATGGAGATTGTTCGGAGTGAGGATGGAGATTGTTCGGAGTGAGGATGGAGAGTATTCGGAGTGAGGATGGAGAGTGTTCGGAGTGAGGATGGAGAGTGTCCGGAGTGAGGATGGAGAGTGTTCGGAGTGAGGTTGGAGAATGTTCGGAGTGAGGTTGGTGAATGTTCGGGGTGAGGATGGAGAGTGTCCGGGGAGAGGCTGGAGAGTGTCCGGAGTGAGGATGGAGAGTCCTCGGGGTGTGGATGGAGAGTTTTCAGAATGAGGATGGAGAGTTTTCGCGGTGAGAATGGAGAGTGTTCGGAGTGAGGATGGAGAGTGTTCGGGGTGAGGATGCAGAGTGTTCGGGGTGAGGATGGAGAGTGTTCGGAATGTGGATGGAGAGTTTCTGCGGTGAGAATGGAGAGTGTTCGGAGTGAGGATGGAGAGTGTTCAGAATGAGGATGGAGAGAATTCGGAGTGAGGATGGAGAGTGTTCGGAGTCAGGATGGAGAGTGTTCGGGGTGAGGATGGAGACTGTTCGGGGTGAGGATGGAGAGTGTTCGGAAAGAGGATGGAGACTGTTCAGAGTGAGGATGGAGAGTGTTCGGGGTGAGGATGGAGAGAGTTCGGAGTGAGGATGGAGAGTGTTCGGGGTGAGGATGCAGAGTGTTCGGAATGAGGATGGAGAGTGTTCGGAGTGAGGATGGAGAGTGTTCGGAGTGAGGATGCAGATTGTTCGGCGTGAGGATGGAGAGTGTTCGGAGTGAGGATGGAGAGTGTTCAGAGTGAGGATGGAGAGTGTTCGGAGTGAGGATGGAGAGTGTTCGGAGTGAGGATGGAGTTTGTCCGGAGTGAGGATGGAGAGTGTCCGGAGTGAGGATGGAGAGTGTTCGGAGTGAGGATGGAGATTGTTCGGAGAGAAAATGGTGAGTGTTCAGGCTGAGGATGGAGAGTGTTTGGGGTGAGAATGGTGAGTGTTCGGGGTGAGGATGGAGAGTGTTTAGAGTGAGGATGGGGAGTGTTCGGAGTGTGGATGGACAGTGTTCAGTGTGAGGATGGAGAGTGTTTAGAGTGAGGATGGGGAGTGTTCGGAGGGAGGATGGACAGTGTTTGGAAATAGGATGGAGAGTTTTCGGAGTGAGGATGCAAAGTGTTTGGAGTGAGGATGCAGAGTGTTTCGAGTGAGGATGCAGAGTGTTTGGAGTGAGGTTGGAGAGTGTTTGGAGTGAGGATGGAGAATTTTCGGAGTGAGGATGGAGAGTGTTCGTGGTGAGGATTGAGAGTGTTCGGAGTGAGGATGGTGACTGTTCGGGGTGAGGATGGAGAGTATTCGGAGTGAGGATGGAGAGTGTTCGTGGTGAGGATTGAGAGTGTTCGGGGTGAGGATGGTGACTGTTCGGGGTGAGTATGGAGAGTATATGGAGTGAGGGTGGAGAGTGTTCAGAATGAGGGTGGAGAGTGTTCGGAGTGAGGATGGAGAGTGTTCGGGGTGAGGATGGAGAGTGTTTGGATTGAGGCTGGAGAGTGTTCAGAGTGAGGATGGAGAGTGCTTGGACTGAGGATGGAGAGTGTTCGGAGTGGGAATGGAGAGTGTTCGGGATGATGATGAAGAGTGTTCGGAATGAGGATGGAGAGAGTTCGGAGTGAGGATGGAGAGTGTTCAGAGTGAGGATGGAGAGAAATCGTGGTGAGGATGTCGAGGATTCGGGGTGAGGATGGAGAATTTTCGGAGTGAGGATGGAGAGTGTCCGGGGTGAGGATGGAGAGTGTTCAGGGTGAGGATGGAGGGTGTTCGGAGTGAGAATGGAGAGTGATTGGCATGAGGATGGAGAGTTTTCGGAGTGAGGATTGAGAGTGATCGGCATGAGGATGGAGAGTTTTCGGACTGAGGATGGAGAGTGTTCGTGGTGAGGATTGAAAGTGTTCGGAGTGAGGATGGTGACTGTTCGGGGTGAGGATGGAGAGTATTCGGAGTGAGGATGAAGAGTATTCGGAGTGAGGATGGAGAGTGTTCCGAGTGAGGATGGAGAGTGTTCCGAGTGAGGATGGAACGTGTTTGGTCGCGGATGGAGAGGGTTCGGCTTGCGGATGGAGTGTGTTCGGAGTGAGGATGGAGTGTGTTCCGAGTGAGGATGGAGAGTTTTCGGAGTGAGGATGGAGAGTGTTCAGAGTGAGGATGCAGAGTGTTCGGGGTGAGGATGGAGAGTGTTCGAGCTGAGGATGCAGAGTGTTCGGGGAGAGGATGGAGAGTGTTCAGGGTGAGGATGCAGAGTGTTCGGAGTGAGGATGGAGAGTGTTCGGAATGAGGATGGAGAGTGTTCGGGGTGAGGATGGAGAGTGTTCAGGGTGAGGATGGAGAGTGCTTGTACTGAGGATGGAGAGTGTTCGGGGTGAGGATGGAGATTATTCAGAGTGAGGATGGAGAGTGTTCGGAGTGAGGATGGAGAGTGTTTGGAGTGAGGATGGAGAGTGTTCGGAGTGAGGATGGATAGTTTTCGGTGTGAGGATGGAGAGTGTTCGGAGTGAGGATTGAGAGTGTTCAGAATGAGGATGGAGAGTGTTTGGGGTGAGGATGGAGAGTGTTCGGGGTGAGGATGGAGAGTGTTCAGGATGAGGATGCAGAGTGTTCGGGGTGAGGATGGAGAGTGTTCGGGATGAGGATGGAGAGTGTTCGGGGTGAGGATGGAGAGTGTTCGGAGTGAGGATGGAGAGTGTTCGGGATGAGGATGGAGAGTTATCGGGATGAGGATGGAGAGTGTTCGGAGTGAGGATGGAGAGTGTTCGGGGTGAGGATGGAGAGTTTTCGGAGTGAGGATGGAGAGTGTTTGTGGTGAGGATGGACAGTGTTCGGGGTGAAGATGGAGAGTGTTCGGAGTGAGTATGGAGAGTGTTCCGAGTGAGGATGGAGATTATTCGGAGTGAGGATGGAGAGTGTTCCGAGTGAGGATGGAGAATTTTCGGAGTGAGGATGGAGAGTGTTCGTGGTGAGGATGGAGAGTGTTCGGGGTGAGGATGGTGACTGTTCGGGGTGAGTATGGAGAGTATATGGAGTGAGGGTGGAGAGTGTTCAGAATGAGGGTGGAGAGTGTTCGGAGTGAGGATGGAGAGTGTTCGGGGTGAGGATGGAGCGTGTTCGGATTGAGGCTGGAGAGTGTTCGGAGTGAGGATGGAAATTGTACGGGGTGAGGATGGAGAGTGTTCGGAGTGAAGATGGAGAGTGTTCAGAGTGAGGATGGAGACTGTTCGGAGTGAGGATGGAGAGTGTTCGGGGTGAGGATGGAGAGTGTTCGGATTGAGGCTGGAGAGTGTTCGGAGTGAGGATGGAGAGTGCTTGGACTGAGGATGGAGAGTGTTCGGAGTGGGAATGGAGAGTGTTCGGGATGAGGATGAAGAGTGTTCGGAATGAGGATGGAGAGAGTTCGGAGTGAGGATGGAGAGTGTTCAGAGTGAGGATGGAGAGAAATCGTGGTGAGGATGTCGAGGATTCGGGGTGAGGATGGAGAATTTTCGGAGTGAGGATGGAGAGTGTCCGGGGTGAGGATGGAGAGTGTTCAGGGTGAGGATGGAGAGTGTTCGGTGTGAGGATGGAGAGTGTTCGGAGTGAGGATGGAGAGTGTTCGGAGTGAGGATGGAGAGCGTTCGGAGTGAGGATGGAGAGTGTTCGGGGTGAGGATGGAGAGTGTTCTGGGTGAGGATGGAGAGTGTTCCGAGTGAGGATGGAGAGTTTTCGGAGTGAGGATGGAGAGTTTTCGGGGTGAGGATGGAGAGTGTTCGGGGTGAGGATGGTGACTGCTCGGCGTGAGTATGTAGAGTATTTGGAGTGAGGATGGAGAGTGTTCAGAATGAGGATGGAGAGTGTTCGGGGTGAGGATGGAGAGTGTTCGGCTGAGGATGGATAGTGTTCGGAGAGAGGATGGAGAGTGTTCGGAGTGAGGATGGAGAGTGTTCGGAATTAGGACGGAGAGTGTTCGGGGTGAGGATGGAGAGTGTTCGGAGTGAGGATGGAGAGTGTTCGTGGTGAGGATGGATAGTACTCGGGGTGAGGATGGAGAGTGTTCGGAGTGAGTATGGAGAGTGTTCGGGGTGAGGATGCAGCGTGTTCAGAATGAGGATGGAGAGTGTTCGGAGTGAGGATGGAGATTATTCGGAGTGAGGATGGAGAGTGTTCCGAGTGAGGATGGAGAATTTTCGGAGTGAGGATGGAGAGTGTTCGTGGTGAGGATTGAGAGTGTTCGGGGTGAGGATGGTGACTGTTCGGGGTGAGTATGGAGAGTATATGGATTGAGGGTGGAGAGTGTTCAGAATGAGGGTGGAGAGTGTTCGGAGTGAGGATGGAGAGTGTTCGAGGTGAGGATGGAGAGTGTTCGGATTGAGGCTGGAGAGTGTTCGGAGTGAGGATGGAGAGTGCTTGGACTGAGGATGGAGAGTGTTCGGAGTGGGAATGGAGAGTGTTCGGGATGAGGATGAAGAGTGTTCGGAATGAGGATGGAGAGAGTTTGGAGTGAGGATGGAGAGTGTTCAGAGTGAGGATGGAGAGAAATCGTGGTGAGGATGTCGAGGATTCGGGGTGAGGATGGAGAATTTTCGGAGTGAGGATGGAGAGTGTCCGGGGTGAGGATGGAGAGTGTTCAGGGTGAGGATGGAGGGTGTTCGGAGTGAGAATGGAGAGTGATTGGCATGAGGATGGAGAGTTTTCGGAGTGAGGATTGAGATTGATCGGCATGAGGAAGGAGAGTTTTCGGACTGAGGATGGAGAGTGTTCGTGGTGAGGATTGAAAGTGTTCGGAGTGAGGATGGTGACTGTTCGGGGTGAGGATGGAGAGTATTCGGAGTGAGGATGGAGAGTGTTCGTGGTGAGGATTGAGAGTGTTCGGGGTGAGGATGGTGACTGTTCGGGGTGAGTATGGAGAGTATATGGAGTGAGGGTGGAGAGTGTTCAGAATGAGGGTGGAGAGTGTTCGGAGTGAGGATGGAGAGTATTCGGGGTGAGGATGGAAAGTGTTCGGATTGAGGCTGGAGAGTGTTCAGAGTGAGGATGGAGAGTGCTTGGACTGAGGATGGAGAGTGTTCGGAGTGGGAATGGAGAGTGTTCGGGATGATGATGAAGAGTGTTCGGAATGAGGATGGAGAGAGTTCGGAGTGAGGATGGAGAGTGTTCAGAGTGAGGATGGAGAGAAATCGTGGTGAGGATGTCGAGCATTCGGGGTGAGGATGGAGAATTTTCGGAGTGAGGATGGAGAGTGTCCGGGGTGAGGATGGAGAGTGTTCGGGGTGAGGATGGAGGGTGTTCGGAGTGAGAATGGAGAGTGATTGGCATGAGGATGGAGAGTTTTCGGAGTGAGGATTGAGAGTGATCGGCATGAGGATGGAGAGTTTTCGGACTGAGGATGGAGAGTGTTCGTGGTGAGGATTGAAAGTGTTCGGAGTGAGGATGGTGACTGTTCGGGGTGAGGATGGAGAGTATTCGGAGTGAGGATGAAGAGTATTCGGAGTGAGGATGGAGAGTGTTCCGAGTGAGGATGGAGAGTGTTCCGAGTGAGGATGGAACGTGTTTGGTCGCGGATGGAGAGGGTTCGGCTTGCGGATGGAGTGTGTTCGGAGTGAGGATGGAGTGTGTTCCAAGTGAGGATGGAGAGTTTTCGGAGTGAGGATGGAGAGTGTTCAGAGTGAGGATGCAGAGTGTTCGGGGTGAGGATGGAGAGTGTTCGAGCTGAGGATGCAGAGTGTTCGGGGAGAGGATGGAGAGTGTTCAGGGTGAGGATGCAGAGTGTTCGGAGTGAGGATGGAGAGTGTTCGGAATGAGGATGGAGAGTGTTCGGGGTGAGGATGGAGAGTGTTCAGGGTGAGGATGGAGAGTGCTTGTACTGAGGATGGAGAGTGTTCGGGGTGAGGATGGAGATTATTCAGAGTGAGGATGGAGAGTGTTCGGAGTGAGGATGGAGAGTGTTCGGAGTGAGGATGAAGAGTGTTCGGGGTGAGGATGGAGAGTGTTCGGATTGAGGCTGGAGAGTGTTCGGAGTGAGGATGGAGAGTGCTTGGACTGAGGATGGAGAGTGTTCGGAGTGGGAATGGAGAGTGTTCGGGATGAGGATGAAGAGTGTTCGGAATGAGGATGGAGAGTGTTCGGGGTGAGGATGGAGAGTGTTCAGGGTGAGGATGGAGAGTGCTTGTACTGAGGATGGAGAGTGTTCGGGGTGAGGATGGAGATTATTCAGAGTGAGGATGGAGAGTGTTCGGAGTGAGGATGGAGAGTGTTCGGAGTGAGGATGGAGAGTGTTCGGGGTGAGGATGGAGAGTGTTCGGATTGAGGCTGGAGAGTGTTCGGAGTGAGGATGGAGAGTGCTTGGACTGAGGATGGAGAGTGTTCGGAGTGGGAATGGAGAGTGTTCGGGATGAGGATGAAGAGTGTTCGGAATGAGGATGGAGAGAGTTCGGAGTGAGGATGGAGAGTGTTCAGAGTGAGGATGGAGAGAAATCGTGGTGAGGATGTCGAGGATTCGGGGTGAGGATGGAGAATTTTCGGAGTGAGGATGGAGAGTGTCCGGGGTGAGGATGGAGAGTGTTCAGGGTGAGGATGGAGAGTCTTCGGTGTGAGGATGGAGAGTGTTCGGAGTGAGGATGGAGAGTGTTCGGAGTGAGGATGGAGAGCGTTCGGAGAGAGGATGGAGAGCGTTCGGAGTGAGGATGGAGCGCGTTCGGAATGAGGATGGAGAGTGTTCGGAGTGAGGATGGCGAGTGTTCGTGGTGAGGATGGAGAGTGTTCCGAGTGAGGATGGAGATTATTCGGAGTGAGGATGGCGAGTGTTCGGAGTGAGGATGGAGAGTGTTCGGGGTGAGGATGGAGAGTTTTCGGAGTGAGGATGGAGAGTGTTCGGAGTGGGGATGGAGAGTGTTCGGGGTGAGGATGGAGAGTGTTCGGGGTGAGGATGGAGAGTGTTCCGAGTGAGGATGGAGAGTTTTCGGAGTGAGGATGGAGAGTGTTCGGGGTGAGGATGGAGAGTGTTCGGGGTGAGGATGGAGAGTGTTCGGGGTGAGGATGGAGAGTGTTCGGGGTGAGGATGGAGAGTGTTCCGAGTGAGGATGGAGAGTTTTCGGAGTGAGGATGGAGAGTTTTCGGGGTGAGGATGGAGAGTGTTCGGGGTGAGGATGGTGACTGTTCGGCGTGAGTCTGTAGAGTATTTGGAGTGAGGATGGAGAGTGTTCAGAATGAGGATGGAGAGTGTTCGGGGTGAGGATGGAGAGTGTTCGGCTGAGGATGGATAGTGTTCGGAGAGAGGATGGAGAGTGTTCCGAGTGAGGATGGAGAGTGTTCGGAATTAGGACGGAGAGTGTTCGGGGTGAGGATGGAGAGTGTTCGGAGTGAGGATGGAGAGTGTTCGTGGTGAGGATGGATAGTACTCGGGGTGAGGATGGAGAGTGTTCGGAGTGAGTATGGAGAGTGTTCGGGGTGAGGATGCAGCGTGTTCAGAATGAGGATGGAGAGTGTTCGGAGTGAGGATGTAGATTATTCGGAGTGAGGATGGAGAGTGTTCCGAGTGAGGATGGAGAATTTTCGGAGTGAGGATGGAGAGTGTTCGTGGTGAGGATTGAGAGTATTCGGGGTGAGGATGGTGACTGTTCGGGGTGAGTATGGAGAGTATATGGAGTGAGGGTGGAGAGTGTTCAGAATGAGGGTGGAGAGTGTTCGGAGTGAGGATGGAGAGTGTTCGGGGTGAGGATGGAGAGTGTTCGGATTGAGGCTGGAGAGTGTTCGGAGTGAGGATGGAGAGTGCTTGGACTGAGGATGGAGAGTGTTCGGAGTGGGAATGGAGAGTGTTCGGGATGAGGATGGAGAGTGTTCGGGGTGAGGATGGAGAGTGTTCAGGGTGAGGATGGAGAGTGCTTGTACTGAGGATGGAGAGTGTTCGGGGTGAGGATGGAGATTATTCAGAGTGAGGATGGAGAGTGTTCGGAGTGAGGATGGAGAGTGTTCGAGCTGAGGATGCAGAGTGTTCGGGGAGAGGATGGAGAGTGTTCAGGGTGAGGATGCAGAGTGTTCGGAGTGAGGATGGAGAGTGTTCGGAATGAGGATGGAGAGTGTTCGGGGTGAGGATGGAGAGTGTTCAGGGTGAGGATGGAGAGTGCTTGTACTGAGGATGGAGAGTGTTCGGGGTGAGGATGGAGATTATTCAGAGTGAGGATGGAGAGTGTTCGGAGTGAGGATGGAGAGTGTTTGGAGTGAGGATGGAGAGTGTTCGGAGTGAGGATGGATAGTTTTCGGTGTGAGGATGGAGAGTGTTCGGAGTGAGGATTGAGAGTGTTCAGAATGAGGATGGAGAGTGTTTGGGGTGAGGATGGAGAGTGTTCGGGGTGAGGATGGAGAGTGTTCAGGATGAGGATGCAGAGTGTTCGGGGTGAGGATGGAGAGTGTTCGGGATGAGGATGGAGAGTGTTCGGGGTGAGGATGGAGAGTGTTCGGAGTGAGGATGGAGAGTGTTCGGGATGAGGATGGAGAGTTATCGGGATGAGGATGGAGAGTGTTCGGAGTGAGGATGGAGAGTGTTCGGGGTGAGGATGGAGAGTTTTCGGAGTGAGGATGGAGAGTGTTTGTGGTGAGGATGGACAGTGTTCGGGGTGAAGATGGAGAGTGTTCGGAGTGAGTATGGAGAGTGTTCCGAGTGAGGATGGAGATTATTCAGAGTGAGGATGGAGAGTGTTCCGAGTGAGGATGGAGAATTTTCGGAGTGAGGATGGAGAGTGTTCGTGGTGAGGATGGAGAGTGTTCGGGGTGAGGATGGTGACTGTTCGGGGTGAGTATGGAGAGTATATGGAGTGAGGGTGGAGAGTGTTCAGAATGAGGGTGGAGAGTGTTCGGAGTGAGGATGGAGAGTGTTCGGGGTGAGGATGGAGCGTGTTCGGATTGAGGCTGGAGAGTGTTCGGAGTGAGGATGGAAATTGTACGGGGTGAGGATGGAGAGTGTTCGGAGTGAAGATGGAGAGTGTTCAGAGTGAGGATGGAGACTGTTCGGAGTGAGGATGGAGAGTGTTCGGGGTGAGGATGGAGAGTGTTCGGATTGAGGCTGGAGAGTGTTCGGAGTGAGGATGGAGAGTGCTTGGACTGAGGATGGAGAGTGTTCGGAGTGGGAATGGAGAGTGTTCGGGATGAGGATGAAGAGTGTTCGGAATGAGGATGGAGAGAGTTCGGAGTGAGGATGGAGAGTGTTCAGAGTGAGGATGGAGAGAAATCGTGGTGAGGATGTCGAGGATTCGGGGTGAGGATGGAGAATTTTTGGAGTGAGGATGGAGAGTGTCCGGGGTGAGGATGGAGAGTGTTCAGGGTGAGGATGGAGAGTGTTCGGTGTGAGGATGGAGAGTGTTCGGAGTGAGGATGGAGAGTGTTCGGAGTGAGGATGGAGAGCGTTCGGAGTGAGGATGGAGAGTGTTCGGGGTGAGGATGGAGAGTGTTCTGGGTGAGGATGGAGAGTGTTCCGAGTGAGGATGGAGAGTTTTCGGAGTGAGGATGGAGAGTTTTCGGGGTGAGGATGGAGAGTGTTCGGGGTGAGGATGGTGACTGCTCGGCGTGAGTATGTAGAGTATTTGGAGTGAGGATGGAGAGTGTTCAGAATGAGGATGGAGAGTGTTCGGGGTGAGGATGGAGAGTGTTCGGCTGAGGATGGATAGTGTTCGGAGAGAGGATGGAGAGTGTTCGGAGTGAGGATGGAGAGTGTTCGGAATTAGGACGGAGAGTGTTCGGGGTGAGGATGGAGAGTGTTCGGAGTGAGGATGGAGAGTGTTCGTGGTGAGGATGGATAGTACTCGGGGTGAGGATGGAGAGTGTTCGGAGTGAGTATGGAGAGTGTTCGGGGTGAGGATGCAGCGTGTTCAGAATGAGGATGGAGAGTGTTCGGAGTGAGGATGGAGATTATTCGGAGTGAGGATGGAGAGTGTTCCGAGTGAGGATGGAGAATTTTCGGAGTGAGGATGGAGAGTGTTCGTGGTGAGGATTGAGAGTGTTCGGGGTGAGGATGGTGACTGTTCGGGGTGAGTATGGAGAGTATATGGATTGAGGGTGGAGAGTGTTCAGAATGAGGGTGGAGAGTGTTCGGAGTGAGGATGGAGAGTGTTCGAGGTGAGGATGGAGAGTGTTCGGATTGAGGCTGGAGAGTGTTCGGAGTGAGGATGGAGAGTGCTTGGACTGAGGATGGAGAGTGTTCGGAGTGGGAATGGAGAGTGTTCGGGATGAGGATGAAGAGTGTTCGGAATGAGGATGGAGAGAGTTTGGAGTGAGGATGGAGAGTGTTCAGAGTGAGGATGGAGAGAAATCGTGGTGAGGATGTCGAGGATTCGGGGTGAGGATGGAGAATTTTCGGAGTGAGGATGGAGAGTGTCCGGGGTGAGGATGGAGAGTGTTCAGGGTGAGGATGGAGGGTGTTCGGAGTGAGAATGGAGAGTGATTGGCATGAGGATGGAGAGTTTTCGGAGTGAGGATTGAGATTGATCGGCATGAGGAAGGAGAGTTTTCGGACTGAGGATGGAGAGTATTCGTGGTGAGGATTGAAAGTGTTCGGAGTGAGGATGGTGACTGTTCGGGGTGAGGATGGAGAGTATTCGGAGTGAGGATGGAGAGTGTTCGTGGTGAGGATTGAGAGTGTTCGGGGTGAGGATGGTGACTGTTCGGGGTGAGTATGGAGAGTATATGGAGTGAGGGTGGAGAGTGTTCAGAATGAGGGTGGAGAGTGTTCGGAGTGAGGATGGAGAGTATTCGGGGTGAGGATGGAAAGTGTTCGGATTGAGGCTGGAGAGTGTTCAGAGTGAGGATGGAGAGTGCTTGGACTGAGGATGGAGAGTGTTCGGAGTGGGAATGGAGAGTGTTCGGGATGATGATGAAGAGTGTTCGGAATGAGGATGGAGAGAGTTCGGAGTGAGGATGGAGAGTGTTCAGAGTGAGGATGGAGAGAAATCGTGGTGAGGATGTCGAGCATTCGGGGTGAGGATGGAGAATTTTCGGAGTGAGGATGGAGAGTGTCCGGGGTGAGGATGGAGAGTGTTCGGGGTGAGGATGGAGGGTGTTCGGAGTGAGAATGGAGAGTGATTGGCATGAGGATGGAGAGTTTTCGGAGTGAGGATTGAGAGTGATCGGCATGAGGATGGAGAGTTTTCGGACTGAGGATGGAGAGTGTTCGTGGTGAGGATTGAAAGTGTTCGGAGTGAGGATGGTGACTGTTCGGGGTGAGGATGGAGAGTATTCGGAGTGAGGATGAAGAGTATTCGGAGTGAGGATGGAGAGTGTTCCGAGTGAGGATGGAGAGTGTTCCGAGTGAGGATGGAACGTGTTTGGTCGCGGATGGAGAGGGTTCGGCTTGCGGATGGAGTGTGTTCGGAGTGAGGATGGAGTGTGTTCCAAGTGAGGATGGAGAGTTTTCGGAGTGAGGATGGAGAGTGTTCAGAGTGAGGATGCAGAGTGTTCGGGGTGAGGATGGAGAGTGTTCGAGCTGAGGATGCAGAGTGTTCGGGGAGAGGATGGAGAGTGTTCAGGGTGAGGATGCAGAGTGTTCGGAGTGAGGATGGAGAGTGTTCGGAATGAGGATGGAGAGTGTTCGGGGTGAGGATGGAGAGTGTTCAGGGTGAGGATGGAGAGTGCTTGTACTGAGGATGGAGAGTGTTCGGGGTGAGGATGGAGATTATTCAGAGTGAGGATGGAGAGTGTTCGGAGTGAGGATGGAGAGTGTTCGGAGTGAGGATGAAGAGTGTTCGGGGTGAGGATGGAGAGTGTTCGGATTGAGGCTGGAGAGTGTTCGGAGTGAGGATGGAGAGTGCTTGGACTGAGGATGGAGAGTGTTCGGAGTGGGAATGGAGAGTGTTCGGGATGAGGATGAAGAGTGTTCGGAATGAGGATGGAGAGTGTTCGGGGTGAGGATGGAGAGTGTTCAGGGTGAGGATGGAGAGTGCTTGTACTGAGGATGGAGAGTGTTCGGGGTGAGGATGGAGATTATTCAGAGTGAGGATGGAGAGTGTTCGGAGTGAGGATGGAGAGTGTTCGGAGTGAGGATGGAGAGTGTTCGGGGTGAGGATGGAGAGTGTTCGGATTGAGGCTGGAGAGTGTTCGGAGTGAGGATGGAGAGTGCTTGGACTGAGGATGGAGAGTGTTCGGAGTGGGAATGGAGAGTGTTCGGGATGAGGATGAAGAGTGTTCGGAATGCGGATGGAGAGAGTTCGGAGTGAGGATGGAGAGTGTTCAGAGTGAGGATGGAGAGAAATCGTGGTGAGGATGTCGAGGATTCGGGGTGAGGATGGAGAATTTTCGGAGTGAGGATGGAGAGTGTCCGGGGTGAGGATGGAGAGTGTTCAGGGTGAGGATGGAGAGTCTTCGGTGTGAGGATGGAGAGTGTTCGGAGTGAGGATGGAGAGTGTTCGGAGTGAGGATGGAGAGCGTTCGGAGAGAGGATGGAGAGCGTTCGGAGTGAGGATGGAGCGCGTTCGGAATGAGGATGGAGAGTGTTCGGAGTGAGGATGGCGAGTGTTCGTGGTGAGGATGGAGAGTGTTCCGAGTGAGGATGGAGATTATTCGGAGTGAGGATGGCGAGTGTTCGGAGTGAGGATGGAGAGTGTTCGGGGTGAGGATGGAGAGTTTTCGGAGTGAGGATGGAGAGTGTTCGGAGTGGGGATGGAGAGTGTTCGGGGTGAGGATGGAGAGTGTTCGGGGTGAGGATGGAGAGTGTTCCGAGTGAGGATGGAGAGTTTTCGGAGTGAGGATGGAGAGTGTTCGGGGTGAGGATGGAGAGTGTTCGGGGTGAGGATGGAGAGTGTTCGGGGTGAGGATGGAGAGTGTTCGGGGTGAGGATGGAGAGTGTTCCGAGTGAGGATGGAGAGTTTTCGGAGTGAGGATGGAGAGTTTTCGGGGTGAGGATGGAGAGTGTTCGGGGTGAGGATGGTGACTGTTCGGCGTGAGTCTGTAGAGTATTTGGAGTGAGGATGGAGAGTGTTCAGAATGAGGATGGAGAGTGTTCGGGGTGAGGATGGAGAGTGTTCGGCTGAGGATGGATAGTGTTCGGAGAGAGGATGGAGAGTGTTCGGAGTGAGGATGGAGAGTGTTCGGAATTAGGACGGAGAGTGTTCGGGGTGAGGATGGAGAGTGTTCGGAGTGAGGATGGAGAGTGTTCGTGGTGAGGATGGATAGTACTCGGGGTGAGGATGGAGAGTGTTCGGAGTGAGTATGGAGAGTGTTCGGGGTGAGGATGCAGCGTGTTCAGAATGAGGATGGAGAGTGTTCGGAGTGAGGATGTAGATTATTCGGAGTGAGGATGGAGAGTGTTCCGAGTGAGGATGGAGAATTTTCGGAGTGAGGATGGAGAGTGTTCGTGGTGAGGATTGAGAGTGTTCGGGGTGAGGATGGTGACTGTTCGGGGTGAGTATGGAGAGTATATGGAGTGAGGGTGGAGAGTGTTCAGAATGAGGGTGGAGAGTTTTCGGAGTGAGGATGGAGAGTGTTCGGGGTGAGGATGGAGAGTGTTCGGATTGAGGCTGGAGAGTGTTCGGAGTGAGGATGGAGAGTGCTTGGACTGAGGATGGAGAGTGTTCGGAGTGGGAATGGAGAGTGTTCGGGATGAGGATGAAGAGTGTTCGGAATGAGGATGGAGAGAGTTCGGAGTGAGGATGGAGAGTGTTCAGAGTGAGGATGGAGAGAAATCGTGGTGAGGATGTCGAGGATTCGGGGTGAGGATGGTGAATTTTCGGAGTGAGGATGGAGAGTGTCCGGGGTGAGGATGGAGAGTGTTCAGGGTGAGGATGGAGGGTGTTCGGAGTGAGAATGGAGAGTGATTGGCATGAGGATGGAGAGTGTTCGGAGTGAGGATTGAGATTGATCGGCATGAGGAAGGAGAGTTTTCGGACTGAGGATGGAGAGTGTTCGTGGTGAGGATTGAAAGTGTTCGGAGTGAGGATGGTGACTGTTCGGGGTGAGGATGGAGAGTATTCGGAGTGAGGATGGAGAGTGTTCGTGGTGAGGATTGAGAGTGTTCGGGGTGAGGATGGTGACTGTTCGGGGTGAGTATGGAGAGTATATGGAGTGAGGGTGGAGAGTGTTCAGAATGAGGGTGGAGAGTGTTCGGAGTGAGGATGGAGAGTGTTCGGGGTGAGGATGGAGAGTGTTCGGATTGAGGCTGGAGAGTGTTCAGAGTGAGGATGGAGAGTGCTTGGACTGAGGATGGAGAGTGTTCGGAGTGGGAATGGAGAGTGTTCGGGATGATGATGAAGAGTGTTCGGAATGAGGATGGAGAGAGTTCGGAGTGAGGATGGAGAGTGTTCAGAGTGAGGATGGAGAGAAATCGTGGTGAGGATGTCGAGGATTCGGGGTGAGGATGGAGAATTTTCGGAGTGAGGATGGAGAGTGTCCGGGGTGAGGATGGAGAGTGTTCAGGGTGAGGATGGAGGGTGTTCGGAGTGAGAATGGAGAGTGATTGGCATGAGGATGGAGAGTTTTCGGAGTGAGGATTGAGAGTGATCGGCATGAGGATGGAGAGTTTTCGGACTGAGGATGGAGAGTGTTCGTGGTGAGGATTGAAAGTGTTCGGAGTGAGGATGGTGACTGTTCGGGGTGAGGATGGAGAGTATTCGGAGTGAGGATGAAGAGTATTCGGAGTGAGGATGGAGAGTGTTCCGAGTGAGGATGGAGAGTGTTCCGAGTGAGGATGGAACGTGTTTGGTCGCGGATGGAGAGGGTTCGGCTTGCGGATGGAGTGTGTTCGGAGTGAGGATGGAGTGTGTTCCGAGTGAGGATGGAGAGTTTTCGGAGTGAGGATGGAGAGTGTTCAGAGTGAGGATGCAGAGTGTTCGGGGTGAGGATGGAGAGTGTTCGAGCTGAGGATGCAGAGTGTTCGGGGAGAGGATGGAGAGTGTTCAGGGTGAGGATGCAGAGTGTTCGGAGTGAGGATGGAGAGTGTTCGGAATGAGGATGGAGAGTGTTCGGGGTGAGGATGGAGAGTGTTCAGGGTGAGGATGGAGAGTGCTTGTACTGAGGATGGAGAGTGTTCGGGGTGAGGATGGAGATTATTCAGAGTGAGGATGGAGAGTGTTCGGAGTGAGGATGGAGAGTGTTCGGAGTGAGGATGGAGAGTGTTCGGAGTGAGGATGGATAGCTTTCGGTGTGAGGATGGAGAGTGTTCGGAGTGAGGATTGAGAGTGTTCAGAATGAGGATGGAGAGTGTTTGGGGTGAGGATGGAGAGTGTTCGGGGTGAGGATGGAGAGTGTTCGGGATGAGGATGCAGAGTGTTCGGGGTGAGGATGGAGAGTGTTCGGGATGAGGATGGAGAGTGTTCGGGGTGAGGATGGAGAGTGTTCGGAGTGAGGATGGAGAGTGTTCGGGATGAGGATGGAGAGTTTTCGGGATGAGGATGGAGAGTGTTCGGAGTGAGGATGGAGAGTGTTCGGGGTGAGGATGGAGAGTTTTCGGAGTGAGGATGGAGAGTGTTCGGAGTGAGGATGGAGAGTGTTCGGGGTGAGGATGGAGAGTGTTCGGGGTGAGGATGGAGAGTGTTCGGAGTGAGGATGGAGAGTGTTCGGGGTGAGAATGGAGAGTGTTCGGAGTGAGGATGGAGAGTGTTCGGGGTGAGAATGGAGAGTGATCGGAGTGAGGATGGAGAGTGTTCGGAGTGAGTATGGAGAGTGTTCCGAGTGAGGATGGAGATTATTCGGAGTGAGGATGGAGAGTGTTCCGAGTGAGGATGGAGAATTTTCGGGTTGAGGACGGAGAGCGTTCGGGGAGAGGATGGAGAGCGTTCGGAGTGAGGATGGAGCGCGTTCGGAATGAGGATGGAGAGTGTTCGGAGTGAGGATGGAGAGTGTTCGTGGTGAGGATGGAGAGTGTTCCGAGTGAGGATGGAGATTATTCGGAGTGAGGATGGCGAGTGTTCCGAGTGAGGATGGAGAGTCTTCGGAGTGAGGATGGAGAGTGTTCGTGGTGAGGATTGAGAGTTTTCGGAGTGAGGATGGAGAGTGTTCGGGGTGAGGATGGAGAGTGTTCGGAGTGAGGATGGAGAGTGTTCAGGGTGAGTATGTAGAGTATTTGGAGTGAGGATGGAGAGTGTTCAGAATGAGGAGGAGAGTGTTCGGGGTGAGGATGGAGAGTGTTCGGGCTGAGGATGGATAGTGTTCGGAGAGAGGATGGAGAGTGTTCGGAGTGAGGATGGAGAGTGTTCGGAATTAGGACGGAGAGTGTTCGGGGTGAGGATGGAGAGTGTTCGGAGTGAGGATGGAGAGTGTTCGTGGTGAGGATGGACAGTGTTCGGGGTGAGGATGGAGAGTGTTCGGAGTGAGTATGGAGAGTGTTCCGAGTGAGGATGGAGATTATTCGGAGTGAGGATGGAGAGTGTTCCAAGTGAGGATGGAGAATTTTCGGAGTGAGGATGGAGAGTGTTCGTGGTGAGGATGGAGAGTGTTCGGGGTGAGGATGGTGACTGTTCGGGGTGAGTATGGAGAGTATATGGAGTGAGTGTGGAGAGTGTTCAGAATGAGGGTGGAGAGTGTTCGGAGTGAGGATGGAGAGTGTTCGGAGTGAGGATGGAGCATGTTCGGATTGAGGCTGGAGAGTGTTCGGAGTGAGGATGGAAATTGTACGGGGTGAGGATGGAGAGTGTTCGGAGTGAAGATGGAGAGTGTTCAGAGTGAGGATGGAGACTGTTCGGAGTGAGGATGGAGAGTGTTCGGGGTGAGGATGGAGAGTGTTCGGATTGAGGCTGGAGAGTGTTCGGAGTGAGGATGGAGAGTGCTTGGACTGAGGATGGAGAGTGTTCGGAGTGGGAATGGAGAGTGTTCGGGATGAGGATGAAGAGTGTTCGGAATGAGGATGGAGAGAGTTCGGAGTGAGGATGGAGAGTGTTCAGAGTGAGGATGGAGAGATATCGTGGTGAGGATGTCGAGGATTCGGGGTGAGGATGGAGAATTTTCGGAGTGAGGATGGAGAGTGTCCGGGGTGAGGATGGAGAGTGTTCAGGGTGAGGATGGAGAGTTTTTGGTGTGAGGATGGAGAGTGTTCGGAGTGAGGATGGAGAGTGTTCGGAGTGAGGATGGAGAGCGTTCGGAGAGAGGATGGAGAGCGTTCGGAGTGAGAATGGAGCGCGTTCGGAATGAGGATGGAGAGTGTTCGGAGTGAGGATGGAGAGTGATCCGAGTGAGGATGGAGATTATTCGGAGTGAGGATGGCGAGTGTTCGGAGTGAGGATGGAGAGTGTTCGGAATGAGGATGGAGAGTTTTCGGAGTGAGGATGGAGAGTGTTCGGAGTGAGGATGGAGAGTGTTCGTGGTGAGGATGGAGAGTGTTCGGGGTGAGGATGGAGAGTGTTCCGAGTGAGGATGGAGAGTTTTCGGAGTGAGGATGGAGAGTGTTCGTGGTGAGGATTGAGAGTGTTCAGGGTCAGGATGGAGAGTGTTCGGGGTGAGGATGGAGAGTGTTCGGGCTGAGGATGGATAGTGTTCGGAGAGAGGATGGAGAGTGTTCGGAGTGAGGATGGAGAGTGTTCGGAATTAGGACGGAGAGTGTTCAGAGTGAGGATGGAGAGTGTTCGGAGTGAGGATGGAGAGTGTTCGTGGTGAGGATGGATAGTACTCGGGGTGAGGATGGAGAGTGTTCGGAGTGAGTATGGAGAGTGTTCCGAGTGAGGATGGAGATTATTCGGAGTGAGGATGGAGAGTGTTCCGAGTGAGGATGGAGAATTTTCGGAGTGAGGATGGAGAGTGTTCGTGGTGAGGATTGAGAGTGTTCGGGGTGAAGATGGTGACTGTTCGGGGTGAGTATGGAGAGTATATGGAGTGAGGGTGGAGAGTGTTCAGAATGAGGGTGGAGAGTGTTCGGAGTGAGGATGGAGAGTGTTCGGGGTGAGGATGGAGAGTGTTCGGATTGAGGCTGGAGAGTGTTCGGAGTGAGGATGGAGAGTGCTTGGACTGAGGATGGAGAGTGTTCGGAGTGGGAATGGAGAGTGTTCGGGATGAGGATGAAGAGTGTTCGGAATGAGGATGGAGAGAGTTCGGAGTGAGGATGGAGTGTGTTCAGAGTGAGGATGGAGAGAAATCGTGGTGAGGATGTCGAGGATTCGGGGTGAGGATGGAGAATTTTCGGAGTGAGGATGGAGAGTGTCCGGGGTGAGGATGGAGAGTGTTCAGGGTGAGTATGGAGAGTGTTCAAGGTGAGGATGGAGAGTGCTTGTACTGAGGATGGAGAGTGTTCGGGGTGAGGATGGAGATTATTCAGAGTGAGGATGGAGAGTATTCGGAGTGAGGATGGAGAGTGTTCGGAGTGAGGATGGATAGTTTTCGGTGTGAGGATGGAGAGTGTTCGGAGTGAGGATTGAGAGTGTTCAGAATGAGGATGGAGAGTGTTTGGGGTGAGGATGGAGAGTGTTCGGGGTGAGGATGGAGAGTGCTCGGGTTGAGGATGCAGAGTGTTCGGGGTGAGGATGGAGAGTGTTCAGGATGAGGATGGAGAGTGTTCGGGGTGAGGATGGAGAGTGTTCGGGCTGAGGATGTAGAGTGTTCGGGATGAGGATGGAGAGTGTTCGGAGTGAGGATGGAGAGTGTTCGGGGTGAGGATGGAGAGTTTTCGGAGTGAGGATGGAGAGTGTTCGGAGTGAGGATGGAGAGTGTTCGGGGTGAGGATGGAGAGGGTTCGGGGTGAGGATGGAGAGTGTTCGGAGTGAGGATGGAGAGTGTTCGGGGTGAGGATGGAGAGTGTTCGGGGTGAGGAGGGTGACTGTTCGGCGTGAGTATGTAGAGTATTTGGATTGAGGATGGAGAGTGTTCAGAATGAGGATGGAGAGTGTTCGAAGTGAGGATGGAGAGTGTTCGGGGTGAGGATGGAGAGTGTTCGGAGTGAGGATGGAGAGTGTTCGGAGTGAGGATGGAGAGTGTTCGGGGTGAGGATGGAGAGTGTTCGAGGTGAAGGATGGATAGTGTTCGGAGAGAGGATGGAGAGTGTTCGGAGTGAGAATGGAGAGTGTTCGGAATTAGGACGGAGAGTGTTCGGGGTGAGGATGGAGAGTGTTCGGAGTGAGGATGGAGAGTGTTCGTGGTGAGGATGGATAGTACTCGGGGTGAGGATGGAGAGTGTTCGGAGTGAGTATGGAGAGTGTTCCGAGTGAGGATGGAGATTATTCGGAGTGAGGATGGAGAGTGTTCCGAGTGAGGATGGAGAATTTTCGGAGTGAGGATGGAGAGTGTTCGTGGTGAGGATTGAGAGTGTTCGGGGTGAGGATGGTGACTGTTCGGGGTGAGTATGGAGAGTATATGGAGTAAGGGTGGAGAGTGTTCAGAATGAGGGTGGAGAGTGTTCGGAGTGAGGATGGAGAATGTTCGGGGTGAGGATGGAGAGTGTTCGGATTGAGGCTGGAGGGTGTTCGGAGTGAGGATGGAGAGTGCTTGGACTGAGGATGGAGAGTTTTCGGAGTGGGAATGGAGAGTGTTCGGGATGAGGATGAAGAGTGTTCGGAGAGAGGATGGAGAGTGTTCGGAGTGAGGATGGAGAGTGTTCGGAATTAGGACGGAGAGTGTTCGGGGTGAGGATGGAGAGTGTTCGGAATGAGGATGGAGAGTGTTCGTGGTGAGGATGGATAGTACTCGGGGTGAGGATGGAGAGTGTTCGGAGTGAGTATGGAGAGTGTTCCGAGTGAGGATGGAGATTATTCGGAGTGAGGATGGAGAGTGTTCCGAGTCAGGATGGAGAATTTTCGGAGTGAGGATGGAGAGTGTTCGTGGTGAGGATGGAGAGTGTTCGGGGTGAGGATGGTGACTGTTCGGGGTGAGTATGGAGAGTATATGGAGTGAGGGTGGAGAGTGTTCAGAATGAGGGTGGAGAGTGTTCGGAGTGAGGATGGAGAGTGTTCGGAGTGAGGATGGAGAGTGTTCGGGCTGAGGATGGAGAGTGTTCGGAGTGAGGATGGAGAGTGTTCGGGGTGAGGATGGAGAGTGTTTGGATTGAGGCTGGAGAGTGTTCGGAGTGAGGATGGAGAGTGCTTGGACTGAGGATGGAGAGTGTTCGGAGTGGGAATGGAGAGTGTTCGGGATGAGGATGAAGAGTGTTCGGAATGAGGATGGAGAGAGTTCGGAGTGAGGATGGAGAGTGTTCAGAGTGAGGATGGAGAGAAATCGTGGTGAGGATGTCGAGGATTCGGGGTGAGGATGGAGAATTTTCGGAGTGAGGATGGAGAGTGTCCGGGGTGAGGATGGAGAGTGTTCAGGGTGAGGATGGAGAGTGTTCGGTGTGAGGATGGAGAGTGTTCGGAGTGAGGATGGAGAGTGTTCGGAGTGAGGATGGAGAGCGTTCGGAGAGAGGATGGAGAGCGTTCGGAGTGAGGATGCAGCGCGTTCGGAATGAGGATGGAGAGTGTTCGGAGTGAGGATGGCGAGTGTTCGTGGTGAGGATGGAGAGTGTTCCGAGTGAGGATGGAGATTATTCGGAGTGAGGATGGCGCGTGTTCGGAGTGAGGATGGAGAGTGTTCGGTGTGAGGATGGAGAGTTTTCGGAGTGAGGATGGAGAGTGTTCGGAGTGAGGATGGAGAGTGTTCGGGGTGAGGATGGAGAGTGTTCGAGGTGAGGATGGAGAGTGTTCCGAGTGAGGATGGAGAGTTTTCGGAGTGAGGATGGAGAGTGTTCAGAGTGAGGATGGAGAGTGTTCGGGGTGAGGATGGAGAGTGTTCGGGGTGAGGATGGAGAGTGTTCCGAGTGAGGATGGAGAGTTTTCGGAGTGAGGATGGAGAGTTTTCGGGGTGAGGATGGAGAGTGTTCGGGGTGAGGATGGTGACTGTTCGGCGTGAGTATGTAGAGTATTTGGAGTGAGGATGGAGAGTGTTCAGAATGAGGATGGAGAGTGTTCGGGGTGAGGATGGAGAGTGTTCGGCTGAGGATGGATAGTGTTCGGAGAGAGGATGGAGAGTGTTCGGAGTGAGGATGGAGAGTGTTCGGAATTAGGACGGAGAGTGTTCGGGGTGAGGATGGAGGGTGTTCGGAGTGAGGATGGAGAGTGTTCGTGGTGAGGATGGAGAGTGTTCAGGGTGAGGATGGAGAGTGCTTGTACTGAGGATGGAGAGTGTTCGGGGTGAGGATGGAGATTATTCAGAGTGAGGATGGAGAGTGTTCGGAGTGAGGATGGAGAGTGTTCGGAGTGAGGATGGAGAGTGTTCGGAGTGAGGATGGATAGTATTCGGTGTGAGGATGGAGAGTGTTCGGAGTGAGGATTGAGAGTGTTCAGAATGAGGATGGAGAGTGTTTGGGGTGAGGATGGAGAGTGTTCGGGGTGAGGATGGAGAGTCTTCGGGATGAGGATGCAGAGTGTTCGGGGTGAGGATGGAGAGTGTTCGGGATGAGGATGGAGAGTGTTCGGGGTGAGGATGGAGAGTGTTCGGGATGAGGATGGAGAGTGTTCGGAGTGAGGATGGAGAGTATTCGGGGTGAGGATGGAGAGTTTTCGGAGTGAGGATGGAGAGTGTTCGGAGTGAGGATGGAGAGTGTTCGGGGTGAGGATGGAGAGTGTTCGGGGTGAGGATGGAGAGTGTTCGGAGTGAGGATGCAGAGTGTTCGGGGTGAGAATGGAGAGTGTTTGGAATGAGGATGGAGAGTGTTCGGAGTGAGTATGGAGAGTGTTCCGAGTGAGGATGGAGATTATTCGGAGTGAGGATGGAGAGTGTTCCGAGTGAGGATGGAGAATTTTCGGAGTGAGGATGGAGAGCGTTCGGAGAGAGGATGGAGAGCGTTCGGAGTGAGGATGGAGCGCGTTCGGAATGAGGATGGAGAGTGTTCGGAGTGAGGATGGAGAGTGTTCGTGGTGAGGATGGAGAGTGTTCCGAGTGAGGATGGAGATTATTCGGAGTGAGGATGGCAAGTGTTCCGAGTGTGGATGTAGAGTTTTCGGAGTGAGGATGGAGAGTGTTCGTGGTGAGGATGGAGAGTTTTCGGAGTGAGGATGGAGAGTGTTCAGGGTGAGTATGTAGAGTGTTTGGAGTGAGGATGGAGAGTGTTCAGAATGAGGATGGAGAGTGTTCGGGGTGAGGATGGAGAGTGTTCGGGCTGAGGATGGATAGTGTTCGGAGAGAGGATGGAGAGTGTTCGGAGTGAGGATGGAGAGTGTTCGGAATTAGGACGGAGAGTGTTCGGGGTGAGGATGGAGAGTGTTCGGAGTGAGGATGGAGAGTGTTCGTGGTGAGGATGGATAGTACTCGGGGTGAGGATGGAGAGTGTTCGGAGTAAGTATGGAGAGTGTTCCGAGTGAGGATGGAGATTATTCGGAGTGAGGATGGAGAGTGTTCCGAGTCAGGATGGAGAATTTTCGGAGTGAGGATGGAGAGTGTTCGTGGTGAGGATGGAGAGTGTTCGGGGTGAGGATGGTGACTGTTCGGGGTGAGTATGGAGAGTATATGGAGTGAGGGTGGAGAGTGTTCAGAATGAGGGTGGAGAGTGTTCGGAGTGAGGATGGAGAGTGTTCGGAGTGAGGATGGAGAGTGTTCGGGGTGAGGATGGAGAGTGTTCGGAGTGAGGATGGAGAGTGTTCGGGGTGAGGATGAAGAGTGTTCGGAATGAGGATGGAGAGAGTTCGGAGTGAGGATGGAGAGTGTTCAGAGTGAGGATGGAGAGAAATCGTGGTGAGGATGTCGAGGATTCGGGGTGAGGATGGAAAATTTTCGGAGTGAGGATGGAGAGTGTCCGGGGTGAGGATGGAGAGTGTTCAGGGTGAGGATGGAGAGTGTTCGGTGTGAGGATGGAGAGTGTTCGGAGTGAGGATGGAGAGTGTTCGGAGTGAGGATGGAGAGCGTTCGGAGAGAGGATGGAGAGCGTTCGGAGTGAGGATGGAGCGCGTTCGGAATGAGGATGAAGATTGTTTGGAGTGAGGATGGCGAGTGTTCGTGGTGAGGATGGAGAGTGTTCCGAGTGAGGATGGAGATTATTCGGAGTGAGGATGGCGAGTGTTCGGAGTGAGGATGGAGAGTGTTCGGGGTGAGGATGGAGAGTTTTCGGAGTGAGGATGGAGAGTGTTCGGAGTGAGGATGGAGAGTGTTCGGGGTGAGGATGGAGAGTGTTCGGGGTGAGGATGGAGTGTGTTCCGAGTGAGGATGGAGAGTTTTCGGAGTGAGGATGGAGAGTGTTCGGAGTGAGGATGGAGAGTGTTCGGGGTGAGGATGGAGAGTGTTCGGGGTGAGGATGGAGAGTGTTCCGAGTGAGGATGGAGAGTTTTCGGAGTGAGGATGGAGAGTTTTCGGGGTGAGGATGGAGAGTGTTCGGGGTGAGGATGGTGACTTTTCGGCGTGAGTATGTAGAGTATTTGGAGTGAGGATGGAGAGTGTTCAGAATGAGGATGGAGAGTGTTCGGGGTGAGGATGGAGAGTGTTCGGCTGAGGATGGATAGTGTTCGGAGAGAGGATGGAGAGTGTTCGGAGTGAGGATGGAGAGTGTTCGGAATTAGGACGGAGAGTGTTCGGGGTGAGGATGGAGAGTGTTCGGAGTGAGGATGGAGAGTGTTCGTGGTGAGGATGGATAGTACTCGGGGTGAGGATGGAGAGTGTTCGGAGTGAGTATGGAGAGTGTTCGGGGTGAGGATGCAGCGTGTTCAGAATGAGGATGGAGAGTGTTCGGAGTGAGGATGGAGATTATTCGGAGTGAGGATGGAGAGTGTTCCGAGTGAGGATGGAGAATTTTCGGAGTGAGGATGGAGAGTGTTCGTGGTGAGGATTGAGAGTGTTCGGGGTGAGGATGGTGACTGTTCGGGGTGAGTATGGAGAGTATATGGAGTGAGGGTGGAGAGTGTTCAGAATGAGGGTGGAGAGTGTTCGGAGTGAGGATGGAGAGTGTTCGGGGTGAGGATGGAGAGTGTTCGGATTGAGGCTGGAGAGTGTTCGGAGTGAGGATGGAGAGTGCTTGGACTGAGGATGGAGAGTGTTCCGAGTGGGAATGGAGAGTGTTCGGGATGAGGATGAAGAGTGTTCGGAATGAGGATGGAGAGAGTTCGGAGTGAGGATGGAGAGTGTTCAGAGTGAGGATGGAGAGAAATCGTGGTGAGGATGTCGAGGATTCGGGGTGAGGATGGAGAATTTTCGGAGTGAGGATGGAGAGTGTCCGGGGTGAGGATGGAGAGTGTTCAGGGTGAGGATGGAGGGTGTTCGGAGTGAGAATGGAGAGTGATTGGCATGAGGATGGAGAGTTTTCGGAGTGAGGATTGAGATTGATCGGCATGAGGAAGGAGAGTTTTCGGACTGAGGATGGAGAGTGTTCGTGGTGAGGATTGAAAGTGTTCGGAGTGAGGATGGTGACTGTTCGGGGTGAGGATGGAGAGTATTCGGAGTGAGGATGGAGAGTGTTCGTGGTGAGGATTGAGAGTGTTCGGGGTGAGGATGGTGACTGTTCGGGGTGAGTATGGAGAGTATATGGAGTGAGGGTGGAGAGTGTTCAGAATGAGGGTGGAGAGTGTTCGGAGTGAGGATGGAGAGTGTTCGGGGTGAGGATGGAGAGTGTTCGGATTGAGGCTGGAGAGTGTTCAGAGTGAGGATGGAGAGTGCTTGGACTGAGGATGGAGAGTGTTCGGAGTGGGAATGGAGAGTGTTCGGGATGATGATGAAGAGTGTTCGGAATGAGGATGGAGAGAGTTCGGAGTGAGGATGGAGAGTGTTCAGAGTGAGGATGGAGAGAAATCGTGGTGAGGATGTCGAGGATTCGGGGTGAGGATGGAGAATTTTCGGAGTGAGGATGGAGAGTGTCCGGGGTGAGGATGGAGAGTGTTCAGGGTGAGGATGGAGGGTGTTCGGAGTGAGAATGGAGAGTGATTGGCATGAGGATGGAGAGTTTTCGGAGTGAGGATTGAGAGTGATCGGCATGAGGATGGTGACTGTTCGGGGTGAGGATGGAGAGTATTCGGAGTGAGGATGAAGAGTATTCGGAGTGAGGATGGAGAGTGTTCCGAGTGAGGATGGAGAGTGTTCCGAGTGAGGATGGAACGTGTTTGGTCGCGGATGGAGAGGGTTCGGCTTGCGGATGGAGTGTGTTCGGAGTGAGGATGGAGTGTGTTCCGAGTGAGGATGGAGAGTTTTCGGAGTGAGGATGGAGAGTGTTCAGAGTGAGGATGCAGAGTGTTCGGGGTGAGGATGGAGAGTGTTCGGGGTGAGGATGGAGAGTGTTCGAGGTGAAGGATGGATAGTGTTCGGAGAGAGGATGGAGAGTGTTCGGAGTGAGGATGGAGAGTGTTCGGAATTAGGACGGAGAGTGTTCGGGGTGAGGATGGAGAGTGTTCGGAGTGAGGATGGAGAGTGTTCGTGGTGAGGATGGATAGTACTCGGGGTGAGGATGGAGAGTGTTCGGAGTGAGTATGGAGAGTGTTCCGAGTGAGGATGGAGATTATTCGGAGTGAGGATGGAGAGTGTTCCGAGTGAGGATGGAGAATTTTCGGAGTGAGGATGGAGAGTGTTCGTGGTGAGGATTGAGAGTGTTCGGGGTGAGGATGGTGACTGTTCGGGGTGAGTATGGAGAGTATATGGAGTAAGGGTGGAGAGTGTTCAGAATGAGGGTGGAGAGTGTTCGGAGTGAGGATGGAGAATGTTCGGGGTGAGGATGGAGAGTGTTCGGATTGAGGCTGGAGAGTGTTCGGAGTGAGGATGGAGAGTGCTTGGACTGAGGATGGAGAGTTTTCGGAGTGGGAATGGAGAGTGTTCGGGATGAGGATGAAGAGTGTTCGGAGAGAGGATGGAGAGTGTTCGGAGTGAGGATGGAGAGTGTTCGGAATTAGGACGGAGAGTGTTCGGGGTGAGGATGGAGAGTGTTCGGAATGAGGATGGAGAGTGTTCGTGGTGAGGATGGATAGTACTCGGGGTGAGGATGGAGAGTGTTCGGAGTGAGTATGGAGAGTGTTCCGAGTGAGGATGGAGATTATTCGGAGTGAGGATGGAGAGTGTTCCGAGTCAGGATGGAGAATTTTCGGAGTGAGGATGGAGAGTGTTCGTGGTGAGGATGGAGAGTGTTCGGGGTGAGGATGGTGACTGTTCGGGGTGAGTATGGAGAGTATATGGAGTGAGGGTGGAGAGTGTTCAGAATGAGGGTGGAGAGTGTTCGGAGTGAGGATGGAGAGTGTTCGGAGTGAGGATGGAGAGTGTTCGGGGTGAGGATGGAGAGTGTTCGGAGTGAGGATGGAGAGTGTTCGGGGTGAGGATGGAGAGTGTTTGGATTGAGGCTGGAGAGTGTTCGGAGTGAGGATGGAGAGTGCTTGGACTGAGTATGGAGAGTGTTCGGAGTGGGAATGGAGAGTGTTCGGGATGAGGATGAAGAGTGTTCGGAATGAGGATGGAGAGAGTTCGGAGTGAGGATGGAGAGTGTTCAGAGTGAGGATGGAGAGAAATCGTGGTGAGGATGTCGAGGATTCGGGGTGAGGATGGAGAATTTTCGGAGTGAGGATGGAGAGTGTCCGGGGTGAGGATGGAGAGTGTTCAGGGTGAGGATGGAGAGTGTTCGGTGTGAGGATGGAGAGTGTTCGGAGTGAGGATGGAGAGTGTTCGGAGTGAGGATGGAGAGCGTTCGGAGAGAGGATGGAGAGCGTTCGGAGTGAGGATGGAGCGCGTTCGGAATGAGGATGGAGAGTGTTCGGAGTGAGGATGGCGAGTGTTCGTGGTGAGGATGGAGAGTGTTCCGAGTGAGGATGGAGATTATTCGGAGTGAGGATGGCGAGTGTTCGGAGTGAGGATGGAGAGTGTTCGGGGTGAGGATGGAGAGTATTCGGAGTGAGGATGGAGAGTGTTCGGAGTGAGGATGGAGAGTGTTTGGGGTGAGGATGGAGAGTGTTCGGGGTGAGGATGGAGAGTGTTCCGAGTGAGGATGGAGAGTTTTCGGAGTGAGGATGGAGAGTGTTCAGAGTGAGGATGGAGAGTGTTCGGGGTGAGGATGGAGAGTGTTCGGGGTGAGGATGGAGAGTGTTCCGAGTGAGGATGGAGAGTTTTCGGAGTGAGGATGGAAAGTTTTCGGGGTGAGGATGGAGAGTGTTCGGGGTGAGGATGGTGACTGTTCGGCGTGAGTATGTAGAGTATTTGGAGTGAGGATGGAGAGTGTTCAGAATGAGGATGGAGAGTGTTCGGGGTGAGGATGGAGAGTGTTCGGCTGAGGATGGATAGTGTTCGGAGAGAGGATGGAGAGTGTTCGGAGTGAGGATGGAGAGTGTTCGGAATTAGGACGGAGAGTGTTCGGGGTGAGGATGGAGAGTGTTCGGAGTGAGGATGGAGAGTGTTCGTGGTGAGGATGGAGAGTGTTCAGGGTGAGGATGGAGAGTGCTTGTACTGAGGATGGAGAGTGTTCGGGGTGAGGATGGAGATTATTCAGAGTGAGGATGGAGAGTGTTCGGAGTGAGGATGGAGAGTGTTCGGAGTGAGGATGGAGAGTGTTCGGAGTGAGGATGGATAGTTTTCGGTGTGAGGATGGAGAGTGTTCGGAGTGAGGATTGAGAGTGTTCAGAATGAGGATGGAGAGTGTTTGGGGTGAGGATGGAGAGTGTTCGGGGTGAGGATGGAGAGTGTTCGGGATGAGGATGCAGAGTGTTCGGGGTGAGGATGGAGAGTGTTCGGGATGAGGATGGAGAGTGTTCGGGGTGAGGATGGAGAGTGTTCGGGATGAGGATGGAGAGTGTTCGGAGTGAGGATGGAGAGTATTCGGGGTGAGGATGGAGAGTTTTCGGAGTGAGGATGGAGAGTGTTCGGAGTGAGGATGGAGAGTGTTCGGGGTGAGGATGGAGAGTGTTCGGGGTGAGGATGGAGAGTGTTCGGAGTGAGGATGCAGAGTGTTCGGGGTGAGAATGGAGAGTGTTTGGAATGAGGATGGAGAGTGTTCGGAGTGAGTATGGAGAGTGTTCCGAGTGAGGATGGAGATTATTCGGAGTGAGGATGGAGAGTGTTCCGAGTGAGGATGGAGAATTTTCGGAGTGAGGATGGAGAGCGTTCGGAGAGAGGATGGAGAGCGTTCGGAGTGAGGATGGAGCGCGTTCGGAATGAGGATGGAGAGTGTTCGGAGTGAGGATGGAGAGTGTTCGTGGTGAGGATGGAGAGTGTTCCGAGTGAGGATGGAGATTATTCGGAGTGAGGATGGCAAGTGTTCCGAGTGAGGATGTAGAGTTTTCGGAGTGAGGATGGAGAGTGTTCGTGGTGAGGATGGAGAGTTTTCGGAGTGAGGATGGAGAGTGTTCAGGGTGAGTATGTAGAGTGTTTGGAGTGAGGATGGAGAGTGTTCAGAATGAGGATGGAGAGTGTTCGGGGTGAGGATGGAGAGTGTTCGGGCTGAGGATGGATAGTGTTCGGAGAGAGGATGGAGAGTGTTCGGAGTGAGGATGGAGAGTGTTCGGAATTAGGACGGAGAGTGTTCGGGGTGAGGATGGAGAGTGTTCGGAGTGAGGATGGAGAGTGTTCGTGGTGAGGATGGATAGTACTCGGGGTGAGGATGGAGAGTGTTCGGAGTAAGTATGGAGAGTGTTCCGAGTGAGGATGGAGATTATTCGGAGTGAGGATGGAGAGTGTTCCGAGTCAGGATGGAGAATTTTCGGAGTGAGGATGGAGAGTGTTCGTGGTGAGGATGGAGAGTTTTCGGGGTGAGGATGGTGACTGTTCGGGGTGAGTATGGAGAGTATATGGAGTGAGGGTGGAGAGTGTTCAGAATGAGGGTGGAGAGTGTTCGGAGTGAGGATGGAGAGTGTTCGGGATGAGGATGAAGAGTGTTCGGAGTGAGGATGGAGAGTGTTCGTGGTGAGGATGGATAGTACTCGGGGTGAGGATGGAGAGTGTTCGGAGTGAGTATGGAGAGTGTTCGGGGTGAGGATGCAGCGTGTTCAGAATGAGGATGGAGAGTGTTCGGAGTGAGGATGGAGATTATTCGGAGTGAGGATGGAGAGTTTTCCGAGTGAGGATGGAGAATTTTCGGAGTGAGGATGGAGAGTGTTCGTGGTGAGGATTGAGAGTGTTCGGGGTGAGGATGGTGACTGTTCGGGGTGAGTATGGAGAGTATATGGAGTGAGGGTGGAGAGTGTTCAGAATGAGGGTGGAGAGTGTTCGGAGTGAGGATGGAGAGTGTTCGGGGTGAGGATGGAGAGTGTTCGGATTGAGGCTGGAGAGTGTTCGGAGTGAGGATGGAGAGTGCTTGGACTGAGGATGGAGAGTGTTCGGAGTGGGAATGGAGAGTGTTCGGGATGAGGATGAAGAGTGTTCGGAATGAGGATGGAGAGAGTTCGGAGTGAGGATGGAGAGTGTTCAGAGTGAGGATGGAGAGAAATCGTGGTGAGGATGTCGAGGATTCGGGGTGAGGATGGAGAATTTTCGGAGTGAGGATGGAGAGTGTCCGGGGTGAGGATGGAGAGTGTTCAGGGTGAGGATGGAGGGTGTTCGGAGTGAGAATGGAGAGTGATTGGCATGAGGATGGAGAGTTTTCGGAGTGAGGATTGAGATTGATCGGCATGAGGAAGGAGAGTTTTCGGACTGAGGATGGAGAGTGTTCGTGGTGAGGATTGAAAGTGTTCGGAGTGAGGATGGTGACTGTTCGGGGTGAGGATGGAGAGTATTCGGAGTGAGGATGGAGAGTGTTCGTGGTGAGGATTGAGAGTGTTCGGGGTGAGGATGGTGACTGTTCGGGGTGAGTATGGAGAGTATATGGAGTGAGGGTGGAGAGTGTTCAGAATGAGGGTGGAGAGTGTTCGGAGTGAGGATGGAGAGTGTTCGGGGTGAGGATGGAGAGTGTTCGGATTGAGGCTGGAGAGTGTTCAGAGTGAGGATGGAGAGTGCTTGGACTGAGGATGGAGAGTGTTCGGAGTGGGAATGGAGAGTGTTCGGGATGATGATGAAGAGTGTTCGGAATGAGGATGGAGAGAGTTCGGAGTGAGGATGGAGAGTGTTCAGAGTGAGGATGGAGAGAAATCGTGGTGAGGATGTCGAGGATTCGGGGTGAGGATGGAGAATTTTCGGAGTGAGGATGGAGAGTGTCCGGGGTGAGGATGGAGAGTGTTCAGGGTGAGGATGGAGGGTGTTCGGAGTGAGAATGGAGAGTGATTGGCATGAGGATGGAGAGTTTTCGGAGTGAGGATTGAGAGTGATCGGCATGAGGATGGAGAGTTTTCGGACTGAGGATGGAGAGTGTTCGTGGTGAGGATTGAAAGTGTTCGGAGTGAGGATGGTGACTGTTCGGGGTGAGGATGGAGAGTATTCGGAGTGAGGATGAAGAGTATTCGGAGTGAGGATGGAGAGTGTTCCGAGTGAGGATGGAGAGTGTTCCGAGTGAGGATGGAACGTGTTTGGTCGTGGATGGAGAGGGTTCGGCTTGCGGATGGAGTGTGTTCGGAGTGAGGATGGAGTGTGTTCCGAGTGAGGATGGAGAGTTTTCGGAGTGAGGATGGAGAGTGTTCAGAGTGAGGATGCAGAGTGTTCGGGGTGAGGATGGAGAGTGTTCGAGCTGAGGATGCAGAGTGTTCGGGGAGAGGATGGAGAGTGTTCAGGGTGAGGATGCAGAGTGTTCGGAGTGAGGATGGAGAGTGTTCGGAATGAGGATGGAGAGTGTTCGGGGTGAGGATGGAGAGTGTTCGGGGTGAGGATGGAGAGTGTTCAGGGTGAGGATGGAGAGTGCTTGTACTGAGGATGGAGAGTGTTCGTGGTGAGGATTGAGAGTGTTCGGGGTGAGGATGGTGACTGTTCGGGGTGAGTATGGAGAGTATATGGAGTGAGGGTGGAGAGTGTTCAGAATGAGGGTGGAGAGTGTTCGGAGTGAGGATGGAGAGTGTTCGGGGTGAGGATGGAGAGTGTTCGGATTGAGGCTGGAGAGTGTTCGGAGTGAGGATGGAGAGTGCTTGGACTGAGGATGGAGAGTGTTCGGAGTGGGAATGGAGAGTGTTCGGGATGAGGATGAAGAGTGTTCGGAATGAGGATGGAGAGAGTTCGGAGTGAGGATGGAGAGTGTTCAGAGTGAGGATGGAGAGAAATCGTGGTGAGGATGTCGAGGATTCGGGGTGAGGATGGAGAATTTTCGGAGTGAGGATGGAGAGTGTCCGGGGTGAGGATGGAGAGTGTTCAGGGTGAGGATGGAGGGTGTTCGGAGTGAGAATGGAGAGTGATTGGCATGAGGATGGAGAGTTTTCGGAGTGAGGATTGAGATTGATCGGCATGAGGAAGGAGAGTTTTCGGACTGAGGATGGAGAGTGTTCGTGGTGAGGATTGAAAGTGTTCGGAGTGAGGATGGTGACTGTTCGGGGTGAGGATGGAGAGTATTCGGAGTGAGGATGGAGAGTGTTCGTGGTGAGGATTGAGAGTGTTCGGGGTGAGGATGGTGACTGTTCGGGGTGAGTATGGAGAGTATATGGAGTGAGGGTGGAGAGTGTTCAGAATGAGGGTGGAGAGTGTTCGGAGTGAGGATGGAGAGTGTTCGGGGTGAGGATGGAGAGTGTTCGGATTGAGGCTGGAGAGTGTTCAGAGTGAGGATGGAGAGTGCTTGGACTGAGGATGGAGAGTGTTCGGAGTGGGAATGGAGAGTGTTCGGGATGATGATGAAGAGTGTTCGGAATGAGGATGGAGAGAGTTCGGAGTGAGGATGGAGAGTGTTCAGAGTGAGGATGGAGAGAAATCGTGGTGAGGATGTCGAGGATTCGGGGTGAGGATGGAGAATTTTCGGAGTGAGGATGGAGAGTGTCCGGGGTGAGGATGGAGAGTGTTCAGGGTGAGGATGGAGGGTGTTCGGAGTGAGAATGGAGAGTGATTGGCATGAGGATGGAGAGTTTTCGGAGTGAGGATTGAGAGTGATCGGCATGAGGATGGAGAGTTTTCGGACTGAGGATGGAGAGTGTTCGTGGTGAGGATTGAAAGTGTTCGGAGTGAGGATGGTGACTGTTCGGGGTGAGGATGGAGAGTATTCGGAGTGAGGATGAAGAGTATTCGGAGTGAGGATGGAGAGTGTTCCGAGTGAGGATGGAGAGTGTTCCGAGTGAGGATGGAACGTGTTTGGTCGTGGATGGAGAGGGTTCGGCTTGCGGATGGAGTGTGTTCGGAGTGAGGATGGAGTGTGTTCCGAGTGAGGATGGAGAGTTTTCGGAGTGAGGATGGAGAGTGTTCAGAGTGAGGATGCAGAGTGTTCGGGGTGAGGATGGAGAGTGTTCGAGCTGAGGATGCAGAGTGTTCGGGGAGAGGATGGAGAGTGTTCAGGGTGAGGATGCAGAGTGTTCGGAGTGAGGATGGAGAGTGTTCGGAATGAGGATGGAGAGTGTTCGGGGTGAGGATGGAGAGTGTTCGGGGTGAGGATGGAGAGTGTTCAGGGTGAGGATGGAGAGTGCTTGTACTGAGGATGGAGAGTGTTCGGGGTGAGGATGGAGATTATTCAGAGTGAGGATGGAGAGTGTTCGGAGTGAGGATGGAGAGTGTTCGGAGTGAGGATGGAGAGTGTTCGGAGTGAGGATGGATAGTTTTCGGTGTGAGGATGGAGAGTGTTCGGAGTGAGGATTGAGAGTGTTCAGAATGAGGATGGAGAGTGTTTGGGGTGAGGATGGAGAGTGTTCGGGGTGAGGATGGAGAGTGTTCGGGATGAGGATGCAGAGTGTTCGGGGTGAGGATGGAGAGTGTTCGGGATGAGGATGGAGAGTGTTCGGGGTGAGGATGGAGAGTGTTCGGAGTGAGGATGGAGAGTGTTCGGGATGAGGATGGAGAGTTTTCGGGATGAGGATGGAGAGTGTTCGGAGTGAGGATGGAGAGTGTTCGGGGTGAGGATGGAGAGTTTTCGGAGTGAGGATGGAGAGTGTTCGGAGTGAGGATGGAGAGTGTTCGGGGTGAGGATGGAGAGTGTTCGGGGTGAGGATGGAGAGTGTTCGGAGTGAGGATGGAGAGTGTTCGGGGTGAGAATGGAGAGTGTTCGGAGTGAGGATGGAGAGTGTTCGGGGTGAGAATGGAGAGTGTTCGGAGTGAGGATGGAGAGTGTTCGGAGTGAGTATGGAGAGTATTCCGAGTGAGGATGGAGATTATTCGGAGTGAGGATGGAGAGTGTTCCGAGTGAGGATGGAGAATTTTCGGAGTGAGGATGGAGAGTGTTCGGAGAGAGGATGGAGAGCGTTCGGAGTGAGGATGGAGCGCGTTCGGAATGAGGATGGAGAGTGTTCGGAGTGAGGATGGAGAGTGTTCGTGGTGAGGATGGAGAGTGTTCCGAGTGAGGATGGAGATTATTCGGAGTGAGGATGGCGAGTGTTCCGAGTGAGGATGGAGAGTCTTCGGAGTGAGGATGGAGAGTGTTCGTGGTGAGGATTGAGAGTTTTCGGAGTGAGGATGGAGAGTGTTCGGGGTGAGGATGGAGAGTGTTCGGAGTGAGGATGGAGAGTGTTCAGGGTGAGTATGTAGAGTATTTGGAGTGAGGATGGAGAGTGTTCAGAATGAGGATGGAGAGTGTTCGGGGTGAGGATGGAGAGTGTTCGGGCTGAGGATGGATAGTGTTCGGAGAGAGGATGGAGAGTGTTCGGAGTGAGGATGGAGAGTGTTCGGAATTAGGACGGAGAGTGTTCGGGATGAGGATGGAGAGTGTTCGGAGTGAGGATGGAGAGTGTTCGTGGTGAGGATGGACAGTGTTCGGGGTGAGGATGGAGAGTGTTCGGAGTGAGTATGGAGAGTGTTCCGAGTGAGGATGGAGATTATTCGGAGTGAGGATGGAGAGTGTTCCGAGTGAGGATGGAGAATTTTCGGAGTGAGGATGGAGAGTGTTCGTGGTGAGGATGGAGAGTGTTCGGGGTGAGGATGGTGACTGTTCGGGGTGAGTATGGAGAGTATATGGAGTGAGGGTGGAGAGTGTTCAGAATGAGGGTGGAGAGTGTTCGGAGTGAGGATGGAGAGTGTTCGGGGTGAGGATGGAGCGTGTTCGGATTGAGGCTGGAGAGTGTTCGGAGTGAGGATGGAGATTGTACGGGGTGAGGATGGAGAGTGTTCGGAGTGAAGATGGAGAGTGTTCAGAGTGAGGATGGAGACTGTTCGGAGTGAGGATGGAGAGTGTTCGGGGTGAGGATGGAGAGTGTTCGGATTGAGGCTGGAGAGTGTTCGGAGTGAGGATGGAGAGTGCTTGGACTGAGGATGGAGAGTGTTCGGAGTGGGAATGGAGAGTGTTCGGGATGAGGATGAAGAGTGTTCGGAATGAGGATGGAGAGAGTTCGGAGTGAGGATGGAGATTGTTCAGAGTGAGGATGGAGAGAAATCGTGGTGAGGATGTCGAGGATTCGGGGTGAGGATGGAGAATTTTCGGAGTGAGGATGGAGAGTGTCCGGGGTGAGGATGGAGAGTGTTCAGGGTGAGGATGGAGAGTGTTCGGTGTGAGGATGGAGAGTGTTCGGAGTGAGGATGGAGAGTGTTCGGAGTGAGGATGGAGAGCGTTCGGAGAGAGGATGGAGAGCGTTCGGAGTGAGAATGGAGCGCGTTCGGAATGAGGATGGAGCGTGTTCGGAGTGAGGATGGAGAGTGATCCGAGTGAGGATGGAGATTATTCGGAGTGAGGATGGCGAGTGTTCGGAGTGAGGATGGAGAGTGTTCGGGGTGAGGATGGAGAGTTTTCGGAGTGAGGATGGAGAGTGTTCGGAGTGAGGATGGAGAGTGTTCGTGGTGAGGATGGAGAGTGTTCGGGGTGAGGATGGAGAGTGTTCCGAGTGAGGATGGAGAGTTTTCGGAGTGAGGATGGAGAGTGTTCGTGGTGAGGATGGAGAGTGTTCGGGGTGAGGATGGAGAGTGTTCAGGGTGAGGATGGAGAGTGCTTGTACTGAGGATGGAGAGTGTTCGGGGTGAGGATGGAGATTATTCAGAGTGAGGATGGAGAGTGTTCGGAGTGAGGATGGAGAGTGTTCGGAGTGAGGATGGAGAGTGTTCGGAGTGAGGATGGATAGTTTTCGGTGTGAGGATGGAGATGTGTTCGGAGTGAGGATTGAGAGTGTTCAGAATGAGGATGGAGAGTGTTTGGGGTGAGGATGGAGAGTGTTCGGGGTGAGGATGGAGAGTGTTCGGGATGAGGATGCAGAGTGTTCGGGGTGAGGATGGAGAGTGTTCGGGATGAGGATGGAGAGTGTTCGGGGTGAGGATGGAGAGTGTTCGGAGTGAGGATGGAGAGTGTTCGGGATGAGGATGGAGAGTTTTCGGGATGAGGATGGAGAGTGTTCGGAGTGAGGATGGAGAGTGTTCGGGGTGAGGATGGAGAGTTTTCGGAGTGAGGATGGAGAGTGTTCGGAGTGAGGATGGAGAGTGTTCGGGGTGAGGATGGAGAGTGTTCGGGGTGAGGATGGAGAGTGTTCGGAGTGAGGATGGAGAGTGTTCGGGGTGAGAATGGAGAGTGTTCGGAGTGAGGATGGAGAGTGTTCGGGGTGAGAATGGAGAGTGTTCGGAGTGAGGATGGAGAGTGTTCGGAGTGAGTATGGAGAGTATTCCGAGTGAGGATGGAGATTATTCGGAGTGAGGATGGAGAGTGTTCCGAGTGAGGATGGAGAATTTTCGGAGTGAGGATGGAGAGTGTTCGGAGAGAGGATGGAGAGCGTTCGGAGTGAGGATGGAGCGCGTTCGGAATGAGGATGGAGAGTGTTCGGAGTGAGGATGGAGAGTGTTCGTGGTGAGGATGGAGAGTGTTCCGAGTGAGGATGGAGATTATTCGGAGTGAGGATGGCGAGTGTTCCGAGTGAGGATGGAGAGTCTTCGGAGTGAGGATGGAGAGTGTTCGTGGTGAGGATTGAGAGTTTTCGGAGTGAGGATGGAGAGTGTTCGGGGTGAGGATGGAGAGTGTTCGGAGTGAGGATGGAGAGTGTTCAGAATGAGGATGGAGAGTGTTCGGGGTGAGGATGGAGAGTGTTCGGGCTGAGGATGGATAGTGTTCGGAGAGAGGATGGAGAGTGTTCGGAGTGAGGATGGAGAGTGTTCGGAATTAGGACGGAGAGTGTTCGGGATGAGGATGGAGAGTGTTCGGAGTGAGGATGGAGAGTGTTCGTGGTGAGGATGGACAGTGTTCGGGGTGAGGATGGAGAGTGTTCGGAGTGAGTATGGAGAGTGTTCCGAGTGAGGATGGAGATTATTCGGAGGTGAGGATGGAGAGTGTTCCGAGTGAGGATGGAGAATTTTCGGAGTGAGGATGGAGAGTGTTCGTGGTGAGGATGGAGAGTGTTCGGGGTGAGGATGGTGACTGTTCGGGTGTGAGTATGGAGAGTATATGGAGTGAGGGGTGGAGAGTGTTCAGAATGAGGGTGGAGAGTGTTCGGAGTGAGGATGGAGAGTGTTCGGGGTGAGGATGGAGCGTGTTCGGATTGAGGCTGGAGAGTGTTCGGAGTGAGGATGGAGATTGTACGGGGTGAGGGATGGAGAGTGTTCGGAGTGAAGATGGAGAGTGTTCAGAGTGAGGATGGAGACTGTTCGGAGGTGAGGATGGAGAGTGTTCGGGGTGAGGGATGGAGAGTGTTCGGATTGAGGCTGGAGAGTGTTCGGAGTGAGGATGGAGAGTGCTTGGACTGAGGATGGAGAGTGTTCGGAGTGGGAATGGAGAGTGTTCGGGATGAGATGAAGAGTGTTCGGAATGAGGATGGAGAGAGTTCGGAGTGAGGATGGAGATTGTTCAGAGTGAGGATGGAGAGAAATCGTGGTGAGGATGTCGAGGATTCGGGGTGAGGATGGAGAATTTTCGGAGTGAGGATGGAGAGTGTCCGGGGTGAGGATGGAGAGTGTTCAGGGTGAGGATGGAGAGTGTTCGGTGTGAGGATGGAGAGTGTTCGGAGTGAGGATGGAGAGTGTTCGGAGTGAGGATGGAGAGCGTTCGGAGAGAGGATGGAGAGCGTTCGGAGTGAGAATGGAGCGCGTTCGGAATGAGGATGGAGCGTGTTCGGAGTGAGGATGGAGAGTGATCCGAGTGAGGATGGAGATTATTCGGAGTGAGGATGGCGAGTGTTCGGAGTGAGGATGGAGAGTGTTCGGGGTGAGGATGGAGAGTTTTCGGAGTGAGGATGGAGAGTGTTCGGAGTGAGGATGGAGAGTGTTCGTGGTGAGGATGGAGAGTGTTCGGGGTGAGGATGGAGAGTGTTCCGAGTGAGGATGGAGAGTTTTCGGAGTGAGGATGGAGAGTGTTCGTGGTGAGGATTGAGAGTGTTCAGGGTGAGGATGGAGAGTGTTCGGGGTGAGGATGGAGAGTGTTCGGGCTGAGGATGGATAGTGTTCGGAGAGAGGATGGAGAGTGTTCGGAGTGAGGATGGAGAGTGTTCGGAATTAGGACGGAGAGTGTTCGGAGAGAGGATGGAGAGTGTTCGGAGTGAGGATGGAGAGTGTTCGGAATTAGGACGGAGAGTGTTCAGAGTGAGGATGGAGAGTGTTCGTGGTGAGGATGGATAGTACTCGGGGTGAGGATGGAGAGTGTTCGGAGTGAGTATGGAGAGTGTTCCGAGTGAGGATGGAGATTATTCGGAGTGAGGATGGAGAGTGTTCCGAGTGAGGATGGAGAATTTTCGGAGTGAGGATGGAGAGTGTTCGTGGTGAGGATTGAGAGTGTTCGGGGTGAGGATGGTGACTGTTCGGGGTGAGTATGGAGAGTATATGGAGTGAGGGTGGAGAGTGTTCAGAATGAGGGTGGAGAGTGTTCGGAGTGAGGATGGAGAGTGTTCGGGGTGAGGATGGAGAGTGTTCGGATTGAGGCTGGAGAGTGTTCGGAGTGAGGATGGAGAGTGCTTGGACTGAGGATGGAGAGTGTTCGGAGTGGGAATGGAGAGTGTTCGGGATGAGGATGAAGAGTGTTCGGAATGAGGATGGAGAGAGTTAGGAGTGAGGATGGAGTGTGTTCAGAGTGAGGATGGAGAGAAATCGTGGTGAGGATGTCGAGGATTCGGGGTGAGGATGGAGAATTTTCGGAGTGAGGATGGAGAGTGTCCGGGGTGAGGATGGAGAGTGTTCAGGGTGAGTATGGAGAGTGTTCAGGGTGAGGATGGAGAGTGCTTGTACTGAGGATGGAGAGTGTTCGGGGTGAGGATGGAGATTATTCAGAGTGAGGATGGAGAGTATTCGGAGTGAGGATGGAGAGTGTTCGGAGTGAGGATGGATAGTTTTCGGTGTGAGGATGGAGAGTGTTCGGAGTGAGGATTGAGAGTGTTCAGAATGAGGATGGAGAGTGTTTGGGGTGAGGATGGAGAGTGTTCGGGGTGAGGATGGAGAGTGCTCGGGTTGAGGATGCAGAGTGTTCGGGGTGAGGATGGAGAGTGTTCAGGATGAGGATGGAGAGTGTTCGGGGTGAGGATGGAGAGTGTTCGGGCTGAGGATGTTGAGTGTTCGGGATGAGGATGGAGAGTGTTCGGAGTGAGGATGGAGAGTGTTCGGGGTGAGGATGGAGAGTTTTCGGAGTGAGGATGGAGAGTGTTCGGAGTGAGGATGGAGAGTGTTCGGGGTGAGGATGGAGAGGGTTCGGGGTGAGGATGGAGAGTGTTCGGAGTGAGGATGGAGAGTGTTCGGGGTGAGGAATGGAGAGTGTTCGGGGTGAGGAGGGTGACTGTTCGGCGTGACTATGTAGAGTATTTGGATTGAGGATGGAGAGTGTTCAGAATGAGGATGGAGAGTGTTCGAAGTGAGGTTGGAGAGTGTTCGGGGTGAGGATGGAGAGTGTTCGGAGTGAGGATGGAGAGTGTTCGGAGTGAGGATGGAGAGTGTTCGGGGTGAGGATGGAGAGTTTTCGGGCTGAGGATGGATAGTGTTCGGAGAGAGGATGGAGAGTGTTCGGAGTGAGGATGGAGAGTGTTTGGAATTAGGACGGAGAGTGTTCGGGGTGAGGATGGAGATTATTCAGAGTGAGGATGAAGAGTGTTCGGGGTGAGGATGGAGAGTGTTCGGAGTGAGGATGGAGAGTGTTCGTGGTGAGGATGGATAGTACTCCGGGTGAGGATGGAGAGTGTTCGGAGTGAGTATGGAGAGTGTTCCGAGTGAGGATGGAGATTATTCGGAGTGAGGATGGAGAGTGTTCCAAGTGAGGATGGAGAATTTTCGGAGTGAGGATGGAGAGTGTTCGTGGTGAGGATTGAGAGTGTTCGGCGTGAGGATGGTGACTGTTCGGGGTGAGTATGGAGAGTATATGGAGTAAGGGTGGAGAGTGTTCAGAATGAGGGTGGAGAGTGTTCGGAGTGAGGATGGAGAATGTTCGGGGTGAGGATGGAGAGTGTTCGGATTGAGGCTGGAGAGTGTTCGGAGTGAGGATGGAGAGTGCTTGGACTGAGGATGGAGAGTTTTCGGAGTGGGAATGGAGAGTGTTCGGGATGAGGATGAAGAGTGTTCGGAATGAGGATGGAGAGAGTTCGGAGTGAGGATGGAGAGTGTTCAGAGTGAGGATGGAGAGAAATCGTGGTGAGGATGTCAAGGAATTGGGGTGAGGATGGAGAATTTTCGGAGTGAGGATGGAGAGTGTCCGGGGTGAGGATGGTGAGTGTTCGGGGTGAGGATGGAGAGTGTTCGGGGTGAGGATGGAGAGTGTTCCGAGTGAGGATGTAGAGTGTTCGGAGTGAGGATGGAGAGCGTTCGGAGAGAGGATGGAGAGCGTTCGGAGTGAGAATGGAGCGCGTTCGGAATGAGGATGGAGAGTGTTCGGAGTGAGGATGGAGAGTGTTCCGAGTGAGGATGGAGATTATTCGGAGTGAGGATGGCGAGTGTTCGGAGTGAGGATGGAGAGTGTTCGGGGTGAGGATGGAGAGTTTTCGGAGTGAGGATGGAGAGTGTTCGGAGTGAGGATGGAGAGTGTTCGTGGTGAGGATGGAGAGTGTTCGGGGTGAGGATGGAGAGTGTTCCGAGTGAGGATGGAGAGTTTTCGGAGTGAGGATGGAGAGTGTTCGTGGTGAGGATTGAGAGTGTTCGGGGTGAGGATGGAGAGTGTTCGGGGTGAGGATGGAGAGTGTTCGGGCTGAGGATGGATAGTGTTCGGAGAGAGGATGGAGAGTGTTCGGAGTGAGGATGGAGAGTGTTCGGAATTAGGACGGAGAGTGTTCAGAGTGAGGATGGAGAGTGTTCGGAGTGAGGATGGTGACTGTTCGGCGTGAGTATGTAGAGTATTTGGAGTGAGGATGGAGAGTGTTCAGAATGAGGATGGAGAGTGTTCGGGGTGATGATGGAGAGTGTTCGGGCTGAGGATGGATAGTGTTCGGAGAGAGGATGGAGAGTGTTCGGAGTGAGGATGGAGTGTGTTCGGAATTAGGACGGAGAGTGTTCGGGGTGAGGATGGAGAGTGTTCAGAGTGAGGATGGAGAGTGTTCGTGGTGAGGATGGAGAGTGTTCGTGGTGAGGATGGATAGTACTCGGGGTGAGGATGGAGAGTGTTCGGAGTGAGTATGGAGAGTGTTCCGAGTGAGGATGGAGATTATTCGGAGTGAGGATGGAGAGTGTTCCGAGTGAGGATGGAGAATTTTCGGAGTGAGGATGGAGAGTGTTCGTGGTGAGGATTGAGAGTGTTCGGGGTGAGGATGGTGACTGTTCGGGGTGAGTATGGAGAGTATATGGAGTGAGGGTGGAGAGTGTTCAGAATGAGGATGGAGAGTGTTCGGAGTGAGGATGGAGAGTGTTCGGGGTGAGGATGGAGAGTGTTCGGATTGAGGCTCGAGAGTGTTCGGAGTGAGGATGGAGAGTGCTTGGACTGAGGATGGAGAGTGTTCGGAGTGGGAATGGAGAGTGTTCGGGATGAGGATGAAGAGTGTTCGGAATGAGGATGGAGAGAGTTCGGAGTGAGGATGGAGAGTGTTCAGAGTGAGGATGGAGAGAAATCGTGGTGAGGATGTCGAGGATTCGGGGTGAGGATGGAGAATTTTCGGAGTGAGGATGGAGAGTGTCCGGGGTGAGGATGGAGAGTGTTCAGGGTGAGGATGGAGAGTGTTCAGGGTGAGGATGGAGAGTGCTTGTACTGAGGATGGAGAGTGTTCGGGGTGAGGATGGAGATTATTCAGAGTGAGGATGGAGAGTATTCGGAGTGAGGATGGAGAGTGTTCGGAGTGAGGATGGATAGTTTTCGGTGTGAGGATGGCGAGTGTTCGGAGTGAGGATTGAGAGTGTTCAGAATGAGGATGGAGAGTGTTTGGGGTGAGGATGGAGAGTGTTCGGGGTGAGGATGGAGAGTGCTCGGGTTGAGGATGCAGAGTGTTCGGGGTGAGGATGGAGAGTGTTCGGGATGAGGATGGAGAGTGTTCGGGGTGAGGATGGAGAGTGTTCGGGCTGAGGATGTAGAGTGTTCGGGATGAGGATGGAGAGTGTTCGGAGTGAGGATGGAGAGTGTTCGGGGTGAGGATGGAGAGTTTTCGGAGTGAGGATGGAGAGTGTTTGGAGTGAGGATGGAGATTATTCGGAGTGAGGATGGAGAGTGTTCGGGGTGAGGATGTAGAGTGTTCGGATTGAGGATGGAGAGTGTTCGGGGTGAGGATGGTGACTGTTCGGCGTGAGTATGTAGAGTATTTGGATTGAGGATGGAGAGTGTTCAGAATGAGGATGGAGAGTGTTTGGGGTGAGGATGGAGAGTGTTCGGGGTGAGGATGGAGAGTGTTCGGGCTGAGGATGGATAGTGTTCGGGGAGAGGACGGAGAGTGTTCGGGGTGAGGATGGAGAGTGTTCGGGCTGAGGATGGAGATTATTCAGAGTGAGGATGGAGAGTGTTCGGAGTGAGGATGGAGAGTGTTCGTGGTGAGGATGGATAGTACTCGGGGTGAGGATGGAGAGTGTTCGGAGTGAGTATGGAGAGTGTTCCGAGTGAGGATGGAGATTATTCGGAGTGAGGATGGAGAGTGTTCTGAGTGAGGATGGAGAATTTTCGGAGTGAGGATGGAGAGTGTTCGTGGTGAGGATTGAGAGTGTTCGGGGTGAGGATGGTGACTGTTCGGGGTGAGTATGGAGAGTATATGGAGTGAGGGTGGAGAGTATTCAGAATGAGGGTGGAGAGTGTTCGGAGTGAGGATGGAGAGTGTTCGGGGTGAGGATGGAGAGTGTTCGGATTGAGGCTGGAGAGTGTTCGGACTGAGGATGGAGAGTGCTTGGACTGAGGATGGAGAGTTTTCGGAGTGGGAATGGAGAGTGTTCGGGATGAGGATGAAGAGTGTTCGGAATGAGGATGGAGAGAGTTCGGAGTGAGGATGGAGAGTGTTCAGAGTGAGGATGGAGAGAAATCGTGGTGAGGATGTCGAGGATTCGGGGTGAGGATGGAGAATTTTCGGAGTGAGGATGGAGAGTGTCCGGGGTGAGGATGGAGAGTGTTCAGGGTGAGGATGGAGGGTGTTCGGAGTGAGAATGGAGAGTGATTGGCATGAGGATGGAGACTTTTCGGACTGAGGATGGAGAGTGTTCGTGGTGAGGATTGAAAGTGTTCGGAGTGAGGATGGTGACTGTTCGGGGTGAGGATGGAGAGTATTCGGAGTGAGGATGAAGAGTATTCGGAGTGAGGATGGAGAGTGTTCCGAGTGAGGATGGAGAGTGTTCCGAGTGAGGATGGAGCGGGTTTGGTCGCGGATGGAGAGGGTTCGGCTTGCGGATGGAGTGTGTTCGGAGTGAGGATGGAGTGTGTTCCGAGTGAGGATGGAGAGTTTTCGGAGTGAGGATGGAGAGTGTTCAGAGTGAGGATGCAGAGTGTTCAGAGTGAGGATGCAGAGTGTTCGGAGTGAGGATGGAGAGTGTTCGGAATGAGGATGGAGAGTGTTCGGGGTGAGGATGGAGAGTGTTCAGAGTGAGGATGGAGAGTGTTCGGGGTGAGGATGGAGAGTGTTTGGAGTGAGGATGGAGAGTGTTCGGGGTGAGGATGGAGAGTGTTCAGAGTGAGGATGGAGAGTGTTCGGGGTGAGGATGCAGAGTGTTTGGAGTGAGGATGGAGAGTGTTCGGGGTGAGGATGGAGAGTGTTCAGAGTGAGGAGGGAGTGTGTTCGGAGTGAGGATGGAGAGTGTTCGGAGTGAGGATGGAGAGTGTTCGGAGTGAGGATGCAGAGTGTTCGGAGTGAGGATGCAGAGTGTTCGGGGTGAGGATGGAGAGTGTTCGGTGTGAGGATGGAGAGTTTTCGGTGTGAGGATGGAGAGTGTTCGGAGTGAGGATGGAGAGTGTTCGGAGTGAGGATGGAGAGGGTTTGGAGTGAGGATGGAGAGTGTTCATGGTGAGGATGGAGAGTTTTCGGGGTGTGCATGGAGAGTGTTCGGAGTGAGGATGGAGACTGTTCGGAGGGAGGATGTAGAGTGTTCCGACTGAGGATGGAGAGGGTTCGGAGTGTGGTGGAGCATTTTTGGAGTGAGGATGGAGAGTATTCTGAGGGAGGATGGAGTGAAGGGGGAATGAGGAACGTGAGGATGGAGTGAGGAGTGAGGATGGAGTGAGAAATGAGTGAGGAGATAGTTAGGAGTGTGCGAGGATGTAGCGAGGAGGGAGGGAGGAGGAAGTGAGGAGGGAGTGAGTAGGGAGTGAGGAGGAAGGGAGAAGGGAGGGAGGGTGGAGTGAGGAGGAAGGGAGGATGGAGCGAGGAGGGAGGAGGCAGGGAGGATTGAGGGAGGAGGCAGTCAGGAGGGAGTGAGGAGGGAAGGAGGGTGTGAGGATGGAATGAGAAGGGAGTGAGGAGGGAGTGAGGAGGGAATGAGGAGAGAGTGAGGAGGCAGTCAGGAGGGAGTGAGGAGGGAAGGAGAAGGTAGGGAGGATGGAGTGAGGAGGAAGTGAGGATGGAGCAAGGAGGGAGGAAGGAGGGATTGACGAGGGAGGGAGGAGAGAGGGAGGAGGCAGTCAGGAGGGGGTGAGGAGGGAAGGAGGGAGTGAGGATGGAATGAGTAGGGAGTGAGGAGGGAGAAAGGAGGGAGGGAGGAGGGAGGGAGGGAGGGGGGAGTGAGGATGGAGTGAGGAGGGAGTGTGGAGGGTGGTGGAGGAATTCAGGAGGGAGTGAGGAGGGAGTGAGGAGGGAGGGAGGAAGGAGTGAGGAGGGAGGGAGGAGGGAGTGAGGAGGGAGGGATGAGGGAGTAAGAAGGGAGTGAGGAAGAAGTGTGTAGGGAGGGAGGAGGGAAGGAGGAGGGAGTGAGGAAGGAGTGAGGAGGGAGGGATGAGGGAGTGAGGAAGGAGTGAGGAGGGAGGAGGGTGGGAGTGAGGGTGGATGGAGAAGAGAGTGAGGAGGGAGGGAGAAGAGAGTGAGGAGGGAGGGAGAAGAGAGTGAGGAGGGAGGGAGAAGAGAGTGAGGAGGTAGTGAGGAGGGAGCGAGGAGGTAGGGAGCGAGGAAGTGAGCAGGGAGTGGGGAGGGAGTGGGGAGGGAGTGAGGAGGGAGGGAGGAGGGAGGGAGGATGGAATGAGTTGGAAGGGAGGATGGAGCAAGGATGGAGCGAGGAGGGAGGAGGAGGGAGGAAGGATGGATTGAGGAGGGATTGAGGAGGGAGGGAGGAGAGAGGGAGGAGGCAGTCAGGAGGGAGTGAGGAGGGAAGGAGGGAGGGAGCGAGGGAGGATGGAATGAGGACGGAGTAAAAAGGGAGTGAGGAGCGTGGGAGGAGAGAGTCAGGAGGCAGTCAGGAGGGAGTGAGGAGGGAAGGAGAAGGGAGGGCGGAGGGAGGGAGTAGGTAGTGAGGAGGGAGTGAGGAGGGTGTGAGGAGAGTGTGAGGAGGGAGGGTGGGTGGAGGGACTGAGGAGGGACTGAGGACGGACGGAGGAGGAAATGAGGGAGTAGGCAGTGAGGAAGGAGTCAGGAAGGAGCGAGGAGGGAGGTATGAGGGATTGAAGAGGGAGTGAGGAGAGAGTGAGGATGGAGTGAGGACGGAGGGAGTGAGGAAGGAGTGAGTAGGGAGGGAGGAGGGAGTGAGGAGGGAGGGAGGAGGGAGTAGAAGGGAGTGAGGAATGAGTGAGTAGGGAGGGAGGAGGGAGTGAGGTGGGAGGGAGTAGAGAAGGAGGAGGGAGTGAGGGACGAGTGAGGAGGGAGTGAGGAAGGAGTGAGGCGGGACAGAGGAGGGAGAGAGGAATGAGTGAGGGGGGAGTGTGGAGTGTGGGAGCAGGAATTGAGGAGGGAGAGTAGAGTGAGTGAGGAGGGAAAGAGGAGGGAGTGAGCAGAGAGTGCGGAGAGAGGGACGAGGGAGGGAGGAGGGAGGGAGGAGGGAGTGAGGTGGAAGGGAGAAAAGAGTGAGGAGGGAAGGAGAAGAGAGTGAGGAGGGAGGGAGGATGGAGTGAGGATGGAGTGAGGAGAGATGGTGGATGGAGTGAGTAGGATATGAGGAGGGAGTGAGGAGGGAGTGAGGGAGGGTGGATGGAGTGTGGAGGGAGTGTGGAGGGATTGAGGATGGAGTGAGGAGGGAGGGTGGAGGAATTCAGGAGGGAGTGAGGAGGGAGTGAGGAGGGAGGGAGGAGGGAGTGAGGAGGGAGTGAGGAAGGAGTTAGGAGGGAGGGAGGAGGGAGTGAGGAGGGAGTGAGGAGGGAGTGAGGAGAGAGGGATGAGGGAGTAAGAAGGGAGTGAGGAAGGAGGGAGGAGGGAGGGAGGAGGGAGAGAGGAGGGAGGGATGAGGGTGTGAGAAGGGAGTGATGAAAAAGTGTGTAGGGAGGGAGGAGGGAAGGAGGAGGGAGTGAGGAGGGACTGAGGAGGGAGTGAGGAGGGAGGGAGGAGGGAGGGAGGAGGGAGTGAGGAGGGAGTGAGGATGGAGTGAGGTAGGAGGGTGGAGGAATTCAGGAGGGAGTGAGGAGGGAGGGAGGATGGAGTGAGGAGGGAGTGAGGAGGGAGTGAGGAAGGAGTTAGGAGGGAGGGAGGAGGGAGTGAGGAGGGGAGTGAGAGGGAGGGATGAGGGAGTAAGAAGGGAGTGAGGAAGGAGTGAGGAGGGAGTGAGGAGGGAGGGATGAGGGAGTAAGAAGGGAGTGAGGAAGGAGTGAGGAGGGAGGGAGGAGGGAGTGAGGAGGGAGAGAGGAGGGAGGGATGAGGGTGTGAGAAGGGAGTGAGGAAGAAGTGTGTAGGGAGGGAGGAGGGAAGGAGGAAGGAGTGAGGAGGAGTGAGGAGGGAGTGAGGAGGGAGGGAGGAGGGAGTGAGGAATGAGGGAGGAGGGAGTGAGGATGGAGTGAGGAGGGAGTGTGGAGGGAGGGGTCGAGGAATTCAGGAGGGAGTGAGGAGGGAGTGAGGAGGGAGGGAGGATGGTGTGAGGAGGGAGTGAGGAGGGAGTGAGGAAGGAGTTAGGAGGGAGGGATGAGGGGGTAAGAAGGGAGTGAGGAGGGAGTGAGGAGGGAGGGATGAGGGAGTAAGAAGGGAGTGAGGAAGGAGTGAGGAGGGAGGGAGGAGGGAGTGAGGAGGGAGAGAGGAGGGAGGGATGAGGGTGTGAGAAGGGAGTGAGTGAGGAAGGAGTGAGGTAGGAGTGAGGAGGGAGTGAGGAGGGAGGGGGAGGGAGTGAGGAGGGAGGGAGGAGGGAGTGAGGATGGAGTGAGGAGGGTGTGAGAAGGGAGTGAGGAAGAAGTGTGTAGGGAGGGAGAGGGAAGGAGGAGGGAGGGAGGAGGGAGTGAGGAGGGAGGGAGGATGGTGTGAGGAGGGAGTGATGAGGGAGTGAGGAAGGAGTTAGGAGGGAGTGAGGAGGGAGTGAGGATGGAGGAATGAGGGAGTAAGAAGGGAGTGAGGAAAGAGTGAGGAGGGTGGGAGGAGGGAGTGAGTAGGGAGAGTGGAAGGTGTGAGGAAGGAGTGTGGAGTGTGTGAGGAGGGAGGGAGGAGGGTGTGAGGAGGGAGGGTGGAGGGAGTGAGGAGGGAGTGAGGATGGAGTAAGGAGGGAGTGTGGAGGGAGGGTGGAGGAATTCATGAGGTAGTGAGGAGGGAGTGAGGAGGGAGGAGGATGGTGTGCGGAGGGAGTGAGGAGGGAGTGAGGAGCGAGGGATGAGGGAGTAAGAAGGGAGTGAGGAAGGAGTGAGGAGGGAGGGAGGAGGGAGTGAGGAGGGAGAGAGGAGGGAGGGATGAGGGTGTGAGAAGGGAGTGAGGAAGAAGTGTGTAGGGAGGGAGGAGGGAAGGAGGAGGGAATGAGGATGGAGTGAGGAGGGAGATAGGAGGGAGATGGAGGGAGTGAGGATGGAGTGAGGAGGGAGTGTGGAGGGAGGTTGGAGGAATACAGGAGGGAGTGAGGAGGGAGTGACGAGGGAGGGAGGATGGTGTGAGGAGGGAGTAAGGAGGGAGTGAGGAAGGAGTTAGGAGGGAGGGATGAGGGAGTAAGAAGGGAGTGAGGAAGGAGTGAGGAGGCAGGGAGGAGGGAGTGAGGAGGGAGAGAGGAGGGAGGGATGAGGGTGTGAGAAGGGAGTGAGGAAGAAGTGTGTAGGGAGGGAGCAGGGAAGGAGGAGGGGAGTGAGGAAGGAGTGAGGAGGGAGTGAGGAGTGAGAAAGGAGGGAGGGAGGAGGGAGTGAGGATGGAGTGAGGAGGCAGTGTGGAAGGAGGGTGGAGGAATTCAGGAGGGAGTGAGGAGGGAGGGAAGATGGTGTGAGGAGGGAGTGAGGAGGGAGTGAGGAAGGAGTTAGTAGGGAGGGATGAGGGAGTAAGAAGGGAGTGAGGGAGGAGGGAGGGAGGAGGGAGTGAGGAGGGAGTGAGGATGGAGTGAGGAAGGAGTTAGGAGGGAGGGAGGAGGGAGTGAGGAAGGAGTTAGGAGAGAGTGAGGAGGGAGTGAGTAGGGAGGGATGAGGAGGTAAGAAGGGAGTGAGGAAGGAGTGAGGAGGGAGGGAGGAGAGAGTGAGGAGGGAGGGATGAGGGTTTGAGAAGGGAGTGAGGAAGAAAAGTGTAGGGAGGGAGGAGGGAAGGAGGAGGGAGTGAGGAAGGAGTGAGGAGGGAGTGAGGAGGGAGAAAGGGGGGAGGGAGGAGGGAGTGAGGAGGGAGGGAGGAGGGAGTGAGGAAGGAGTGAGGAGCGAGGGTGGAGGGAGTGAGGAGGGAGAGAGGAGGGAGGGATGAGGGTGTGAGAAGGGAGTGAGGAAGAAGTGAGTAGGGAGGGAGGAGGGAAGGAGGAGGGAGTGAGGAAGGAGTGAGGAGGGAGGGAGGAGGGAGTGAGGAGGGAGGGAGGAGGGAGTGAGGATGGAGTGATGAGGGAGTGTGGAGGGAGGGTGGAAGAATTCAGGAGGTAGTGAGGAAGGAGTGAGGAGGGAGGGATGAGGGTGTGAGAAGGGAGTGAGGAAGAAGTGTGTAGGGAGGGAGCAGGGAAGGAGGAGATAGTGAGGAAGGAGTGAGGAGGGAGTGAGGAGTGAGAAAGGAGGGAGGGAGGAGGGAGTGAGGATGGAGTGAGGAGGCAGTGGAAGGAGGGTGGAGGAATTCAGGAGGGGAGTGAGGAGGGAGGGAGGATGGTGTGAGGAGGGAGTGAGGATGGAGTTAGTAGGGAGGGATGAGGGAGTAAGAAGGGAGTGAGGGAGAGGGAGGAGGAGGGAGTGAGGAGGGAGTGAGGATGGAGTGAGGAAGGAGTTAGGAGGGAGGGAGGGAGGAGGGAGTGAGGAAGGAGTTAGGAGAGAGTGAGGAGGGAGTGAGTAGGGAGGGATGAGGAGGTAAGAAGGGAGTGAGGAAGGAGTGAGGAGGGAGGGAGGAGAGTGAGGAGGGAGGGAGGGATGAGGATTTGAGAAGGGAGTGAGGAAGAAAAGTGTAGGGAGGGAGGAGGGAGGAGGAGGAGGGAGTGAGGAGGAGTGAGGTGGAGGAGGGAGAGGGAGGAGGGAGTGAGGAGGGAGGGAGGAGGGAGTGAGGAAGGAGTGAGGAGCGAGGGTGGAGGGAGTGAGGAGGGAAGAGGAGGGAGGGAAGAGGGTGTGAGAAGGGAGTGAGGAAGAAGTGAGTAGGGAGGGAGGAGGGAAGGAGGAGGGAGTGAGGAAGGAGTGAGGAGGGAGGGAGGAGGGAGTGAGGAGGGAGGGAGGAGGGAGTGAGGATTGAGTGATGAGGGAGTGTGGAGGGAGGGTGGAAGAATTCAGGAGGTAGTGAGGAAGGAGTGAGGAGGGAGGGAGAATGGTGTGAGGAGGGAGTGAGGAGGGAGTGAGGAAGGAGTTAGGAGGGAGTGAGGAGGGAGTGAGGAGGGAGTGAGCAGGGAGTGAGGAGGGAGGGATGAGGGAGTAAGAAGGGTGTGAGGAAGGAGTGAGGAGGGAGGGAGGAGGGAGTGAGGAGAGAGGGAGGAGGGAGTGAGTAGGGAGAGAGGAGGGAGGGATGAGGGTGTGAGAAGAGAGTGAGGAAAAAGTGTGTAGGTTTAGAGGAGGGAAGGAGGAGGGAGTGAGGAAAGAGTGAGGTAGGAGTGAGGAGGGAGTGAGGAGGGAGGGGGAGGGAGTGAGGAGGGAGGGAGGAGGGAGTGAGGATGGAGTGAGGAGGGTGTGAGGAGGGAGTGAGGAAGAAGTGTGTAGGGAGGGAGGAGGGAAGGAGGAGGGAGGAGGGAGTGAGTAGGGAGGGAGGATGGTGTGAGGAGGGAGTGAGGAAGGAGTGAGGAGGGAGTGAGGAGGGAGTGAGGAGGGAGTGAGTAGGGAGAGAGGAGGGAGTGAGGAAGGAGTGAGGAGTGAGTGAGGAGTGAGTGAGGAGCGAGTGAAGAGGGAGGGAGGAGGGAGTGAGGCGGGAGGGAGGAGGGAGTGAGGAGGGAGTGGAGGAGTGGAGTGAGGAGGGAGTGTGGAGGGAGGGTGGAGGAATTCATGAGGTAGTGAGGAGGGAGTGAGGAGGGAGGGAGGATGGTGTGAGGAGGGAGTGAGGAGGGAGTTAGAAGGGAGGGATGAGGGAGTAAGAAGGGACTGAGGAAGGAGTGAGGAGGGAGTGAGGAGGGAGTGAGGAGGGAGAGAGGAGGGAGTGAGGAAGGTGTGAGGAGTGAGTGAGGAGGGAGGAATGAGGGAGTAAGAAGGGAGTGAGGAAGGAGTGAGGAGGGAGGGAGGAGGGAGTGAGGAGAGAGGGAGGAGGGAGTGAGTAGGGAGAGAGGAGGGAGGGATGAGGGTGTGAGAAGAGAGTGAGGAAAAATTGTGTAGGTTTAGAGGAGGGAAGGAGGAGGGAGTGAGGAAAGAGTGAGGTAGGAGTGAGGAGGGAGTGAGGAGGGAGGGGGAGGGAGTGAGGAGGGAGGGAGGAGGGAGTGAGGATGGAGTGAGGAGGGTGTGAGGAGGGAGTGAGGAAGAAGTGTGTAGGGAGGGAGGAGGGAAGGAGGAGGGAGGAGGGAGTGAGTAGGGAGGGAGGATGGTGTGTGAGGAGGAGTGAGGAAGGAGTGAGGTAGGAGTGAGGAGGGAGTGAGGAGGGAGGGGGAGGGAGTGAGGAGGGAGGGAGGAGGGAGTGAGGATGGAGTGAGGAGCGTGTGAGGAGGGAGTGAGGAAGAAGTGTGTAGGGAGGGAGGAGGGAAGGAGGAGGGAGGAGGGAGTGAGTAGGGAGGCAGGATGGTGTGAGGAGGAAGTGAGGAAGGAGTGAGGAGGGAGTAAGAAGGGAGTGAGGAAGGAGTGAGGAGGGAGTGAGGAGGGAGGAATGAGGGAGTAAGAAGGGAGTGAGGAAGGAGTGAGGAGGGAGGGAGGAGGGAGTGAGGAGAGAGGGAGGAGGGAGTGAGTAGGGAGAGAGGAGGGAGGGATGAGGGGTGTGAGAAGAGAGTGAGGAAAAAGTGTGTAGGTTTAGAGGAGGGAAGGAGGAGGGAGTGAGGAAAGAGTGAGGTAGGAGTGAGGAGGGAGTGAGGAGGGAGGGGGAGGGAGTGAGGAGGGAGGGAGGAGGGAGTGAGGATGGAGTGAGGAGGGTGTGAGGAGGGAGTGAGGAAGAAGTGTGTAGGGAGGGAGGAGGGAAGGAGGAGGGAGGAGGGAGTGAGTAGGGAGGGAGGATGGTGTGAGGAGGGAGTGAGGAAGGAGTGAGGAGGGAGTGAGGAGGGAGTGAGGGAGTGAGTAGGGAGAGAGGAGGGAGTGAGGAAGGAGTGAGGAGTGAGTGAGGAGTGAGTGAGGAGGGAGGGAGGAAGCAGTGAGGCGGGAGGGAGGAGGGAGTGAGGAGGGAGTGAGGATGGAGTGAGGAGGGAGTGTGGAGGGAGGGTGGAGGAATTCATGAGGTAGTGAGGAGGGAGTGAGGAGGGAGGGAGGATGGTGTGAGGAGGGAGTGAGGAGGGAGTGAGGAGGGAGTTAGGAGGGAGGGATGAGGGAGTAAGAAGGGACTGAGGAAGGAGTGAGGATGGAGGGAGGAGGGAGTGAGTAGGGAGAGAGGAGGGAGGGATGAGGGTTTTGAGAAGGGAGTGAGGAAGAAGTGTGTAGGGAGGGAGGAGAGAAGGAGGAGGGAGTGAGGAAGGAGTGAGGAGGGAGTGAGGAGGGAGGGATGAGGGAGTAAGAAGGGAGTGAGGAGGGAGGGAGGAGGGAGTGAGGAGGGAGAGAGGAGGGAGGGATGAGGGTGTGAGAAGGGAGTGAGGAAAAAGTGTGTAGGGAGGGAGGAGGGAAAAAGGAGGGAGTGAGGA